>CM053772.1:213041967-213088180 GCA_028658325.1 Potorous gilbertii
GGCAGATTGGTGATATGGGTAATTAGAATGCTCAGTGTATTGGGGAGGGGGAAGGGGACAAATGGGGAGAAAATTTGGAACCCAAAATTTTGTGAAAATGAATGTAAAAATTTAAATAAATAAATTTATTTAATAAACAAAAAAAAGAATAAGCCTAGAGCCCCAAAAAAGATATACGAGGATATCTCCACCATCTCTTCTCATTACCCTCAGTGGCCATGCACCAGTTGGTACTTACTGTATGTTTTTGATAAGAGTTATCATGCATTAAGATTGCAAACAATGGAACTTAAAAGAGACTCACCACAAACCTCTTGTTTTAAGGTATTCTACACTCTGGAGTGGGTTACTACAGGTGTGGTGTGTATTTCCTAGAGCCACTTATAACTGAGACATTTAACTGTCTTAGATCATTTAAGCCTTAGTTTATGCAGTTCCTCTTTTTTGTATCTGCCCTTGCTTCAATCTTCTATTTTTAAAATAGAGTTTATTAATAGGTTATTTGTGTATCCACATCAGTCTCTAGATATCTCCTTCTCTGTGCCATTAAAATTTCATGAATGAGAACATATAATATGTTTTGGAGAAAAGAAGGAAGAGAGAGATGGAGAGACAGAGACAGAGAGACCCATGGGGTAACTCATATAGGAATGGGGTTCAAGAAAAGGATGATGATATTATCAGCAAAGGAGACTAACGAGGGGCCACACAGATAAGAAGAGAACCAGGAGAGATCAGTGTTATCAAAACCCAAGAGAGTAAAGAATATCCAGAAAGATCAAGGAATCAGCCTTGTTGAACTGCTACAGTGAAAGATGAGAAAAGACCATAGATTTGAAAATTAAAATGTCATTGGTCATCTTAAAAAACACAGTTTCAATTTAGGTATCTAAGGAGTTAGTCCCAACCTGGGTCCAAACCAACAACAACACAATTGGGGATAAGGGGCAAGTAACAGTAGACTCCAGGGCAGTAGGCGGAAGGTGGGAGACTAGAGAAACTGCTAACTGTCCACAGAAATACCATCCCAGCTTCCTTTGCTATTTGCTCTCCTGAGCCTGGCATTCCAACCCTTAGTCAACACAGTGCTAGAAGTCAAGGGGAATGGATAGATAAGTACCTTCAGGGAGCTTACAACCTAGTTGGAAAGTTAATTTGTAAATATTTGACTATACTCCAACATTGAACATAATTGTTTAAGAAAAGTGTAACTGCTATTAGAGTTTTAAGGAAAGAGGGATCACTTTGAGAGGGGGAAGGCAGCTCACATAATAGTTCATATTTTACATAATACTTTAAGGTTCTTTACAATAATACTGAGAAGCAGATAGTAAAAATATTTACAAGATCATTGATCTCAAGTTTGAAGAATTTTTAAAGGTTGTCTAGCTCAGCCCTCTCTTTTAACAGATAAGAAACTGGGGCCCAGAGAAATGAGAAACCTTGCCCAGGGTCACACAGGCCATAACTGAGTCTCCATCAAACCCAAATCCTCTCCCTGCAATCCCAACACTATTTCCACCATACTAAGTTACATCTCTACACCATACTATTGGCATCCCTATTTTATAGATGAGGAAGTCAAGACTCAGAAAAATTAGGTGAGTTGATCATTAACCGGCATCACACAGCTAAGCATGTATTAGAGGGAAAACTTGTTCAGAAAACTGAATCTAAGAAAGTCAGGAAATGGGTTGCTTTTTTGAGGTGTAGATCAACGTAATTGAATTTTACACTGGCAGAAAGAGGGCTGGAAGGTAATATTCCAGGTATAGGGAGCAGCATGAGCATGGCCAAAGATGGAGAAAAGAGATGGGACATTTTTGTAAGAGAGAGGGAATATATGGGTTACTGAAATTGATCCATGATCTATCTATTCAGCCCAGATTTGTCTTCCAGTGGCACTAAGGGACACGGGATAGGAGAGCTGAACTATTTGCTGCAGGGTTCATATAAGTTACATACATCCCAACTTAGGAGAAAAGTCAGAAAAAGTCACTCCTCTGACACAGAAACAAATAACAATAAACATAAAATAGGTATACTTGGTTATCTGTGGATATCTGCTAAGAAAATAACTCACCCTAAGTCAAAGTTGGTAAAGGTGATAAGACTGAAATTGGAGCATTCTCTATAATCCTACCAGGAAGAAAGAAATCAAATGTAATTAATATAAGATAAACTGTAACCTTGGACATTTTAATACATGTAAAGACATTCCCCAGAAGGGGAATGGACTTTCTTCATTAAATCTAGAGAGAGGAATGCCAAAAAATAATTTCTCAATATCTCTCCAGAATTGATCAAGGAAGAGAGTATTATGAGTCTAAATAATTCTACATGACCCAATGTAGGTTTTTAGGTGAAAATATAGTTAGAGGGGAGAAAAATAGTATATATAAAAGCAAATAAGAAGTAAACATAATATTGTTTTATTTATTTAAAACAATCTTGAGAAGTACATAGTACAATATTCATAGTCTCATGGGAATGTAGATTTAGAGTTGAAAGGGAGGTTCCTAGGAGGCTATCATATCCAAAACTACCCCTTTTTCAACAACACCTGTATTTTAGATCCCATCCTCCCAACCCTCAAACAATCCTTTAACATTTTTTAAGAAATCCAAAATGTGTAGGTATGGCTATAACCACATAGTAATTTAAAGATTTAGCTCATCTTCCACTTAATAAAAAAAAACTTTGAACTCATTTTCAGGGCACTCTAGCCTGAAACCTAGCATGTGGTGTCACTTGTAAGTGGAGAAGGGGCAGTTTTGTTTTCAGAGGGCCTATTAAAATTTTAACTGAGGGCCAGCACAGGAGTGAGGGCCAGCACAGAAAGAGAACTGCATCCCTGCATTCACTGATAGAGTGATATCTTAAGAAGATATATTCATGTGGAGCTGGAGAAGAAAATATGACTGAAAATATTGGGATGAGTGACCAACAGGAGAAAAACAGAAGGAATATTGTGGTAGGGTTTTAGTATATGTTACAAACATACCATCAGGAGAAAACAGACAAAGCATTTGGAAAACAATTCACCAGCATTGCATGGAGGCTTGATTTAAAAAACTGTTAAGAGGCTCCAACCAACTGGGCATCTGAAAGAGCTCTCAAATTTTTTTATTATTATTCCTAATATTAAAGCTAACAATTGATAGCCCTTTAACATTCGCAACATGGTTAATGTGTATTATCTCATTTCTCCTCACAATAACCCTTTGAGGAGTTACAGATACTGTCAATTATAATAATAGGCATTATTGTTAACTCCATTTTAAAGATGAAGACACTGAGGCTCAGAGAGGTTAAGCAACTTGCTCAGGGTGTCTTAATGATCATTTCAATCTTCAAGAGGCAAAGGAGGCAATTATTTATTAGGCAATTACTATTTGCGAGGCACAGTGGCAAACACTGGATGATCTGGGAAAAGATAGTGGCAAAAAATAAATAAGTAAAAGTCTCATCAAAACATAGGTGATGGGAATCCTGAGGAGAAGAGATCACATAATTTTAGGATGAGAGGAAAAGTGGACATGGTCCAACAATACACTACTTCTAAGGAACGCAAAAAGTGAGAAGGATCCTCAACAACTGTCTGACTTTAAATCAGATGGGACCAAGAATTCCCTAACAATAGCACTTACCACGTTGTGATCTAGCATCTGTTTGAAGACCTTTAGTGAACACGAATCCATCACTTTCCATGGCATTCCACTCCACTTTGGGCTAGACAAGTGTTAGGTTGTTTGTTTTTCTTACATCAGATCTAAATCTGCTTACCTTTCACGCACTGCTCCAGTGGACCGGAAGAAAGCAGAGCACATCTAATCCTGCCTCCATAGGATAACCTATAAAATATTTGAAGGTAGTAGCTATTTCGTACCCCTCTGAGGATTTTATACTCAATAATTTCCCCCCCTCCTCTCTCTCTCTCTCTCTCTCTCTCTCTCTCTCTCTCTCTCTCTCTATCTCCATCTAGTTTAACTTTTTTCTTACTGAATGAACGTTCATTTTCTATCCCTCCCACATCCTCCTTCCCTGCCAAGAAAGAAAGAAGGAAAGAAAGAAAGAAACACATTGACAATAGGATAACGTAACTGCTGAGCCACAGTCGGTAATAATAAACAGTAATGATGATGAAAAATTGAAAAATGTCCTAATTTTTTTTAAAAAGGAGAGAATCCTGGAAGCTAATTTATTTGATCGACTCATGGCAAGAAGTACGTAACATATTGTGACAAGGAAAGTTTTGTGAATATTTTTTTAAATGAAAGAAATGATTACTATAAACCCAAATGGTTTTATTCAGAAACAAGTCATTCAAATGAAATCTCAGTTTCTTTTTTGGCAAAAGTTTTAGAGCAGTAGATGAGGGAAATGCTTTCAGAGGAATCCTAACCGCTGTCATACACTTGGAGGGTTAACATTTGGAAGAGGGCTTAGATCTGTTTTGCTGAAGATGATGAATGTTTATTGCCCAGATCCTTTTGGAAGGATCTTCTCTACAACTTGTCCCTAAGAATGGATATTTGGGGTAGATAAAGTAGAAGGACAGAGTTAAACAGGAAGAGTTGGATTGCCTTTGGAAAATTGCAAAGCTCATTTATTGACCCCCAAGCTTCCTATTAGAGCAAAGGCTTATCTTTCAAATGCTAACAGTTTACCAGAGTTGCTATGTGGAAGATATGCAAAATATAATTGCTTTCAAGGAATATAAAATTGAGTAATGGGAAATCAATGTGATGACATATGGTATGATCAAGTCAAACTATGTAACCAATGAGGAACTCCAAAAAAGAACTTAAGTTTTAAAAAGAAGTCATCAAGGAATTACCTAATAGGAAGAGAAGATGGACTAGGTATGTGTCAAGAATGTGTTGGATGATAAAGTGTTCCATTGGTAATCTTACAATGTCCAAAGGAAATAATGAAACCTTCCAGGATGTTTGGCGAATTACGTGAGGTAGGCAAGAGGGTAAGCAAGCCTGAATAAATCTCTGAAGTCTCTTTTAATTCTAAGATTTTGTGATTCTCTAATAATTATTATGACAATATTGTGAAGAATGATTTAGAGGCAGGAAGGAAGAGCAGAAGAAAAGAGTTTAGAAGACTATCATGGGGGTGGAGCCAAGATGGTGGAGTAGAAGGACAGATCTGCTCTATCTCTTCCCTCATAGTCCATAAAATATCCGTAAAAATGACTCTAAACATGTTCTAGAGAAGCAGAAGTCACAAAATGACAGAGTAAAACAGGTTTCTAGTCCAAGACAGCCTGGAAGGCTGGCAAGAAAGGTCAATCTCACCAGTCGCAGAGTAGAGTGCAGCCTAGTCTGGGCCATGCAGCCCAGACAGGACTGGAGCAAGCTTCAGGGCATAGAAACAGCTTTCTCAACCCAAAAATGCCAAAGATGGCTTCAAAGGTCAATAACAAAGCTCTTTCACCTGGATGAGAGGGGATAGCATTCTGGCACCAGCCCCAGTTCCAGGGCAGCCACTGCAGCATCCACTTTTAGAGCCCTCCACCTAAAGACCCTGGGCGAACCAGGCAGTTGATCTGGGTCTCAGCCCTGAGTGGTGGTTCTGGGGTGAGAAAGAGTGTTGGCATGCTTGAACTGGTGATGGCAGTGGAGAGGGAATCCTACTCACAGATCCTGGATAGAAAAGAGCACTTGTGGTTGCTCACAGACCAGAGCACAAGCCAGGAGTAGAGTAAACTCCCGTCCCTTGATTGTGCCACCTTGGAGGAAGTGAAAACTTATAGGTCCCTAGAGATATCTTAAAGAACAATTGCACAAAATCTCTGAAGCCTAGGGTGGTATACCCTACACTTGACAAAAGACTCAAAAGTCAAGTAACTGGCTGGGGAAATGCCCAAAAAAGAGGAAAAAATAAAATTATAGAAGGTTGCTTTCTTGGTGAAAAGCTATTTTCTTCCATTCTTTCAGATAAGGAAAAACAAAACATACCATCAGAGGAAGATATCAAAGTCAAGGATTCTACATCCAAAACTTCCAAAAAATGCAATGGTCTCAGGCCATAGAAGAGCTCAAAAAGGATTTTGAAAATCAAGTAAGAGAGGTGGAGGAAAAATTGGAAAGAGAAATGAGAGTGATGCAAGAAAATCATGACGAGCAAGTCAACAACCTGCTAAAGGAGACCCAAAAAAAATGCTGAAGAAAATAAGAGTTTTAAAAATAGACTAATTCAAATGGCAAAAGAGGTCCAAAAAGCCAAAGAGGAGAAGAATGCTTTAAAAAGCAAAATTAGCCAAATGGAAAAGGAAGTTAAAAAGCTCACTGAAGAAAATAGTTCTTTAAAAATTAGAATGGAACAGATAAAAGCTAATGACTTTTTGAGAAACCAAGAAATTATAAAACAAAACCAAAATCAATGAAAAAAATAGAAGACAATGTGAGATATCTCATTGGAAAAAAACTAACCAGGAAAATAGATCCAGGAGAGATAATTTAAAAATTATTGTTGTATCTGAAAACCATGATCAAAAAAAGAAACTAGACATCATCTTCCAAGAAATTATCAAGGAAAACTGTCCTGCTATTCTAAAACCAGAGAGTAAAATAGAAATGGAAAGGATTCACCAGTCACCTCCTGAAAGAGATCCCAAAAGGAAAACATCTAGGAATATTGTAGCCAAATTTCACAGTTCCCAGGTCAAGGAAAAAATATTTTAAGTAGCCAGAAAGAAACAATTCAAGTATTGAGGAAATAAAATCAGGATAACACAGGATTTAGCAGCTTCTACCCTAAGGGACTGAAAGGCTTGGAATACGTTATTCCAGAGGTCAAAGGGGCAAGAATTACAACCAAGAATCACATACCCAGCAAAACTGAGTATAATACTTCAGGGGGAAAAATGGAATTTCAATGAAATAGAGGATTTCCAAGCTTTCTTATTGAAAAGACCAGAGCTAAATAGATAATTTGACTTTAAAAACACAAGAATCAAGAGAAACATGAAAAGGTAAACAGGAAAGAGAAGTCTTAAAGAACTCATTAAAGTTGAACTGTTTACGTTCCTACATGGAAAGATGTTATTTGTAACTCATGAGATCTTTTTTAGCATTTGGGTAGTTAGAGGTAATATCTATGTAGGTGTGTATGGGTTCATATATATATATATGTGTATTATATATGTACCTTGGTGTATGTGTGTATGTGTGTATATATATGTCTATATGTATTTAAATACATATAGACATATATATGTGTGGGTGTGTATATATATATATATATATATATATATATATATATATATATATATATATATATATAAACAGAGGGCACAATGTGAACTGAATATGAAGGGAGAATACCTAAAAAAAAATGTATTGTTGAATGGAATGTACTAGGAGTAAGAGAGAGGAAGAGGTAGAATGAAGCAAATCATCTCACATAAAAGAGGAAAGAAAGAGCTTTTAAAATGGAGGGGAAGAGTGGGGAGAAGAAAGGAAATAAATGAGCCTTACTCTTGTAAGGGATTTGGTTTAAGGATGAAATAACACACACTCAATTGGATATAGAAATCTACTTTACCCTGCAGGAAGGCAAGGGGGAAGGGGATAGGAGAGGGAAAATAATAGAAGGGACAGCAAATTGGACAGATAATCAGAAGCAAACACTATTGTGGGAGGAAAGGTCAAGGGAGAGAATGGAATAAATGGAAGGCAGGATAGGAGAGAGGGGAATGTGGTTAGTCTTTTACAACATAACTCTTATGGAAGTGCTTTGCATTGTTATACATGTATGACCTATATTGAATTGCTTGTTTTCTCAGTGAGGGAGGGAGGGAGGGAGAGAATATGAAACTCAAAGTTTTAATAATGAATGTTAAAATTTGGAAACTAAGCTATACAGGCAATGGAGTATAGAAATCCTACAGGAAAATAGAGAGGAAGGAGAATGGAAGAAGGGTGGATAATAGAAGGGAGGACAGACTAGAGGAAGGGGTGGATGGGGTGCATGCTGTCCTGGGTTGGGGGTTGGGGAGAGATGGAGAGAAAATTTTGGACTCAAATTTTTGTGGAAGTGAATGTTGAGAACTAAAAAATAAATGTTATATATATTTTTTTAAAAGACTATCACAGTGACCTTGGGAAGAGGAAATGGGAATAGGGTTTTGTAGTCTAAGTGCAAAAATTGGAAACAAGAAGGATCTGGCAACTGATTGAACAAGAGTGATGAGATGAAAGATTCAAAGATAACATCCTAGAATCTCAATGTCTGAGAGGACAGTGGTACCATGAACAATTATGTGACATGGTTTCCAGATATTTATTTCATAATCTATTTCATCTTTTCCCAGATTTAACTAATGTGGGTTATAGTATGGAAAAAAAATGTGTGTAAATCTATTTTTAAAACTTTTTAAAGCTTCTTTTGGATGAGAAGTTATACCAGAAATCAAACCTCTAGTCCTTTTTGGTGGGCACCATTTTTAGTATAAAACTAAATGTCCTCCTAGACCTCTCAAATTCAATATGTCTAAAACAGAACTCATTCTTTTTCCCCAAACACAAACCACCTCTTTTGAACTTTTCTTTTTCCATTAGAGACACCACAATTCTTCTAGCTCCCCAGCTTTGTAACCTCAGTATCATCTTTGACTCCTTGCTCTCACTCATCTCACATATCCAAGCAAGTTGCCATATCTTGTTTCTGTCTCTGCAACATCACTCATGTTTCTCTTCTCTCCACTCATTCAGCCACCATCCTACTTCAGATTCTCACCTCCTCTCACCAGGACTATTTAAGTAGCCTCCTAATGTTCATCGCTGATTGAATTATTTTCACACTTCAATCCATCCTCCACTCAGTTACTAAAAGGATTTCCCTAAAGCTCAGATTTGATCACTTCTTCTCCTTCCATCTCTAGGATGAAATATAAACTGTTCTTGTTTGCATTTAAAGCTCTCCACATCCTAGTCCCTTCCTATCTTTCCATCCTCCTTTCACGTTACTCACTAGTATAGTTACACTATTCATGTTAGAAATCATATTAGTACATAATAAAACTATGCTGACCCTCATAGAATAGTATTCCATTTCCTGTCTCCCCACCTTTGCAGTGGTTTTCTCCCAATGCCTAGAATGTGCTCCGTCTTCATCTATACCTCTTAGAATCCTAATTTCCTTCAAGACTCAGATTACATGTCACTTTCTCTAGGAAATCTTTCCTAATCCATTGTCCACCTCCCTCCCACTCACTCATTCCTGTCCTTCCCACACAATAAGGGATTAATACATGTCAGTTGGTTGAATTGTGCTTTCATCTTGCCAAATGCATAGTAACAATAGGCTTGTCTTTTGAAGCCTAACAAAGTTGTCATACTAAAAATTATAATAGTTCCCGTAACATCAATTATAGGAATAAATGGGCTTAATCTAAAGCTAACTAGCACTTATTATAATGATGTTAATGATTGTCAAAATCAGAAACTGACTGTTCAACAAGAAACATATATAAAAGTTCACATTTTTGTAGCCTTTAAAAGATTACAAAAGGTTTTACCCAGCCCCTTTAGCTATCATCTTGGAAAGCAACTCATATGGAGAAGGAGATAGCCAACCTCACCAACTGACATCTTTGGGGCTGGCAAGCCAGCCCAGATGAAACAGATCCCTGAAAGGAGAGAGAGGAGGCAGCATTTTCCACGAGAGTTAAACCACCCACAACCTCAACTACCACTTCCCTTAATACTTTGGTGGAAACAAACTAAGACCCTTCGAGGGGAGAAATCACTATAAAGAAGAAGAAGCCTACCTTCCTCAATAAAACAAACATCAATTGATGATCAACTGCCACCCAAGTTCAAAAGCCCTGAGAATAACAGTACCCCACTTTCCCAGACCACCAGTATTTATTCTAGTCTAGCCCCTAAAGCCATCCTGGGGAAGCAACCCTTATGGAGAAAGAATCAAGCAACTGCTTCTACAGGTGCTATAGTCCTTATACCTCTTCGATAACAAAGGCTCCTGAATATCCAGACAAGAAAATTCTCACCAAAGACTATAATATTTTCAAGTGGTTCAACATCAGAAATACAGAGGATTTTATCAGTGGAAATAAAATTAAAGAAGGTACATTATCATCTGCTATGCACTTTATCATCTCTTGCACCCTAAGGACCATGGGACCTTTCTATCTGTCTTGCAGCTGAAACCTCCTGTATACCTATATTGTCTTCCTTTATTAGAATGTGAGCAACAGGAGAGCAGGGACAATTTGTGCCTTTTGTTTCTGTATCCCCACTGATTAACATGGTGCTTACTACCAGTGATAAGGGCTTAACGAGTATGTTTTCATGGACTCGTGCCTGATAACTTTGAGGAAAAGAACTGCTTCATTTCTGTCTTTGTATGTGCAAAGCCCACCACCATGCCTGAAATGCTTATTGAATTGAAGTCTGACTGTCCTCTCCTAAAGCAGGGGCTAGCCATCATTTGCAGATATGCCCAATTCATTGGTAGATAATAAAAGCAAAGCAAATAGGTATTTAAACGTAGATTATGGGCCAATACACTCCTGTTTGACTTACATGAGGAATCTGTGTTTGCTAGGAGGCAGTGAGCATTTTTTTCTATATGCAGATATTTTATATTTTCTTGTTAACTACAGAGAGCAATAAAAGGAAGGATAACAATATCAAATAGGAGTGGGACAGGTCCTGCCTCCATGTACCTGAATGTTTAACTCACTCTGAAATTGGAATAAGCCGAATCCAAAGAATAACTTAATATTGTAAAAATAAATGATTTTGAAGACTTCTAGAAGCTGATGAAGAATAAAATTAGCAGAAATAAAATAATAATTTATATAATAAAGATACCATAAAGAACTTGGAGAGCAATAAGGATCTGATCAATACAATGACTGTCCACAATTCCAAATAACTGATAATGTAGCATGTTATCCATCTCCTGACAGGAGGTGATAGAATCAGGGTACAGAGTGAGATATATGTCTCTTGAATACTACTAGTGAGGGAATTTATTTTACTTGAAAATGCATATTTGTTACAAATTTGTTTCTTTTTACCAATGTGATGAACAGAGAGAGGAAGAAAAATAGATTTCTATTAATAAAAAAAACTTTGAAAATTTATTTTTAAAAAGTCATATTCTCTGTTCCAGTTTTCTGCTGTCAGTCTCAAAAAATTAGTAACATTTTTTTTCAGACCAAAGAGAATTTTAGGGTACTTAGTGTTTTTAAAAAAAAAAAAACAACAAGCTGTGAAGGGTTGAATTATGAAATATGGGTCTCCTCTACAGATAAGGTTAAGTTCATATTTTTTTCATTACAATTAGAAAAATGGGGAAAGGGTCATGAACTGGGGTCAGTTTTATGATTTATTATTAGTATCTTCCAATTTTTTCATTAGCATAATAGATATGAATTCAGACCAAAAGCTAACCAATTTCCAAAAGAAGCTTTGGCACAAATTGAAGGCCCAGCACTTTGGTATCTCTCAGGGAGAGTCTCATTGGGTTTGGGATTTTGGGGGAGGTTGTTTGTGTCTGTTTTACTGTAGCATTTATTTTAGGACTGACATGTCCCTACTTTATATTCTTAGTGGACCTGAAGACCAAAAAGGGTCACAGAGTCCTATTCTAATTTCTTACTTACATACCCTACCAGTTCTCAGGTAGTCAATGGGGTTCTGGAAAATGACTCCAAGAAGACAGGCAATGGGTTTTAGTCAGACAGCCTGCTTATAAGATCACTGTAGCATTGTTGCATTCTGCCTTTACCTCTGGGGTTTTATCCCTTTCTTTAGTGTTAAACAGCATTGTTAATCACATCAGAGGTGTGGTTCCCCTGAACCTACCTACAAACCAGGCTGTAGCTGTGCTGGAAGGCTGGTTCCTTCTACAGCGAAACAAAAACTACAAACAAACAAAAGCGGTATGAGACCTCCTCCAAAAATACCAAGCAGCAAGAGATCAAGGAGAAATAGATGTTATTTGTCTTGAGGAATCATTTGTTTTTTGTGCTCATGCTTTTAGAAAATTGTTTCAATGTCAAGGCTTCCTTGTCACTTCAGGTGATTCCTGTTCCATAGCAGAGGTTCATAGATCTAAAGCTGTATTGGACAAGGAGGTCATCTTGATCAAACCCTTTATTTTACAAATAAAGAAACTGAGGACTGGGGAAAGCTGAGTGACTTAACTGATGTCACAAAACCAATAAGCATTAGAAGCAGCATTAAATCTACTGCTCTTTCCATTGTACTATATTGCCTGTCTGTTGCTCTAGCTGACTGATAGATTTCTGTCCCACTGCTTGTCATTGAACCTTGGCTCTTATGATCTCTGGGGCAGTTGGTGACACAGTGGATAGAGTACTGGGCCTGGACTCAGGAAGACCTGAGTTCAAACTCTGCCTCAAATACTTCCTAGCAATGTGACCACAAGCAAGTCACAGCCTGTCTCAGTTTCCTCACCTGTAAAATAGTGATTACAATAGCACCTACTTTATAGGATTGTTGTGAGGATAAAATATGTACAAAGCACTTAGCACACAGCAGAGTACTTGATAACTGTTCATTCCCTCCTCCCTGCCATGGTTTCAGCGTGCTTGGAGGTTCTTGACCTTAAATTGACATCATTTGTTAAAATATTTACTGATTGCCTGGTGCCAATAGCAGGCCACTATGGTAGATGGGATTTGTGTTATGGGATACAAGTTAGACAAGACAGTTCCTGCCTTCAAGATGCATATACGAATATCTACAATAAAATGTAAGCTGGTAACAATGCTACAATGACAATATCTTGAGGGATTATTTCCATGGTATGTAACTAGAGAGTGTTACAAAATGAGACACAGAAAGGTATAGCAAGCAGTTCTTTTCTGATTCTGATACAGAATCAGAAAACCTGATTTTGAGGTCTGGCACTGCTAGCTAGCCTCCTGCCTTGGGAAATCGCTTAAATTTTCCAAGTTTCATTTGCAAAATGGAGATCATCACATTTGCACTATCTACTTCATAGGGTCATTTGTGTGGATCAAATGGAACAAGATATGAGATATTACTGCTGTTGAAAACAAAAATGAAATAGCAGATTAAGGAAAGTATTTGTGACAGGTATGACTAGAGGAAGACATCACAGAGAAGGTAGCGTTTGAATTGTTTTTACAAAGGGGGAAATTATAAGAGGGTATACCAGGCAGAGGAAATAGTCCAAGTAAAGGTAAAGGATGAGAAAGAAGATGTGTATGTGGAGAGCAGTAATTATCCTAAACCAACTAGAATATAGTATTCCTATTAGGGAATTGTGGAAGATGGAAGGAGTACATAGAAGGGTAAAGCATTAAGATTTAAGTTAGAAGACAAAATGAAACCAATGAAAGTTTTTGACTGACATGACCATACAGAAGCATTTGGATCATGTCTTTGACAGAAATGTGCATAATGGAATAGGGAACTGAGGCAGAATCTGGAAGAAGGGAGAAGATATTGAAATGATACAGCTGTGAGGCGGTAAGTGTCCAAACCAGGGTAATATTAATGGGAATGGAAAGAAGGGGAGATATATGAAGACATTTCAAGGAAAGAATTTATAGGACTTGATGAAGGAAAAAAATCACAGATACCACCAAAGTTTAAAGTAAGGGTTTGAGAGAGTGAATGACAAAAATTAAAAAGTCAGGTACTCAAAGCATCAAGCCACCTTGGTGGTTAAGATTGAATAGAGCACATTCCACTTGAGTGTAATTACAGTGATCCTGTTTAATTAGGAGGGCTAATGATAACACACATTCCAATATAAATTCCCTTTTGCTCTTCTTGGTAAGGTAAAATCTACTTAAAAATCCAGATTACAAGCTAGAATAGCGGTATCCATTGTTACATGGGAACCCAAAGGACAGGAGAGACCAAGTTGTAGAGACAGAATGAAACCATTTCTACCAGATACCATATGAACGCTTTGAAGGTTGTTAGAATAGGAAAGAACATTAAGGAGTCTATTTGCAAGTAGTTGTATATTGAAGTAGGTGAGAACTGGGAACTGCAGAGGCTATACTGCATTACAGTAATATCAGCCTCACTCTTTAACCTATTGAAATCTGTATTTTTGTCCTCACCATTAAACTAAAACTGGTTTCTGAAAAAGATACCAGCAGATACCTTAAGATTCAAATCCAGTGGCCTCTTCCCTCTTCTTATTCTCTTTATTTCTTTTATTGCATTTGATGCTGTTGACTTCCTCTAAAACTCCCTTCTGTCTTGGTTTCTGTGAAACTGAGCTTCTCCAGCTCTTATTTTACCTTTCTGATCACTCCTCTGCTTCCCCCTCTTGTCTGCTTTAGAGTGTTCCCAAAATTTTATTCCTGATGTCTCATTAGAGGTCTCATTCAATCCCACTGCTTCACCTGTCATGTCCATATTAATAACTTTGGAATCTAGAGATCTTGTTCTGAATTTTCTCCTTAATTTCAGTCATATATTTCCACCTGGCATGCTTTAGCTGGTATCTTAATTTCCCATATGGACCTCAATATTTGTCCTAAATCTGCCTGATATTACTGTAATGCAATATAGCCTTCTGCAGTTCCCAATTCTGACCTACTTCAATATACAACTACTTGCAAATAGACTGCTTAATGTTCTTTCCTATTCTAACAACCTTCAAAGCGTTCATATGGTATCTGGTAGAAATGGTTTCACTCTGTCTCTACAACTTGGTCTCTCCTGTCCTTTGGGTTCCCATGTAACAATGGATACCACTATTCTAGCTTGTAATCTGGATTTTTAAGTAGATTTTACCTTACCAAGAAGAGCAAAAGGGAATTTATATTGGAATGTGTGTTATCATTAGCCCTCCTAATTAAACAGGATCGCTGTAATTACACTCAAGTGGAACGTGCTCTGTCCAATCTTAACCACCAAGGTGGCTTGATGCTAGTACCATCTACTTTGTTTTGTTTTTTTCTTTAGCTCACTCTCCATGGCTCTTTGGCAAACAGAGTGAAGTCAATGGAAATGTTGGCAGGCTCCTGAGTCAGACATTTGTTCTTTTTAATGTCACTGTCTTATCTAGCTAATTACTCTCTTATATCAATTGATTTCTTGCTTTTAATGTAATTGGATCTTTGCATATCCAAAAATCACTTATGCAAATTAAAATAAGAACTCCAACTCAATAAATAAAAAAGTATAACCAGAGTTTTTGTGAAAGTTGCTAATACTGATTAAAATATCATTTTAACAATTTTATTTTCAGATACTAACAGCTGCAACAAGTAGCTATCAAAAACAGTAGTAACACAAATGCTAAACAAACTATACTCCTTGAAAATGAGGCATTCTTTTGCATATATAATGACTTTCATAGGAAGTTTTAACTCACTGAATATTGAAAAATTTATTCACTGACCAGAGTTTTGATTCTTAAGATGTGTACGCAAGTATATGTGATTTTGTGGCTACAAACATGCGTCCATCACTTTCAAGCCAAACTTCTGGTGATGATTCCCTATAACTTGTCCATGGATGACAGATGTCATCTAACCATTTTCTAAGTCTCACTAGCTTAGCATAACCAGTCAGAACTTGTGCTCCACAGGCACAACTTTTGCTATTCCAGGGTCACTTCCATGCCATGATAAGACATCAGAGAGGGAATACATATAGAGTTGTGTTAGTAATTCTGTGTATATACAGATAGATGAGATAGACAGATAAATAGGTAGGTAGATAGATATACATACATACATACTTCAGTGGATTTGCCACGCCCTCCATAGGAACAGAGAGCATACTTTCTAATCAATGCTTTCTCATTCTATCTTGGTAATGTTTTACCCTAGATCCTCAACAGAAGATCCATTCTTAATGATGAAGACTTTCCTCTAGGTCTTTCTACATTTTGTGGATACCAGTGTGACACTCAGGCTAAAATGTCTTTCCATGTGAGTGTAACTCTTCCTTTTATAAGACTTATGAACATATAATGCTTCCTTTTCCTGAAGGATGTCCCCAACTTGTCTTGCATAAAGATAATTACTGAACATATGCCTTAGCCTGAATCGTTCCTCTCTCCTCATTTTCTCTTTCAGTTTTTGTTGCAAGGGATCGTTTGCTGGTTAGGAAAGTGAGGGGGAAATACATTCAGAAATGAAAATGATACAGTGTTTATTGTATCAAACCGTTGAATATTATAGAGCCTTCTCAACAAAATTCATTATATGTATAGAAATGTACATAATTTCATGATTCAAATACACAGTTTTACCAGGAGAATACCAATTTAAAAAAAAAAAAAAGATAGTCCTGTTACGGGGCAAAGCTTGGTGTAATTAAAATCACTGCACAACTTTCCAAAGGTAATGCAGCCCACAGTCCCTCTTGAGTTCAGTTCATTTTTCCTATTTGGTGTCTATCCAAGATGTGCAAACTGATGTATCACCTGTATAGATTGTATATAGATGTATACTTCTATATAGAGTCGACTACGTGATGTAGTCTAGACAATTTCCTCCATTCACTTCATTTTTCCTATGTAGACAGTTAGTCCTGACTTAAAGTGTCACAGATTTCATTCAGTAGGCTCTGCAGTGTTCTGGGGCTTGAGGCAAACAATATAATATTGTCACAATCAAGAGCATCTGAAGGATCTCACCATCTATAGGAAATCCATTTTTCAGTCAGACTAAACATACTCCTTGACAATAATAAATACCTTGGTAGGTACAATGTCCCTATTTTATACTTCACTTTACAGAAGTAATGAGAAAGTCAAAGTTATATCTGTTTCTGCAGTTTTCAAAGACTCATACATGATTTTAATATTACATACCACAGTCTCTACAGAATTAAAATTGCTGGGCATGTAAGAAGCAACAAGTAAGCAAGTACATGGTGGTTTTAAGGAGATAACCTGGAATGTGCTGGTTTAACAATCAGCACTTCAAATGTGAACAATATATTTCTAAGTTTAAGCTGCATCATTAACATTTTCTCTATTGCATTCTTAAGTCTAGACAATAAACAAATAATTAAGCCCTGATTTTACTGTAATGTTTGACAATTTCCAAAGTGTAAATGCTCACAGAGAAAATTTAATGATCACCTCTTACAAGCCCATACTAGCTAGCTCCAGTACATTCTTAACACATTATCAATGAAGGATTATTTAAGAGAAAAGGCACATATCCCATCAGTGAGGTGTACGGTCAGAAAAGAAGATGAATCTGCATTGGTCTAATAATAGCATTGATAAAGTAAGGTTTTCAAATGAATTTACATATATTTTCTCATTTAAACTTTACCAAAAAAATCTGTGATATTGCTACTGTAGACATTATTATAGGTCTTTATAGATGAAGAAATAAAGTTTGAGAAGTAAATCAACTTGCTCATGATTACCTCAGTGTGACACCAGCTAATATTAGTGTGGAGATCTGAATCAGACCTTTCTAACTCCACAACTAGCAGTAGATCACTGTGTCAGAGATCTACAGGAAGGTTGCTAGCATGTTCAAAAACCCCATGATGAATTTATTGGTGGACATGAACAAGAAGTATGCAGAATGAGGAAGTATGGAGGTAGAAATCTCTAATGCATTGGGTCAATTAATGGGCACTTATTTATCATCATATGCCAGGCACAGGGGCTACAGATTGGGAAGTATGAGCACAAATGGTCTTGAGAGGACCAGGAAGTGAGGAGAAGGCCCTAGATCTGGACTAGATAAGTGAAATCCCATCTATCAGAGACCAGGATGGTTCCAGGGATGAGGACCAGCTTCAGTAACTAGAACCCAACTAAACTTGGAATTTCTCTCTCTATTCTTTGACTTTTAGATTAAAAAAAATCACAAATGAATCAAAATTTCTTGCCTCAGTCATCATCTGTTCTGTATCTTCTTATTTGAAGGTCATAATCTATAACTCTAGTTTCAACTATCATCTCTGTGTGGATATTGTCCAAATCTCTAGTACTCCCCTCCCCTTCAACTTCCAGATTCTACACTTTCCTATTTAGCTTTTCCATCCTCAAACTCAACATGTCCAGAACTGAGCTCATCTTACTTTTCTTTGCTTCAAAACTGAGCTACTAGGCTATGATCTCTGAGGGGGAAGGAACTGGGTCTTCTCTGAATGTTGCATCTCTCCCGCACTCTGGGCTCTTAATATCTGAATTTGTTAACTAGAGGCACTTTAGAATATAACCCAGAAAATAACCTTAAAGGTTCCTTCATCCAATCCCCTCATTTTATAGATGAGGAAATCAAGGGGCACACAGAAACAACTTGTCCACTTCCCTTATGGTTTGTTTGTGAAATAGTATGGAAATGTTACAGCCTTTAGAAATCTCCAATGAATATATAAAACATCAAGGATGGTTTCCTCTTCTTGTCAGCCATTCGTTCCTACTTTTTTGTTGACTAATCTATTTCATGGAGCCTCACATATTTCAGGAGACTGAGGGAAGCTGTGGTCCTAGCAAAAACAGAAATGTCCTTACGTAGGTATTCAGGATGAAATTTCTCAGATCCATACTAAAGCACCTCAGCTTTCTCTTACAAAATATGGGGCCAAAAGTATTCCTAATAAGAGGATTGACATTGAGCAGATATGTGGGGCTGTGCATATTTGTATATATATAGTGGATGTACATATATGTGTGTGTGTGTATATATATATATATATAAGCATATATGCCTAATAGTGTGTGCTTATTAAATGTTTGCTGGCTATCAACTGACTGATGGACTATAAGTGAAATGGACTGCCTTCAGGGGTAGTATATTCCTCCTCATTAGAAGTACTCCAACAGAGGGCACATGGTATATTTGGGAAGGTGGTAGTAAAGATTTCCTTTTGGGGAATGGGTTGGACTAGATGGATGTTAAGGTGCCTTACAGTTGTGAAATTCTCCAATTCTCTCACTATAGGAAAAATAACAACAGCTCCCATCGAAATAGCACATTAACATCTTCATAGTGCTTTCCCCTCAGTACAAAGAGAACTTGAGAGAGAAGAAGAGGAAAAGAAAATGACTAGAAAGAGGGGGGAAGGAAGAGGACTTACTAAATTGCCAGGCTTTGTGCTAAGGACCTGGGGATAAAAAAGAAAAGCAAAAGTTCTCAAGAAGATCAGAGTCTAACTGGGGAGATAACATGCCAGCAACCATGGGCAAACCAGATCTCTGCAGGATAAATCATTAAGAGAGAGAAGACAGGAGTACATTTCTGCTTCTTGAGATCGTTGTTTTAGACCTGAGGTCCTTAGAAGTTCAGCCACTTGCCCAGTGCCTTCAATCTGTTAGTACACATACATATGAAAGGAAATCTGAATTCATGTGTTCCTTACTCCAAGTCCAGTGGCCTCTCTACTCCACTACTAACACTTACTGTCTAATGTGACCTGGGTCAAGTCAAATAGCCATTCTGGACTTTTTTTTCCTCATCCATAAAATGAACCAACTGAACTAGACAGTCTTTAAGATAATTGAAATCTCTGATTTGTCTTTCCTCCAAGACTTCAAAACCCCGGAAGGACTCCAGCTGTCCCTGGTCCCTGGAGCCTGGCCATCTCCTCTCCAGAGTGGGGGTCCTTGGGGTGCTGCCCAAGGAAGAGTCAAGTACCTAGCTCAGCAGCAAAGTCATGGTCACAGAAGGGAACTAGACTGAGCCAGAAAAGGAACCAGGGCAGCAGCTTCTTCTCCCTGCCCTGGTCATACTCCATGTTGCAGGGTCAAGTGGCCACTCCTAGAGTTCAGAGCTTCAGGTATAGGTCCACCCAGACAGAAGCTTTGGACCTGACATAAGGGTAAAAACCACTTAATGATGAAAGTTTTCTCTCAAAATGAGAGCTATCTAGTGGGGTGCTTCCAGCCAGTGTCTTCAAGGAGAGGCTAAATCACCATTTGTTGGGTCTGATATAGAGAATTTTTCTTGGTAGGGTATAGATTGGATTCAGTGGTACCTGAGGGAGTTCCTTTCTGGTAAGACACAAATCTTGTCCACTCCCCCACTTGTCTCCAAAACAAGCCTGGGTCTATGACTAAAGCTGGCTCCCTAGGGCAGGAATACAGGGGGTCCTTAGATTGTATTTGTAAAGTGCTTAACATAGTGCTTGGCACATAGAAAACACTTAATAAATCCTCCTTTCCTTTTTTCCTTTTTCCTTTTTTTCTTCTTCTTTCCTTCTTCCTTCCTTCCTTCTTCCCTCTCTCCCTCCCTTCCTCCATCCCTTTCTTCCCTCCTTTCTTCTTTCCTTTCTAATACATAAGAAAACTATTACCCAGTTAAATGAAAAGTGCAAGGACATTGGACATGAAGCCTGAATACTGGAGTTCGACTCTGCCATTTACTAGTCAAGGGAACTCAAACAAAAACCCTCTCCTCTTTTGGAGCCTAAGATTTCTTTAAAATAGGTGTAATAATATTTGTGATACCTCTCTCACTGAGTTGTTGGGAGGAACACCCATTGTGAAATGTGAGCTATTGTTACTTCTGAAAGTCTCCTAGTCCATCTCCTTGCTTCTCATCTTTGCCCTCTTTAACTCGTTGACCAAATCATCTTATTGAGGTCCACATCTGGCCACGTGACACCCTACACAAAAGCTTGGCTTGTCCATCTGTCATTGTTCTTAATAGTAACATCTGAAAGTCAATCATGTGTGTTGTGTGTATGTGCTTGTATGTGTATATATATGTACATATATATACATCACCCATATATGAATATGTATGAAAAGAGGTCTTCACAACAGTCCTGGAGGGAGGTATTTCAAGTATTATTACATCCAATTTAAACTAATATAAGGCTTCAAGAGAAGTAACCTCATGTGCAAGCTTTCACAGCTAGTAAACAGCAGAGTTTAGGTTCAAACTTCAGTATTCTGGTTTCATGTCCAATGCTGTCATTATTTTTTATTATAGATAGGTGAATACACACACACACACACACACACACACACACACACACACACAGAAGTACTGGGCAAGTCACTGAATTTCTAAGGACCTCAGCTCTAAATCAATGATTTCAAGAAGCAGAAATGTACTCTTAACTTCTCTCTCTCTTAATGATCTTGTAGAGATCTGGTTTGTCCATAGTTGCTGACATGTTGTCTCCCAATTAGACTGTGATCTTGAGAGCAGGGACTGTCTTTTGCTTTTCTTTTTTTTACTCTCAGCTCTCAGCACAATGTCTGGCAATAGCAGGCATTTAGTAAGTCCTCTTCCTCCCCTTCCTCCTTCTAATCCTCCTTTTTTTTCCTTATTCCTCTCTCTCAAGTTCTCTTTGTCCTGAGGGCAAAGCACTATGTAAATGTCAATGTGCTATTTCAACTGGGAGAAGCAGAGAATTTCAGGGTTGTAAGGGACCTTAACATCTATCTAGTACAACCCATTCCCCAAAAGGAATCCTTGTTACAACCTTCCCAAATATACCATGTACCTTCTGTTTGAATACTTCTGATGAGGAGCAATCTACTTTCACCAAGGGCAGTCCATTTCAATTATGGTTAGTCAGTTAATAGTCAACAAACATTTAGTAAGCACATACTATTAGGTATATATGTGCCTAAACACACATCCACGTGTATATATGTACACCCACTATATGTATACAAGTACACACAGTGCCATATATTTGCTAAGTATCAGTTCTCTTATTAGGAATACTTCTGCCCCAACATTTTGTGGGAGAAAATTAAGATGCTTTTGAAAGGTCCCTGGGAAACTTCATCCTAAAAACTAACATAAGGGTATTTTCTGATTTAGTCTTAGTTTCTTTCAAGATTTCAGAAAAGAGCTTTAAAGAAAGTTGGATTTATTCTAGTTGGGAGCTAAAAATCTTAAAATAGCCTTTATTTTTAAGTAATCATAATTTTGATTGGCAATTGTGAGAGAGAAGAAGGTACCCTTGCACTGCTAAGTAGGATAAAAATAAGAAACTGTTTCTTCTTGCTCTATAATATTATAGCTGTGCGAGAGAGGAATCTCTAGGCCAATGTCAAATGATCCTTTTTGAGTCTCTTGGCTGAGCTAAAGAATGTTTTTTCCCAGGGCTTGGGCTTCTCAAGTCTAAGGTAAGACTAGTTGCTAAGTACATTGAATTACATCAACATTCACAAAGTAGCACATATCACTTTACAGTTTGGCTATAGATGTATACAGGTTTTCTTTCTCCCTTGGCATTTCTTCAACTTGTTGTTCAATTGTTCCAGTTATGTCTGACTCTTCATGACCTCATTCTGGGCTTTTCTTGGCAAAGATACTGGAGTAGTTTTCCATTTCCTTCTCCATCTCATTTTTATAGATGAGAAGCTAAAGCAAACAGGGTTAAGTGACTCACCCAGGGTCACACAGCTAGGAAGTGCCTTAAGCCAGATTTGACTTCAAGAAGAGTCTTCCTAATTCCAAGCTCAGTGTTCTAGCCACTGCACCATCTGACTGGCTCTCTCTAACTAGTCAATCTTTAAAAAATGATTGTCTAAATGACATCTAGATATTTTGGACTGTTTCATATCTCAAGGTTTAGAAATATTTGGATTATTTCATACTATACTATTTTGAAAGTAGCTTTAATAGGAGTTAAAAGCTCATGACAAAAAGGACTTCTCATCTGGGGTGTTGCAGGACAGTGGCTCTGGCTACAGCCATCAGTGCTGCAGTAGTTGAAATACTCTCTAGTGTATGGCAAACACCAATTACTGCCACTGGAATTTGTCCTGGGAAAAACTGTTAAGTCAAAGAATTTGTCTTTGCTCTCAAATACTGCCCTCAATATCCCCTTTCCACACCTCTTTCCCCTCACCACCTCTTCATTCTCTCCAAGTGTAGGGTTCTCTCCACAATACCATGCTGCCTCTTAAGTAGTTGTCATCAGAGGTGGAATCTGACCCCAGGTCCTCTGACTTTGGAACCAGTGTACTTATCATGTTGCACTATGTCAATCTAGCCCCAGCATCTCCTCTGAGCAGCAGTCCTGCATCTCCATTTGCCTCCTGAACATCTCAAACTGGACATTTACTTCTCTCAAACCCACGCCCAAACCAGAGCTCATTATCTGCTGCTTTTCTGAACTTGCCTCTGACTTCTCAGGACATTACCATCCTCCTCATCACAAAGCCTCACCATCTCTGTGTTCTTCTTGATGTCTTGCTCATTCACTACACCTGTCTATCACCACCACATATTGCTATTCCTATCTTCACAACATCTCTTCTGTGTAACCTTCTCCCTCCTCACACAGCCAAACCTCTTTTCAGAGCCTCACCCCTTCTCAACTGGATTATCCTTCTAATTGATCTGCCAGTCTCAGGTCTCTCCACCGGATGTCAGGAGTCAAGGTAATTATCCTAAGTGAAGATCTGCCTATGTCCACCCTCTCACACACATGCTCCAGCTTCAGTGGCCCCCTACCGCCACCATCAAATATAAAGTTGTCTGTTTGGTATTGAAATCTCCTCACAACCTTGTCTGGTCCTAACACCATAGTACTCTCCTCACTCTGTGATCCAGAGATAATGGCCCGCTAACTGTCCCTCACACACACAACAGTCCACCTCCTGGATCAGTGCTTTCTACACTAGCTATCTATATTCCATGCTTGAAGTATTCTCCCTCTTCACCAGTCTCTTAATTTCCTTGGCTTCCTTTAAGACTCACCTCAAATCCTACCTTCTGCAGGAGGTTTCTCCTTGCTCCCATTCCCAGCCAGCTGATAGTCCTGTCACCTCTTAGACCATTGCTGCTGTTCAGTTGTTTCCATCACATCTGACTCTTTGGGATCCCATCTGAAGTTTTCTTAAGAAAGATACTGGAGTGATTTGCCATTTCCTTCTCCAGTGGTTTAAAATAAACAGAAGTTAAGTGACTTGCTACTAAGTGTCTGAGGCTGAATTTGAACTCAGTAAGATGAAGCTTCCTGACTCTAGGCCTGTCACTCTATCCGCTAGGTCATCTAGCTGCCCTCTTAGATTGCTTTCTATTTATTATCTTTCTATTTTTAGTATATTGTTTCTCCATTAGTATGCCAGTTCTTTGAGGGCAGGGAATATATTTTTGCCTCTCTGTATCTATAGCACAGGGTTTGCCATATAGTATGTACTTAATATTTTTTTAACTAACAATGAAATTAAAATACAATTTTTTTAAAGTCCCCTGGCAAAGGAAGGAATCTTAGCCAATAGCTACTGGGGACAAATAGGGGACTTTCCCAATACCACCACAATCACACTTGGTAGGAAGGCACTTACTGTCCTTGAACCCTTGGCCAGCACTACTTGCTAATGTTATCTGGTATTCAGACTTCTTAGAAATATTTTTTCCCTGAGCAGGATAAGAAGTTTGAATGTGTTCTTCCCTTGAGTCATCCTAGGTAATCAATTAAAATGGTGAGGTTGATCCAGAGAACTCCACAAAATCATACAAGTTAAGCAGTTCAAATCTCCAGGTCCACTTTAAGAACACTTGTGAAACAGCCCAAGCCATCAAGTGCATGCATATCCAAGAAGCTACCAAGTACTTGAAAGTTGTCACATTGAAGAAACAATGTGTTCCCTTCCATTGGTATAATAATGGAGTTGGCGGGTACCCCTGGGCTAAGCAATAGGGTTGGACATAGGATTGATGGCCCAAAAAGAGCGCTGAACTCTTGCTGCATATGCTTGCAAATGCAGATAATGACACAGAATTGAAGGGTTTGAATGTGGATTTTCCTGTCATTGAGCATATCCAGGTTAACAAGGCTCCCAAGAGGCAACAGTATACTTACAGGGCTCATAACTGAATCAACCTATGCATGAGTTCTCCTTGCCATAATGAGGTGATACTTACTGAAAAGGAACAGATTGTCCCAAAACCAGAAGAGAAGGTTGCTTAAAAGGAAAATATATCCCAGAAGAAATTGAAGAAACAAAAGCTTATGGCATGGGAGTAAATATAACATTAAAGTGCAATTAAAATTGAAATGAAAAAGAGATTTGAATGTGTCTGAATACACAAATATTTGATTATGTTGGTATACCCCTAACCCCTAATATCCTCAATTCTGGTTCAGATCCACAGCCACCATGATCCCTGAAGTCTCCCAGAGAGAGATGGCTCTAAATAAAAATAGACCTGAGAATCTGCTCACAACTCTGAGTAACTTCTCTATGTGACATTCCTTTTTCATGCTCTGCCTACCCCATTATTTAGTGCATCCCAGCATTTTACAGAAAAAGAAAATAGGGAACAGAGATTATGAAGGCTGATGGGGGATTTGGACATCTATCTGAACATCATCCAGGAGCTATATGACCACCAAAGAGCAAGGAATGACAGAAGGGCAAGTAGTCAGTACCTAGTATAGATGCCACTTATTAACCATTCCTGTAATTATTAAAATATCTTCTTTTAGACTTCTTGTACCTGAAAAAAATTAATTTTCTCTCTTTCCCTAAAATGTAACTCACCCTAACAAAAATACTCGCAGGGAAATTAAATCAATAAATCATGAAGCATAGGGCTTTCTCCTTGGAGCAAATTGTAAATGTCACCAGCCCCACAGAGCCTGGCCTGGTCTTTGTTCTTAATAGACTTTACCTAGATGGACAAAGGAGTGAATGAAGAAAATTAAAAAGGAAGGGCAAAAGAGAGATACTAAAAAGAGATAAAGCAGAGTTCACGAAAGACACAAAGAAGGGAAAGTAACCAGAAAGGGAAAAAGGGATAAGGGAAATAGAAGAACGGTTTTTCTGCCAGAATGTCTTTCTCCCTCATTAGCCAGCCTTTCATGTGTCTTTTCCTTCTACCTACCAGAAATTCCCATTTTTAGGAATGGGTAAGTTAGAAAACAAAAATTGGAGGCATTGTCCCTAGAAAACCCCCACTAAAATGTGACTTGAGAGGCTACCCTACCTCACAAGGATATCTGCATGCAACAGAACAGAATTCTGACCCCGAGTCCTTGAATAGAATAATAAATAGATACAATATACGGACTTTTCATTTATAAAGTAATCTAGATAAATTATTTCGTTTGGTTTTCAAAACAGCTTCATTAGATAAGTTATTAAGTATCATCTTCATTTACAAATTAGTAAATAGACTCAAGAAGATTAGAGTGATTTGTCCAAGATTACAAAACTTATTAAGAGTGTGAAACTCAAACCCAAGTATTGTGACTCCAGAGTTACTGTTCTTACCATTCCACCATGATTGCCTCCAAACAGAAGACAAAAAGAGGACAGACCTGGGTTGATGGAGCACATAGGACAGGTACATAAGTTCAAGTTCACCTGCTTCATAATTTTGCGTAGGACAGGCTCTACTGAAACATAGTATAAGCCAGTCTTTCCCATTAACTGACAGACTTCTGTGAGCTTGAGGACGTATCTAGATTCACAGGCATATGCACACAACCACAGCAGAGAGTCAAAATAAAAATATGAATGAAGAGGGTTAAGGTTGGGCCCATAATAAGACATGCAAAATCGAGGCTGCTAATTTATGGACTAAGGAGTTAGAAATAGAATTAGTAGCGACAAGAAATAGAAAGAAAGAAACATATACTAAAGTGGGAAAATGGCCTATTAAGGAGTAAACAAAATATGAACTTCACAAGAACTAAGATGGAAAGAACAACCCTACCAGGAAATAGAAGACAGGACTTAGATGGAATCAGGAGCTATAAGAGCAAAAAAAGGAAAGAATCAGTGGCATTGGGAGGCAATGGTTACTTAACACATACTTAGTTTATTCCTGTACCCAGAAACTGACAGAACTAAATTCCATAGAGGTCAAACAAATAAGCTTTACTCAAGATCAGCCAACAAAAACTATGTCTTGCACTTTGTCTTAAAGGCTAAAAAAACCAAAAAACAAAAAAAGAATCAACCTTTGCCATAATAGGACAGATGAGAACATTAAAAGATAAAGACATTCCCAAGAATAGCTTTCCTTCTCTGAAGATTTTAAACTTCAAATCTATTAACAATATACCCTGATGAGGTTTAGCTTCTACGAGAATGCCTAGAGATAAGTAATCTCTAAAGTGATCAAGTACTCAGATCATAGTCAGTTTCATAAAATAAAGTTAATCTTAAAACTGTATGAACTGATGGGCTAGATAAGAAGATAAAGTTGAGCATACCTTCTATATCCCACAATTTTTGCAATATTGTCAAGAAACTCCATCAACTGTTTAAAAATAATCTGGAATTTTGCCTGACATTCTTTTTCCATGCTCTACCCACTCCATTATTTAGTGGATTCCAATATAAAAAGAAAAGCTATTTTTCGGAAAAACTAATTCGGAAACAGAGATTATGAAGTTAAATGGAAGGAATTTTGACATCTATCTGAGTATCATCAAGGACCTGCATAACCAGAAAAGCCTATCATATAACCAGAGCCAAGAGCAACAGAAGGAAAACCCACATGCTAAGCTGGCACCTATATGATGTTAAGAGACCTCAAGGAAGGTCCCCAGAATGTTCAGTGGAATCCTTGTGCAGGATTTATATTTATATATATATAGGTGGACAAAAGCTAAATAAGACAAGAAGGCATGATTGGGTGGGGAGGAAATACCCACATCAATGAGGTCACAAATCTATTAAAGTACAGAAAAATATACTAAAGTACAGTTTAGGCTGAATTCTTTATGCTCTAGAGGCAGAGATGGAGCTGGGCTCATTCCCTGGCAAGTTCCTCCTTCTGACTGCACTAACTCTTTCAGGTGTCACTATTCAATCTGTTCCCCAAGTCTGAAATCTTGTTATCATTCTCAGCTCTTTCCTCACCCTTACCTTGCATAACCAATCACCTCCCAAGGTCTTTTTTTAGCCTCCACAAAATCTTCCACATCTGGCTCTTCCACTCTATTTCCACTGATATCACACTAGCACAGGCCTTCACCTGGATATGAATAGGGTCCTTCTACATTCTCTCTATAATCCATCCTTCACATTGCTGCCAGATTTCCAAAGGCACATGGCACTAACAATGAACTGCCTACTTCATCAGAAAGCCCTTTGTAAATTGTTGAAGCCCAATATAAGTTAATGTGGTGTAATAGAGAGATGGCTTTGGAATGAGGAAGAGCTCAGTTCAAGTTTTTTCTCTGCAACATACCACCTGCTTGGGCCTGGGCAAGCCACTTGGGCTCTCAAATAACTCTTTAAAACTAAGTTGTTGAGAAGAAGAAACCTGAATTTGCAGAGGGATTTTCCTCATCTGGCAGTTCCCTATGCTAATGAAATAACAAGTCCAGTTCTTATATAAATGTGAGCTATTACTATTGCTGCTACTGCGATCATGTTCACCATAATTTATTTTTTGCTCAAAACCCTTCAATAACTACCAATTGCCTAATTAAAAGTTCAAACTCCTTATTATAGCACGTAAAGTGTCCCGAATCCACTGTATCTTTCATATTGTAGCCAAATAAACTACTTGCCATCTCTTTATGCATGTCATTTCTTGCCTCTATCCTCCCCCTATCTCTGCTTATTGGATTCCTGTCAATTCTTTAATATTCAGCTAAGCACCACCTCCTCAGGAAACTTTCCCTAATCCCTACAGGTTCTCCCTCATCTAGCATTGTATGCTTCTGTCTTGTGCACTTATACCTTATTCTATATTACAGTTACTTGTGTATGTTTCATTTTTTCCCACTAGACTAAACCTCCATGAGAACAGGATTGTCCTGGCCATATTTGGAATTTTCTTAGCATAGAGGTCTTCGTATCATTAATTAGATGTTTGTTGAATTCAATTGAATCTGTAGCCCTCAGGAACCTGGGAGTTAAGCTTCTTAGGTCTTTCAGTCTTCACTTCTTTATCCTTTATGCTACCCTTGTCCTTCCAGAGTTAAACAGGTGTACTTGCCACAGGGAACTTGATATTACCAGATTCTGATACCTTGTCCTGCCCAGGCAAACCTCTCCTAATGATGCTCATTGGATCAGGGGGAATAACAATTCTCTGAAAGCTAAGCTTGCAAATCCAAAGAAAGCACTGTCAAATATCACTTAGACATTAATCTTTTTGCCCAAGATCACAAGAGTAAATTCATAATAAAGATTATAATGCATATTCTTCAAATTACTTTATGTAATTTATAAAGTGAATAGATAAATATAAAAATTTTCTTATATATATGTTTCATAACAAGGATTATAGGATAACAGATTCTATGGAAGGGATCTCAGAAACCTTCAAGTATATCCCCCAACTTCATTTCACAGTTAAGTAAACTAAGCTCCAGAGAAGTTAAGTGACTTGTCCAAGGTCATACAAGTACTAACTATCAGAGGAAGGAGTTGAATCCAGGTTTTCTAACTCCAGGTCAGTGTTCTTTGCATTATACCAGCTTATGACACCGGTTTTTTTTCTTCTCTTAGTACCATCAGAGTACTTATAAAGCTAATATTTTATCATCAGATAAATCTATAAATACTTATGAAGTTCCTACTATCTTCCAGATATTGCTGTTAGAACTAGGGATACTGAAAGAGAGAAAAGACAGTCCTTGCCCTCACAGAGCTTACAGTCTAATGGGGGAGGCAACACTCAAACCAATATATGCAAAGTAAGTTATAGCCAAGATTAACAGGGAATAATTAAGAGAGAGAAAGCACTGGAATTAAGAGGAGTTGAGGGAGGCTTCCCATAGAAGATAGGATTTTAGTTGGGACTTAAAGAAAGCTAGGAAGGTCATTTGTCAGAGGAAAGAAAGGTGAACATTCTAGGGACAGTCAGAGAGAATGCCTAGAGCCAAGATGGAGTGTTTTGTTCATGAAACAGCCAGGAACCCGGTATTAGTGGATCAAACAGTACTTATAAAAGAATAAGATATAAGAAAACTGGAAAGGGAATAGGGCTTTGAATGTCAAATAGAGCATTTTGTATTTGTCCTGGAGATAATGGGAAGCAAATCTCAAAGTCAAGCGAAAACTCACAAGTGGAAGAAAATTTGGAAAGAGGAAGAGGAAGTCAGGCAAACTGTAAGACCTCTAACTGATGTGTCAGTCCTTTTCATAATATACTCAGTAGGAGATGCCCAATTCTACCTCTGCTTGATCATATCCAATGAATGGAAACTAATCAACTCCTTAGGCAACACACTACATTTTGAAAGAGCTCTATTTAGGACAATTTTTCCTTCTATTGAGTCCAGATCTATCTATCTATCTGTAAAATCAACCAACTAGTTCTACTTCTCCCCTCTAAAATTACAGATAGCAAATCTAATCCCTCTTCTGCATGACCTCTCTTCAGATATTTATTTTCATGTCAGCTATTATATCTCCGTTTGTGTTTTCTTTTCCAGAGGACATATCCTGAGTTCTTTCAACTATTCCTCACATGACATAGTTTTTCAATTTGTCAGTGTCCCTCTTAAAATGTGTCAGTCAATTAGCATTTATTGAATGCCTAGCACTATACTAAGCACTAGGAATACAGAGGGGCAAAAAAATAATCCCTCTTCTCAAGGAGTTCACAACATACAAATAACTATGTACAAACAAGAAATATATGAGATAAATTGGTTTGAGGTAGGATATCTCAGAGGGATGGCAGTAAGATGAAGGTCTAGGAAAGACTTCTTGCAGAAGGTATGACTTTAGTGAAGACTTAAAGAAAGTTACAGAAGTTAGGAGGAGACGAGAAGAGAGACAGTTTGAAAGTGCAGGGAGAGCAATGAAAATGCTCAGATTTGGAGATGGGATGTTATCTGAAAGGAACAGCAAGTAAGTCAGTATTACAGGATCTTAGAGTATGTGGAGGGGAGTAAGGTGTAAGAAGACTAGAAAAGGAAAAAGGAGCTAGGTTATGAAAACCTTTAAGTTCAAACAGAAAATTTTATACTTTAACCTAGAGGTAACAGATGACCACTGAAGTCTGTTGAATAGTTGAATGATCAAATCTGAGTTTAAGACAGTTCAATTTTGATAAATGAGGGTTGCCTAAAACCAAATACAATACTCTGGATGTGGTCTGAGCAGGACAGAACACAGTCAAATGATCATTTCCCTTGTTCTATACACTATATTACAATGAGAACAATTCAAGGTAGTAGATTAAATGCCAGTAAGGATGATTTCTCGGAAATATCAAATATTATGGTAAAAGTGACTTTTGCTGTGCTTGCCAGTCCTTTTGCTGTACCCATTACGAATATATTTCTTTGTATCTTGGGTCACATCAATATAATCTGATTGGTATTCCAAATAATAATTAAAATTGCACACAGGTTGCCAAAGTAAGATTGTCTGCATTAAAATAATAAGGACTTGAATGTAATGGCCCCAAAGAAATTCTGATCCAAAATGGATATATAATTCTTACCTCACTCTCATAACTTGAGGGCTTGAGAAACAGATGTAAAATTTAACAAATAGCTATTCTCTATGTTATAAAGATCATTTAGAATCACCAAGTATATCTCAGATATTAACCATTTCAAAACTGGTATCTATATCTAACCAAGCCTTAAACCAACTTGTAATTGTGAAGTTGATGATTTTGTATTTTCATTCATCTAGTTAATTTCATCTTATTACATTTGCCACAATATTCTGTTGAGAACTTTTTGGATAATGACTGTGTGTTAGCTTTCTTTGTGTCATCCACAAAAGTGATCATTAATAAAAATTGTCAAAGAGCACAGGTTCAAGCATAGATTCCCGGGGACCATCACTGGAAACCTCCTTCCAAAGAAACATGAAATGATAAATGACTATTCTTTGGGTCCAGGCATTTAACTGATTATGTTATTCTATTCTATGCTATCGCCCTATTATATTCTCTTACCCTATTCTATTGTCTGGCATGTATCTCTCCAATTTATCCACTAGAATAGCATGAAAACAATGTTCAATATTTTGACAAAATCTAGATAAGCTAGACTTTAGGAGACCAGTCTGATCAAATCCATGCTTGAAGTAGTTTAAATTCCTATTAAGCTACTATATTGGAAAGAACACTGGATTGACTGGGTGACCTAGATTCTATTTCAAGCTCTGCAATAATTAGGCACCATGGGTGCATTGTCTACCTTCTCTAGGCATTAGTTCTTTAACCTAGGTCAGTGATCTCCAAATGGAAGCCAGAATTCCCTAACAGGCAATGAAGTCACCCCGGCAGTCACATATTTTGACTCCAAGGAGTGTTTGGTTAACTAATTAGAGAGTGAGAAGACAGATTGTGTCTCATCTTTGTATATTGGGGCTTGTATTCAATTCATCCACACCTACCCTTATCTCCCAACAATTCCCAGTCTGCCCCCTCCCTCTGCTGTGCAAGCTACCAAACTACCCTTTTGTGAGCTGAAGGTAGTATTGATCCCTCAAGGCAATTTATAACTAACCCTATGGACAACAGCTGTATAGATGACAATAGGAAACTTCTGCTCCCACTTGCTACCTTCCAGGTCATTTTGTGGCTATGCCAGGCATCCTTAGAGGGAAGACTGTGCTTGAGGGCAGTGTCTGGTGAGTAAAAGTCTTGATTTCCTCCCCCCTTTTTTATAATTAGGGATGAATGGACAGTGTTCTGGATCGCTGATATTATTAAATTATTCTCTCATCCATTCTTCTTCCAAAATTCCCTATTAATTTTGAGAACACCACCATTTTTCTAGTCATTCAAAGGTACTCAAACCCCAGTGCCTTCTTCAATGCCTCACTTTCACTCATTCCATAAATCTAATTAGTTGACAAATTACATTGGTCACCCCTTCATATCTCTCCCACCTATACTTTTTTCTCTCTACTCACATGGCCATAACTCCAGTTTGAGTTCTTATCACCTCTTCCTTGAACTATTTTAATGGTCTGCTAATTAATTGGTCTCCTTGCCTCAAATGTCTTTCCACTCCGACCAATCTTACACATGGCTGCCAAAGTGATTTTCCTAAATCTCACGCTCAATTATATTCATGTACTAATCAATAAATTCCAGTGGTTCTAGAATGAAATATTATTTTATCTTTATTTCATTTCTTTTAAAATTTTTAATGTAATTTTTACATTGCATACAATTGTTAATAGTCATACATGTAATATAATTTATAAAAATACATGTATTGGGAATGCATTCTCATTTTTTTCTTTACTGATGGAGCACATGATCAAAAAGTATGAAATGAACACTCTTAATGACCCCTATGGTTCCACCTATATGATAAATTCCAAGAGAGGGCCTCTTTTTTAAGGTCTTCTTTCCATTTAAATTTAGATGATTAATTTAAGCCTGTTGAAAGACTGAAGTTTAACATAAGCTGACATGTGGATGGTAAATTAAATTTATTCTGTGTGTCTCTTGAAGACAGAACTAGTCATTGGGATGTAGGTTTAGAGACAATATCAACATGATTTTTTAAAATCAGTTACAGAAATAAATGGACTGTCTCAAAAACAGTGAGTTGTTTGTCACCATCAGCAGCATCTTCGAGTAGCACCTGGACTACCACAAGAAATGCATGCATTGAGTAAGGTAATTGCTACTTATGGGTTAATGTGTTTCCCAGGTATTATGTACCCTTGCACTACCCACTAAGGGTTTCTTAGACATACAATGACAACCAAAAGGATTGGTTTTTAATTTCAGTCATTGTAGCAGCCAGATAGGAGAAATATTTTGAAGTAGACAAGATTTCAAAACTGCTCTACTCCTCTCACCTACAGGGCTAACTTTAACCATCCAGGCACATGTACTTAAGTGGGGAGGGACAAAGAAAGGAAAGACAGGAAGAAGGGATGTTGAAAGAGAAAGTTGGACAGGAAATGCTTGTCAAAGTAAATTCTCCCCTTTGATTCTGCTTCTTACACTGGCCAGTATATAAAACTGCCAGGGACAAGGACCCTGGGGACTGATTCTTCAATATAGATTATAATTTATCATCATCGCAGTTCTTAGTATTATGACCCATAGTAGGAAAATGTTACTGAAAGCAGGTTCTTAGTAGATTAGGACAAACTCTCGCCTGCTTTGGTCCCGAGTAGCACACTGGTCCCTTGAAAGATAGGGTATGGTGGTTATGGAGCACTCCTAGAATTAGAAAGGTTGCATTTGGAATCAAAAGGCCTGGGTTTAAATCCTAATTTTCCTTATCACCTTTATGACTTCGGACAAGTCCTTTCTGGGTCTCAGTCTCCTCATCTATAAAATGAAGGGATTGGATAAAAGGGTATATGAAGTCCCTTCCAGCTCAGAGGTCCAGTCCAAAAAGCCCTTGGTAGGATGAACATAGATATATAAGCAGTGAAACACATGAACAGCAATTAAAATAGCCAAGAGCAAAACCCTAAGAGAATGGAACAGGGGCTTGATGAATTTTATTTAAGGTACAGAAAAGGTCTAGAATGTAGACATTTCCTGAGGAAGGTAGACATGTGAAAACTCCATCAAGACTTCAGAGGGACAGTAAGATAGCAATGTGTGCCCAGTTGAGGAAGGGAAGGGAATTGGAAGGACATACAGCAGCCAGTGCGAAAGACAATTTTGCTTATTTAATATGTAACCCATTGTGTTGGTAATAATCAAAGAGAGGGATTTTCTCAGAATCTCAGAGTCGGAAAGAATCTCAAAAACCATCTAAGCCAACCCATACCTAGATTGGAATGCCCTCTAAAAGATTTGATCATCCAATCTTTGCTTGAAGACCTTCAGGAAACCACTTATTCCACATTTGGATAACTGATTTTTAGGAAGTTTTTCACTTTACCAAGTCGTAATTGGTTTCTTTGCAATTTCCACTCATTTTTCCTAATCTGCTACTTAAGGCTAAACAGAAGAAGCCCAATCCCTTCTTCCCCATGATATCCCTTTGAATACTTGAAGTCAGCTAATATGCCTCTCTCTTCTACCTCTCCCAACCTTCTTTTATCTGGAATATCCCTAATTCTTTTTATACTATGATAACAAGGCCCTTTACAATTTTAATTTCCCTCCTCTAAATATTCTCCAGTTTTTAATGACTTTCCTAAAATATGGTTGCTAGAATTTAACCCAATGCTCCTGCCAGATACCTGACTATCCATTCTCTGGATCTGGATATTATCCTCTATCAAATAAGCCTAAAATCACTAGAGGCTAGCAAGAAGAGATATTTAAAATTATGGAAAATTATTGAAACAAAACAATTAATAAACAGAGAAATTATGGCTGGAATAATTGAAACCATAAAAAAAAAAGCCTTACCAGCTTCTTCAACATAATGCAATCTTCTACTTAACACTTAAACTAACCCAAGAATGAAGCAGCCTATTACAGTAGAATCTTGACAAAGCCAGAAGACCCTAGATTTGAATCCTGGTTCTGCAGCTCCCTGGGGTTCAACTTCCATATCTATAAAATAAAAGAGTTAGTCTGAATAATCTGAATGGCCTTTCCTACTTTAAAAATCTATTGTGTAAGGCTGAGTTAATATAATAAAAATGACAATCTTACCTAAATTAATTTACCTGTTCAGTGCCATATCAATCAAACTGCCAGATAATTATTTTCTGGACCTAGAAAAAAATAATATCGAAATTCATCTGGAAGAACAAAAGGTCCAGAATATCAAAGGAATTAATGAAAAGAAATGATAGGGAAGGTGGCCCAGCCCTACCAGATCTCAAATTGTTATTATACAGCAGCCATCATCGAAACCACTAGGTACTGGCTAAGAAATAGAGGGGTAGACCAGTGAAACAGGTTAGGTACTCAAGACATAATAGTCAATGAATATAGCAATCTACTGTTTCCTAACCCCAAGAACCCCACCTTCTGGGATAACTCACTGCTTGATAAAAATTCCTGAGAAAACTGAATAAAAGTGGAATGGAAACTGGGCATAGACCAACGCCTGACACTGTACACAAGAATAAAGTCCAAATGGATACATGATCTAGGTAATAAAGACTGATACTATAAACAAATTAGGGAAGCAAGGAATAGTGTATTTGTCAGATTTATGGAGAATGGAGAATTTTTTGACTAAACAAAAGGCAGAAATCATTATGAGGTGCGAAATGGATCATTTTGATTACATTAAACTGAAAATTTTTGCACAACCCAATCCAATGCAAGCAAGATTAGGAGGGAAGCAGAAAAGTGGGAAAGTATTTTTGCAACTAGTGTCTGTGCTAAAGGCCTCATTTCTAAAATACATAGAGAACTGAGTCAAATGTGCAAGAATACAAGTCATTCTCCAGTTGATAAATGGTCAAAGGATATGAACAGGGAGTTTTCAGAGGAAGAAATTAAAGCTGTCTATAATCATATGGAAAAAATGCTCTAATTCACTATTGATTAGAGAGATGCAAATCAGACAGTTCTGAGGTAACACATCACACCTATCAGATTGGCTAACATGACAAAACAAGAAGATAAATATTGGAGAAGATGTGGGAGAGTTGGAACACTAATTCATTGTTGGTGGAGCTGTGAGCTGATCTAACCATTCTGGAGAGCAATTTGGAATTATGCCCAAAAGGCTACAAACATGTGAATACACTTTGACCCAGCAATATCACTTCTAGGGATGGCTCTGGAGGACAAGTGAGGCTGGTGACTTGCACAGCCTTCCCTCACTCATAACTAAGTCAAGTGCAAGTCATTTCATCATTTCTCTGATATCATGGTCTTCTTCGGCAATGTAGGATTAACACAAGCCTATGAGAAGACACAAGTGGCTGAATGGGGACCCAGCTAGCTGGGTAACTCACCTCCTCCTCTCCTGTCTGCCTCCCCTCCCCTTCCTTCTCCTCTCCAAAGGAAGGTAAATGTGGATTTCCAAAAGATGCCCAGTTGACTTGGGTTTTACTGGCTCCTTTCCTTTCCCTTCTTTTCCTTTCCTTTCCTGTCTTTTCCTTTCCTTTCTCCTGTCCTTTCCTGTCCTGACCTAAAACCTTAAACCTACTGTACTCTGAAACTGGGACACAAGTGGGCCCCTGCCTACAGGCTCTTCTGAACCCTACTAGCTTTAGAGTGATTATCAATAGTAACTGTTTCTGTTTCCCTCCCAGCCTGATGTCTTTCTTTTTCTTGGCCTCATTAAAGGAGCCATGCCCTGGCTACTTTTTAAACAGGCCTATTCAATGAGTGGGCATTGCCTCACCCTAAGTGAGTACCTGCAAACACCTTGGCCTAAAAGGCCCAAGTCTCCCAGTATATTCTGGGTCATCCAGTCATGCTGATGAATATCTGGCCACTGAATTCAGATGGCTCTGGAGGAGAAGTGAAGCTGCACAGCCCTCCTTCTCTCAAAACAAAGTCAAATGCAAGTCAGGTCACCATTTCTGTGATGGCATGGTCTTCTTCAGCAACAAAGGACAAACACAAAACAATAACTTCTGAGACTATATTACAAAGAGATCATAAAAATGGGAAAGGGTCCACATGTACAAAAATATTTATAGCAGCTCTCTTTGTGGTGGCCAAGAACTGGAAATTGAGGGGATGCCTGTCAACTGGGGAATGGCTGAACAAGTTGTGATATATGAATGTAATGGAATACTATTGTGCTATAAGAAATGATTAACAGGAAGACTTTAGAGAGGCCTGGAAAGATTTATATGAACTGATGCTGAGTGAAAAAAGCAGAACTAGGAGAACTTTGTACAAAATAGTGTGTACAAAAATTGCCAATGGACTTCTGAGGCCAAATGCCTTCCACATCTAGAGAAAGAACTAGGGAATTGGATTGCAGAATGAAGCAGACCATTTTCTTTTGTGTTTTGTTTTGTTTTATGGTTTCTCTCATTCATTTTACTTCTTCATTCAACATGACTATGGTGAAATTATATTTAATAGGAATTTATGTATAGAACCTATATAAGATTGCAAACCATCTCAGGAAGGGAGTGGGGAAGGAGGGGAAAAAATCTAATATATATGGAAGTGATTATAGAACACTGAAATCAAATAACATAATTATTTATAAAAACAAGGTAAAAAAAAAAAAAGAAATGATGAACAGGAAGACTTCAGAGAGGCCTGGAAGGACCTATATGAACTGATGCTGAGTGAAAGGAGCAGAACCCGGAGAACTTTGTACACCACAACAACCACAGTGTTTGAGAAATTCTTCTGATAGACTTAGTGCTTCATCATTGTAATGCAAGGAATTAAAATATTTCCAATGGACTCTTGAGGCAAAACACCTTCCACATCCAGAGAAAAAACTATGGAATTGGATCACAAATAGAAACAGACTATTTTCTTTTATATTATGTTTTGTTTTGTATTGTTTTATGATTTCTCCCATTCATTTTAATTCTTCTATGCAACACGACTAAGGTGAAAATGTATTTAATAAGAATGTATGTGTAGGACCTATATAAGGTTGCATGCCATCCTGGGGAGGGAGTGGGGAGGGAGGGAGGACAGTAGGGGAGAAGGAGAGGAAAATATCTAAGATAAATGGAAGTGACTGTAGAAAACTGAAAACAAATAAAATTATTTTTTTTAAAAAAAGGCATAGAGAGGGAAATCCAGAGAATAATTCACTATACCTTAAAAAAAAAAAGCTACTCCTGTTCTTGTATTCTACTTCTCTTCTTCATACCCCCCCTTTCTCCAGACTACTCATAATAACGTAATAAAATTGTATCTACATCAACCAACTTATTCATCAGGCACAGGTGGACCAATAAAGAAGCATCAGTGGAAGCAAAACAGTCAGCTGGCCAAATCAACTAAATCGTTTTAATGGGTCATTGTTAAAATAGGAGGGCAAAAAATGGTGTATTTAATTTGGTCAAAAGCCAATGGAATCAACTATTTTATTTTAAGTGATTTTTAATCATTTATTACTTTTTAGAGACAACCTGAATATTTATATAAGAAGTTGATTTTGGTGGAAAAGTTAATATAGCAAAGAATTGGAGAACATACCAATGAAATATTGCTTCATAATAAAAATTATGAATACAACCAATTCAAAGAAATATGAGAAAACTTGTAGGAACCAATGTAGAGTGTAATGAGTAGAACTAGAACAATTTAGTAAAGTTGACAATAATGTTAAAAATAAAACAACTTTAAAGGATTTCAAAATTATGATCAAAATAGTAAATCATGTGATTGCAAAGGACTTCTAGGGAAACATGCTTCCCATCTCTTCATAGAGAGATAATGGTCTTGAGATATGGAATAAAATATGCATTCTTATATAGGCATAAGCAATAAATAACACATGCAACTCTGATAAATGAGTTGATTTATATTGATGGACTATATATATTTGTTAACAAAAGAGGATTTGATTCAAAGATGAGAGATGGAGTGGAAGATTAGTGGATGGCAGTAGATAGGCCATAAAAAGCATCAGTGAAATGTTTTTAAATGCACAAAGAAAAAATTTAAAAGGACAAAAGAGGAGACAGATATAGAATCATATCACCATTACCCTTTTAAATTTCGCCAGTTGCATGTACATTCAAATCCTAACTCTGACCCTTGTTTCATCAGGGAAATTGTTAACCATGTAGTGCCCTCAGGCAACTGAATAAGATTATGAATTGTGGACAAGATATCAACTTTCAAGAGTAGTGGGAATTTCTCACTGGGAAATACCTGTGGCAAGAAAATCATACATCCAGAACCTATGTTTATTTAAAAACAAAAGAACTGGTCTTAACCAACGATCCAGATCTGTTATACAATCTTCTTTCCTGTCTTTTGTTTGAATGTTGAAAAATTTGTATTTGTTGATGATTGCTAAGTTCACAATGAAAAGAATTTTTAGAAAAAAATTCACCCATGTATAGTGCTGTCATCTTTCTCTGTAAGCAATGAGGCATATTCAAGGGAACATAAACCCATTCTGGTTTCAACTTAAGCAAAATATAATGAGGGAAGCAAAACTAATCAAAAAGGTTATTCATTATAAAACCAAAAATAAATGCATTTTTAAAATTACATGCTCTTTTTTATTATCCATATCTCTACTCTGGCCCATTAGAAGGGAGGAAGTAGGTGTAGCCTACATGGAAGAGGAACAAGTAAAATATTTATTAATTTAATTGTTATGGATACAAAATTGGGAGATATCTATAAGACCAGTGACAAACAGAAGGACTTTATATATAAACCTAAACTTAGAATACAGTCAGAAAAGAATGAAGGAAAGAGTAGATATCATAAATGTTCAGAAAAATGCAGCTTGTAAGGCCTGGAACAACATATCCAAGGAATAGATTTCCAAAGATTTCCCCAACCCAGAAATAGGAAATTTTTAGAGTGATTAATTTGAGGAAACTAAAAATTCATTAATAGTTCATAATCAGTTAGAGAAGCAAGGTAGCAAGGCAAAGGCATTTTAAGCTTGACTATGAAGAGATGCCACTTCCATAATTCATCTTTAGAGGGTTTTTAAAACTGGATTCTATGTACCAGGTGACTCATTCCTAATAAGGCCATTAAGGCCTAATAAGGTATTTCTGATAATTTGTTTCAAATGTCCTGTCCTAAGACCCTTAGATGCACCATGCAACTCTTAGTATATTACAATCAGTTTTAAACATTTCATTAATAGAAAGAAAAAAATTGAAATGAATTAAAAGAAACTCACCAATATAATTAAGGGAATGGAGGTACAGGTTTGTAAAGAAAGATTAAAGATTTCAAATACACTTAATAGCTTAATTAAGGAATAGTGATAACCCTCAAATATTTAAAAGACAAAAAAATGCATTTAAAAAAAGACTTGATTCATTATAGTAAATCTGCAAGTACTAGTACACAATTAAAATTTTTACTTCATATTGGGCAAAAATGTCTTGGTAATGAGAACTATCATATCGCTAAAAATATAATTTATCATCTAAAGAAAATAAAGCACATTTAAAATAATTCTCCATTTTCCATCAGTAACTCTGCTTGATTACTCCACAGAACATCATGCCTCCTCCAGAATAAGCTGATCACCTGAAATGTCATCACCATGCTAATTGATTCAGGTTTTGATACTCAACACATCATTTTTCTCAGGTGCTTCTCCCCTCTGATTGGAGGGCTGGAGGGTGGAATACTAAATTCCTCCCAAAGCCTTTTCTTACAGAGGACTCAAAAGTTTCAAACTTTCCAGGAAACTCTCCATTTTCCATCAGCAGATCAGCTTAGTTTTAACTCTACATAACAGCATACCCTGATTCAGGGTTCTTCCTACTCACCCACCCACCCCCATTTTAGTTTACTTTTGTGTATTGTCATTCCCTATTATTTTATAAGCTTCTTGAAGGCAGGAACTTTCTTTTTCTTATTTGTATTCCCAGTACCTACCAGTGACTCCACACTGTAGGCACTTAATAAATGTTTACTGAATTGAAAATATTAAAATTGAATTATAAAGCCCATTACATCTAAGGCACTCTCTATTCAGATGACCTTTATTTACATTATCTATAAATGTTATATTCCCCAGTAGAATATAAACTACTTGAAGGCAAAGGCTGTTCATTTTTTTTCTGTGTTTACTTAGGCATCTAACTCAATGCTTTGCCTATAGGAGACATAAAACAAATGTCTTTTGATTTGAATTTAACTAATTGAAATAAACCAAATTAGGAAAATTTGGCAGAGTATCACAAAAAGGATTAAATCATAAAAGCAAGTCTGAGGTAACATCTGACTTGCAACTTTGCTACAATGATTCATTGTAAACTATTATCTGAATGGTTATATTGTCAAAAACCATCACTTACTATATAACTGGCCTATGAGGGAATATATACCAAATGTGGCTATAACATGCGAAGTACAAGAAAATGCCTAATGTTCTTCCACTTGCTTTTCCATCCATCATCATATTGGTAAAAGACATAAAGAGACCTCCCTCCATAAGAAAGAAACTTCTCAGAAAACTTAGATGATGCAGTCATCCTCCTTCCAAGCCCCGTAAGTTAACCTGGGACTCACCTATAGACATCACAAAAAACCCAAATTCACTAATGAAAAAAAAGTTTGTGGCCAGCCTATTAATCTACCAACAGTATAGTTGCTCATTTAGGGAGAGAGACTGGACCTTTGATTTCATTTTTTACAGGAAATCCCTGGGTGTAGACATTCCCTCTACCAATAAATATCTCCTCCTTTGCAACTTAGAGTTGAGGAGAATTGGCTGAGGCACTGAAACATTAAGTGGCTTGCCAAGGGTCACATTGACAGTACATGTCAGAGATAGGACTTGAACACAGGTCTTCCTCATTTCAAGTCTGCCTCTACCTTCTATGCTGCATGCCTATTTATATTCTGTTAATCCCAATCCCCTTTTTAGATAAGGAAACTGAAGCACTTTGAAGTTAAGTGACTTGCTAAGGTCTCATGCCTAGTAAGTGTCTGAGGCAAGATGTGACCTCAAGCTTTTCTGACTCCAAGTCCAGCACTCTACCAGCTGCACCACCTAGATGCTTCCACTAGCCTTTATAGGAGTACAATGGCTCCCAATGTGTTTTATGTGGTCTCAGGGATTCTAGGACTTCTCTAATTACTATGCTAATAAAATAGCCAGGAATATGAACTTGGAGACTATTCCACTTTGCAAGTTCCAAAATCAAAATTTTAAAATCAGACTCTGGTAGGTAGTGGAAAACTTACCATATAGACTAAATACCTAAGATTATTTTAGGGTGAAACTAAATACTCAGTTGACTAAATGGTCAAATAGCTCTAAACTTGATGTAACATTTATTCATGGAAAAAGAATCTTTATTGTGGTAAATGAACAAGATATGGTTTGTGCTCTCTCCTGAGAAAGAAGCATGGTGGAACAAAGCCTTCTCTTCAGTCATGTTATGGCTTCAGCATCATTTACTGTAAGTATTCTCCATTAACCTCACAGATAAATAGAATATTATATTCTGACTATGTTGAAAAAGTCAGATGAGTGAACATGGTATCATCTTACCAGACCTGTGGCATATAAACAAGATATTTATTATAAGTCCTCAAAACAAAATTTCCCATGTAAAACTGATCCCACTGAAATGGGGTTTTCACTGGGTCCTGAGCCCTGTGAGTATGGTACTCACAGCAGTGACAGAAAACTACAGATTTAGGAATCAGAAAGAAAGAGATGCTCCAATTTGCTCTGCAAGTCACAGACTGAATCCAGTAGAAGAACATGGAAAGTCTAGGGAATATAAAGTTTAATAAGCACAGAGAAACTTACTTTCCTTCTGTCACAGTAATGCTTGAGAAGTACATGACTCTTCTTCATTCTTCATACATAGTAATTTGAATAATTCTGCCCAACTACTCCAGGGAAATCATGGTGGACTGAGGGATAATGGGGAAAAGATTGGGGGACTCTTTGGAGCCTCTAGATCTGAAGGAGGTATTAACATGTACAAGAGTTACACCTATCAAGTGCTGATGGAAGGAAGACTTCAGACTGAAAAGTTGCCCTAAGTCAACATGAAATTAGAGGGAAAGACACCCACTTATTAGCCATTGAAGATGTTCCTGTCCCCTCAGGCACATGGAACTGGGGAAATTGTAGTACCAGAAGACTTCAGAAATAGACACTGTATCCTTCTGTTATGACATAGATGCTTAGTATTTCTAGAAAGGGTGAAGGATAGTCTCCTAAGAAAGAAAATGACCACCCACATCTGGAATTAAAGAAGAATTACAAGAAATGTGAGCCTAGCTGGTCTAGAAAAGGAGAGCAAAAAAGACCATAGTAGGAGAAAGCCATGAGAAACAAAGACTGGCAATTTCCGAAAACTGCTAGAAATACAAGTTCTAGGAAAATTAATGATTAAAAAAGCATTGATTAAGGGCTTACAATGTGCGAATCACTGTGCTAAGTTTGGGACGTAGAAAGAAAAAAGTTCCTACTCTCAAAGAGTTCACATTCTAATGAGGAATAGAGCACCGATAAGAGTTTTCAGCTGCAAATCTGAAGAAAAGACCCTGTGGTCTTTATCACACAGCAGCAAAGCAAATGGGAGTGCATTTTTAAAAATATTTTCACTAATAAAACTATATCCATTTGTGATACTGAACTGTTGTTCTGTTTGTCCTTCATTCTCGAAGAGGACTATGGTATCAGGGAGGTGATGCCATGACATGTAAGTGAATTGGATTTAAGGGAGAGAGGGCTATGCAAAATCAACAAGTTCCCTTTTCTCCCTCGGTGCACTACTTGACAGAGAGAAGGGCTTTGGGGGCAAGAACTTTTTTTCTGGGTCTTCAAGGAAGTGAAGAATATAAGAAAGATAGCAGAAGTAAGAAATGATATATAGAAACAAACCTGACACCCTAAGGGAAATATCATAAGTAACTGAGGCTATATATTGAAAGGTCTGTGGGTAAAGTTTACTTATTATTGAGTGCTATTATTTTCTTTTCCTCTGAACTGAATTGTTTCCCTTAACCTGAAAATAAATCTGCTTGTGCTTTGAACATTGTGAGGTTGTGTTCATTTATAAGGTAAGGTAGTAACTATACCCGGTAGGGATCAGATACTGATGTTCTAAGATTATTTGGGTAGGCTAAATTAACGAGAGAAATAAGATGCCTTACCAAGTGTACCTGGACCTTCTGTGTCAAGTGAGAGTTTCTGACTCAAAGGTTAAAAGCACCAATTCAAACAAATGGTTAGAATTTAAAAAAAAAAATTTTCACTAAAACGTAGAAACCTAGCTCAAATTTAGTATAAAGGGTTGTTCTAGACCATAACTGTTAAACATGCTTTCCCCAGGCCATATGTGGCTCACAATACTTCCAAGTGTAAAAAGAACCAGATTAAAATGTAATTGGGAAATAATTAACTAAATAACTAAAAAGTAGACTAAAAAATAAATAATATTACATTTTAAAACTATGTCTTACAAAGATCTTTATGTGTGGATCAGGGGCTCCTGTTTTTATTTGAGTTTGACACCAGTGCTTTGAACTAGGAATATATTTTAGTTACTTGTAGAACACTAATAGTAGATATTCCAAGATTTAAATTCTGCTCTTACTTTATTCCTTGAAGTTGTAATGGCAATGGAATTTATTTTTGGACTAGGTTCTCTTACTCAGATTTGATATTTCTATTATATACTGAGAACAGAGAATCACAGACCTGGAAAATATTTTTGATATCATCTAATCTACTCTCTTCTTGTTTGAAATTTCTGAATAGAAAATTTTATTTTAATTTTAAATTAAAGTTTTGTGATTTTTTTCACCATAGTTACTTCCACTTATTCACGCAGTGAGCCTGCTTTTGTAACACAGGAAAAATGGAATAATTAACAGATTTATGTGTAATTTCCTTGCAAAAATCCATGCTAATCTTTCTACATTATTCCCAATTTGGTATATGTGTTGTCAGTGAATGCTGAATACAAATTGAAGTGTGAAGAACATAAAGTATGACAAAAAATTGCAATTAAACTATACTATACCCCATGGATATATATACATACATATATATATATATGCTTTGATAAGCACATGACTAGAAGGTACTTAATAGTCTCTGAATATTTCATAAAGATGCAAAATAGTTAACATGTTGCCTAAAATACTATCCTCTCACATGGAGGGATAGAAGTGTTTGAAGAATAAATCATAGGAAAAATTCATACAGCCTATTTATGACCTTATGATATGTAACTACTTAAATCATATGATTAAATTACTAGGGTGTATTTTTAGGACCCATTACAAATAAAAATTAGTTCCATTTAATTAATCTATATTTTTTATAAAACATGACACTGTTGGTGGTTATAATTATTGTTAATTGAAAAGGAAGTTTTAAAAAACTTCATCTTAAGAAGGAATGAAATAGTGGGGTTTTGGGATTTTTTTAATACAAATTTACTTATTTAACTTTTTACATTCATTTGCACAAAATTTTGGGTTCCAAATTTTCTCCCCATTTCTCCCCTCCCCCCACTTCAATACCCCAAGCATTCTAATTTTCCCTATTACCAATCTGCCCTCTCTTCTATCATCCCTCCCTTCTTTGGCCCTATCCTCTCTTTTGTCCTGTAGGGCCAGATAACTTTCTATTCCCCATTACCTGTATTTCTTATTTCCTAGTAGCAAGAACAATACTCAACAGTTGTTCCTAAAACTTTGAGTTCCAACTTCTCCCCATCCCTTCCTCCCCACCCATTCCCTTTGAGAAGGCAGACAATTCAATATAGGCCATATCTTTGTAGTTTTGCAAGTGACTTCCATAATAGTCGTGTTGTATAAGACTAACTATATTTCCCTCAATCCTATCCTGCCCCCCATTGT
>CM053772.1:213088680-213138678 GCA_028658325.1 Potorous gilbertii
GCAGATTGGTGATATGGGTAATTAGAATGTCCAGTGTATTGTGGAGGGGGGAGGGGACAAATGGGGAGAAAATTTTGGAACCCAAAATCTTGTGAAATGAATGTAAAAAGTTAAATAAATTTATTTTAAAAAAAAAAAGAATATTTCACTCAAATCCTTCGTTAAATGAATGAAGAAATCAAGTCTAGGAAGGATACGTAACCTGATCATGGTCATTCAGTTATCATGTAGTAGCACATCAGGGACAACAACACAGGTCTTGGGATTACTAGTTCATGATACTTACTTTTTCAATATCCAATGTCACTATATTTAAATCTTACATAAATGCTAGAGTTATGCTAAGAGATACATGACTCTACAGTTGAAAATTGACAAGTACATTATAAGAATAGATAAAGCTATAGGATAATAGATATGAAGCTATAGGAATATGAAATTCTATTGTGTTTTTTTTAACTAGACTTGTAATTTTGTCAATGTAAGTATCTCCAAGTGAGGGACTACCTCTGCTTCCTCTACCAATGCAGACAGGTAACTTTTCTATAACTTACTGTTTTAGAAAGTTGTCTGATGCACTGAGTTTATGACTTGCCCAGAGTCACATAACCAGTATATGTCAGTGGTGAGTATTGAACCCAAGTCTTCTTCACTCACAGCTTTCTGTTGTAGTAAAGTATTACAACACCATAATTCATATGAATATTTATATGCATATATAATTATTACTAAGAAAAATACATAGTCATGAACCAAAAGGACAATTTCACTTTATCTTGAAGTTATTTCATTTGATGCTGCATTTCAACAATTTTATTTACATTAGAATATAAGCTCCTTGTGGGTAGGGACTATTTTCATTTTTTCTTTATACGTTCAGTGCTCGCCTAGTGCCTGGTGAATAGTAAGGGCTTAACAAAATGCTTATTGATTATATGGGGTCAATTTATGTGATAGGAATCTAATAGCTTCCTTGACATTTTCCAGTGTTTTATTTTGCTTTACATTATGTATATTTATATTATACATATATGTGTGTATATATAGTTAATATGTCTTTATCCACACACAAGGGCAGAAGATGTCTGATTATAATGTCACAATTTATTAAAATTTTCAATTATCAAAACATGAAAATGTACAATTTATAAGAGAATCTCTATTTTGGTAAACATGTAATATTTAACATTATGCTTTAAAATACAATAGGCAGAGTAATAAATTTTAAAATGCTTATAGATATGAGAAAAAATACTGATGTAGACATAATTATCCTTAGTTCTATTAGCCCTTTTGATTATAGTTGATATATAATCATAACTATTAACATGTAATATAGTTACACAATTTTAACATTTTTTACTTCCTCATTTGTTAGCAAGTAATTTCTCTGTTCAAAATTTTTATTCTGTACTGCACCTGTAAGGTACTTCTCAATTTAAGATGTATTTTCTGAACCCAATAGTCATTCTCTTACATATTGTTCAGTTTATTTTCCACTAGTGGAGTTTCCTTTTATAAATTGTACCTAGCACAGATTCTTGCACATAGTAGGCATTCAATAAATATTTTTTGATGGAATATTGAATTTGTTTTCTTTAATTTTCCAATGGAATTTTTTACCAAAGGTCATTAGCATATAAATTAAATTTGTGCCTTGTAATGTAATTCCATAAACATACCATCCAAAATGTTACATGATGCCTCTTTAGTAGATGGAATTCTCATACTTTTTGAAAAGTTCTCATCCTTCAGAAATAGTGACAAATCAAAATGTTGGTAAGTGTTCTCCTTTTTAAGTGTTTTAAAGGACATTGAAATATTTTAGCTAATATTCAAGCTTTATTTTTTTAGTAGACAATTTTCTGAACCTTGGTAATACATAACTAGTGAGGATCCATAAGAAAAGGCAACAGCATTTCCAAATACAACAAATCTTTTAAATTTTTATGGTTTAAATTAGCAAGGCAGATGTTAGCTCAAACACTCAAACAGATTTATAATATCACCAATTTGGGAAGGAATGCTCCCTCTCAATCTGCACAGCCTATCCATGTCTACTCACTCCATGTGACACTGTTTTATGTCATTTCATAAGTTTGCCAAAGGGAAACCACGCAACATCCTGGCAACCTCCCTCTGTTTTTCCTGACATCTCAAGGACACAAATGGAACACTAAAGCCATCCACCTATCTTATCTTATCCTCAAAAAATTACCAGTTCATCTTCTTTTTATATTAAACATTTTCATGATGACATTCTTAAGTCCTGTTCTTCAAAGCTGTTTATTTGCTATACATACCAATCTTTTCAAATAGAGTGCCCCTCTCCAACGTCACTTTTATGAATTAATATTTTTAATTCTTGGGAAATTATTATACTCCATGTGTCACAGCCTATACTAGTGAATATTGACAGTGGGATCCTGGGTCCATTTCCAACCACCTCAGGAGACCTGATTGTTAAATTCTCAATATGAGAATTCATCTCAAAAATAAGCAAATGCTATGAACTTGGGCATGATTTATTGTTTTTTTGATCATTGAGACATAAGAAAGTTATAGAAAAAAATGTTAATAATGGAGAGTTTCACCATTATAACACTGACACCAGTATCAAAAAGATGAGTTGGGTTTTTGTTTCTGGGAGAAGTTTGGGTTATTAAAGGAGCTTTGCAGTTTCCTAAAGGCAACCTGTTTTGTTCCCTGTTAATATGCCCTCAATTCATATATAGAAGATTTATAAAGATTTTTAACAGAGGAGAAAATTAGCACATAGCTCAACACTTACGTTGTCTTAATCATATTTTTATATTAATCAGACCTGATAGTATTTTAGCTTTTGGTAGCTTCTTCAAACATCTTGTAATGATATCTTAATATCCTCTCACTTGTGTTACCTCTGGCATAGATCTCCTTTACATGTGAGATCCAATCAATCTAATTACTTCTCCTTTATTCTCTTTGATACCATTTCTATTTCTTCTATAAATACCTCAGTACTATAATGTTAAGGGCATAGGGTGGTGGTTCCACTATCTTGAATAAAGAAAACTGTAAGAAGGACTTTTTCAAGTCTTTCTTCTGTCTGTAGCCTTCCTTTCATTTTTCTTCTTGAATGTGTCTGAGAAGCTTTTGCTTAGATGCATACCTTTCTTTAAACTATTTTTATACCTTCCACTACTTTTCCATCCTTACTTTCTGAGATGAATGGCTACTCTTTGGGTTCAACCAGTTCTGCATCCATGTAAATATTATATCTCTTACCTTTCACAAAAGCTTCCATCTTTTCTTTAAGAATAGCACAAGAGCATTTACAAAATCATAAATCTAAAACTTTCTTAAATGATATACTAAAACCTAGGTAAATTGCTTGTGCAACATACTCCCCTGATCTAACAATATAGTAACTTGGTCCCAAATAAAAGAATTAAACCTGATAATCATAGAATATTATAACTGCAAGGTACCTAAAATATTGGGCAATTGAAGCTCAGTGAAGTGATTTGCCGTGAATAATAAAATAAGCTTAAAGAAACTAAATTTTCTATAAATTCCTTTTTAACTCTCTGAAGTAGAATCAAAAGTAGTGGGTTTAATAGCAAAAGCAATGAGTCAGGAGACTTGAATCACAGGACCAAAGTATTTAAAGTTAGAAGGGATCTTTTCATTCATTCATTAAATAAACATTTATTAAGCAACTACTATGTGATTATTCAATGAAACGTAGGCTCGGAAAAGTTAAGTGCCTTAACCGTGTGTGTGTGTGTGTGTGTGTGTGTGTGTGTATCCAAGTCTTCTGACTCCCATATCCATTATTCTTTCCAGTTTTTCTACTTACTCTTACCTTGGGTAAATTCGTTAACTTGTGTGAAAAGCAGAATCCCTACATTTATAATACCCACCTCAGAAAGTTTGGAGAAATCACTAACATAAGGAATATAAAAAGGGCTTTGAAATAATGCTTATTATGCGAGGTTCCTGATTGAGTAGGTTTAATCATAAGTGCCATATTATGAGAAAATGGCAAGCATGGAGGTTGCCTTTAGTTTAGATACAAACCCTCTGCATTAATCATAGGATCATAGGTTTAGAGTAAGAAGAGACCTTGGAAGCCAATGAGACTTAGGAAACTGGAATTCAATCTTAGTTGTTAGATAATTTGCCTAGGGTCACAGTAAATAGAACTGGAAAGAATAATTGATATGGAAGTCAAAATAAAATAGAGATTTATGTCATTTTGGATCTTCCTAACTTGAATTCCCATGTTCTAACCACTTGTGCCACTTAATTGTTCTAGGCCATACTCTTTTGTTTTTAGCAGAACTAAAACCAAAGTAGTATTGACAGAAATTCAGTCTGTTAGATAATCATCTTGTTCCTGGTATATTGAAATAACTTTGTCGATGATTTCATTGAACTGTGAGATCTTTAAGGGCAGACTATTTTTGCTTTTCACTGTATCCCTAAGTCTTAGCACAATGCTTGGCACATAGTAAGTAAGCTCTTAAGAAATGCTTACTGTATTGATGATTTTAAGTTCAAAATAAAAAAAAAGATAAGAATTGTAATAGAACTTTGGAAATTTTAAAAAATATCACAATACTTAAAATAATGTTCTTTTGATGACTAATTCTAACATTGTAACTTATATTTTAATACTAAAATGCAAATTATATTTTCAACCTTAAGTAAGAAATCAATACAGCTATTTTACTTTTGAAAACATTCCATAACTAGATTCAGAAAATATAAAAATTATGCAGTTTGTAATGTAAGATTATCTTAAAGTGTTTGTGTGTTTGGTTCTCATCAGTGCTCACTGTCTTTCACCTTTCTTCTTAAAGAAAATCTTTATAATATACAGATGTGATATTCCTGAATCACTTAGGCTTATGATTCTTAATCTTTAACCATATTTTTTGCTGATCTCTCTTCTGCCCCTATTTGCTTTGAAGTTGCTGAGTTTCAAGACCAATGTCAACGTAGTTTGGAGGAACTTTTCAACTTCTTCATAGGACTTCTATACCTTTATAATCTCTTCAACAGATGTTGACACATAAGAAGCAATTAGCTTTATGATGATCTTTTTCTTTGTGTTCATAAGCACTGCAAGCCCTGATGGCCAAATATCACATAATATTTCTAATTTCCTTTGTCTGTATAATATAACCACCTCTGCCAACTCCTTTTTTTCCCTTTCCAAGGAGAAGTTGTGAGCCACTTTTTCATTTAGCTGCAACCTCTTTTATGATTTCTGACTTTATTTATAGTGAGAAAATAATAAGATCAAAGATCTAGAGCTGAAAATGACTTTAGCAAATATCTTACTCCCTCCTTGTACAATCAAAGAAAATAAATTCAATCATACATAAAGCATCAGAAGTAGGATTTGAATCCAGATCCTCTGACATCAGAGTCAGTGCTCTTTTCTCTGATATATAAGATCCTTTCTAACAAGTAGAGATTGCTTCATTCTTTATGTGTCCTTAGAGCCTAGCATATAATAGGTAGTTTAAAAACTTTGTTTGTGATTTTATTGGTACCATGTTGCAATATTAATATGATTTTAGTTTCTTCAGCAATGTAAGTTATGTCCATTGAACAAAAATCTCAAATTCTATCAACATTTATTTATTTATTATTTTATCAACATTCATGTTTATAAATAGTCTAAAAACTGTGTCATTCTTAACCCTGTCTATTCCCGTTGCCAATACTCAGTCAACAAAGATGTAAAAGGAGATTGCATGGAACCAAGAACTACTTTATATTTTTGTTTCATGAGTTACCATAGTGAAAAAGTTCATCGCCTATTGGTTGCACTAAATATGTTTATAATAGGATTGTGCACATAGAGCTGAATGAAAGCTTAATAATAATAAACCACCCAATCTTTCTGAGGATTTTACAAATGAAACTGAGAATCAGAAAGCTAAAATGGTTTTTAACACGATCACATATATGGTATATGGCAGAATTTGAATTTTAGGGGGTGGGGCCAAATTGGGGGAGTAGAAGGATGCACCTCTAGAAGCTCTCCTCCCACAGCCCATAAAATAACTGTAAAAAATGACTCTAAACAAATTCGAGAGTAGCAGAAGCCACAAAATAACAGTAAAAGAGATTTCCAATCCAAGGCAGTCTGGAAGGCCAACAGGAAAGGTCTATCATACAAGGCGCTAAGTGGAGCACAGCACAGCATGGGCTGCACCATGGTAAAGACAGGACTGGAGTGGCCTTCAAGGCACAATCAGCAACAGCTGTGGGTCCCAGATTCCTCAACTCACAAACACCAAACACAGCTTCAAAGGTCAGTGAGAAAGTTCTTTTGCTGGGGTAAGAAGGGAACCCAGGGGTCTAACCCAGCCCAAGCAGCTTCCATTGTTGGAGTCCTAGCCTAAAGCCCCTAGGGGAACTGAGCAGCTGATCTGAATCTCAGCCCTGGGTGGCAGCCCTGGGGTGAGGAGGGGTGCTAGCAGGTGTGGTTGATCTGGAAGAGGCTTGGGGAGAGGGAATCCTGCTCATAGACTAGAGTGCAGGACAGGAGAGGAATATACTCCTCTCCCTTGATTGTGCCACCTTGAAGGAACTGAGAACTTACAGGTCCCCAGAGTATACACTCCTCTTGAGAAAGGACTCAAAAGTTGAGTAACTGGCTGGGAAAATACACAAAAAAAGGGGGAAAAAAATAAGACTATAGAAGGTTACTTTCTTGGTGAACAGGTATTTTCTTCCATCCTTTTGGATGAGGAAGAACAAAGCATACCATCAGAGGAAAACCTAAACGTCAAGACTTCTGCATCTAAAACCTCCAAAATAAATATACAATGATCTCAGGTCACAAAAAAGCTCAAAAAGGATTTTGAAAATCAAGTAAGAGAGATGGAAGAAAAACTGGGAAGAAAAATGAGAAAGAAGCAAGAAAATCATGAAAAGTAAGTCGACAGCTTGCTAAAGGAGATCCAAAAAAATGCTGAGGAAATTAACACCTTTAAAAATTGACTAACATAAATGGCAAAAGAGGCCCAAAAATCCAATGAGGAGAATTATGCTTTAAAGAACAGAATTAGACAAATGGAAAAAGAGGTTCAAAAGCTCACTGAACAAAAAAGTTTTTTAAAAATTAGGATGGAACAGATGGAAGCTTATGACTTTATGAGAAACAAAGAAATTAAAAAACAAAACCAAAAGAATGAAAAAAATGGAAGACAATGTGAAATATGTCATTGGAAAAACAACTGACCTGGAAAATAGATTTAGAAGAGACAATTTAAAAATTATTGGACTACCTGAAAGCCATGATCAAATAAAGAGCCTAGACTTCACGTTTCATGAAATTATCAAGGAAAGCTACCCTGATATTCTGGAACCAGAGAGTAAAATAAATATTGAAAGAATTCACTGATCACCTCCTGAAAGAGTTCTGAAAAGAAAAACTCCTAGGAATATTGTAGCCAAATTCCAGAGTTCCCAGGTCAAGGAGAAAATATTGCAAACACCCAGAAAGAAACAGTTCAACTATTGTAGAACTACAATCAGGATAATACAAGATCTAGCAGCTTCTACATTAAGGGATCAAAGGACTTGGAATATGATATTGCAAAAGTCAAAGGAACTAGGACTAAAACCAAGAATCACCTACCCAGCACAACTGAGTATAATACTTGAAGGGAAAAAAATGTTCATTCAATGAAATAGAGGACTTCCAAGCATTCTTGATGAAAAGACCAGAGCTGAATAGAAAATTTGACTTTCAACTACAAGAATCCAGAGAAGCATGAAAAGGTAAACAGGAAAGAGAAATCATAAGGCATTTACTAAAACTGAACTGTTTACATTCCTACATAGAAAGATGATATTTGTAATTCATGAAACTTTTCTCAGTATCTGGGTGGTTGGAGAATTCTACACATAGATAGAAGGCATAGGGTGAGTTGAATAGGAAAGGATGATATTTAAATAAATAAATTTAAAGGGTGAGAGAGGAATATATTGGGAGGAGACAGGGAGATATGGAATGGGGAAAATTATTGCTCATTAAAAAGGTAAGAAAAAATGTTTTCAATGAAGGGTAAAAGGGGGAGGTGAGAGGGAAAAAGTGAAGCTTACTCTCATCACATTTGACTTAAGGAGGGAATAACATGCACACTCAAATTGGTATGAAAATCTATCTTACACTACAGGAAAGCAGGGGAGAAGGAGATAAGTGGAATGGGAGAGAAGATAGAAGGAAGGGCAAATGGGAGGAGAGAATAATTAGAAGTAAACACTTGGGGAGGGACAATATCCACAGAGAGAATAGAATTAATGGGGGACAGGATAGGATGGAGGGAAATGTAGTTAGTCTTATCCAACATAACTATTATGGAAGTCTTTTGCAAAGCTACACATATATAGCTTATATTGAATTGCTTGCCTTCTCAGTGGGGATGGATGGGGAGGGAGAAAGGGAGAAAAGTTGGAACTCAAGGTTTTAGGAACAAATATTAAGGATAGTTCTTGCATGCAACTGAGAAATAAGAAATACAGGCAGTGGGGTTTAGAAATCTATATGGCCTTACAAGAAAAGAGAGAAGATGGGGATAAGGGAAGGGAGGAGGTGTGATAGAAGGGAGGGTAGATTGGGGGAAGGGGTAATCAGAATGCATGGTGTTTTAGGGTGGGGGAGGGGCGAAATCAGAAGAAAATCTGAAACTCAAACCCTTGTGGAAATAAATGTTGAAAACATTAAAACCTAAGAATAAATAAATAAATTAGAAAAAAAAATTTAAAAAGAATTTAAATTTTAACCTAGGTCCTCTGATTCTATATCCATTATTCATTAGTTTGGGGAATCTGAACAGGTATTTTTATGGACAATTAAAATACAACAAAAAAATGTGAATCTTATGTTAATCCCCAAAGATAAAAACAAAATATATGCTCTGTTTTATTAGCTAAACTACATAGAAATGTTAATGTATGACTCTTACATTAATATTAAGTATGTGCATATAGAAATAGCATCTATTTAGATAGCTCCATTGATATGACATTAACAGTGAAATATTTTGACTGGGATTAAAGTTATACTGCTGATGACATAATACTTTGTACTCATACTCATAATAATGTATATTATTGTGAACAATATTAATAATATTAATATTCATTTGCATATTCTGAAAGTTACCTCACTTTAAGGGACTACCTGAAAAGGTCTTAGCCTAAAAGGTTAAGGTCTCCCATTGCATCCTGGGCCGTCTCCAAACATCCAGATGAATATCTGGTCACTGGATTCAGATGACTCAGGAGGAGAAAGTGAAGCTGGTGACCTTCACAGCCCTCCTTCACTCAAAATAAAGTCAAGTGCAAGTCCTGTCATCATTTCCCTGGTGATGAACATAGTACAGTATAGTCTATACTGAGATGATCCTTGCTCTATTGCAAATTCCTGAAGGGATTAGCACATTTCCTGGCATATAGAAGGTACTTCATAAATGTTTACTGACTGACTAGCTGCCTAAATGGTCTTGTCATTTGTTCTCGATATAGGCTTTCTAAACTACCATATTTCCAAACAGTATTTAAAAACTTTTTGTTATCCTTTTTCTCCTCCCCTGCTCTAGGTTCAAAGGATCAAAAGTATAGAGAAACTTTCCTCCTTGCCAATGTTATCTTATTTTTCTTTTTTATCTTAACCTGTTTCCTCCATTATTTTACTTCATTAATCTCAATTTTAACTTAATTCTCATTTTCAATGATGATCTTCTTTGCTAGCTCCTTTTCTGCCTACAAATATGTGCAGGTTTCCTCTTCATGAAAAATATTTGTTCACTTGATTCTGTTGGCATCAGAGTCTACAATCTTATCTCCACCCTCTCCTCCATTGCAAAACTTAACAGCTTAAACTACCTTTACTTTTCCAGTCACTTCACTTCTCCATCTTCCCTAATCTGGCTTCTCTCCTCATAACCCAACTGAAATGACCCTTTCCAAATTTACCAATAACTTCCTAATTGCCAAATATAATGACCTCTTCTCAATGTTTCTGTGATTCTCTTTCTCAGTCTCTTGTTCTTTTCCCTTCCACCCCCTAAATTCACACATCCCACAAGACTCTGTCTCACACTGTACACTTCCTTTGAAATCTCATCTCCTTCCACAGCTTTAATTATCAGTTTTATGCACCTGATTCATAAATTTCTCTCTCCAGGATGAGCTCTCCCAAGTCCTAGTTTTGCATTTGTCATTAGGACATCCATCTAAATACACATCTCCAACTCAAACTCATTAGGTTCAAAATATGTCATCACTTACTCTTCCCAGCATGCCCCTCCTCTTAACTTCCCCATTTCCTTGATGGCACCACCCTCCTAAGCTCAAAACATCAGTCATCTTTACCTCTTCTTTCTTTCATCCTTGACATTCAGTCAGTTGTCATTTCCAACAAATTCTGCCATGGCAGTATCTCCTGCGTCTGTTTGCTCCCCTGCATTCTCACCGTCACCACCTTGGTTCAGATTCTCGTGATCTCCCAGTCACACTGGCCTTCCGGCTGTTGCACAGGTAAGACACTCCATCTCTCCACACACACACACATGTAGTGCTCTGCAAACCTTAAAGTGCTAATTATAATTACTATTGATGATGGTGATAGTGATTTTAAAACCTCAAAGGGCTAAATAAATACAAATTATTTCTTTCTTTCAAGAACTCTAATGCCACTTCTTTCCTAGTGTCTTCTTTAATCTTCCCCTCCTAAAAATGATCTTTTCTTCCTCAAATTTCTTGGAGCACTTTGTCTAGATCTATTTGCTCTTTTTACATTCTATCTTTGATTGTAATTTGTTTATATATCTTAGTCACGTTATTAGCTTATACCATACTATTAGATTACAAACTACTTGACGTTGGGGACCATGCCATTTTTCACTTCATATTCCCAAAGCCAACTTCAGTGTACTCAGTGCTTAATGTTTGCTAAATTAAATTAATACTATAATGAATAGTAGAAAATTATTTACTACTGTTGCACTGAATTGGGAGGGGGGTCAATCATGTAAATGGAGTCCATTTATGAGTATTTTGATGTATAAAATACTTTGTTAGTTTAAAAAGCTGAGACAGAGAAACAAATCAAACCATCTGGAAAATTATGTTTATAAAAAGGCTTCCAAAACTGCTCCAGATCATAATGATGTTTGACTTCTACAGATCTCTATAGAATTTGTAAATTTATAATACAATTTAGTAATTGCTCCTCTATTGTTTTGCATTCTGACACTTTAATGTTGGCCTATTCTTCCTCGTGTTTGTCCTCAGTTCTTTCTACCCCAGACTGTAAATTCCCCCGGGGAACAAATTGTGTATTTTTAAAAATAGTTTTTTTCTTCTTTTGCTGTACAGTTAATCAATAAGCACTTATCAAGTGCTGACTATGTGTGCAGCATTATGCTAGTCACTTAGGGATATAAAGACAAAAACCAGAATGCTTATAATGTCCTATTCCATGTCTAAGAGACAGTAAAATGTACCATCACATTACTGATTTTATGTACCTATTCATGAAATGTCTTTTTGGGAAGGATAAGGAGTCAGACCAGTGGTTTCATAGATGTAGCAAATTCCCAATGAGGAAACAAATTAAATTTGCAACTATTCTTCTTGCTGTAGTCTTATAGAGTTTCCTGGAACACTGAGAGGCTAAATAATTTGCTCAGGGTCCCACAGTCAGTATATGCCCAAAGTTGGATTTGAATTTAAATTCATCCCTTCTCTGAAGTCAGCTTTCTATTGACCAGACCATATTGCCTCTGTTGAGGTTATCATAACCCATTAATTTAGTGCTTTAATCTGATCTCACCAATATGGGTATTCCCCCTGCCAATGCAAATCTCAAGCCACTGGTTGTCTGCCCATCTTTTCCAAGGCATTATGGTGACATTATGATACTTCTTTTGCATTATTCTTCTTTAACATTTGTAACAAGGCAAAAAAAACAACCTTCTACTTGCCCCCTATCTAGTCTTGGGCACTTATTCCCTCTCCCTTCATTAGTGGGTCTCTCTCAACTCTGAACTTATGCACAAAGACTAAGTTAGGGGAGGGTAGAGGTAAGTGGAGTAATAGTCTCTCTGACCTTCTAGAGAGAGTCATTAGGCTTTCTTTCTCTAACTCCCTAGCTGTTCACATTATCTACCCTGTAACTCTAGGGAAACATCACTTAAAGCTTAAGTTTTGCTAATGTTGCCAAATTCAGTAGTGGTGACAGTAGTGGTGGTCATGGAGAGCATTTGTGTGTGTTCATCCTTCGTTGCCATCAAAGAAATGATGACATGACTTGCACTTGACTTTGTTTTGAGTGAAGGAGGGCTGTGAGGTCACCAGCCTCACTTCTTCTCCAGAGTCATCTGAATCCATTGATCAGATATTCATCAGAATGACTGGAGATGACCTAGGGTGAGGCAATTGGGGTTAAATGACTTGCCCAAGGTCACACAGCTAGTGATTGTCAAGTGTCTGAGGTGAGATTTGAACTCAGGTCCACCTGACTCCTGCACTAGTGCTCTATGCACTGCACCACCTGGGTGCACCAAAGTGAATTGTTGGTAAACTGTGGAGAGCCAGAATAACAAGTGGGTGTTATATTCTATAGGCCAACAGAAAATCACAGAAGGTTAAAGCAGCAAAGAAACAAATGACTAACTTAGAAAAACTATTTTAGAGATTTTTTTTGCTTTTCTGTAGGGGAAAAAAGTTCATTTAACTTCACTCTGAAGTATACACAATCACAGAGCAGTTTCTTGGTACACTGAAGAGTATTTGTCTAACTACTTCTCAAAATTTTTTACTCCACCAGTCTACTGTTTTGCAATTTGGAACTCACAAAAGAGAGTCAGCTCAATCCTAGCATGGTAGTACTTGGGAAAGATCTCAAAGAATCTATTTTTTCCTATTAATGAATAAATTCTAAGACTAAAGTTCCAAGGTGCTAAAAGTGTCCTGGAATAGACCAAAAGGCATTTTAGTGCAATTTTTTGGCCTACAACAATTTCCTCACCTATGATATCGAGGGAAAGGAGGTAGAACAGATGTTTGCCAAAGGCAAAAAGTTAAGAAAAAGACTAGCAAAAATGAAGCATGAGAAAGTAATAATGAAAGTTCCTCTAAAAGTTGACAAGTTAGAAGAACTGGTTCAAAAAAATGTATGTTAGAATGTTAGATTATTTAGCTATTCAGTTTATTTATTTAGATTAAGTAGTTAGTTCTGTAGTCATGGAGAGTAGAAAAGTATTCAGTGCAGAATGTAAATCAGATATAGGGAAATTATTTATTTCTGCCATACAAAAGAAAAAAGACTTAAGCAAGTCATAAATTTTTGTTATTCCCTTAGAGACTGAGACTTAGAACATTAAACTATGAAGCATTTTACCTTCACCTCTATTCTACACTGCAAATTCCTCCAGGTTCCTATCTTCTAGCAAACTAAGTGGGGGCAGCTCTCATCCTCTGCTGGTGGTCATCCTCTCTAACAGAGAAACTATTCCAGATATAAATCAATTCTGACTGAATAATTCAATAATTGAAAGCAACATACTTCCAAAGGGTACTGTGATCTTTTTGTCTACTCCTGCAATTTGGGGTCCAGTTCACTGTCCATCTGCAGTTTTTTACCAGATAGAAGAATTCTATGGGTCTTCCATCCAAATGCAAATCACATAATCATAGCTTTAAAAGAAGAAGGAATCCAACAGGCTATCTAGTTCAATGCCCTCATTTTACAAATGAGGAAGCTGAGGCAAAAGGGAGCCAAGTGACTTGTGGAAGGTAAACTAATAATATCTGAGGGAAGATGTGGGCGTCTTCTGAACTCTGTGTCCAGTATACAACCTACTATTCTATGCTCTTTCTCACATAGTATGAACAGTAAATATTCCACATTTATTTAGATTTTCCCAAGTGAATTAGGTAAAACCATCTTGAGTGATTTGGGTCTCTTTAAGAAATCTTCAGAACTGTAGGATGTGATGCAATCAGAATGATGACAAATAGGAGTATCTAAAGGAGGCCTTATGGTATAGTAGAAATAGCATTGATTCTAGTTAGGATATCTGAGTTCAAATCCTATCTCTAATGCTTGATTTGACTTTGGGTAAGTAATTTAAATTTCCCTGAGTCTGTTTCCTCATTTGGAAAATGAGGGAGCTGACCTCTGAAGTTTCTTCCAACTCTAGAGCTGTGATCCTATTAGGATCTCATTAACTATAGGGAATCTTCTTTCATTGAACTCTGTTCTGGATATCCTTGACAACAGGAACAAACATCTTTGGTGAGCTGTATCTCTCTGTTATTTATATCTCCCGATATTAATCCAAGAGTTATCAAACATGTATTTGTAATCTATGGTGGCTCCTCTTTGCCTTATTTTAATAAATTTGGCTCATATTTTGTTTTTACATTGCCTATACTTCCCAATATTTCTCATCTCTCTCCCTTCCCAGAAAGTCACCTCTTATAATGAAGAAAAGGGGGTCAGGGGTCACTATCGTTTCACAGTATTCATTTTCAATTGTTTTGTTGGTTTTTTTCCATTTATATTCATAGAATATGCTGTTTCTTCAGGTTCTGGTTATTTCACTTCACATCAGTTTATGTCTTCCTGTGCTTCTCTGTAGTCACAATTTCTTACAAAGATATCCTATTGCATTCACGAAGAAAAACTTGCTTTTGTCATTTCCCCAAACTGTGGGCATCTACTTGTTTCCAACTCTTTGCTAGCATATACTTTGTGTAGATAAGACTTTCTTTTTATCATTCTCCTCCTTAGTGTATATGCCTAGCAATAAGATCTCTGGATCAAATGCTATGGGTATTTTATTCACTTTCTTCATGTAACAGCATCCCAGAATGATTGAAGCAATTCACAGTTCCAACAATGCATCACATCAGTGTTCCTGTCTTTCTGCACATCCTTATATTACCAATTCACATCTTTTGCTAACTTTGTCAATTTGCTGAGTAATTAATGAAACCTCAGAGTTGTTTTGATTTGCATCTTTTATTCACATTTCATATAGTTATTAATTCTTAGCAATTCTTTTGATAACTATTTGTTCACAAATAGTTGATGTTTATATCTATGAGGAAATAGATTTTTGGTTTTATATGTGTTAGTTGTCTGCATGTCTTTTTTTATTAAATTATTTTATTTGTTTTCAGTGTTCTACAATCTCTTCAATATATTTTAGATATTTTTCCCTCCCTCCTCCTTATTCCTCCCTCCCCACTCCCTCCGTGAGACAGCGTACAATCTTATATAGGTTCTACACATACATTCCTATTAAATACATGTTGCACAGAAGAATTAAAATGGATGGGAGAAACCATAAAACAAAACAAAACAAAACATAACACAAAGAAAATGGTCTGCTTCAATCTGTGATCCAATTCCACAATTCTTTTTCTGGATGTGGAAGGTATTTTGCCTCAAGAGTCCATTGGGAATTTTTTAAGTACTTGCATTGCAATGAAGTACTAAGTCTACCAGAAAAATTCTTTGCACACTGTGGTTGTTGCTGTGTACAAAGTTCTCCTGGTTCTGCTCCTTTCACTCAGCATCGGTTCATATAAATCCTTCCAGAGCTCTCTGAAGTCTTCCTGTTCATCATTTCTTATAGCACAATAGTATTTCATTACATTCATATACCACAACTTGTTCAGCCATTCCCCAATTGATAGGCATCCCCTTGAATTCCAGTTTTGGGCCACCACAAAGAAAGTTGCTATAAATAGTTTTGTACATGTGGAACTCTTTCCCATTTCTATGATACAGTCCCAGAAGCGATATTGCTGGGTCAAAAGGTTTGCACATTTTTGTAGCCCTTTGGCCATAGTTCCAAATTGCTCTCCAGAATGGCTAGATCAGCTCACAGTGCCACCAACAATGAATTAGTGTTCCCACTCTCCCACATCTCCTTCAACATTTATCATCTTCCTGTTTTGTCATGTTAGTCAATCTGACAGGTGTGATGTGGTACCTCAAAGTTATTTCGATTTGCATCTCTCTAATCAATAGTGATTTAAAGCATTCTTTTCACATGACTATAGATAGCTCTAATTTCTTCCTCTGAAAACTCTGTTCATATCCTTTGACCATGTATCAACTGAAGAATGACTTATATTCTTGTACTTTGACTCAGTTCTCTATATATTTTAGAAATGAGGCCTTTATCACAGACACTAGTTGCAAAAATTCTTTCCCAGTTTTCTGCTTCCCTCCTAATCTTGGTTGCATTGGGTTTGTTTGTGCAAAAGCTTTTCAGTTTAATGTAATCAAAATTCTTCATTTTGCACTTCATAATGTTTTTTCTTGTTGAGTCAAAAATTTCTGCATTCTCCAAGTTGCAGTATATAAATGTAATGGAATACTATTGTACTATGAGAAACGACAAACAGGAAGACTTCAGAGAAGCCTGGAAAGACTCATATGAACTGATGCTGAGTGAAAGGAGCAGAACCAGGAGAACTTTATATACAAAAACAACCACAGTCTGTGGGAATTTTTCTGGTAGACTTAGTACTTCATTGCAATGCATGGACTTAAAACATTTCCAATGGACTCGAAGCAAAATGCCTTCCATATCCAGGGAAAGAACTATGGAATTGGATTGCAGATAGAAATAGACGATTTTCTTTTGTATTATGTTTTGTGGTTTCTCATTCATTTTAATTCTTCTACGCAACATGTATTTAACAGGAATGTATGTGTAGAACCTGTATAAGATTGCACGCTGTCTCAGGGAGGGGGGGAATCTAAGATATATGGAAGTGATTGTTGAACACTGAAACAAAATAATTTTTAAAAATTTCTCCATTTCCATAAATCTGATAAATACTCTTCCTTGTTCCCCTGATTTGTTTATAGTATCAATCTTTATACCTAGATCATGTATCCATTTGGATTTTATTCTTGTGTAGTGTCAGACATTAGTCTATGCCTAGTTTCTGCCACACTGTAAACCAGTTTTCCCAGCAATATTTGTCACACAGTGAGTTCTTGGATTTCTCAAACAGTAGATTGCTGTATTCATTGATTACTGTGTGTCGAGCACCTAACATATTCCACTGGCCTGCCCCTCTGTTCTCAGTCAGTACCAGTTGTCTGTGTATCTTCAATATCAGACTCTTTCCAAGAATATAACAGATTACTTTCCAAATGATCAATCCCCTTTTTATTCTGTTGCTGTTGTTCGGTTATTTTTTTTCAGTCATGTCTGACTCTTCATGACCCCATTTGTGGTTTTCCTGGCAAAGATAGAGGAGTGGTTTGCCATTTCCTCCTTCAACCCATTTTACAGATGAGGAAACTGAGACAAACAGAATTAAGTGACTTTCCCAGGTTTACACAACTAGGTATCTGAGGCCAGATTTAAACTCAGAAAGATGAGTCTTCCCAACTCCAAGTCAAGGATAAAATTTCTATTCACTGTGTGACCTATTCTATCCTAATGGCAGTAATTTTGTGTAAAACTCTTTTATGTAATCAAGACTATGAATGAATGAGAAAGTATTATAATAAGCCAGGAAGTCATCTAGTTGTTGGGGATACATATACAAAAAGCTCAACAGCCTCTGACCTCTAGGAGCTTATATTTTAAAGAGTTCTTCAAGCAGATGGAGAGGTCTTTTGGTCAGGGAAGTTATAAGATGGCCAATGAAGGTTTGAACAAATGACACATTTCCTTGCATGGAAAAGCAGAGTTTGTTTCTGTTGCCAAAGCAAGAGACAGAATATGTGTGTCAGGGAAGGATACATGTGTAGCAACATGACAGATAGTGGGAGTACAGGATAGTATTTCTGGGGGGGCAGATTCCAGGGAAGTTATTTTGAATAAATGAATAAAGCCTTTATTAAGCACTTACCATGATTATTATCAAATTTGTTTTTGTGACTACCTCTGTTACTTTTGTTAATTTATCCCAAAGCCCTAACTGTGAAAGGTATCTAATCTGAGTCTCTTCTAGTTTTTTTTTTTAATGGCATGATGTTTTAATATTCCAGGTCATATGTCCATTTGGAGTTTGTTATATTTCATGGCATGTTGTTGTAAATCTAATTTTCACCAGATAGCTTTCCAATTTCCTAAGTAATTCTTGTTAAATAGCGAGTTCTTCTCCAGGTAATTTGTTTTCAGGTTTATGGAACTTTGAGTTCAACTGTTTCTGATTCTTTGTTGCCTAAAGTATTTAAACAAAGTTACTTCTGTAGTTTCATCCTTCAAGGAACTTTTATGGCTTTTGCATGTCCTGGAATGAAGAAACTTTAATCAGGTAATCTATCACATCTCTTTGCATATGCAATAAGAATAAGCTGCTTTTGCCTCTCTAAAATGTGTCATGACATGAAAAACACTGGATTTGAAGTTAGACCCGATGTCAAATCCCTGTTTTATTTACTGAATGTGTGACCTTAGGCAAGTCACAACTTCTGGGGAGTATTCATATCTATAAATGACTGAATTGGATGAGCTCTGAATCTATGTTTCTATCATCCTAAAATGGAGTTCACTTGTGGTTCCCTCAGTCTCCTGTGGGGTGCATAATCTTATTCTGCATGCCACAGGTATATAAGTTTTGTGGCCATTGTGGACCAACAACTTCTACAAACTAACTTTTATACAGTGCCTTAAGGCATACAAAGCACTATGGGGCAGCTAGGTGGTGCAGTGGATAGAGTATCAGTGCAGAAGGCAGGAAGACACGAGTTCAAATCTCACCTCAGACATTTGACACTCATTAGCTGTGTGACCTTGGGTAAGTCACTTAACCCCAATTGCCTTATCCTGGGTCATCTCCAGTCATCCTGATGAATATCTGGTCACAGGATTCAGATAGCTCTGGAGGAGAAGTAAGGCTGGTGACCTGCACAGTCCTCCCTCACTCAAAACAAAGTCAAGTGCAAGTCATGGCATGGTCTTCTTTCAGCAACAGAGGACCAATACAATAGCAAATAAGTGTGTGAGGCAGAATTGGAACTCAGGTTTTCCTGACTCCAACTCCCACATTATCCATTGTGCCACCTAGCTACCAGAATACACATGGAAAGCGTTGACTAGAAAGATGCCAGCCTTCAACAATTATTTCAGTTCTATGCTTAGTTGTGTGGTCTAGAGGAAGTCTTTTCACCTCTTAAATAGTTTCACAAAATTTCAGAATTGGAAGGTGCTGAGTACCCATCCTGGCCAACTCATGATCCTACAATGCAACCAGCAAGTGGTTATCCAATCTATTTGAAGACCTCCAAGAAGGGGGGATCCACCACTTGAAAAAGTCTTTCCACTTTTGGACAGCTCTGAGTGTTAGATTTTTCCTGACATCAAGCTCAAATTGGTCTCTTTGTAATCTCCACTGACTGCTCTTGGTTCTCTAGGGTCAAACAAAACTAGCCCTTCCCTCCACTACATGACAGTCCTTCATATACTTGAACACAGCTGCCATTTAGGGGAGGTTTGCAGGAAGGACCACATCTTTTGTTAATGATACTGGTTCTCACGGGTTGTGATGCCCTTTGGCTCTAAAAAAATAAAAAATATAAAAAAATACCCTGAGGTAAGGTTTTACTTTGGAGCTTACTCACTGGAAATGTTGGTGTGGCCACGAAAGACTCTGGGCAGTTCCTCCCCGTCCCTCCACTTTGAAAATACACATGTTGGTGCTTCTCTTTCTGGTAACTATGTATGCATGGTCAGACAGTTGCATCTTTTTGTTGATCTGTGATGTATGTATAGCTTATGGTCAGGCAGCTGGAAGCTCTGTATACTGATCTTGATTTCTTTGTATTTTCTCTGAAGTTCAGGGTGCTGAATTTTTCCCCTGAACCAAATGAATGATACGTGTGCTTGATTAAAATGATTTTTGAACTCAAAAGTTGCTTCCCTTTTAGAAATGCAGATATAAGAACCTGTGATAGCAGGCTTCCTTGTATATGTCAGGGTACTTGCTTTTACACCCAGTTATTTCAATCAGTCCTTATGTCATAAATTCAAGGTTCTTTACATTACTCCCAAACTCACACACTTCCTCAACACCCCTAGGCCCTGGGGCCTCTCCCTGCCTTCCATTGGGGAAGATAGAGTTGCTCCCACATCCTCCACAATTTGAGGGCACTTAGGGAATTTACCTATTTCCCACCCAGTTGTTTCTTGAGTTTTGTGATCTCCAGAAACTCACCATTCTACAAGGTGAAATAAGTTCAGAAACATTCACCTACTCAAATCATTTCCCATCCCAGGTACAGGCCTTCTTCATGCCCTGGGGCTGGGTAACAATCTTCCCCAACTAAATTGTGATCTCCTTAAGAGCAGGGACTGTCTTAGGCCTTTCTTTGTCTGCCCAACACTTAGTAGGCACTTAATATTGACTGATCCTGATTGCCTTCTTTTAGATACTGTCTAATCAATATTCTTACTAAACCATAGCCCTCAAACTAAAAATATTCCAGATGACATCTGACAAGGGCAAAATACAATGCAATTATCACTTCTCTGTTCCTGGAAGTGAGGCTCCAAGATCTCAGTAAGTATTTTTTTGGCTACCATATTACAATGCTGACGCACTGGGGTTTGCAGTCCTCTTTAACCCCCAGACACCTTTCAGAATTCTTATCCATGCTTCCGTCTTATGCTTATGGAGCTGACTTTTTTTTTTTTTTTGGTATTCATGTGTGAGTCTTGTATTTATCCCTTTAAAGTTGATTTTATTAGATGTGACTCAATGCTCTAACCTGTTCAGTGTTTTCCTATGTAAAATGAGGGAATTGCTCTGGATGAACTCTAAGTTCCCTGTAACCTTAAATGATCTAATTCAAAAAACACTCAAGAAGCTAGTCACTGACTGTGTAGTCTTAAAAAAAAAAAAAAAAGATATTCTGATTATAAAAATGTAGTGCAATATGTAGAATGGTTGGGGACTACAAAATTCTAAAGTTTCTGAATATCTACCCTGCTAAAACAACTTTTTAAAAATTTTTTAACCATTTTGGACAGAAATTGCTTCAAACTACTGCATACCTGCTTTCCTACTTAAAGACTACAATGGACAGTATTCATCTGTTATTGATAACTTGTCATTACAACTATGTTTCTTTATTGTGCTATACATGCAGTGAAGCATAATAAGGTACTTAGGACTATAAATAAATGCTATAATTGGCCCCAGAATATTGTACCTTATTTGTCTCCTTTCTAGGCTATCTCTTAACATTCTTCAATTTTACTTATAAGGTATATAATCTTTAACTTCTACAACTTGTCTATCCTTTATATTTATTTGTATCCTTATAATGGCTTTATGTGTTGGTTAAAGCACAACTTATTAGTGATGTATTGGCCTGTAGCCAATATAGTACTTCCAAAGGCTGTGACTTAAGAAACTACACCACATTTCCAATCTTTACCTGATCCTGGTAAATAGTGTCTACCATTGGACAGATGAAGTTGCTGGGTAATTCTATTAAGGTGAGGTTCTGACTGTGCTTTGTCAACTCACGAAGTAAGATAGCATTGGTGACCTACAGTGAGAAGACTTTCTGCTGGCTTGTGCACTTTACCATGACTTGTCCAAGTATGAGGGTACTGAACTATAGCAAATAATTCATCAACATACCAATTGTGATACACTGCAATATACATTGTGATACAATACATTCATTGTGATACAATTGGCCTTGAAACAGAAAACTTCAGACTGAGACCTCAGCTTTGTCACTGTAACCTTGAACAAGTCCCTTCTCCTATGTAGAAGGCTTGTAATTCCAGCTATAATATTGTGATCCAAAAGGCTCAAGAAGCTGACTTCTAGATATGTATTCGAAACATAGATGCATAACTAAACGCATTGCAGGTACCCCAGGTGGAATATTCTAAAGTGATCTGGGTCAAGATTCCAGTCTTTTCTGCGCAATGGGGTTGGGTCTTGTTTTCAAAGGGCAGTGTGCTATATAGAATAATAGCTAAAATTTATATAGTGCTTCCGTAAGTGCTTTACAATTATAATCTAATTTAGTCAATAGGAGGTGTGTACTATTTTTATCCCTATTTTACAACAGAAAAAAACTGAGGTGCACAGAGATTAAGTGTCTTAAGTGGTTATCTCTCAGAGTGGTTATCAGTTTAAGTCACAGCTAAAATGTCTGAGACTAGATTTAATTTCCAACTACTTCAGCTAACTACTGGGTCTCTGGACCAGGTGGCTCAGGCTGAGAAAGTGAGGTTGGTGATCTAGTACAGCCCTCCCTCAATCAAAACAAAGTCAACCCCAAAATCATCATTTCTCAGATGTCATGGTCTTCTTCAAAAACGAAGGACGAACACAGACAGATTTCAGCTAGCCGCCTCTAGGAAACCCATGAAGGTTTTCAAGTCTTGGCTAAAATAACAAATAACATTTATATAGTGCCTACTAATTGGCAGACACCTTGAAAAGTGCTTTACTAATATTAACCATCTCAGTCTATCCTCACAACCCTGAGCGGTGCTGTCATTATGCCCATTTTACAGATGAGGAAACTGAGGCGGAGGTTAAGTGACTTGCCGAAGGTCCCACAGTTCCGGTTTTGAGGTCACATTTAAAGTCGGGTCTTCCTAAGTTCAGACCCAGGGCTCTAAAAGGCAGAAAAATGCTGCAGTTGGGAGCTAAACAGCAGAAGGACCAAAATTTAACAACATTTCTAAGGAATCAAGCAAATCACTCATTTTATTTAAGGATATCTTCAAGAATGCTCCTGGTCATTCTAGTGTTTATCCACTACCTGCTACTTCCTATTTGGAAGTCTTGGGAAACCTCTTTCCTCATCTGTAAAGGGGGCTCCCAGAAGGTGGGGTCTGTGTCCTGGAGCGCCTGGCCCAGCTTGTCACAGATAGAGCTGTCACAGACAGAGCCTGTCAGACAGAGCTGTCACAGACAGAGCCTGTCAGACAGAGCTGTCACAGACGGAGCTGTCACAGACAGAGCTGTCACAGACGGAGCTGTCACAGAGCCTGTCAGACAGAGCTGTCACAGACAGAGCCTGTCAGACAGAGCTGTCACAGACGGAGCTGTCACAGACAGAGCTGTCACAGACGGAGCTGTCACAGAGCCTGTCAGACAGAGCTGTCACAGACAGAGCTGTCACAGACGGAGCCTGTCAGACAGAGCTGTCACAGACAGAGCTGTCACAGACAGAGCCTGTCAGACAGAGCCTGTCACAGACAGAGCTGTCACAGACAGAGCTGTCACAGACAGAGCCTGTCAGACAGAGCTGTCACAGACAGAGCTGTCACAGACGGAGCCCGTCAGACAGAGCCTGTCACAGACAGAGCTGTCACAGACAGAGCTGTCACAGACAGAGCCCGTCAGACAGAGCCTGTCACAGACAGAGCTGTCACAGAGCTGTCACAGACAGAGCCCGTCAGACAGAGCCTGTCACAGACAGAGCTGTCACAGAGCTGTCACAGACAGAGCTGTCACAGACAGAGCTGTCACAGACAGAGCCTGTCAGGAAGTGTTTGCTGCCTGACTGACGATGGTCCCTCTCTAACTCTGAACGGACCTGCGTCGTCAGGCGGGACCTGGATGGAGGTCCGACTGAGGCTTCCCCGCAGCGGCGCGCTCGGGCCGGCGTCGGCGGCTTCGGGTCTCAGGGCCCGCCCCGCGGTGGCGCTTGGTCACGCCCCCCTCAGGGGTCACTGACCCGCCGCCTGAGCTCCTTCCTCTACCCCAACTCCACGAACCTCGGATCTTCTTCCTAATCCTCCAAGGAGGCTTTCGGAAGAAGAGAAGCCCAGCCACAACCCAGCAGCACAGAGGGCACGCCGCTTCCAGAACAAAATGGCGGCGGCGGCGGCGGCGGCGGCGGCCGGGGCTTCTTACGCGCCGGCGTTGGGTCGCGCGGCCGTTGACGCCAAAAGCTCGCGCCCGCGGCGCCCGAAGGCGAAGGCTCCTCGGGTGAGGGCGGGGGGACCCGGGCTGGAGTGGAGGGCGGGGGGAGGAGGAGGAGGAGAGGCGAGGAGAGGGAGGGGGGAGGAGGAGGAGGAGGAGGAGGAGTAGGTGGTGTCGGGGACAGTTTGTTGTGTTCAGGCGGCGAACATGGCGGGTGTCGGCGACACGGCCGCCGGCGTCGCAGCCATCCCGGGCGGCGGCAGGGACAGCAAGGACCGGGACAATCGCGGAGAGATGGAGCCGCCGCCGGCCGGAGGCGGCCCGGGCCCAGGCGGCGGCAGCCACCGCTTTTCCTCGGGCCCCGGCGGCGGCAGCAGCGGCGTCAACGGGCCCCCGCCGCCCCAGCTCACCGAGACCCTGGGCTTCTACGAGAGTGACCGGCACCGGGAGAAGCGCAGGAGCCGCTCAGGTGAGAGGCGACAGCCGCGGGCCTCGCGAGGCAGGGCGGGCGGGCGCCCAGCTCCGGCCGGCGGCTTCTTCGCCCGGTCCTCCCGGCACCGAGACGCGGGCCGAGGGCGATCGTCGGCCCGCGGCCGTAGCCTGCCGGCAGGGTCCGGACCGGAGGGGACCCGGAGGGCGAGCCCCTTCCCCGGCCGGAGCCCAGCGCTGCAGCCGCCGCCCGCGGCTGGGCCGGGGACTGGGGCAGAGGTCATGCATGGCCCGGGGCTGGAACGCGGGAGAATGGGGAGACTGGGCGGGCGAGGGGGGCTCCGCGGGGCTTCGCAGCTGCTGCTACTGTTGCTACTGTTAGGATTGCAATTGTTACATTTAAGTGACCTCGGAGCCACTTTCCCTGGAATTGCCCTTTGAGTGGCTACTATGTTGCAGCTGCAGGTTCTTTTCCTTTCCATGCCCTGCATTTGACGGTTGACAGCTACACTTTGTTAGAAGTAACTAAACCCGAGGAGTTAGTTCACCTCTGCGATCGCTAAAACCGGAAGAATTTTTAAGGGTTTTGTAAGCTGCTGTTAGCTATTTTAAAGAAGTATTTAAAATTCTAGAAGTTGTCATCTGGGTAGCATTGGACAAGTCGTGAGTGCCTCAAACAGACAAATATTAATCATTTTCAGGGTAAACGAGGGCATATTTGATCGTTGCTATGATCTTGATGTCAGTGACAGTCTTTTAAACCTTAAAGTGCTGTAGAATTGAAAACTGTCATCGTTATCTAACAATTAGACCAGTTAATTTTGGAGAGGGGCATTTTCAGACGTTTAGTGATCAACTAATGACTTTTTTTCAAACCCATCACAACTCAGGGAGACCATCCACTAACCTGTGGCTCCGTTGGGTAGAAGGTAGAGGGAGATTTGCAGTGAACTCTTACATTTTTGAATTACTGAAGTTGATATGATTTTGTTATATTGATATTTGCGGGAATTGGGAAAGGGGGTAATAGAGGAACAGAAAGGTATTGGCAGAAACTTTGGGGAAAGCAACAGAACCTAGTTTTTCTCCACGCTCTCAGAAATGTTAATGTAGAATTTAGTCTTCCTTAGATTTTCACTGAACCATAACTTAAGCTTGTTGGGAGGGAGGGAGTGGGAAATAAGGAAATGGACATGTACCATTTGGTTTAGTATTGTTATTTTCTTGTAGTATTATAATGATCTCTTGTTTACATGAATTTTGTTTATTTTTATAAAGGGTTTTACAAGTATTACCTCATTTCATCCTCATGATAACCCACTTAGATAGTAAAACTATTATGTCCATCCAGATAGGAAGTAGCAGGGAAAATTTGACCCAAAGTCTTTTGAATTCCATCCAGTGTTGTTAATACATTTTTAAAATTAAACTAAACTTTAGCTACCCTTAAAGCAATTCCTTTAAATTATGGAATTTCAAAATTATAAAACTCTACATTTGGCAGGAATGTTAGCTATAGGAGCTCAACTTGTTTCATGCTTTAAGAAACCCTCTTCAACAAGTTTAAGTGACTTATCCAAAGTTGTTCTGCTGGTAAGTGACAGTACCCAGGTTTCTAGAATCTTTGACCTGGGCTTTTAATACACTGGCTGCCACTTGTGTATTCTGAATCTGATTTAATTGTTGTTTCCAGAGACTGGGACTGGACCTGGACATGTGATTTCATTCAATAAATAAATAAACCTTAATAAAAAATTTATTCTGTGAAGTTTGGATTCAGTCAAATCTCAAAGCCAAAGGTTCCCCCCCACCAAAAAAAAAGCCACCCCACATACCAATACAGATCAGCACCTTCTACACATTATATGTAGTAGAGAGGGATTAAGAGACTTGCCCAGCACCTACTATGTCAAAGACTGGACTTGAACTCAAGTTCTCTATTCACTACCCTCACTGCCCCCAGAGTAAGTGGAATAAATGTTGTGGTAATAATACTGTTAATATATATCTGAGAGAATTGCTATTCCAGTGAATAAGAACTGATTGTACCATTTTTTTATTCTTGCACATCAGTTCATCCAAAAGTACATGTTCTTTTTTCTCTTATTATTGAAAAGGTGCTTAACAGTTCAATCACCTTTAAATCTGCTGTATTAGTATTTTTAATTCATAAAATAATTCATAACATTGACCATTATTTTAGCATTGATATTTAACTAGTATTTGAATTACCACAACTTCAATGATTTGAGAGCCTGATGTGTAGAGGATGGTGTGAGGTATATAATAATAGATATGTTAAGTTCTAGAGAAATCTACAGCCTCAGAAGTTTTGCTTTGAGTGTGCAGGAAGCTGAATATTTTAAATGGTTCATTTCTTGTGCATCTCCCCCCCCCTCCCCCTCCAACTCTATTATGTTCTTATTTTGTTGTCAGATTCCTGCTTGAAGGGAGTATTTACTCTGAATTGGCAGGAGTTAAGTAAGACAAAGGTATTAAATGTTCCCTTTGACTGACTGTTTTATTTACCTGAACTTAAAGATTAAAAGCACTCAGATTGAGATGCTGCCAATCTTTACTCTGATTCCTTTAAAATTACATATAAATTTTAGGAAATTTGACTTTTCAAAAGTTGCTACTGTGCCTATACTACTTGTCAAGACAAATAATTTAAGTCTTTAGAACATTAAATATAATATACCAATATCTTTAGTAAGCATTGTTCTTAGGTACCCCACATTTCTCCATGGTACCATCTTTGTCTTCCCAAATCAGGTATTTTGTTTACCACTTAAGCACACTAACCATATTCAACTGTATCAGCATTATTTAACCACTGAGCTATGAATTTGTAACATTTGGTCTTGTATTTAAAGTACAGTTAACAGAAAAATAACAAAACAAAGCCTTTTGGGAGAAAAGGAGATTGTTTGCTTATGAGGTGTGTGTGTGTGTGTGTGTGTGTGTGTGTGTGTGTGTGACTAGTAGTGACAGTCAAAGATGGTGTTAAACCAAAGATTGTTATTTTAGCTAGTGTAATTTTTTGTTTCATATTTTTGGATTATACCCATGCTCATCTGTACAACAGCATTCCATTCCAGGGGATGAGGCTATGGAGGAAGGGAGGAGGATATAGGATAGTAATTCCCAAGCTTTTTTTTAATATGATTGAAAAGGTAATCTTCCTTTTTAAGTGTGGTTTCTGTTTTTAATAGAAAAGCTATACATTTTTCATCTTCTGTGAGTCTTTCCAGAGGTACTTGTGACTACTACCAAGTGTCTTTGGAAATAGATAGAATATTAGTTCTCTTGTGATATCTGTGCTTCTTGCTTTTAGTATCTTGCAGATAGCATTCATTGATGTTATCAAAAGCCCCTTAGCTTTCTTTCTCTGCTTAAGTGACCAGGAATTTAGGGGCACAGTGCCAAAGGCAGACCTTGTAACCAGTAGAGACTTGTAACTCAGGAGAGTTGATCAACAGGTTACTTGAACTCTTATCTTTAGGTCTTGTAATTTTTATCCTTCCTATACTTATACCAAAAACTACTCATCTTTTCATGTCTCTTTGTTAGAACAGAGGATGATAAGTATGAGGGTAGTAAACATAAAAGGATAATACAATCTCAGACCTAATGATTACATCCACTTGTTCTCATCTCCTTGCACACAGTAGGCACTTAATTAATATTTCATTGAATTGGGCAATTTACACTCTCTTATTTGTTCAGTTACTAACTTAACTTTAAAAATCCTTACTTTGTTTACTTAATATTTCTGTCCAGTTTTGAGTCTCAGAATATAAAATATGGTGGAAAACAAACAATAATTTTCTATATATAGAAAATATCCAATGGAGAAGTTTTAAGAATGAATAGATAAGAATTAATTTGTAATAAGCTTGTAGTAGGGTTTGATTGCTATATTTGCTAAGAGTGCTATAGATATTTGGACTTAAAAATTTGAATGACTATTCATATCATATCAATTTTCTAGATATACATTTTTGAATCATTTGTCAGTCTTTCTATTTTTCTCCATAGTAACCACTTAGTTTAATTATTATTAGGAGGGAGATGAGCAGTGAAAATTGAAAAAAAAAGTCAAATAAGTTAATTGCTACTTGTCAGCAATTCCTCCAAAAGATTTAATTAGAAATGATTGAAACTAATAAAGAAACAGAGAGTTTGGAAATTTTTGTGAGTTTTGATTACTCTTATATCCTGTTATATATTATATAAACAAAAGGTGAACATAGTACTAGATTAGAAGTTAGTCCATTCAAACCTAGGTTTGAATCTTGTCTCTGAATAGTACTTAACTGTATGACCATGCACATAAGTATAAACTTACTGACTCAATTTCTTCACCTGTAAAATAGGGATAGTACTTGTAGTACCTATTGGTTGCACTGTTGTTGAGAGACTTAAATAAGTTCATGTATGTAAAAAGTTTCACAAGCTTAACGGTACTGTCTAAATGCCAGTTATAATTCTTTATGCAAGTTTATTTTTAACAACTACATATTCTGTCAATTTTTGCTTTGGTAGTAAAATTTAAATAATTTTCTTTCAAAAGAAACAGACATAAAGAAGAGATTGAGAGAAGAGGAGAAAGAGTATTCATTGTTGAGGAATGGATTAGGGTACTATTAGATTTGGAGTCAGGAAGACCTGTCCTTTCTCAGATACTTAGCATTGTGCCATGTGCTTTTGGAGCTTCAGATTCCTTATATGTAAAGTGAGCATAATATTTGTCAATAACATAATTGTTAAGAGTCAGTGTATTATAATGACTAGAGAGCCTACCCCATAATCAGGAATTCCAGGGTTCATGTACTTGTCCCTTGACGCATACTGGACATGTAACCATGGACATGTTTAACTTCTCAGTATCAAAGTCAGGTTTCTATGACTGATCTGCATTGGTAAAGGAAATTTTCTCCATGAGAATTCCGTGAACCAATAAAAGCTAGGTCTGCTCATGCATACGTAAGTATGTACATGCATACACATACATACAACATAGATTGTTACATATATAACTCTAAACTTCTCCTGAACTCATGAATTGCTGAAGGCTAACCTTGATTCTGAAACAAAGTTCTAATCTCTGATATTTGAAATCTTGGACAAGTCACTTATCCTTTTGACACCTCTCGTAATCTATAAAATGGTGGGATTTGATTAGATGGTCTGTGAGGTTTTTTCCAGCTCACAATCTGTGATCCTAGAACTTCTTAGTGAAGTTATAACTCTTGGACTACCTTGAAGATTATTTGCAAAGGAAGATAAGCCCACTCATAACACTAGCTAATAAACACAGTGTCATTTTACCTGATAGCCTGGAGTAACCACAAGTCTAATCTAGACTATAATGAAATGGGTTTACCACTACACTAATAAACTAATCTGCATTTTAAATTCTTTAGTCAACAAGCAAATTAAAACTGAAGTTGCAAATGTAAAAATATCATTCAGATGTCTTTGACATGGTATAGCATTTAAAGTCTCAACCAGTTGAGAATATTTAATTTTTAAGAATATTTTATACAAGCTCCCTCTTTTCGTTGTGTCTTTCTCCTCCCCACTTCTCCCCTTCTGTACTGCCAGTGACATGCCTGCCCTGGACTATACCATAAAGCCTAAAATTGTCAAAAAAGAGAGCCCAAAAGTTCATCTGACAGCAATCAGATTAATATAGCAAAATCAAGTAAAATTGTTGTAAACCAAAAGGCATCGGGCAAAGAATATCCAAGTGACAGATCTCGATGTTTATAGAAATGAAAAGAAAACCAAATACATGCTACTTACTAGCTTCTAAAAATTTATGGTACACCATGTCAAAGAGCTCAAAGTGATACTGATATGCAACAAATCTTACTATATAGAGATTTCTAACGATGTTTTTTTTTCTAAAAATTATAAAATGGAGACAGTAACTCATCAGACCATCAACATTTTTATCTTCCAAATATTTAACATCTATCCTTATCCACCACCACCACCTAATATAGGCTTAGCCCCCCATTTAGACCACTACAGTAGCCTCCTAGGTCTTCCCACCTCTGTTGTCTACCAATTCATTTTCTACCCCACTGTCAGACTCATCTTTGTTATACATAGATCTGGTCAGATTACTCCTCTACTTAAAAAAAAAAGTCTTAATGGCTTTTTTTTTCTTTTTACTTCCTGAGGACAATTCAGACTCCTTTTCCTGGAACTCAAGGACTGCTATAGTGTGATATTGTTTTATTTTTTCTATGCTCATCTTTTACGGCTCCCCTCAAAACTGGCCTTATTATCCCCAAGACAGACATTCTGCATTTTCCCATCTAACTTGATAAGATATAAAATAGTTCAAGATGCAAAAGAACCATCTTAGCTTTTATGGTTAATGTAAATGTATCTTGGGTAAAATTGTCAAACTTGGGAAGGTATGGTGTTTACAAAATATGTAAGCATTTGTTCTAGTAATTAAAAATGCAAAAGGCAGCATAATTGGTAGTATCTTTAGTTCTTGATGAGAAATATATCAATTATCATACATTTTATTAACTTAAAGTGAAAATAGTAAAAGGTTCCTATGTAACGCACAAGTTTAATGAAAAAATAATGATGCAACTGACAAAATTATTGAAATAAATTATTCCCTCTTGTAAAGAAAGTTAAGCAAAACAAAATGACTAGCTGGGTTACTCTCAATATATGTATGTATGTGTATTTTTAATATATGTATGTATATATAGATATTCATACATATATATGAATGTTTGCAGTAATGCTGTGTAAAAAATTTAAGCATATATATTCTTAGGAGGGAATCAGTTTCTCATTTATTGAGCACTTAGCATGTACCCCAGGCATTTGGCATACAAAGATAAAAATTAAACAACCTCTACCCATAAGTTGCTTCTGAGTTCTGTAGGAGACACCATGTGCATGTATAAGTAGATACAAAATATGTGGAAGATAAGTTTTGAGTCCAGGTACTGGCTCTTAGAGGAGGGAGGAGTGAACTAGGGCTCCTTTGGAAATGATCTTTAAGTATCAAAGAAAACTTGGGATTCTACACGGTAGATATGAGGAGAGAATATATTTCAGACATAGGGGGCGGCTTGTACAAAGTCTTGAAGATGGATGAGAAATAGTGTGTCATGACTGAATCACAGTGTAAACGAATTGAAGAGCACCTGAAGGGGCTAACGTATAATAAGACTGGAAAAGTATATTGCAGCCAGGCTCTGAAAGGCTTTAAAATACCTAATTAAATTTTATATTTGGTCTTAGACATAATAAAGAACCACTGGATTTTACTGAGCAGGAAAATAAAATGGTCGGACTTATGTATAGTTTAGAAATAATACTTCAGCAGCGGCAAGGGCAGAAATTTAAGACAGGAAAAACAATTGCAACCTATGGTTAGAGGGCATGATCTGGAGGAGGATCCAGCAAAGGAGACTGAGGAGGGGTCAGATAGGTAGGAGGAAAACCAGGAGAAATGGTGTCCTGAAAACCTAAAGAGAGAATTGAGGATTATTTTATTAAGGCCCTTCTCCCTAAGTCCACTTTTTTCCTTCATGAGTTTGATGTATTTCTATACCAAATTGTTTGTACATGTGCATTGGATGCTCCCTTGATCATTTCAAATAAGTTCATCTTATGCCATTCCCTTTACCCCTTCCTCCCTGCTTGTATGTTCCATATTATATATTTTACTTCTCATGCCCAACAATTATAAGAAATGGCAAGTTCAAGTCCTTTTTTTCCCTTACATTCATGTATCCTTGTACCCTCCCTTCTCTTTCTTCTTTCTCTTTCCCTTCTTAAAACTCTCAAAACAGCATTAGTCCACCCCTAGGGCCTCTGTTTTTCCTTAAGTCCATCTGCAATATACTTTGAGGACAGTGAGGTTCTGAAGGGATACTCGTTTCTTCTCCCCTTATTAAAATTTTAGCACTACATCATCTTACAGCTAAATTTACCTTTCTAGGTTTCTTTGGACTGTCTTGTTGTATTTAAATGTGTCTGCTCAGCTTTAGTCTTTTCATCAGAAATGTTTGAAAGTCGTCTATACCATTAAGGGCCCATTTTTTCCTCTCTTGTAGGCTGATGTTCAGCTTTGCAAGTTATTCTTGGTTTTGAGCCTATTATCTTTTTTGGACTGTAGTATTCCAGGATGTCCTCATTTTAGTAAGAGTTACAAGATCTTGAATGATCCTGACTCTGGCTCCCTGGTATTTGAATTGCTTTGTTCTGGATGCTCGCAGTATATTTTTTGGTAGTGGTTGGGGGGGAGGGGGCGTGTAACAGGTGCTCTGGATTTTGGTTCTAACATTCCTAAAACTTTTCTTATTAGGGCTTCTTTCTGGTGGTGGTTGATGGAGTCTTTTTTAGTTTTACTTTGCCCTCTGGTTCTAATAGAGCCGAGCATTTCCTTTTTTAAAAAAAAAAACTAAATCATGATTTAATTGTCTAATGATTTTTAATTTTTTCTCTCCTTGTCCTCTTTTTCTGGTCAATTGTTTATGTTAAAGTTATTTTTTCTATTTTATTTTTTTTCTATTTTATTCAAACTTTTGATTTTTTTCTAATATTATTCTCTCGGGGGCTCTGATTTCTGTTTGGACTATTCTAGTTTTTAGAGTTTCCATCTCTTGGGTAGAATTTGTACTTCTTCTGAACTTCTGAACTACTTATTCTCTTCATACTTTCCCCTAGAGTTTTTATTTCATTTTTTATCTCTTCATTTTTTTTCTAAATTCTCTCCATCATGATGGGGAGTTACTTGTTCCTTCTTTTGGGAATCTCTAGATCTACAATAAGTTTTTATACTGTTGATTTTTATTTACTCACATCTCCAGCATTGTTCCTTAAACTGGGTCTTTGTTCCACAGCCAGCCTCTGCCCCCACCAGTGCAATTCTCAGTGGGACAATTTGTCCTGCTTGGTCTTCCTGCATCGACCATTTTCCAGTTTTAGGCTTTCTACACCTTTAAGGATCTGAGTGCTGGATCTTCAGGACCCTCTCTGGCATGTAAGGAGTTTTCTAGCCCTCACAGCCTCTAGTCTTGGGGTGTCCTTGTCTGAGTTCTTCAGTACCCTCTCCACTGAGCACTGTCCACTAATGCCCCCATGGCTTCCAAGTTCCCCGCCTTGGAGCTTTCTGACCACTCTGAGATCTTCTCAAGGGAGCCCTTGGTTACTCATTTCCATTGCTAGTTTCTGGTCTTGCTGTGAGACTACCCAATTTTAGAGCTAGAGATTCTTTCCTATTGCCCTCAGGATTCCACCTGACCTTTTGTTCAGTTCTAGGTTGGAGCAAAGCACTTATTGCAGTTTCCCACTGGGAAGTTTAGAAGAAATGACTTTAGAGTAAAAGATAATGAGGTCATGTTTTGAAATGTTGATTTTGAAGTATCTATAGGACATCCTGTTAGAAATGCTTAGTAGGCAGTTGGTGATTAGGGACTGGAACAGAGGAGAAAGATCAGATCTAGATATATAGGTGTGAAAGGCACCTGCATAGAGAAACTACTTGAATCCATGAGAGCTGATGAGATCACCAATTAGAAGTGTGCTGGCAAATGTTTAATAACTGATTCTCCAGGAAAACAAAACAAAAAAAGAGGGAATTATACTATAACCATTAACTTTAATCTGCATTATTAACATTTTCTCTAGTCAGTAACATTTATTAAGCATCTACTATGTGCCATGCACTGTGCTAAGCATCAGGAATACAAAGAAAGGCAAGAGATAGTTCCTATTCCTGGGGAGCTCATAATCTAATGGGGGATGCAATATGCAAATAGCCATATACAGACAAACTATATACAGGATAAATAGGAAATAATCAACATAGGGAAGATACCAAGATTAAGAATTTTGACAGGCATCTTTCAGAAGAGATTTTTGCTGGGACTTGAGTGAAGTGAGGGAAGCCAGCAAAGCCCAGAGGTACAGATGTGGAGGGAGAACATTGCATTCATGAAGGACAGTCATTGAAAATGCTCAGATTCAAGAGATGGAGATGGAGTTATCTTGTTCAAAGAATAGCAAAGAGCCTGGTGAGGAGGCCCGTGTCACTGGATAGAGTACTAAGTGATGGAATGTATGGTGTAAACAGACTGAAAATGTAAGGGGGGGTCTGTGCAGGTAGATTTTGAAGGGCTATGAACACCAAGTAGGATTTTACATTTGATACTGTAGGTGATAAGGAGTCACAGGAATTTACTGAGTAGGAGGGTGACATGGTTGGACCTTAACTTCTTAAGTGTAGACAGTCAACCAGAAAATAAGTCAAGCCCTAATTTGTAGTATTTACCAATTTCTAAGGTGTAAATGCTCGCACTGAAAATTAATAGTCAACTCTCTCAAGCCTGTTCAGATTAGCTCCAGAACGGGTTTGTGACCAAGTGAGAAAATATAGGAAAAAAAGAGGAAAGGGCTCAGGCTAGAACCTTGAAATACACTCACAATTGGGGCATGACACAGTCCAGCAAAGAAGATTGATAAAGAGCAATTAGACAAGTAGGAGAAGTTCCAGGGGAGAACAGTGTCACAAAAAATTTAGAGAAGAGAAAGCATACAGGAGAAAAAGATAGTCAACTGTGTCAAATCCTGCAGAACAGTAAAGAAGGATGAGGATTGAAAAAAAGCCGTTAGATCTTATGAGATCAGTGGTAAATTGGGAAAGAGAAGTTTCACTTAAGTGATCATGTTGGAAGCCTGATTACAGGAGGTTTAGAAGCGAGAGGAGAGAGGGCTGGAGGCAACCAGTGTAAACAACTTTTTCAAGGAGTTTGTATGTTAAAGGGAGAAAGATATAGGATGAAAGCTAGTGGGAATAGAAGGATCTAGTAAAGTTTTGTTCTCTTTTTAGGATGAGAGAAATGTATTTGTAGGTATCAGAGAAAACAACCAAAAGATAAAAGACTGAAGATTAGAGAGAGTGAAGAAATGATAGTGGAAAATTGAGGGCCTTCTCTTCTTCAGACTAAATAAAGGAGGGGCTAATAGGGAGAGGTGTGAAGTGGTTATCAGTGTGGATAAGAGGAAGATCAGAGTTAATGACCTCAATTTTCTTGGTAAAATATGCAGTATGATCCTCAGCTGAAAGACTTTGGGGAGAGAAGAGTGCTTGAGCATCCTGAGGAGACATGAGAAAGTTTGAGACTGCCACTATGGTAAATGGGATAATATATCAGTTATGGAAGAGTAAAAGAGTTGTGTCACTGCAGGGAGGATAAGGATGGGGTTAAATAACATGAATTTCTAGGACTCCCAGCCCACATAGTTGAGTGACTTTCTCTGGTTATTTCAAGGATTGGAGAGACATAGGAATAATTCATTCTATAGGAGATTATTAACCTGCATACACAGATGTTGATAAGGAAAGATCATAAGTAAGTAAAATAGGAACAAGGATCCAGTGGAAAAAAGAGAAAGGAAACCAGGTTTACTCTGATCCCTGTAGTAAAGAGAACATTAATTGGAATTTTAACCTCAGGTTACAAGACAAATAAAGGGGATAACTTTGCTTTCCTCTCTTTTCTTTGGATGAGTCAGAGGGAATATCCACTGTGATTCTACATGGATTTGACCTTGGATTATTGGATTGATTTTGAAATAGATGCCAAGATTCTGGTTCATTCCTGGGCAGATTTGGGGATTTTGCCTAAAGCAAATTCGGATCCATTATTGACTCCCAAGCTGACCCAGGATATAATCAGATGGTTGGGATGTGCTGGTAAATGTTTAGCAAGAAGCTCTCTGAAAACCATCTCATTTATTAGCATTGTCTTTGTCATTTTCTTGTCTAGACAGTCAACAAAACAATTAATCAAGCTAAAATACTGTAGGTACTGCTCACACTGAAAATTTAACAGTCTGTTAGATTATAAGCTGGTTCCACCATATTTCCAGTATTGGATCACAGATTCTTTGGATTGGAAGGACCCTTCTTATCCTTCTAGTAGTGAGACTACACCTGAACAAGACTCCAGTCTTCAGCATACTCAAGAAATGATCATTCAGCCTTTGATTCTGAGTGATAAGCATTATGTATATTTGCTCCATTATTTTTCCTAAACTTCAGGGTTCAATATGTTTAGGTATGGGAAGTAGTGAGATAGAGTACATCCTTTTATTTGGAACATATTTTTAAGTCCTGAAGTTGGTAAATTACACACAATTTTATTATTTTATTAGACAAATTTAATCTGTCATTTTGGCAGCAAGTCAATGCAGATTGTTATTAATTTTTTGTCATTAGAGAACTAAAGTATCATAATAAATCTACAGATAGTCCTCAAAACAAATATAAGGAAATACAGTAGAGTTCCATTATAATGTACCTTGTTATTATAATAGTCATCAATTCAGAATCTTTGGTAGAAAGTAGAAACTTGGGGAACAGTTTTGTGGTAAAGCTTTAAATGTTAACTGGTTGTTATTTGTAGAGAAAAACTTCTAAAATAAAATTGCTTCCTTGCCTCCTCGAAGTATTGAGGTGCACATGGTTGTTTACTACCCACCATCTTTTCATTGCCAACTCTATTCTCTACTATCTGACTAACTACTGCTTACTTCTCAATTATAATGTTGCATCTGAAACACTTGATATTTTACTAAGAATTATATTTACACCAATCTTATGACATAGGTAATGCAAATAATATTATTCCCATTTTTAAAAAATCAGATTGAAGCTGAGGTAAAATGACTTGTCAAGCAAGGAACAATTAGTAATTGTTAAAATCTGGATTTGAACTTGTCTTCTGGTTCCAGGACTATATACTTTCAGCTGCTTTTTCCATTCATTGCTCCTTTCTTCTCTCTCTACATTTCTGTATGTTGTAACTTCTAGTCTTTTCAGCTTCCTCCGATTCTTTTATAAATAACACCTGTCAGAGTACTTATGTTCTTTTAGTTCATTCTGAGTAGAATTGAAGCTCTTTAAGGGCAAGACCTATGGCATTTTTACGTGTCCCAGTATGTATTCAATGAATGGGCATTACCTCACCCTAAGTAAGTACCTGCAAAGACCTTGGCCTAAAGGACCCAAGGTCTCCCAGTGCATCTTGGGTTATCTCCAGTCATCCTGGTGAATATTTGATCACTAGATTTAAATGGCTCTGGAGGAGAAATGAGACTGGTGACCTGTACAGTCCTCCCTCACTCAAAACAAAGTCAAGTGCAAGTCATGTCATCATTTCTCTGATGGGATGGTCTTCTTCGTTGACAAAGGACAAACAACATTGGACATAAGAGAAAGCATATTTAAAGCTTTAAATTTAATTGAAATCTCTTACCTAACTGAAATGTCTTAATGTGTCAGATACAGTCTTAGGCTAAAGACTGTCAGAGCCCCCAGAACTGGACATGCCATTTTCCACTTGCTTTTATACAGACCGCCTCCCATACTTGAAATGCATTCACTGCATCTCTGACTCTTAAAGACCTTTACATCTTTCAAGGTACAACTCAGATGCTAACTCCGAGGAAAATCTCCGATTTTCAAGTTGTTAGTGTTCTCTTCCATTTCAAATTAGCTTATTTGTACTTAACCTGTTTATATGTTTTATTTGCCCAGTGCCTAGCATACCTGTGTACCTTGCACATAGTAGCTGCTTTCGTAAATGTCTGTTGAATTGAATCTAGCACTTCATTCAGTATGTATCCAGGAACATTCAACTATGTGCTTAAAAATACTGTGCTTAGTGCTCAATCATATATTGCCTTATATTATTCTCTAGTTGCTTCATCTATGTATATTATGTCTCCCCTAATTAAAGTGCAAGTTACTCTAAGAGCATGTTGACTTTTCTATTTTGTCATTTTATTTTTCTATAGAGCTTTCATTGTTGAGGTTCCTCAGTGCTGAACTAACAAGAGGGTACTTCCTTGAACATAATGAGGCAAAATATACAGAAAGAAGAGAGAGAGTATACACATGTATGCGAATACCAAGAGAACTGGAAAAGGTATCGTATTTTTTTTTCATTAAAAATGGACTTATTTTTAAAATGTTAGTCATGTCAAAGTTCTTCAGAACAAACTTGACTTATGTTAAATATACTGACCATAATGTTATCTCAAAAGTCAGAGGAGCATGAATTCTAGAATGAAGAGAGAATATTGAAGTTAGATGTTTAGTCTAATCAGAGTTCTAGTAATATAATACTAATAGGTTTAATGAAAGATTGTTCTCAAGTTTAAAAAAAGATTATCCCATTTGACCTTACCTCCCAATAAGCTTTTTAAAGGTATTCATTCCTTTTTCTGTTTTCTTTTTAGCTCTCCTTTTTGGTTTGCTAAAAGAGACATTTTACTAAGTAGCTCATTTGTTCACCATTCAGAATTTGTAAGTTGTAGTCTGTAAGGCAGTAATTATAGAGTATATAATTATAGAGCATTTGAAATAATTGATACAGATTTATTAAGCACCTACTGCGTCCCAGGCGCTACACTTTGCTAAAGGCTGAGGATACAAAGCAAAGCAAAAGATAGTCCCTGCCCTCAAGGAACTTACAGTGTATTGGAAGATCCAGCACATAAAAAGAAGCTGAAAACTGGGGGGGAGGGGAATAGAGACCAAAACTTACTATTATTTTGTATTGTGTTTGTGACAGCATCTTTTTGAAGGACTGCTCAGAAATATGCTTACAGAGGCCTAAGGAAGTGACTCTCAGAGAAGAGAGCATTTCAGATAATTCTGAGGTCATGAAGAAATTTTCATTTGGATGAGATTATTTTTTTTTGTTAGGAGTTAGCAAATAAGCAAGACAACTAGATGGCTCAGGGGATAAATAAAGTACTGGGCTTAGAGTCAGTTAGACCTGAGTTCAAATCCAGTTGTAGATGTTCACCTAGCTATGTGACCCTAAGCAAGTCACTTGTCTTCTGTTTGCCTTAATACACTGGAGAAGGAAATAGCAAACCACTCCGGTATCTTTGCCAAGAAAACCCCAAATGGGGTCACAAGAGTCAGATACAACTGAAACAACTGAACTACAATCAAAAGCAAATAAACAAGCAGTTGAGTGAAGAGTAATATGAAATAGTGTGTGATCTAACAAGATTTCTATCAAGGTCATAGAGAGCTAATTCAATCACTATTGATAAACTTCATAGGTTACTGTGTCAACTGTTTGAAAGACAGATACATGCTACAAATCACATTTCTTTGAGATATATAAAAAGAGTGATTTCTTTCGTCTTGCAGTACATTTCCTTTTGGGGTTTCATGAAAAATTAAGAGAAGTTCATGAATTAAATCTTGTACTCAAAGAAAAGCAGAAGTTAAGGATCTTATGGTACAGCAGTGTGGATTTAGTTAAGGCTTTTGTTTCACAGTGATGGTTTTAGTTTCAGAAACTTTTGATACAATGAACTGGAAATCAATATTGTATATACTATTTTAAGATGTTTTCTTCATTTTAATATGATATGAGTTCTTTGCATATGACAAAATGCTAACCTTGATCTTTTTAAAGAAAATAAGGCTTTATGTAAAAACTTAAAAGGATAAACTTTGCTGTTGCAGACCTCACTTTCAACATTGCTAATGTGTTTATAACCCTGTATTAACCATAAAAAGGGCAGTTGATTGTTCTTACAAATCCAGTTTGTTGATGATCACATTTTTAGAGTTCTCTTCCACTGTAATAATTGGATAATACCTAATGCCAACATAAATATTTAGCAAAATTAACTGAAAATAGTTATTTTTTAATATTATACTTATTTTTGTTTCAATCTCCATAGCACTTTGCTTTCCTATTTTGATTTTCCATACTAATATGATAATAGTTTCCCCTTTCCCCCACTAGAATCAGTGAGGTGAAGGTGACTGCATTGGGAAAATGTCTAGGATCAAAGTTCCGGAGTCCTGCTTTCTAGTTTTGATCTTACCATTGAGTAGTCATATGACCTAAGGTTTTCTTCCTTTGTGAAAATGAGGGAATTGAATTTTATGATCTCCATGGTTCCTTTTAGCTATTGCTCAATTGTTTCTGAGTTGTGTCCAACTCTCCATGACCTCATTTGTGGTTTTCTTGGCAAAGATACTGGAGTGGTTTGCCATTTCCTTTTCCAACTCATTTACAGATGAGGAAACTGAGGCAAACAAGGTTAAGTGACTTGCCCAGGGTCACATATCTAGTAAAATGTCTGAGGCCAGATTTGAACTCAGGAAGTTTAGTCTTCCTCATTTCAGGATAGGTCCTTTATCTGCTATACTGCTATAATCCTCTCCTGGCAGTTCAAGGAGAGAATAGTTGCTCTATAGGGTGTTGAACATTTTTAAATGCTGAGATTTGAGACATACTTCACAACTGCTCCATGTTCTCCATCTGTATGTTTTGAACATCTTCTCCTCTCCTCCCAAAGGTTATGGGGATGAAGCAAAGGGGAAAAAAAAGAATAGAAGGTGCAGATAAAGATTTAATATCTTCTAACCTGAAGTTACTAAAATAATTTATTTTTGTTACTTCTTGAAGAAAGTTTTGTACAAAACTTATACTTGATTTTTTTTCATTTTAACCGAAGGTCTGTTCTAGGTCAACTCTGTATTTATTCCTATATATATTTACCTCAATAGCTGTTCCTTTCTTTCCTCAGAAAACTTGGCCTTGTCTTCTTCGACATCCCTGTCCCCAAAGTGTCTTATTGCCCAAGTGGCATATCTGCCCTAACTTTAATATGTGGCACTCATTCTACTTCCTATGTTATTTCCTATATCCTCAGTCCCTTATGCCTGCTGTTTCAGGCTTCAATCTTTGCCCATTGATTCAATCTAAATCTTAGGATCAATTTCTCTCTCTCATCTCTCCATGTCTCAAGAGTGTCAACTCTGTTTCCTCCAATTAGTCCTATTCCCTGTGGACCTGAAGTGGCATTCTTAGGACCGCTAGACACTTCCATCTGCCCTGCAGCTGAATGCTGCTAGATGTGGTATCCAAATTAGAATGTGAGCTGCTTTGAGTGCTGGAACTGTCTTTCTCTTCAGTTTATATCCATAGCACAGTGCTTGGCACATAGTAAATGCTTAATAAATGCTTCTTTTGTTCATTCATTCACTCATTCATGGACAAACTTTCCCATGTATCTGTTGAGTGAGTGCCTTTCTTAAATGGAGGCAGGCAGTGGGAAGAGAGGTCTCTGCCCTCCAGAGAAGGGACAGGAGAGTACTCAAGGGCAGAGAATACTGACAAGATGTGAATTTGAAGGCTGATGTGATCTTGAAGGATGAAGGCCATGGTGGAGAAGTCCAGAGGAGGACAGGCAGCTGGGAAATGAGCAGCACAAGGGCACTCACCCTGTGTTTGGGTGAAAAGAAATCCACTATCTCCTGAGGTAGTGCATTACAATTTAGTTAACTGTAAATATTAGGAATGTTTTTTCTTATATGGAATTGAAATCTGCCACTTTATCATTTTTTCTTCTCTGGGGCCTGGCAGAAAAAGTCTAGTTTATCTTCTCTATGACTGCCCTTCAAATCCTTGAAGAGCAATACCACACCCCCACTATGTTTTCTCTCTCCCACTTCCTTTGCTCGATTCTCACAGGGCATGTTCTCAGAACCCTTTACCATCTCAGTCACCTTCATGATACTTGTCACCTTGTTGTGCCAATCCTAAAATGTGGCGCCCAGATCTGAAAACAGCATTCCATGTATGATTTGTCAAGGACACCTTGACAAGTCACCTTCCTTATTCAGGAAACTGTGCCTCTTAATAAAGTGAAGAGCACATTCATGTTTTACAAACCTCCAGCAAAAAAAAAAATCATTCCACTTCTGTCTGGTACCTGTAAAGCTGACATTTTGAATAGACTTCCCTTTGTGCCTGTTAAGTTTAAACTGAATACATTTGGCCAAATGCTTGTAACATAGTATTTTTTGTTGTAAGGTTGTGTTGAACAATTAACATTGAAGTTGGCAGCAATACAGGAAACTTTGAAGAAGTTTTCTTTGAATTTCTTTGAATAAGAGCAGCTCTTTTGTGGAGTCCTTTGCAAGTTCAGTATTTGATGTCTTTTGATTTTAATGTGAATGGGGTAGGATAGGACTAAGAGCTTAGTACATGCCAGACACTACGAAATTCTGGGGATACAGATACATGCAAGAAGACCATCTCTGCTCTGAGGAACTTATGTTCCAATGGAAAAGGACAACACATAATGAGTAAGGAAGAGGAGAGGAGGTGATTCAGGCTTGTGCTGGGATTCCAGGCAAGGTGACATGAACGATAACTGTTCAGAGCTCAAGGTTCTCATGGCAGCTGAAAAGGAAGCAGCATGCTGCAAATTAGGAAGTTACTGTAATACCTAAGTTTGCTTATTTTGTGAATACTATACTGCATGTGCTGGGGAAGTGAAATTGATATTAAAATGATTTCAACTTTTAATTGCAATAACAGCCAGAATTCACCGGTACACATAGTGCAACTTGAAGCACACCATTTGAGAACCACTGTTCTAGCCTAGCAAGATCCTGACTAATTCAGTGTATTAGTTATCCCTCCTAGCTGGGTCATCTGCAAATGTAATAATCCTCATTTATGGAGATTCTCACCTGTGGGGTTTTTTCACCTTCATAAAGTATTCCTTTAACTGATAATTTTCCTTATTGATATTTAAAGAGATTTTCTTTATTATGGATTTTCTTATACGCATTAAAGCTTTACTCTGCCTAATAGTTTTCTGCATTCTTTACATTCATGTACTTCTCTTACATGAATTCTCTGATGTTCCATACTGATCACTTGCTGATTGAAAACTTAATGTTCATTATATAGACAGGGTTTCCCTAGGGGTACAGATTACCTGAAAAGTATCTCTTTAGGCTAAAAGTTCCCCCTCACCCTTGTTGTTTCACTCCTCTTCAATTTGTGCCCCACAGAACTGCCAAAATCATCTTCCTAAAGCACAGAGTCTGATCATGTCATTCTCCTACTCAAGAAGCTTCTCTGGCTCCATAGGATAAAATACTAACTCTATATCTTGGCATTTAAAGCCCTTCACAGACTGATTCCAGTCTACCTTTCCTTTTTCTTTCTTTCTTTTTTTAAAATTAATTCATTTTTAGTTTTCAACATTTATTTCCATAAGATTCTGAATTCTAAATTGTCTCCCCTTCTTTTCCCTCCCCCTCCCCAAGATGGCATGCAATCTGATATAGGCTCTACATATACATTCATATTAAACATATTTTCAATTAGTCATGTTGTAAAGAAGAATTGCAACCAGTGGGAGGAACCACAAGAAAGAAGAAACAAAAAACAAAACAAAAAAGAGAGCAAATAGTATACTTCGATCTGCATTCAGACACCATAGTTCTTTCTCTGGATTGCCAAGATCCTTGCATTGCTGAGAAGAGCTAAGTCTATCAAAGTTAGTCATTGCATAATGTGGTCATTACTGTGTACTGTGTTCTCCTGGTTATATTCACTTCACTCAACATCCATTCCTGTAAGTCTTTGCAGATTTCTCTGAAGTCTTCCTGTTCATCATTTCTTATTGCACAGTAGTATTCCATTACATTCATATACCACAACTTGTTCAGCCACTCCCTAGTTGATGGGCATCCCTTCAGTTTCCAAAGAGCTGCTATAAGTACTTTTGTACATGTGAGTCCTTTTCCCATTTTTATGGTCTCTTTGGGATACAGACCTAGAAGTAGTATTGCAGGATCAAAGGGTATGCAGTTTTATAGCCCTTTGACCATAGTTCCAAATTGCTGTCCAGAATGGTTGGATCAATTCACAGCTTCACCAACAATGCTTGAATGTTCTGATTTTCCCACATATGCTCAAACATTTATCATTTTCCTCTTTTGTCATGTTAGCCAATCTGATTTGCATTTTTCTAATCAATAGTGATTTGGACCATTTTTTCATATGACTATAAATAGCTCTAATATCTTCATCTGAAAACAGCCTACTCATATCCTTTGACCATTTATCAATTGGGGAATGACTTGTATTCTTATAAATTTGACTCACTTCTTTATAGAAATGACAGCCTACCTTTCCAGACTTATTTCACATTTCTACTCTTGCACTTTATGTTTCAGGCAAAAAGGCCTACTTACTTACTATTCTCAGAACTTCCCATTCCCTACCTTGGTTACTTTGTACAAGTTTGTTCCTTCGTTCTGGCAGGTACACCCCTCTCAGATTTTGCCCTTTAGAATCCTTAACTTCCTCCAAGTCTTAGATCAGATGCCATCTTCAAAAGGAAGCATTTTTCTGATCACATTTTTCTTAATGTTGTCTCCCTTCTTGAATTTTCTTGGACTTCGTGTAGTATCTTCCCATTCTCTCACCCCTTAAGGGCAGGAAGTGTTTTCCTTTTCTTTTTTTCTTGAGGTTTGACTATGGGTATGGGAGAGCTAAAGCATAATGCCTTGAGGTCTGAGTTTCTCTCATGTTTATTTTTTCATTCAGAGTATTTATTTTTAGTATCACTTCTTTTAATATTTCCCATCTGGCTGAAAGCTTTGCCTTATTCATTATGCTGGAACTAGAGTTTCTCTCTATAATGTATTTTCTTATGTTTATTTAGGTTTCTACTCTCTCCAAAAGTCTCCCCACATTCAACTTGTTCATAGTACTTCACACTAAGCATTATGTGTTTTTAAATAAAGGATAGTTTGAAGTTCTTATGCATTTTGATAGTTGGTAACTTCAGTACCAAGATAAGTAGAAGGGGAGGATGATACAAAGTATGTTAGAAAATATGGGTCATATTTGTGAAGAAAAAAAAACCACTAAAGGCTCATAACTATTCAGAAGCCTCACATCTATATTTTTCTAATGCTTTCCTTTTTAAAAAATGGTTTATTGATATCTTTTATCTTTACATCACACTCCTCCCCCATATTGAACCCTCCCTTGTGGCAAAGAAGAAGTTAAACAAAAACATCTGATCAAAGTCTGATAACATATGTAATACTTTGTCCAAGAAGTCTTCTGCAGACTTCCATGTAGGAAGCAGAATATCTTTTTTCATGTTGTCTCCAAGACTTTCATCAGGCCTTTCATTGCTCAGAGTTCAACTTCCTTTTACATTGTTGCCATCATATATCTTGTTCTCTCTTTTTCTTTTCTTTTTTGTTTCTGTTGCACTACTTGAATGCTTTCTTTGAAAAGAGAATTGAAAGTGATATCAAATAACATAATTTTTAAAAAATGAAACTGATTATGTCTTAACAGTCCTAGAATGACTGTTTACTGATGTAAGAGTCATGTTGGATACGTATAATCAGACAAGCATTTGATTAGAGCAAAGGTCAAAATCAATATCAAATTAATAGAAAAAGATGGAAAAAATGACATTGCATACTCTAGCCACTTTAACCTGACCTATTCAAATGAGCCCAATGAGTTTTTGATGTAGCAAAATGTCATGTAGAAAAGGACAAAGATACTGACCTTAATTGTCATGATTTCTGTAGAATTTTATCTAATAAAAATTAGTTGCCACAATAGACCATTAACACTCCTGGCTAGCAAGAGAGACGTTGCAGCCAAGGGCAAAATTAGCTTGGAACACAGACTCATTTGTAAAATACTACTGAGAATGATGGCAGAAAAATTAGGAGCTTCCTTTAAAAAGTGAAAAGCAGTAAAAGTGAAGTCTACCAAAAGTTGGCATGAAGACTCAAAAGAGCCCCGTCATCCCAGGACTACTCAGAAGAAACTGTCAAGAAGATAAGTAAACAAAAAATGAGAATGGATTTGTTAATATTTCTTTAACTATTTGTTCTCAGTGACCTTGGAATGAACATATTTAGATACTTAGCACCTAACTACCCATTGTGTTATATGAGGAAATGAAAATGGGACATATGATGAAATCTGGTAGAATGATTGGACTTGAACATGAAAGAAAAAAATCTGTGCCAGGGGCAATGCAGTCCTAAAAGTCTTCAGGAAGGTGTTTTCAAGGTATTTCAAAGAGAAGACTGAAAAAGAGTAGTGACTTTGTCAGACCACTTCCTGACAAGAGGCTGCCAACTAGAATTGGGTATGTGGACTTCATTATGTTTCTTTGGTGCAAGCTACTGGGGAAGGCTCTTGAAACGATAATGCTTGATTCTCCCCCTCAGCCTTGAAACGTTTCTGGTTCTGGGGATATGTACAAATGTCTCAACTGTACCCTGCTTATTTTGCTGAGTACTGGCAAAGGGTGCTGCATCAGTTTAAAAAATTTCCATTCCTACCCTGACAGGCTTGCACATATACTGACCTAGAAGAATCTCTGGCTTTGTTGCTTTTTCTTTATTTTTTTCCACTTTGTGTCTTTTCCTGAATACACTTGGGTGATCCTGAGTTGGACATTCCTAGTTTTAGCAACAGTCTTATGAGTCAAAATGTCAGCAGTTCTAGTTTCTTGAATAAGAGAGGATTTCTAACAGGAAGGGAAATCTAAGTCTGGCCATGATCAGCTAGAATCCTTTGGAGTCATTTTGTTCCATGTGTGACCTTATCAAATGTGACGGAACAGTCATGTATAGTGACACTGAGGCCTGCAGCACCTGATTTCAACATAAAAGGGCAAAGTCAGGCCCCAACAATGACATTGTAATAGTTACTGCCCTAGTACAAGGAGGTAGCAATTAACTCTGATAAGAGCACACAGTAAGCAGAGCTGCCAGGCACCCATCAGTTCAGGCAGATTGTTAGTTTATGCTGTTCTACATAAAGGCAGTTGGGGATCTGTGCTGTTTATCCTGACCTCACAACCTTCCTTTGTCTAAGCACAATTTTTATTCAAGTCATGGAGAATAGATGAGTGCTGGCCTACATGGTTTGCATAAATATTAGAGATTCACGTGGCAGATGAGGTAGTATGAGCGTATTCCACAAGGGACTTAAAGTTCATTTCACCATTTGGTAGGTAACTACTTTTTGAAAGTACCTACTATGTAAAAGGTAAGACTAGGGTAGATCAAAAATTGAAATAAGACTGTCCACATGTATGAAATTTATAATGTAATAGAGAATAAAAATACTCTCTTATTTAAATTATATGCAAAGTGCTTTCCCGCCCACACCCTGTGAGGTCAGTAGCTTAGTCATTATTATCCCCATTTTAGAGAAAAGGGAGATCCAATGAAGGGAGGAGACTTGTCCAAGGTCACGTAGTCACAGAGCTGGGAAGGGCCAGATCTGAAAATGCAGTCTAGGTGTTCTAATATCAAAACCATGGCTCTGGCCTTTGTTAGTATTCAGTCATTTTTCAGTCATGTCCCCATTTGGGATTTTCTTGGCGAAGATCCTCCAGCTCATTTTATGGATGAGGAACCTGAGGCAAACTCAACCTGAGGTTGAGTGACTTGAACTCAGAAAGAGGAGTCTTCGTAACTCCAGGCCTGATATTGTATCCACTGTGCCACCTAGCTGCCCAGCTCTTTCCTTTAGAACAGATGCTCTATCAGGGCTTGACATTTTGATAACAAGCTTTTCTTATAATAAAATTTCACTTTTTATTTTTGTCACCCATTTAAATTTAAATTTAAATTATTACCAATTTACACATAGAACTGTAGGACCATTTTCAATAGCCTTTTAGTTTAAATGTGTACTCAGGTTATGGTTAATATGCAATTGAACAAAAGCAATTATTTTCCTATTGGTGGTGACATTTTACCATGCAGGCAGATGTGAACTATATTTGTATGTCGTTCTTAGTGCTACCCAACAATTCTGTGACTTTTGGTGAAACTCTTCGATGAATTCAGTTCAACAAATTTTTTGCTAAGTGTTTATCTGTTATATATAAATATTCAACTGGGGATAGAAAAGTAAAACAACCCCTGCCCTTGAAAAATATGATATTCCTTTGCCAAGATACTTAGTATAACAAGATAATTTGTACAGAAAGAGAACAGAGCATGTTAATAAATAAGGGCATCAGGGAAGGCTTCATGGTGGTTAAACTTTAGAGGAAAGTAAGGTTTCTGAAAGGCAGAGGTGACAAGAAGTTCACCCATGCCTGGAATAATGCCAGGACATGAGATTATGGTATGTCAGGTGGGAACACCTAGTCATCCTGTTTGGCTGCAATACAGAACTTATGAAAACGAGTAATATAAGACTAAAATCTAAATGGGAACAAAATTATGGAGAGTTGTTAGAGGTTTTGAATAAGAAACTCATGTGGTCATATTATTTGGTCAATGTTTTGGAGGTGGGAGAGAGATAGACTGACAAAGAGAAAGAGAGACAAACAGAGAAGATGAGATTAGATGCAGGAAGACAAATTCGGAGGCTGAGTGAAACAGGTGAGAGCCAGTAAGGCTGGACAAATAAGTTGTTCACGTAAATGGAGAGATGGGATATCTGAGAGATATTGTGCAAGTAGAATTAATATGACTTAGCAATGTTGTGCTCATGTAAATGGAGAGATGGGATATCTGAGAGATATTGTGCAAGTAGAATTAATATGACTTAGCAATATTGTGCAAGTAGAATTAATATGACTTAGCAATGATGACTTGAAGGTTAGGAACCTGGATGAGTAGAAAAATGGTACTTGTACCTTCTTCAGAAAAAAAAAAGGCAGTTTGGAGGAGGTTGAGTTGGGAAGATGATAGAATCATAGTCATAGAAGTCATAGTCACAGAAGGAAGCTAAAGAGGCCATTTACATCCAGCCCTCTCATTTTTGGGGCCCAGGTGACTTGACCAAGGGCACACACTCAGTAGTATGGGAAGCTGAATTGAATGTGCTTCCTTTAACTCCAGAGTCAATGTCCTTTACATTGTACCTTGTTACTTGGCCAATGGACGCTGTTTAAGACATGCTAAGTATAAGAAGTCAGTTAAACACCCAGGTGTCCAAAAGGCAGTTGATGTCATAGGACTGCAGTTCGGGAGGAAAATTAAGACTAGATATATAAATTTGGGAGTCATTTATGTAGAGATAATAATTAGATGGTTGCAAACTGGATTAATGAAAAGGAGACTCTAAAGAAGAGAAACAAGGATGGACTTGAAATAATAGTTTGGAAGGTGATATTCCTAGCAATTTAATCTTTAGTTGAAAATAAAATTTAGTGTAATTGTCGTAAGGAATTGTTATAGAGAAAGAAAATACTAGATAAACCTAAAAAATAATTAATGTGGGGCGGAGCCAAGATGGCAGAGTAGAAAGACTCACATATGCTAGCTCCGAACCCACAGCCCATGGATTTCCTCTAAAAAGAACTCCCAACAAAGTCTGCAACAGTGGAAACTGTGCAGCAACACAGTGAAGGAGATTTCCATTCCAGAGAGCCCTGAAAAACCGACCCCAAAGGTCCATCGCGCACCGGTCGGGAGCGGAGCCCAGTCCTGCCCTGCCCTGGCTGCACGGCACTGAGAGGAGCGAGCAGATCCGAGCAGGCTTCAGGGACGGAATCTCCAGTGGCCGTGAAGGTCCCTCCACCCACAGACAGAGGTCAGTGAGAGAGAAGTCTGGACGGGCTGAGAGGGGAGCAGGGTGTCTCCATAACTCGGGCCCCCTCGGGAGGCAGCAGCAGAGGCAGTGGGCGGCCAGAGGCTCCAGGAGCAGGCAGGAGCTCAGCAGCAGCTCCATTACAGAAGGTCTCTGCATAAACCCCCTGAGGGAACTGAGCCTGGGAGGCAGCCCTGCCCCCACCTGAGAACCTCATCTAATC
>CM053772.1:213139178-213229377 GCA_028658325.1 Potorous gilbertii
CATATGTTATATATATATAACAACACGACTATTATGGAAGTCACTTGCAAAACTACACAGTTATGGCCTATGTTGAATTGCCTGCCTTCCCAAAGGGAATGGGTGGGGAGGGAGGGATGGGGAGAAGTTGGAACTCAAAGTTTTAGGAACAACTGTTGAGTAATGTTCTTGCTACTAGGAAATAAGAAATACAGGTAATGGGGAATAGAAAGTTATCTGGCCCTACAGGACAAAAGAGAAGATGGGGACAAGAGAAGGGAGGGATGATAGAAGAGAGGGCAGATTGGTGATAGGGGAAATTAGAATGCTCAGTGTACTGTGGTGGGGGAGGGGACAAATGGGGAGAAAATTTTGGAACCCAAAATTTTGTGAAAATGAATGTAAAAAGTTAAATAAATAAATTTATATTAAAAAAATAATTAGTGTTTGCCATTGGATTGGTCTTTTTAATATTTTGGGAAAAATTCCTAATAGCACATAATAAATTTGAGGATGAACCTACATATTTATATATCTTTCCTATATCTAATAAAAGCAATATATTTTATTGTCTTTTAATAGTGATTTATTGTGGTGTCTATTAGCAATAGAAGATTAAATATATGTTAAGACAATGTAATAGTCACATTTCCATCTGACAAAATGCCCTCTTGTTTCCTCCTGAACCTGAAATAAGAATTGTTCAAATCTATCTATTGTTTGCAATATAATCCTTTTTTAATAATTTATTTTTAATATTCATTAAAAAAGTTTGAATTCTAAATTCTCTCCCACCCTCCCCTTTGTCATTTTTATACCACAGTAGTATTCCATCATAAATGTATACCACAACTTGTTCAGTCATTCCCCAGTCGATGAGTATTTCCTCAATTTCCGGTGCCACCTAAAAAAAAGCACTATATTTTTATATGCATAGGTTCTTTTCCCTTTGCTTTGATCTCTTTGGGATACAGACCTAGTAGTATCCTTTACTGGGTCAAAGGATATACACAATTTCCTAGCCCTTTACATAGTTTCAAATTATTCTCCAGATAGGTTGGAATAGTTCACAATTCCACCAACTGTGCATTAGTGTTCTGATTTTCTCACGTCCCCTCCAGCATTTATCATTTTCTTTTTCTGTCATATTAGCCAATCTGATAGGTACTGGGTAGTGCTTTAGAGTTATTTTAATTTTTATTTCTCTAACTAATAGTGATTTAGAGCTTTTTGTCTTATGACTACATATAGTTTTGATTTCTTCTTCTAAAAACTGCCTGTTCATATACTTTGACCATTTAATAGTGTGAGAAAGGCTCAGTTCCATGTATATTTGAGATATGAGTCTTTTATTGCTTTAAATTTTTTTTCCTTCCAATACTTTCCTTCTAATTTTTGTCTGCTTTGGTATTATTTGTGCAAAATCCTTTTAATTTCATGTAATCAAAATTATCCGTTTTACTTCCTGTGATGCTCTCTTGCTCTTGTTTAGTTTCTTATAACCATATATCTGATAGGTACAATTTTCCATGCTTCCCTAATTTGCTGATTGAGATCACTTGTTATGTCTAAATTATGTACACATTTTTACCTTATCTTCATATACAATGTGAGATTTTGGTCTGTGTCTAGTTTCTTGCAGATTGCTTTCCAGTTTTCCCAGCAGTTTTTGTCAAATGGACGTCACAACTTGGATATTTAACTTATCAAGCCCTAGATTACTATGGTCATTTATTTTGTATATTATGTACCTTATCTATTCCACTGATTCAGCTCTCTATTTCTTAGTCTGTACCAGACTGTTTGATGAATACTGCTTTGTAGTGGAGTCTGAGGTCTGGTACTGCTAGGCTGCCTTCCTTCATATTTTTTTTTAAATTTATTCTCTTCATATTCTTGACCTTTTGTTCTTCTAGACGAATTTTGTTATTTTTTTCAAGCCCTATGAGATAATTCTTTGGTAGTTTGATTGGCATGGTACTGAATAAATAAATTAACTTGGGTAGAATTGTCATTTTTATTATATTGGCTCAACCTACCCATGAGCAATTATTTCTCAATTATTTAGATCTGTCTTTGTTTTTGGGAAAAGTGTTATGTAGTTGTGTACCCGTAGTCCCTGAGTTAGTCTTGACACGTAGATTCTCAAGTATTTTATAATGTTTGTAGTTATTTTTAATGGAATTTCTCTATCTCTTCCTGTTGAGTTTTGTTGGTAAGGTCTTTGGGTTTACTTTATATCTTGAAACTTTGCTAAAATTGTTCATTGTTCCAGCTGGTTTTTCAGTTGATTCTCTAGTCTAGGGTTCTCTATATCATTATATCATCTACAAAGAGTGGTAGTTTCCTCACTGCCTATTTTTGTTCCTTCAATTTTTTTTCTTTTCTTAATGTCATATCTAACATTTCAAATACAATATTGAATAATAGTGGTGGTTAACAGACATCTTTGCTTTTTGAATTTTACTGGAAAAGCTTCTTGCTTATCCCCATTCCAGATAATCCTTGCTTTTTGGTTTTAGATAGACACTACTTAACATTTTAAGAAAGCTCTATTTATTCCCATTACTCCTAAAACTGCAATAAAAGTTGTTCAAATACATATATTCCTTGCAGTATCAATTTATGAAAATATGGTGAAGCAGTCAGCCTCATGACATATACCCTTAATGTAACTGTTGCTTTGTGTGAACTCTTTTTTAAACCCCATTTTGTTTTTGTTTTTTTTATTTTTAAGTGTTCTACCAATGACATACTGGAAAGCTTCATGGTAGAAGGGGGGGCCGGAAAATTCTAGGCCTAGAAGGAGGCACAGAATATCAACTACTGGGGCATAGGCAGTTGTTCCCCATGTCTCTCTGTTAGGCTCTATGTTGTCCTAACTCTGCTGAGTAGCACAGGGGACAGAGTGCTCAACCTGGGGTCAGGAACACAGTCTCAGATATTTTCTAGCTGTGTGACTCTGGTCGAATCACTTAGTATCTGCCTGCCTCAGTTTCCTCATCTGTGAAATAGGAATTATAATAGAATTTACCATAGTGTTGTTGTGAGACTCAAATGAGATATTTAGCATTTAGCACAGTACCCGGCACACTACTGGCTCTTAAAGACAACTTCTTTCTGTCCCTTTCCTCAGTGTGACAGCAATTTGCTGCAAGTTTAGAACTCTGTTATGATTCCTTTTTTTAAAAATTTTATTAGAGGCTGGGACTGTTTTGATAGTAGCAACAATACCCAAGGCCATAGTGGAGAGATTTTGGGAAAGAACAAAATCATTGGATCAGTTATTGTGTAGTCTTTTGTACCTGGAATTGGGAAACGTTTTACATTCCCGAACTTAAGCAAGCAGAGCCACTATATTGTTGTGTCTCGCTCTCAGATATTTTAGTTATGGATAGTAGCATAAGGGAGAATTGGTATAGGTTGTTTGTTTGGGGTTTTTTTACTGAAAAAATTTTTAAAGCAGAATAATAGTATAAAATGATATGGGGAAATAACTACTATAAGTTATTTTTTAAAATATGTGATATTTTGCATATGTAAATGTTAAAAATTGTTGGGATCATGGGTTATCCCTTCATCAACTCAGGTCACTTTATCATGTGATTTCAATCCACTTTTTTCCATGTATGTGCTAGTCACTGGAGACCTTCCTCCAGGGTTTGTTGGAGGTTTTTTTGTTGGTTTTTTGTTTTTTTGCGGGAGATTGGGGAGAAAGGTAGCGGGGACAGACAGGTAATTAATGCTAAGTGTCTTGCCTAGGGTCACACAACTAGTGAGTGTCTGAGGCTGGATTTGAACTCAAGTCCTCCTGACTCCAAAGCCAGTACTCTATCCACTGTGCCACTTAGCTGCTCCCCTTTAGTTCTTTTGATATTTTATTGGTATCATCACAACACAAGCTATTCATCTCATTCCTTTTTCTCATTTCATGATTGACTTGCCTCATTTGCCAGTCATGTGTGTGCCCTTGATGGTATATTTTATACTAATTCCATCATTCAGGTGTTACCTGTGAGCCAAGAGGCACTCCTTCCCCTTTCCAATTTCCCTTCCCATAGGGCAGTTTTTCCCCTTTACTTAGGCAAAGCCTAAATTTATCCTGCAGGCAGCCTGACCCTAACAAGGGGAGTCATTATTGTCAATGTCTGATATAGTATATCCTCACCCCGGAGCTGCCTTGTAAACTCTCTACAACAAAGCTTAAGCATGACTAGTGTCTAGTGTTTTCCCAAAAGCAACTTAGGGATTCTCTTCTAGAGAAGTTATACATTGTACAAAGTAGTTAGGAGATTTACAGCAGCTATTTATTCCCTCTGCCTCACAAACAGTGCTTGAAACAGAAGCTTCGTAAGCATGCTTCATCCTCCTGGCAGTGGTCATCTGTTGAGAAGCAGTGCCATTTCGCCTGTTGATTTCTACTCTCCAGAATTTCCCTCATCAAGATATTGTTGAGGATTTCCTTTTGAATGAGGTTGCCAAGAGTTTCTGGCTTGTTTGCCTGTGCTCATATTTGCTACACTGTTGGAACTGTGTTCCTAGTGCCGGTAACTTCTGTCTGTGTCTTTGTTGCTGTTACTGTTGTAACAGCCTTAGCTTATCAAAATTTCTTTTTGGATTTTAGGCTTATTACTCAATCTGGTTCTGGTTTTGGATCTTTCCTGGAGTAAAACTGGGAGAGTTCAGCTTCAGCTTCTGTGTAACCCAATACAGAGCCATTTAAAGTGGAAGTCTCCTTGGCTCTTATGTCACATTGTTGTTTGATTGACCCTGACATTCATGAAAGGGTTGGGTTTTTTTGTTTGTTTTCACATAAGCTGCTTTTGTCTCCTCCTATGTAGTGTTACTAAAATTGATTCCCCACCCTACCCCCAATTATGACTTTACATTTATCTTTATTCAATTTTGTCTTGTTACATTAACAATATTTTAACCAGCTGGAGTCGTTTAATCTTCCACTTAGATTAATTATCCCATACATAATTGTGGCATTTCTTTTTAATAATCAGGTTATCTTTGTCTTCATACAGGTTATTAATAAAAATTTTGGATGGCCAGAGGGGCAAGGCTAGATTGCTAGAGTGGGTCAGTGAAACCCTACCTCCAAGTTGATATGGGCCCATAAATGCCTGCTCTCTGTCCAGTCTAGTCACTCCAACAGTACCGAAGTCACAAAACTATTCTACTATGTAGCTTGCTACTCTCCATATTGTCCAGAATAGAATTATTGGAAATTTTTGCCAGTTTCTTGCCGTAAAAAAAGAAAAAAATAGAGCTAGAAGGGAAACCATCTAGTCCAGTGCCCTTATTTTAAAGTTAGGGAAACTGCATCTCAGAGGATTCAATTACCTTGCCCAGTGTCCCATCAGATGTACATATTATTATTGAAATTTCATCCTAGATCCTCTAATTCCAGAGCTATTGCTTTCTACTGTACTATTTCAATACACAAAGGAAATCAAATTAGTTTGGCGTGACTGCTTATTAATGAAGGATACTGGTTCTTTGTGATTTCCTATTCTAGATGTTCACTTACCTTCCCTTGAGTAACACATTGTAAAGAAAAAAATGTTTAGAAATCAAGGGTTGAGCTCACCAGTCTTACTTTTCAGACTCCACACTCTTTCTTTTACAAAAAATCCAGACATTTTACCTTCTGTGTTCTGACTACATTGCTCCTATTTAGATATTCTCCAATACTTTTCAGAGATTGCTGGCAGTGATTTTGCAGTTGTATCTACAAATTATTACATTTGGATGTAGTCATATCAAGGTAGTTCATATGGAGCTAGCAAATTGACTTCAACAGAAGAAGCAAAATGGTCTCTCTTCTTGCATATCTTGGATTTCAGCTCCTTATTAGCCAATTTCTTCCACTTTTATCATTTTATTCTACCTTACTAACCCTGTGTTAGCTGTTTATCACCGTATGTATGTGAGTTAGCATAGTTGGAACTTGACTTTTAAAAATTCCTGTTATCTTATTCTCCTTACTGCCAGCATCTTTTTTCTTTATGATTTACTCTAGAAATAGAATTAGTAATTACCTACTTACCCAGAATCCAGTGGAGATCATATTGTATATACATGTATCAAACTACTAGTCATGCTCTTCAGTGATAAAAATTGTATTTATCTGAATATATAAGAACTTGTATATTCCATTAAAATTCCCCTTTCATTAGATTGTAAGCCCTCCAAGCATAGAATCATTTTTTTGTATCCTCAGTGCTTAACAGTGCTTTACATATACTAAGCATGTAATGTTTATTGATTGACTGTTAAATTTCTCCTGTTTCTCTATCCTAAGCTCCAAACACCAAATCATCTGGCAAAAATCATGTAGTAATCACTATTGATTAGAGAGATGCAAATCAAAACAACTCTGAGGTACCACATCACACCTATCAGACTGGTAAACATGACAAAACAAGAAGATGATAAATGTTGGAGATGATGTGGGAGAGTCGGAACACTAATTCATTGTTGGTGGAGCTGCGAACTAATCCAACCATTCTGGAGAGCAATTTGGAATTATGCCCACAGGGCTACAAAAATGTGCATACCCTTTGACCCAGCTATATCGCTTCTGGGACTGTATCCCCAAGAGATCATAAAAATGGGAAAGGGACCTATATGTACAACAATATTTATAGCAGCTCTTTTTGTGGTGGCCAAGAACTGGAAATCGAGGGAATGGCCATCAATTGAGGAATGGCTGAACAAGTTGTGGTATATGAATGTAATGGAAAGCTATTGTGCTATAAGAAATGATGAACAGGAAGACTTTAGAGAGTCCTGAAAGGACTTATGTGAACTGATGCTAAGTGAAAGGAGTAGAACCAGGAGAACTTTATACACAGTAACAGTTACAGTGTGCGAGGACTGTTTCTGATAGACTTAGCCCTTCACAGCAATGCAAGGACCTAAAACATTCCCAAAGGACTCTTGAGGTAAAATGCCATCCACATCCAGAGAAAGAACTGTGGAGTCAGAAGGCAGAATGAAGCAGAATGTCATCTCTTACATTATCTTTTGTTTTGTTTTGGTTTTTCTTATGGTGTCTCCCATTCATTTTAATTCTTCTATGCAACATGACTAATGTGAAAATATGTTTAATAAGAATGTATGTGTAAAACCCATATAAGATTGAATGCTATCATGGGGAGAGAGGAGAGAGGGAGGAGGAGAAAATCTAAGACTTATGAAAGTGACTGTAGAAAACTGAAAACAAATAAATTAATAATTTTTTAAATCATGTAATAAACACAGATTATTTGTCTTAGCTTTCATACTTTAAAGAAGATATCTTGCTCAGTTTTTTAAAAAACACATTTCAAGGAGAGGCATTCTCAGGTATTTCTCTTAACAATGCTGCAAGCACTTGTATATACATTTTATTTTACCCTTAATTTTCCTCTATTATTCCTTTTTGCAAAACATTCAAAAGTGTTTTTGGAATTTGTTATATTATATATATATATATATATATATATATATATATATATATATACAGCAATGAATAAACATTTGAATCATGTTTCAGGATTCAAAAATTCTCAGTCAGTCCTAATAAGTACCTGATAAATTCTAGACACTTTGCTAAATGCCCAGGGATACAAAAAAAAAAAAGTAGACAATGTCTGTTCTCCAAGTATAATGGAAGACAACACACAAGAGGAAGCTGAAAAGTTGGGGAATAGAAGGAAGGAGTGGAAGTTCCTCAGTGCAGGGGGTATGATGGAGGCCGGGGAGACCTTCTTAAATGGAGGCTTTTGTAGTTCTTTTCTCTACCTTTCCAACCTCCAGTCAGAGGAGTAGAGGCTATGGAGGGTCCCAGTGAGGCATGACACAATCTCACAGGTGATGAATTTCCTCATAATGATGTTCCGTGGCACCATGATAGAAGTTAATACATATACATATGAGTGCAGGTGGTAGGAAAAAAAGGGGGAAATCTCTTGATACTTGGGCTGAGTTTTTGTTTGTTTGTTTGTACAATGTGTAGGTTTGCATACTTAAGCTTCAGAAAGGCTGAATTTCTCAATTGTGTTTATTAATTTAAAGTTTTTTATCAGTTGTGCTCCAGGCTAAAGAATACTGAAGATATACATCAATTTGTAGTGACAAGATTGACAATATTTTGATTTATGCAACTGTTTATATATGTGTAGTTGAAACCTATGAGTTTTGTCAAGTCAGAAAGCATTTATTAATGCTTACTTTGGACCAGACACTGTGCTAAGCACTGGAAATACAAATAGAAGTAAAAAGAAAGACAATTGGGTACAGAGTCAAGATGGTAGACTAGAAGAAAGCAATGCAGCTGAGCTCCCATCCACAACTTCTCCAAAGAGATCTATAAAATTCACCAGAAAAGACCAAGTCTTGATAGAAAAATTTAAAAAAAAAAAAGGACACAGTCCTTTTTCTAGTCCAGGTCACCATAGGGAGACAGAGAGAAAGATCTATAGACACGGGAGACAGGGTTGGGGCAGGAGCACACAGCAAGCCATGCATTCCATTACTCAGGAAGAGGCTGCACACTAGCAGAAAATGAGGTCCCAGACCTGGGACATCTGAGACCCACACCACGGCTGCTTTGGGGATGTGAGCCAGCAGCTTTGTCAGTCCTGGGTCAGAGATCCCGGCTAGAGTGAAAGAGGATCTGTGCTGCTGAGGAGGCATTTTACTTCCCGGTAAGGAGTTCCTGGACAGTATACTGAGAAAGGAGCAAATTCAGAGCCAGTAGCAGTAGTATTATGGCTCAAACCCCATTCTAGCAACTAGCCCAGCCAACAGAGGAATATTCAAGACAGGAAACTCAGACCAAAAGTAAGCATACAATTCTTCTACTTTGATCCAAAGAGCTTTCTAGCTACATAGGGCTAAGGCCAGTAGCAGTCTATGCTTGCATAGCACCAAACCCAGGTCAGGTGATTTTCAGAGCTTAGACCAGGGTTTGCAGCCATCAGACTTTACCTTAGATCAGACCACTCTGAGAGTAGGTACCTAGCTTGTTGCTGAGATTCTGGAATAATACAACATTCAGTGTTCCCCAAAAAGCAACAGTAGGTCCAGCCCAGACCTTCCTTCCAGAAGTGTGGCAGAACCCAAACCTAATATTCTCTGAAGTCTGCAAGTAGTCTGGAAGAATGTGCAAATAAAAAATAAAAGAACTACACTGTAAAGAGCTACATGTAAGCAGAGATGCTCAAGACACAAACTCAGAAAAAGAGAGTGACTCCAAAACAACTACAAAGAATGCATCAAATCAACTTTGGCAAAAACTCAACCAGAATTCCTACAAGAGAGGAAGCAAAAAGTTAAGAAAAATGTTTTTCTCAATGGAATAAGAGTGCTTGAGGGAAAAAAAATTAAAAAACAAATGAGAACTATGGAAAAAGTATTGGAAAGTGGTCATTTATTTATCCTGCTTATTTTGCTTTGTATGTATTTCTTTGCATGTTGTCTCTCCCATTAGATCATAAACTCCTTGAAGGCCTAAACTGTCCTTTGCCTCTCTTTATATCCTTAGCACTTGGTGTGGTAGTTGGCCTAAATGTGGATTAAGCACCAGTGCAGGAGTCAGGAGGACCTGAGTTCAAATCTCACCTCAGACACTTGACACAACACTAGGTGTGTGACCTTGGGCAAGTCACTTAACCCCAACTATCTCATCCTGGGTCATCTCCAGTCATGCTGATGAATATCTGGCCACTGAATTCAGATGACTCTGGAGGAGAAGTGAGGCTGGTGACCTGCACAGCCCTTCCTTACTCAAAACAAAGTCAAGTGCAAGTCATGTCATCATTTCTCTGATGGCATGGTCTTCTTCAGCAACAAAGGACAGACACACACACACTGATTGATTGATCTGTCATAGATTCATAGATGTAAAATGGAAAAGAATGTTAGAAATGAAGTAAATTCCTTTTAATTCAATAAAAATAAATATTTCATTTTCAGAAATAGGTTTTTATAATACATAGACTAAGCTTTACAGAATGCTTTATAATCTTTGTTTTGTCCTCTCAGCTTTTCTGGGTACTACAGGTATTTATTAGCTCCATTTTATATATAATCAATTTATACAGTGAGGCTCAGAAAGGTTGTGACTTGCTCATAGTCAAATAGCTACTAATTCTCTCATGGGGAGAATTCAACCTCATGTCTCATCTTACTCAATTTCAGCGTTCTTTCTAATTCATCTCAGTCCCAACGAAAGACTTAACTCAAAGACTGAAAGTTCTTGAAAGATATCCAGGAACAATATGATAAAAATTTAATGATGAACTCTAGAGTGAGTAGTTCTGTCCAAGTTTGTTGAAGTCTTAAAATATGTCAGAAATATAACTTGTCAGTGCATAAAGAGTCAGGGATTCCAGCCTTTGGGGAAGTTCCTTAACTTCTCTGGGCTCCCAGTTCCTGTCTCATAAAAGAGCTTGGATTCAGTGACCCCTGAAATATCTTATAAGTCTAAAATTCTGATACATGGGTGTTTCAGCTCACCAAGAGCTTTGATGTAGTGGAGGAAATGGTTTCCATTTCACTGAATAGAATGGATATGGAGTGACAGACCATATAGCTAATAAACTTAACCATTTAGCAACTCAATCAAGAAGAAAACAGAAAAATATGTGAATAATATACCTGATATGAAGCTCTTCTTACTCTAGAGCCAATTTTATATCCTCACTTATACATTTATATATACATCTATGATGATAGATTAGAATTATGGAAAATATAAAGGAGAGATATGATAGCTCATTGCAGGAGATGAAACTATTAAAAAATACATAGAAGAATGACATCGGCCATTTAGTGTAGGAACAAAAGCACAGTGTGCTTCAAAATAGCCCTTATGTTAAAACGCAGTTTAATAATAATAGCAATTACTCCAAATCTTCAAAAAAAAGTTAACCTTTTTCTATTCTATTTAAGCATAAATTACTAATTAATTGCATATTTTTGAGAACTTGTAACTTTTTGTGACAAGGTTTAACCTCCAAAAGATATCCCTGCCTCAGTTTATGAAATGTCATGCTACGTTTGTTTGATACAGATTCATATTAGGGTTAAAAACTATCCATACAAAAAAGATATGTATTCCTATCTTTAAAAAATTATCTTCAGAATAGAGTAAATTCACTTAACTATATTTTAGATATATTTTAAAATTAGTGAGCAGAAAAAGAAATTTGTAGATTTTCTTTTAACATTAAGAATCATTTTGCAAATTATGTCATATTTTATTCAAATAACAGGACCTTTTATTTTTGACCGAGACCTGTGATTTCATTGTTATGGAAACTTCTTTTACTTATACAGATAGGAAATTAAATAACTTAAAACCCTAGAGAGTTTTCTGGAGGCACTGAAAGATTAAATGATTTGCCCCATGACTACACAGCCTGGAAATGTCAGAGACAGGACATGAAGGCGGTCTCTTGACTCCTGGGTTGAACTTCAGTCCAGTTTACCTTTCTTACTTATCTCTATCATGCTGAAAAAAAAGGCAGAAATTTAGAGGTAGATCTGCCTAAGGTTTTTATTTTTTTTAAAAACATCTAAAGAATGAGTAAAGGCTTAGTAAGTTATGTTCAGTATTTCATCCACCATTCAGTTCGAACACTACTCTTTTGAGTGATTGTTTAAAGTGGATGATATATTGTAGGAAAACTTGTAGATGGTCCTTTGGAACAAAATCTGTATGAAATAATTAGTGATGAGAAATAAAATGCCTAATGTTCTTACACTTGCTTTGTTGAAAACTTGGTTTCCTTAATTACTTAAAAAATAATATACTCTTTTCTTTCTCTTAAAAAAATCTAGCTTATGATTTTTGGAATCTTTCTGTGCCTGGATGCATTTCTCTATGTGTTCACCTTACTTCCTTTGAGAGTTTTTCTGGCATTATTCCGATTCTTCACTTTGCCTTGTTATGGCTTAAGGTAGGTTTATTTTTAAAAATATTATTGTTTACTTTTAAAACATTTATATTATTTCATTTTCAGAACTGATTGTTTTCACTGAATAATTCTATTCTAAATAAACCTAGGAAATTCACTTAAGATAAAGTTCGTGTTTACTTCCTTGTGGTCTAGTGCTCGGTACAAGTAGGTAATGATTGAATGTTCATCCTCCATGTTTGGATCCTAAACATCCCTTTTCACTAATAAGATCAAATGAATAATTTATTAGGCAGGAAACTGGTGTATTGGAGAGGTAGGTACTAGGCTGTGAGTTGTGAAACCCATGTTCTAATACTGGTCTCCCAGTAACTAGCTCTGTGATTTGCACAAATCACTTAACATCCACCTCAGTTTTCACGTCTGTAAAATGAGGGTGTTGGGATAGTTGATCTCTAAAATCCCTTCCAACTCTAAGAATCCTTAATCCTGTATTCCCTAGTATATGTTTTCTTTCCTCAGAAAGATGAGACTAGCAAGTATGGATTAACACAGCTTTAATCATTTCTGCTAACTCATAGGCCCTTTACATTTTTTCTAACTTACTAGCATGTCTTGCTCTTAAGTGAACAAAAATATTTATTTGATTAAATGCCTTTTCACCAAATACCTTGCCTTTCACGTGGGAAAGATGTTATATCTGTTTAAATACAAAGTGATAATTTAGTACTGCATTCTTTTATAAATTATCAAGAGCAAGTATAAATTCGTAGCATTTTAATAACATTTATATAATGTTCTTATTTGATGCTTGCAGCAACGCTTGAGATAAGTGAATTGAGTATTATTTCCTTTACAGATGAGGAAATTGAGCTTATGGAAGTGGAGCTTGTCCACATCACACAGCTAGTAAATGATAGATCTGGAATTTAAGTTCAGACCTTCTGTCTCTTAAGTTAAATGTTATTTTTTTACCCCATGTTGTATAAAGTCTCTATTGAATAATACTAATGATAATACATGAAAGTCAAGTAGTTTTAAGATTTACCAGGTGCATCCTTGTAACAACTCTGCAAGGTGAGTGACGTGAGTCTGATGCCCAAACTCATCTAGCCAATGGTTGATACAGAACTCAGACATAGCTATGCTGTCCCTAGTGCAGTCAGTACTTGCCCTTGTGCTATGTTGTATAAAATGACTACATTTGAATTTGAATACTATGTATAACAGTTTAATATTGCTTCATGTGGATATATATATTATGTATATATATATATATGCACATAGCCTATATATACACATAGCCATATATCTCTGTGTATGTGTGTATGTGTGTGTGTGTGTGTGTGTGTGTGTGTGTGTGTATGCCTACATAACATGTTCAGGATTTGTATAACTGATTATCAAAGCAAAACTGAGACCAAACATTGCAGCCCCAAAATTTGTAGAAAGGCAATAGTACAATAAAGAGTGACCAGCAGCCATGAAATCCTGAGGCCCTGCCTTAGTGTTCTGCCTGTGACCCCTAGCAGCCTTGTGAACCATCCCCTTCAGATCACCCAGCCTCTCAGTGTCTACCTAGAGCTAATTCAGCAAGACCTTAAATGTGTCCCAGATGATTCAGACTCTGCTTTGAAGGAGGGGGTTTCCACACTGTTGAATAGTTCCTCACCCTGATGTAGTCTTACCTCCCTACTCCCCATGTCTATATCTCCCTGTAGGGCCTGACCCTACAGTTTTATCTGCATGGCAAATTCCTGGGCAAGGAGATGCCTTCCACCAATGAAAGTAGCTACCTGCTCTGGAACTCAGACTTTGAGTTGTGCAGCCCACTGAGCATTGGTCATAACGCAACACATTAACTTACACACATTTATATGTCTTAATGAAATTTACTGTAGTAAATGACTTTATAGAACTCAAGTCAAACTTAAATTCATTTACCCAAAATTATGAAATTGAAATAGTAATTTCCAATATCGTGTTCAGTATTGTGACATTTATGATATCACATAGAAAGTGAAGGCAGGCAGATATTTTCCACTAAAAGTATGTCAGTAAACAAATCTTTATTAAGCACTTACTATGTGCTAAATATTGTGCTAAGCTCTGGGGATACAAATAAAGGCAAAAGACAGTCCCTGCCATCAAAGAGCTTACAAGGAGGAAGGTACCGCCTGAGAGCACATGATAGAGGAGTGGAACTGGGTAGCCTGGACACCTTCCTTCAGGAGAGGTTCTGGAAGGAGCTACATACAAGGAAAATTCAAAGATAACCTATCACCTCAACATTAGTATTTTTTTTTCAAAAATAGAGCCTTAATCATAATTTTTCCATTCTGATAGTGTCTTTATTGTCTTTCTTCTTAGTATTCTCTTTCATATTTAACTGAAAAATTTGTCATAGACATGTCTGAATTTACAATGTTAGTTACTCTAAATGGAGAATAACTTGCCAGACTCTGTAGTCTTTGAACTATAAAATTGGTGAATATCCTGTAATAACATAAAATAGACATGTTCATATATAATGAATGTAAGTGACAAACAAGAATGCCATGCCAGAACAACCTGTTACAAAGTAACTATACAGTCAGTATGTAGAATATAATTCCATTTAATAAAAAAAACTTGTCACACAGCATCTTCACATTTCAAAAAATTTAAAATATGATAATATGCCAATTCAAAGACCTGTATATTTTCCTATTTAAAATTACTCCTGTTGATGAGGAAGAAACCTATTTGCTATTTCTGCTGTAAAATATTAGAAATCATTACATTTTGATATTAAATTTTGGTAAGTATAAGAATTCAGCCATGCAATACAATAACATTACAATTTTATGAAGAATTTTTTATTATGGTTAATACTTTTGTTTTGTACAATCTTACACATTCACCAGATTATGAGAAAATTAAGGCCATAATAAAAATTAATTGAAAAATTCATTTTAGGATTCTTTAGCTTCATGATGAGAAGTGTGAGTTTTTCATACTTGAATAAAAGTTTTTCTGCTTTCCCACATTATTAGCATATATTTTTGTTTTTAAAAAGGTTTTACATAAGAGATGGCAATGTAACTTAGTGGATAGAAGGCTACCCTTGAAGTCAGGGAGACCTGAGTTCATGTTGTTCATTTTACAGACCAGCTGTGTGACCATAAGTGGGTCACTTAACTTGTCAGTGATTGTAGTTAGAAGATTCTAAGTTACAGATGAGTTTCTGATCTTTATAAGTGGAAAACTTCTCCGTTCTCCATGGGAAGTTTGTCATAATAATCAAATCACACAACTAGGAAAAAAAGAGAAAGCATAGTATGTAAGTAGATAGGCAGATAGATAGATGGATAGATACATGTATATAAACAAATTGTGCTTTTATGCCTTTTATGCTTTTTAAAAATTGCTATAGAATATATTCTCTATATAGTCAATATATAGAAATATAGTTTTATCTATATCTTTCTATATATTCACATACAGAAAGAATAAGATTCACTTATTTGTTACATTGTAGCTGCCTTACAAGATTAGATCATTTCCAGTGTCTTCTCAGGGAATCAGAATAAAATACATATTCCAAAGTGGGCACATAAACTTAACCAGGGAGCTGTGTGAGAATTTGATAGAACTCTCCCCCATTGTCTCCCTACCTCCAGAGAAAAAGAGAGAAAGAAAAATTATTACAACCTTTGATTTGTAAAAAGAAGGCAAATTAATGCTTGAGAAGAACCTAAGACAATTTATTGAAAGTAACAAGATTACTAGACTTTATATTCGTGTATCAACTATGAAGTGAAATAGTGCTCAAGAGACTATCAAGTGACTCTGTATAGTAGTTTCCATAGTAATGGAGTAGAAAATAAAATTCATATAGAGTTCGAATACTCTTTAATTTCTGGAGAGGATATTACCTACACCAAGAAGTACTTTTTTTAAACCAAGGCATGTACTATGAATAGGTAATAGTGCTGTTGTACCTATGCTCCTGCATACTTTTTTTTTAATCACCTCAGTTATTTGAGGTACCATTTCATCTCTGCATAGACATCTAGCACAACCCTAGTCTCTACCTCTACAGGTTACATATAAATTAAGTTGTGAGTAAAATTAGAGTGGTTATGTGAAATATAGATCCTTAAGGATTAAGAGAATTACAGATTTCCTTGAAAGCTACTAACTACCTGTTTCTGTCATTATTTCCCTTGCTAGTCCAAAGCTACCAAAATTTTAATTTATTTTTAGCCCATTGGTAGTCTTGATTTATCCTTCTTAAAATGCTTTTCTCTGTAACATAAATTTAAAGAAATTTTTAAGTGAAGATTTACAGTCAAGTATTACTTTTCTTCTCTCTTCCTTTTTTCAAGGTCTTATAGCCAAAAATTGACGCTAGAGGGCACCTGTCACATTACCTTTCAGAATATATGAAAAACTTACTGTGAAAACGATTTTCTCACTCTCCAACTTGCCCAAAGCAAGCTTAATTATCAAATTCTTGTAGGTGCTAATTTTCATATATGACAAGAAACAATGTTTGGGGGGGTTTTTTTGGTTTGTTTTTTATCTGTTAGTCTTGTAGGATGAATAACCACTTTGAATAGAACTTGAACAAATATTTATTGTGGGGTGTCTGCTGGGCACAATTTTGATGATGATGACCAAAGTGTTTAGTCACTATAGTGTCCTAATTATGGTAAATAATGTGGTAAATAAATAATTTGTGTTGTGGTCTATTCTGTAACTTGTTTTTATTGAGCCATTTTATAATTTTAATACTTTGAATACCATTAAAACTATTATATTCTTGAAATAGTTTTTTTAATCTCTACATTGTTTTTTTAAATAGATTCTTAAGAACATCATTGGCTTATGTTGTTAAAAGGCTACTAAATATACATTAGATATAAGACGTTTTACTTTTCCAGTTCCAAGTTTTAGTATTGAGGAGATAACTGAACATTTTCTTCTTCCTTCCTGAAGCTTTACTCTCAATGTTTTCTCCATTTTGGTTTGACTTATCTTGCCTATAGCCATATCATAAAATTTATCTTTTGTGCTATATTTCTTTCAACAAATAAAAATTTCTGTTCATATCTATCAGACTTTTTTTTTGTATTTTTAGGAGGACAGGGGCAAGAAGATTTTTTTTGAGATTAGTAGATAAGTTGAATAATATTTGTTCTGCCTTTTTTTCCTTTGATTCTGTTTTCTATAACTTTGTCTTTTCCCTCCTTGCCCATAAGAGAGTATTTTACCAATTTTTTATTTCTTTGAAAATTTTTAAAATAAAAGGTTATTTTGTCATATGACAACTAGTTTATGGCACAATGTGCAAGATAAGTAGCTTCATGTGATCTTTTTATATTGAGGGAGGGAGAAGAGAGAGAGAGAATGTTAGAAAATTTTAATTTAGCACCACGTCATTTAGAAATGGACATTTTTGGTTCTTGGAATTAGATGATTATTTTCATTTACTTGGACAGTTTCTGATATTGGACATTTCCAAAACCTTACAACTCCTGAGTCAGAGTCTGCTGTAGAATTCAATTTTTGAACCATTTTCTCCATCTTCTATAAATTTGCCTTGTATTTGTCCTGATATTAATCATCATTTACAAATAGTCTTTATTTCAATGGCATAGGAAATAAGTTTTGATTGTGTAGCAACCTATTTTAGTTCCCATAAGTGAATACCATTTTCATCCTGATGGTTCAGAATTACAGTACATTTTGTGAATGTTGTCAGGAATTTGGTAAAAATTAACCATTTTGTAAGCAAGTCACAAGTGTTAAGTGTCTACTCTGTACTGGGGACTAGGCTAAACACTAGGCATGCAAAGAAAAGCAAAACTAGCCATCCTTGCTCTCAAGCAGCTCACAGTTATTGTGTCGCTTCTGTCAGTGTGTGTCAAAATTGTTCCTTCAGGTAGGAGCTTAATATTTGTAATCAACAAATCATGCCAAAAACTAAGATAAACTTTTGATTCAAAAATGTTTACAATAAAGTAACAAATCTAGGGGAAAAAATTGGTCTCCTTGACATTTTCTTGTTGAGTAACACTGAGTTACATTTCCTGAAACTTGGGTTCAAAACATCAACTTCATAAGCATGAGATGGGTAAGATAAAAAATACAGAGAACAGTTTGGAAAAAGACTTGAGTTTTCAAATGGAAAACCTGCTCAAAGCCAGTGTGATCTTGGACTAAATGAAGAGAATCTTAACTTTCAGGAAAGTAGAGACGAGAGTTTCTTTGTACTGGGTGCGCTTAGACCACATGCAGGCTCTTGTATTCATTTCTGAGTGCCACAGCTTTGGGGAGAACATCCGGAGCACAATCAGAAAGGCCATGCCATATTTATATTTGTCAAAGGAACTGGGAATGGTTAGCTTGGAGAAGAGAATATGCTGAAGGAATTTGTATTTAACAGGCTTGTGGAAGTGGGATTAAACTCGGTTCTTTTGTTTCCTGGAAGGCATAACAAGGAGCAATGAATGGAAGTTACAAAGAGACACATTTAGACTTGATGTAAGGAAAAACTTCTTAATCATTAGAATTGTCCAGAAATGCAGTGGCCTGCCTCAGTAGTAGTCTTACCTTTCTTAAATCTTCAAGTAAAGGGGAAATGATCACTTGCCTGGCAGCTTGTAGCGGCAGACCTCTTTCTGATGTGGATTGGATTAGCCAAGTACTCTTTCACTTCTGAAATTCTGTAATGCATTGTATTCTAGACTAAAAAAAAGTTTCCGTAGGAATAAAAATATAGTCATTGCACAGATTTATCTACTTTTTCCTAGAGACAGCTTCTAGAAGGTTACTGAAGTGAAATTTTACGTGTTTGGAAATCTTTATAAATAGAATTGATTTACAAGTCTCTGTTTGGAAAAACTTGTTTGTGTTCAGTTGTTAACCAAGAAAATCCTAGTTTCTTGTAAAGGGAAGTTATGGTTTTCAAAAGATAAAATTTTCTAGTGTCAGGTGAAGAGGTTGCCAAGTCATTCTTGTTCAATTACAAATGAATAATTTCTATGTGGTTTTTAATTGCAGTGATATTGCACCTGATCTACTTGACCCTTCAAAGTTGTGCCTTGTAATTTGACATTATAATTGAATGAAAGAATTATAGGGCAAAATGTCACTGAACGTTAAGTAGTTTCTCCAAAAAATTTCTTATACAGTGATTTGATTTTGGCTTCTCTTTCATTTGATGTAAAGTGTATTTTTCTTTTGAAAATATGAAGCTAATAGGACAATTTTTTTAGAATAGAAAAAAATTTTTTTTTCTGGTGATTCATCCTAACTCTAGTGTTTGTTTTTACTTTCCTGAGGCCTTTTGCAGAATGATATAGGTTCTTATCAGACAAACTATTTCCATTGAATAATTTTAGTTCATCTTCATATTCTAAAACTACAAATTCAAAGTGTTTGAGAATCTCTATGCTTACTGGATTTTCTTTTGTGTTGTATGTCCTTAAAGATTTTATGTTTTTTCAACATATAGTTTCCCCTTTAAAAATTCTCTTTTAAAATGGTATTTACTTCAGGGTCAGTGGAGTTTGTCTGTGGTATATTGGTAAGCCCTACTGCTAGAGAAACTAAGGCTTGATTTTGGAAGTTCTGAGCCGCAATAAAGCTTAAGATGATTGGGTGTCCATTCTAAGTCCGCTATCAATATGATGAGCCCCTGGCAACAGAAGCCCACTAGTCTACCTACAAAGACAACTGGCCCAGGTTAGGTCAGAAAAACAATAGGTTAAAACTTCCATGGTGATCAGTATTGGTATCAGCCTGTTAGTAGCTGACTACTAAGGGCAAGATAGGAAGACTCAGGTTCAAAATTTTAAAACTAAATAAACTTCAGTTGAATTTCTTACACAAAAGCCTTATTTTTGGCATATTCTGTTATTGCGACCACTATACGTCACATAGAAAAAAATTGTAAAATTCAATGAGGAAACCAATATGTTTCCTTTTACCATGGCATAGCCATCTTTTTTTTTTTTAGGTAGCTTATACAGTCAGGTACATATTTACTATTTTGCCTTCATAACATCAGAATTTGTTGTCCAGCTTTTCCTCACAATGACCCTCTTGCGTAGGGTAGCAACATTACAACCTTCTCTCTCTCTTTCTCTCTTGTAAATCAGACCCAAGGGAGGAGCACTTTCACTTCCTTTATAGGATGGAATGAGGTGTCACAGGGACTCCTTGTGGTGAGTAAACCCTGATTTTTCCTTCTATGCTCTTGGCCAAATTGGCGTAAGTTAAAATTAGTATCTATCACAATGCAAAAATAAACAGCCTAGGCAGAAGTAATCATTTTGGGGTGGAAATATGCTTCTCATACATAAGAATTCAGTTTATTTCCCTTCAGTATTTTACTTCACAATAATAGCTTATTTTTTAAAATGTGTATGTTGCTTTATATACATCACTTCTAATATTAAGAAATTAACTACAAAAAAATAATCTTTGATTATGCCTTTTGGGCTAGCCTCAATCATTTTTTTTACTTGTCCATTAGTGCTAAAATATAGTCTGTATCAAATAATCATAAACAGTATCTACTTTAGAATTATTAAAATGTTTTGCCCAAAGAAATTAATTTTTAAATATTCGTTTTATAGAATAGCTTGAAATAAATTTTAGTTCTAAGAAATACTTTATTTTTAATTTAATGATAAAATTTTCATTTGTAGTTACTACTTTATTTTATCCTAGAATTTAGCAAATAATTTCAGTCTTTAGATCCAAGAACATTTCAATATTTTCATCATCCTATGGAAATGTCTTTACAAATAAATCTTCATATACAAATATGCATACATATACATATATACATTGTAAACCCCAAAACACAAAACTAAGCCCCAATTTTAAAAAATATAATTCATAGATACTTAAATTTTTAAGCTTCCAATTTAAATCCTTAAATATCTTTAAATTCCCTCACTGGTCTTACAGGTAGCCAAAAATCAGTCTATACCAAGAAAAAAAAAACAAATTCAATCAAGGGCCATAGGTTTTATTACAGTATGAAACTTGGAGTACTGGTATGTTGACATTTTGACTTCCACGTTTATTTTATCATGTGTTTTGATAACTTTTGCCTCCATAATCCCAATTAAATATCAGAATCATTCTGTTCTATCTCTTCTGTTTCTGTCTTCTCTCCCCCCTGTTATCTTTATTCTCTTTACATTATTTTCCCAATCTTAGTTTACATGGATTCTTTCTTTCTCAATTGTGGGTATGGCATACAAGCTCCAAAGAGGAAGAATAGGAAATCAAATAGAAGAAAGAAGTAGAGGGAGATAAAGACCAGCTTCTGCTAGCTTTATCTAAAGCTTTCCACTTTCCCCTTAGCCATTAGGGCACATGTATAGATGAATTCATTACTTGCACTTGTACCCACAGCACCTGTTTAAGTGCCTGACACATAGTAATAAATAGTAAATGATTTAATGACTATAGAAGCCTTATAACCAACTATGGAAGATGTTATGCAAAAAGAATGGAGGGCTTTGTATAAGCCACAGTTTTAATTAATTTGGAAGATCGAATTTTTTTCATACTGTGTTCTTTATATAAATTATTTGGAATATTAACATTCCTTCAGGATCTCTTTTTATGTTATCTAGTGACAAGAGGTGGCATAACTTGGTGGATAGGAAGCTGGACTTGGAGATAGGAAGGTAGGCTTCAGGTCCTCCTGTAACGTATTCTGTTTGTTGTTGTTCAGCATATCAATTCCCCCAAGCAGCTTTCTAAACTAGAAGTTACAAAAAAGTCCCTGATCTGTGTACATCCTGCACTGATGAAATCAAAGGTCTAGATATATCCTATACCTCTCACTTTGTTCCCACTTTGTCCTTTCCCCATCAAAAAAAGAAAAAGTAAATAAAATAGAAACAGTTCATGTTCTGGATTAAAAATCAGGTTGATACATTTCTGCTTTGTTTTGGAGCCTAACATTTTCCCCCATTTCTGTGCAATATGTAATGTGATTGTTAGCATATTAAGTACTGTTGTATTTTACATTGTGTGTTATTAACATTTGTGAAGAAAAATTAATATCTGAAGTGGATTGTTGGAAAGATTTTTCAGAATTCATATTTTTAAACACTAGAGAAGGAAAAACTAGTTATTCTCATACAATTTCAAATGTACAAAGGAAAAAAATTATCACAGTTACAAAGAAGTAATATCATTGAACCAAATTGCTTGGTATAGATTGTATTTGTAACATTCGATCTTTTTTTAATTTTTAGAGGCTATACCACTTTTAACATACCCACACAAAATTTTGCAAAAGGCTAGCCTTTAAAAACAATTCTGGTTCTGAACCTAAACTTTCTTCTTCATTTATCAAGGGCACTTATATGAAAACAAGACTTTTGTTTCTCAAGAGTCCGCTTGCTTCTTCTAACTCTTCAATTGAAGCCATGATCCTCAGTCTAAATACCATAATTATCTCCATGACAACCAATTCAAAGAAGATTATAACTTTATCAAAGTGTGAATTTCTGTAATCAAATAAGCAATCCACCTGTTGGAGATTTACAATCAATTTGTCTGGGCTAGAAATTGGAGTGTCTGCACACACACACGGGCGCAGACATATTCTTATTCCGAATGTATGATAAATAAGGAGCTAAAAGAAAAACCTGATTAAAATATATTCTAAAAACAGTATTCTAAAAGGATTTTCTCATGTTCTTATAGATTGAAAGTTGGGAGGTACCTTAGAGGTCATCTAGTCCAGTCCTCTAATTTTACAGATGAGGAAACTGTAGCCCAGAAAAGTTAAGAGTTTTACTCCAGGACACACAATTTTACTCTACCTAATACTGATAATTGGTTCTGCAAAAAAAAAATGGATAAAATAATGTCACAAAAAAGAGTTCCATAAAAACAGTACTATAATTGACAAAGTCTCATGGATATAGATGGAAAGATATAAGCTAGATGCACATAGAGTAGGAGCACAAATGTAGAGCTGGAAGTTCATCACGTCCAATTCTTCTTCATTTTTCAGATAAGAAGAATGAAATTTACGTTAAATGACCTACCATTGATTCATAGGAAGTGACAAAGCCAGGATTTGAACCTAGTTTCTCTATTGCTAAATGCAGTGCCCATTTTAGGTGAGGTAGGTTTGGAATGCTTAAATAACTGAATCCTAAGAGTTCCTTACTGTCTCAGTAGTGCTTGTTGAGTACATCCAGGGGCCTGTCCTTGATCCCATACCTTTAACATTTTTATATGTGACTTGATAAATGCATACATGGCATAGATTATCAGAGTTGCAGACAAAGTTGCAAATTTGCAAGTTACAAAACTAGAGAGGGTAAGCTGACGTAAAACTTTAAAAATCTCAACAGTTTAGAACATTGAGCAAGGTATAATATATAAAATGTAAAGTGCAAGTTGCATCAAACTCCAGAACTTCACAAGGCCTCCCTCCTCAGTGAGAACTCTGATTACTTAAAGAGGCTAACAGTTCCTATAGGAAAAACCAAATGTATGAAAAATAACTTATGCCCAGAGTATGAAATGAGATTGGATTCCTAATACATTGAATTACTTATTCATACATCAGTGTACTGTATGTATCTTAGATATTGTTCTGTACTCAGAATGAAGTAGTAGGGGGAAAATGGGTCAGATTACCCATGAGAAAATGCTGTGCTTTTAGTGATTCCAGGCTGCTCCTCCTTAAAACAAACAAACAAAATTAAACCATTTTAAAGACAAATACCTCTTGATGAACTAGCCATATCTCCAAAGAATACAAGCTAAGTGACTCAGAAGTTACTGAAGAGATATTTGATGAATTTAAGTCAGCTATAGCTTATATGTATTGATGACCTATTCACAAGAAGTGGTGTAAAACTGAGCTGTCAAACTGGAGACCTGCAAAACTTCCAAGTGCTAACTGAAATATTAAAATATCATTGGGACATGTTTAATAAAATAAATGAAAATTTAATACAATTTAGATAATGTTAGTTTGTGGTTTTCTAGTTTCTATTTGAATTTGACCCCATTGGTATAAGGAGTATCGTGTGGGAAATGTATGATTGGAAAAGGAAGTGAGTTGGTTAATAACTTTGTAAAGGATAACAGATGGATGGTCAAGTACTCCTATACTAAAAAAATGTAAAAACATTTGAGGAAGGTCCATAACATACTAATAGCTATCTAACTATAGAGTTTTGGGAGCATGTATATAAGAATCACCCAGGGTGAGATGGCATTTAAAGACTGCAATCTGTACTGGTGTAAGTAGTGTTCATGTTCATGAGTTTATGAATGTGTTGAGGCAAATGTAATATAAAATGGGAATGTAATTAAAATGGGATATTAAAATATCAGCTTCATGAGTACAGGATGGGAGAGATGTAACTAAATAGCTCTTGTGGAAAAGATCTGGTGTTTTAATAGAGTTGGTGACTCCATGTGAATTCATGATATTTTGTGGCATTTAAAAGCTAATGCTATCTTAGGGAGCACTGAGTGGTGTAGGGTATAGAGCAGAGGTGTCAAACTCATGGCCAAAACTCAAATTGAGAAATGTCTAACAAAATAAATAAAAATACAACATAGGTAAGGTTAATTTGTGGTTTTCTAAGTCAATATATGACCTTTCAGGATCAGTTTCTTTTTCAGTTTAATATCACTAATCTAGAACAGAGTAGGTGATAATGTTATTCTCTGCCCTAGTCAGACTTCCCAGGGGTGGGGAACTTGCAGCCTTGAGTCCACGCGTGAACTTTCTAGGTTCTTGAGTGAGACCTTTTGACTAAGTCCAAGTTTTCTAGAACAAATCCTTTTAATATCATTATTTAATATTTTAATATTAATTTTAAATCATTTTATTAATTTTACTAATTTGTTGTGTGAAGTTGGGATTCCATCAAAGGGCTGCACTTGAGGACCTAGAGGACCACATGTGGCCTGGAGGTCGCAGTTTCCCTACCCCTGAAACTCTCATATTCAGTATTGGATCCCATAGGTATTTATTGCAAAGACTGACATAAAAAACAGAATTCTTCTTTTCCCCAAAACCCACCCCTCTTTTGAATTTCTCATGTCTGTTGAGGGTATCATCATCTTCCAAGTGCCCAGACTGATAATCTGGGAATCATTCTCAGCTTGTTACTGTCCTTCAACCCATATAGTCAATCAGTTGCCAAGTCTTACCAGTTTTATTTCTGCAGCCACCTTTATTATACCTGTCCTCTTCTCTCTACTCATACAGGATAACACCTTGGTTCTCATCCCATTGACCACTTGTCTGAACTATGACAGTTGCCTCTTAATTAGTTTCCTTATATCAAACTTCTTTAATACATCTTCTACACAGCTAAGTGAGTGTTCTAAAGAACAGGTGAGACAAGGTAACTCCTCTTCTCAATAAACTTTAATGGCTCCCTCTTACCCCAAGGACCAAGTACAAACTCTTCTATTAAACATTTAAATTCTTCATAACCTGACTCCCACCTTTTACCAACTTTTCGATTTGAGACAAAACACCCTTCTTCCTCTTCTTCCTCCTCATGCTCACTTAACCCCAATTGCCTCATCCTGGGTCATTTCCAATCATCCTGATGAATATCTGGGCACTGGATTCAGATGGCTCTGGAGGAGAAGTGAGGCTGGTGACCTCCCTCCCTCAAAACAAAGTTAAGTTCAAGTCATGTCATTTCCCTGATGGCATGGTCTTCTTCAGCAATGAAGGACAAACACACATCTACCACTCCATCTCTGTAGTCGATGCCTTTGTGTAAGTTGTCTCTCATACCTAGAATGAGTTCACTCCTTAAATCTTTCTCTTAGCATCACTGATTTCCTTCAATGCTCACCTTCACTATAGCAAGGTTTTATAGTTAAGGTAGGTTTGAGTTATTATTGTGGAATGAAGACTAGGGTTTATCAAGCCCTTGCTAAGGGATAAAAATTAAGGGAATAGGATAAGAGGAAACCTTCTTGTTTTGAGCGCTTAGAATAAGTGTCATCTGGAAAATATTACTAGTATGACAAGTAAACTAAAATTTTCAAGGTAAATCACAAGTTGATGGAAATTCAAAACCATTATTTGTGGGTTTTAAACGTGTATTTATCTGGTGGGATTAGATTAGTTTTCTTTTTATGGTATTTTCCCCCACAGTATACACAACTCTGCCTGTGCTAACATGATATCTCAAAGCAGAAATATGGAATATTGGGAGCTTTTTAAGTCATTTTAAACAAATGACTACATGTTATTAGTGCACCTCATTTGACTGTCTAAATCTGAATACATTTTTTCCTCAATTCACATTATTTTTGGATTTTTGTTTTTTTGATTTTTGTTTTTCTTTTTGGAGACTGAGTCTCATCTCATCCAGGCTGGAAGTACAGCCCTTTCATGGGCTTGGTGACTTCTCTGTATACATCAGGGTCATCATGTTGGTGCTAGACTTAGTTCTGACACCTAATCAGCTTTGTCCATAGGTCAAAACTGTAGTTCAGAACTCCTGAGTTCAAGCCATCCATTAGGAGCATCAATAATGAATGGCCACATCTGGCCAGCTCACATTATTTTGTGTACCAATAAATTAAACTCTTTTGATGACCTGTTATTGTACATACTAAATTACTGGTACATCTAGAAATATGCATTACCGAGCATAGTTGGCAATAGAATATAGTCATAGGCCTTGTTTTCCTTCTATATTATTACAATATGGCATAAATATGGTTAAATTAATAAAAATGGGGAAATCAGTGTTTCTATTTTGAAAAGCAATGTCATTTGGTTTAAAATTTCAATGTGTTTTATGATGGTTTTAGATTTGTGATTTCATTTCTGTCATTTCAAATAAATATAAATGTAATTTTACAAAATGGTCACAAGGGGAATACCATTTTGTTGCAAAACTAAGTAAGATGTAGCTTATTGCAATTTATTTTCCGTTCTTTAACATCTCATTATATTTTCTTATGTCATGTGTCCCCCAAGTATAATAACCATTTTTTATTTGTTTTGTTTAAAAACCAGCAGAGATTTTTGTGTTTTAAAAGTATCTGTCATGTTACCTTTTTTTCCTGTGGACTTCAAGGATGACATTTCCTATTTTAGTGGTTATTAATTATAAGAATGATAGGAATTTGTTCTGAAAAATTTAAATATATTTTCATTTATTTCATTATTCACTAGAAAAATTCAACTGGACAGTTTCATCAGGCATCTCTAACATTTTCTCATTAATTCAATATGGATGAATGTGGGGGTGTAGTTATGATAAAATTTAAAAATCATTAGATTCAAAGTCAGATGATTTGGTTCTAGTGCCTTAAATGTTATTAAATACCTGTTCAATCTTGAAAGTCATTTAACCTCTCATTTTTCTGATCTTTTAAAGTAAGAATATTGAACTAAATGACTTTAAATGATCTTTCCACTCTAACATTGTATAAGTCTATGATGGTGTGATAAAACAATTGGAAACTTTTAGATGTTTTTATGAAATATATCTAAAGAGAAAAGAATAGCAACTGGATTGCTTTAAATAAAACCATCATTTACTTTATTTTTTGATAATTAAATTACTTTTAATTCACTTCACAATTTCAATTTTTTTCAGAAATTTAAGCCTTAAAACTTAGGAGTGAATATGTATTGTAAATTTTCCAAACATTTCTGTCATACTGCTACTATTATTTCTTCCCTGAGTCTCACATAAGTATATTTAAAATCACAAAAGAATAGGTTATAGAACCTTAGAGTATTTCATTATTCAGCTTACATCGGGATTCACAGTAATTATTTTTAATTTAGTCCAAGAAGTTTGATCCATAGATTGATTCTTAGTGCTGGAATTTGAGTTGATATGGCCATCTATTCAACCATCTCCCTGAATTTAAACATTGTTGACTGAAATACCTCAGACACGTGACAGTCCTAGCCAGTTTTTCTAAGATGCAATAAGATTCAACAATTACCTGGTTTTTTTTTTTTAATATATTCTAGTCTAATAATTCAGCAGACATTTATTAAGCACCTACTATTTGTAAGGCATTGTAGTAGGTACATGGTTGAAGAGAGAGGTGAATAGCACTTTTACTTTGTGGAATCAAGGAGAGCTTTTTGGAGAAGTGGTATGGAATTTGGGTCTTTGAAAAATAGAATAAATAACAAATAAAACAAACATTAATCAGCCCTGATGTGTAGAGCATTCTGCTGGGAGTAGAAAAGACCTAAAGCTAAAGTCAGATGAGGTCCCTATATTCAAAGAACCTGGTAGGAGGATAACTCCCCAAATACAAGTCATTTCAATCTAACACACACACACACACACACACACACACACACACACACACACACACACACACGCATGTGCATGCGCGCGCATACACAGTGTCTACATAATGAGTAGTTTATATACTGCTAAATTCTGCATCTTCTCTGATCATAACCATGCTCCTTTGGCATGTCACTATCCTATCTATATAGATAAGGAAAATGACATTCAGAGTTATTAAGTGATTTGTAAAAATGTTTCATTGAGGTTCTGTTTTGTTTTTGCTTTTTTTACAGAAAAAATGTCTACCTCTCCCTTCTGGCAACATTCCCTCTTGTTCCAATAGAACCTTACATTATAAAGTTAGGTCACTACATTGACTGTGTCTGAAAACATATGTTTCATTCCCCCTCTTTGCTGATAGCGAGGATAGTTGCTTTACTATCAAGTCCTCCAACATCACAGTTGGCAATTATGTCATTAATTAGAGTCCTTTAGTCTTTCAGTATTCATTTCTTTACATTCTTGTGGTTACTATCTAAATTGCTGTGTTTCTACTTACTTCACTTTGTTAGTTCAAGTGAATGTTTTCCCCTTTTTTCCAAATGCTCCATATTCATCATTTTTGACTCAGTGACTGATTTTTCATTCATGTACCATGATTTATACAGCTGTTATGATTGATGGCACTCACTTTCCTTTAGATTTTTGCTATTATAAAAAGTGCTTTTTTAAATATTTCTGTATACGTGGTACTTTTCTATTTTGAACTTCAATGCCATATCTACTTAATAGTGGTATGTTATGTTTTTGAGTATGTACAGTTTAATGACCAAGTGCCTTGTGCATGGTCACATGACTAACAAGTTTCAGAAGTAGGATTTGAAACCAGAGCAGTAATATTCATCACCAGAAGGTTGGCCACTGATTGATGAATTGTTGAGGTTTTTTTCAAGTAATTTACAAAGATTATCTGCTATAGCATAGAGTAATTAGAGCTGCTTGGTATGGTGCTCTCTCTACTTTCATGCACAGCCATTCTGGTTTAGTTAATTTGAATACTGTACTCAGCCCTGAGGATGCTAAAGTACATGAAAGGTGTATGCTTTTGTCAACATAACATACTCTCAGTGTGAGAATTCTACCCCCAATGCTGATCACAACTTCTTTATGAGCCACGGAGAAGTGAAGTAACTCCTAAGGGAAGCATGACCTAAGAGTTACAAAGCCATTAAACTGGATTTGAACCCTGACATTCTTGACTCCAAGGTGTCCACCATTCTGTATTTTGTATATACCCTTGCTGGGTGTTGAGGACATAAAGGGATAGTAACGAACCTAAGAGTCCATTGTTATCAGGAACTCTCTCTACCAATTCCTTCTTTGCAACTTAGAATTTTTACAAGTTGTCTGGTACCCTGCAAAGTTAAGTAACTCACCCAAGTTCCCACAGCCATTATGTGTGAGAACTAGAACTTGAACCTGTGCCTTTCCCACTCTGATACTGTATCTCTTTCCACTACACTACACTGCTTCTCAGGTCTGGAAGCTATTGAGGTAAAAAATGAAAGCCCTTCTACATTAGTCCCTACTGCCAAGAGCTTGCATCCTCAAGGGGAAGAGGTGGGGGTAAGAAAATATACCATGTACATAGGCAAATAGGAAATCATTTTGGTAGGGAAAGAACACTAACAACTGAGGGAATCCATACCAAGACCTTAGAACTAAATGGAAATGTTTTCACCTTTATGTCATCCATTAGGAGGTCTGTGTGTGTATGTGTGTGTGTGTATGCATGCGTGTGTGTGTGTGTGTGTGTGTGTGTGTGTGTGTGTGTGTGTGTTGGTGGACAGGGGCAGGTGGAATATAACTATCCCAGAGGACAGATCATCCACGGATGTAGTTGCAGAGGGAAAAGAGGCCCGCTCATCCCCAGACAGTCTGTGGTAGAGAACTGTTAGGGGTAGGGCACAAGGATGGCAACCACAAAGCTTCTCCCCTGAGCCCATGTTTGTACCCTGGAGCAAATCTCCACTTATCCTGCACTAGTTGTATTCTGAGTGACAGTATTACATGGTAAAGACAATGGAGATTAAAACAAAGTGACGCCTGAAGGTGTAGAGATCATTACAGACCGAATGGTGAACAGGCTAATCCCAAAAGAAATGTACTTTATATGATCCGAATAGGACTTCTTGACCTCCCTGGTTATTCTCTTAGCTGCCTCACAGTGACTGCACAGCTTGATTTTGATAATCAAATGGTAGACATGGTGAATCTGGGGATCCACTGATACAAATCCATTTCCCATGACAGTATCAGTGATAGCAACAGTGAGTTGTGTGAGTTTGTCAGAACTTGCTGTCTAATATGTCATTCTTGTTTTAGTGTTTATGCTGAAGAAGCAGCATGGTATGATGGGAAGAGTCAGGAGACCTGGGTCCTCATTTACTCTCTGTTTAAGCCTGGAGGAAGGGGCAGCTAGGTGGTGCGGTGGATAGAGCACCAGTGCAGGAGTCAAGGGGACCTGAGTTCAAATCTCACCTCAGACACTTGACCTTCACTAGCTGTATGACCTTGGGCAAGTCACTTAACCCCAATTGCCTCATCCTGGGTCATCTCCAGTCATCCTGATGAATATCTGGTCACTGGATTCAGATGGCTCTGGAGGAGACGTGAGGCTGGTGACCTGCACAGCCCTCCCTCACTCAAAACCAAGTCAAATGCAAGTCATGTCATCATTTCTCTGATGGCATGGTCTTCTTTGGAAATGAAGAATGAACACACGTAAAGCCTGGAGGAATCACTTAACCTCTGTGACTATAACTTTTAACTTTCCTGATATGTCACATGGGGTTAATAATACTCTACCTCAGGAGTGTTGTGAAGAAATTGATTTGTAAAAATTTAAATGCTCTCAGAACGTGAATTACTAATATTACAAATTGGTAGAAAAATAATCCCTTAGTAGTAGCATCAAGTGATTCAGTTTAAATTTTCTTGTATTATAGATTTGGGTACGTTCACAAAAATGTAATTATTCCATGTGCTCCACTCTTAGTCCAACTGAGCCATTTTATTTTGAAACCACATGAAACAGAACTGATATTTTCATTACATTTATATGTTTCAGGGACAGACGTTTGCTTCAGCCTGCTCAGATATGTGATATTTTGAAGGGCATCATCTTGGTAATTTGCTTCTTCATGATGCACTACGTTGATTACTCTATGATGTATCACTTGATAAGAGGACAGTCTGTCATTAAACTTTATATCATCTACAACATGCTTGAGGTAAGGACCTAAAATCTTCTTGCCAAGACAATGGTGAGTACATCTGTTTAGGTTAGTTATTATATCTTGAAAAAGGATAATTTAAGTTTAATGTGTGCAATATAGAAAAGCATGTGCTAATCACCTTAGAAGAATGAAGATTTTTTTTTTTAGTTCTCAGATCTACTAGTAATAAGATTTCAACTTCAATTTCCATAATTTATAAAATAATTATTTCTTAGTCATATAAGTGCTTCTTAATAATGTCACTAAGTGTTTTTAGTAAAAAAACACTCCTTAAATATATATATTGAAAATTTATATTCAACTTTTGTTAAAAATTCACAATTAAAAAATTACAGCTGAAGAAAAGATTAAATATGAATAACAAATGCTTTTGCTTTCAGTATAATGAAATTTTAGATTTTTAAAAAAGTTTTCAAAACTTTTACCTAGCCTGTTTTCCCCAACACAGTGATCTTAGCTACACTAGCCTACTATCTAATTCTTGGAATAGGACCCTACATTTCCTGTCTCCATGCCTTTGCATTAGCTATCCCCCAAAACTGAATTCTTCTTTACTCATATATTTTAGTTTCCCTGCAGAGAACATTGTTTACGGTAACAGCAATATTGCGCAATGACAACATTGATAGACTTAGCTCTTCTCAGCAATGCAATGATATAGGACAATTCCAAGAGACTCATGATGGAAAATACTGTCCACCTCCAGAGAAAAGAACGAGGGAGTCTGAATGCAGATCAAAGCATGCTCTTTTGTTTATTGTTTTTTCTTTCTCATGGTTTTTCCCTTTTGTTCTGATTCTTCTTGCACAACATGACTAATGTGGAAATGTTTAATGTGATTATACATGTATATCCTCTATCAGATTGCATGCCGTCATGGGGAGGGGCAGAGAGGAGGGACAATTTAGAACTCAGTATCTTATATGTTGAAAACTAAATGTTGAAAACTAAAAATTAATTAATCAAAAAAAGAAAAAATATCTGAAGAAAAAAAGAGGCAGTTCAAAACCCACTTTATGTAGGAAGCCTTTCCTGGCTTCTCTTCTCCTATCTCATTCCTGCCCCATCTCCCCTGTCCTACCCCAATTCCTGGTTACTAATGCTTTCCTATTTCAGGTTACTTTTATTTACTTTCTATACACCTTGTATATACTAAGTCATTTACATGTTGTCTCTTTTGTTAGAATGTATGTTCTTTGAAAGTAGAGCCTGGTTTTGCCCTTGCATCCCCAGCACTTAACACGGTGCCAGACATAAGTACTTAGATTACTTCTCTGTTGACTTATTTCTTCCAGTACAATGGAAGCCCCTTAAAAGTTGAGGTTGTTTTCATTTTTTGTCTTTGTATCCCCAGTGCCTAGTACTAGTCTGGCTTATAGTTAACATTAATAAATGTTTTTTGAATTGAAGTAGTGAGGAGAGAAGGGCAAATAGGTGGTGGAGTAGATAGGGTACTGGATCTAGAGTCAGGAAGATTCATCTTTCTAAGTTCCATTATCTTTGCCAAGAAAACCCCAAATGGGGTCACAAAGAATTGGACATGACTGAAGAAACAAAAAGTAAGGAGAAATTTGTTTTAGAATGGGGATTAATAAAATTTATATCATGGACCTGTTTGACAGTCTGGTGAAGCCTTTGGTGAACCCTTCTCAGCATAATGTTTTTAAATGTCTAAAATGAAACACATAGTATTACAAAGGAAACCAATAATATTGAAATACATTTGTCAATTTTTTAAAAAATTTTATGGACCTCAGATTAAGAAGCCCTACTTTAGATGCTCAGGTGGGTCCAGTAGCCATGGTGAAGGATAGCTAAAAAGGATGGAGGTACATTATCAGATTAAAGTTCATCTGAAGAGAAAATCAACTACTGAGGATATCTCCAATGACTCAGAGGCTGGGACAGGAGTAGCATTTCATCTAAACAATTCATTCAAGTCATATTCTGATGTCAAGGAATATTTGTATTGAAAGCTAGTAAGTTGTTCGATTTAGTATTTATAGTTGCATTGCCCCATGCTTGCTATGTTCAGATGTATACAATAGGAAAGAAACCTTGTTGTAGTTTTCAGTCTGTTCCTGTGAGGAATGCTGAGAATACCACATTTCTCTAAAATGGGAACCACTCCCTCCCTGAATGCAGTAAGTCACTCATGCTTATTCATACTCCACCTCTTCTCATATTTTTTTGGAGCCTCTCTGGGAGCGAATCCCAAAGCCTTGCACCTTTGACTCTGTGGAGAAAAGTGAGGCTCCAGGATCTTCCTGCCTGACTGCCTTTATGACTAGTTTAAATAATCAAACATTTGGTGCTTTAGTGTTCTAGCTCAGTTTAGCTGAGATATTTATTTGCTAAATAGTTTGTTTTGCCACTTATTGTAAACAAGCACAGTAAGCTTAAATTCCTCATCTCTATCAGGTTGCTGATCATACTTCTACTGCTTACTTTAGAAAGCTGTTTTGCAGACAGCACCATGACAGCTCCAAGTGCTGAATCAACATGAGGCAGTTATACTATAACTCACACATGAAAGGAGAGACCGGAAAATATCTAATAATTATTTGATTATATGAGGTATTCTGCCTTATGCAAATAATGACCCTGTGTTCAAATATTGGTTGGTGAGAGTGCAAATGCCTCTGCCTTAGCTTAGCACACACTATCTCCCATTCTTGGGATGCCCTCCATCCTCACTTGTGTCTTCCAGTATCCTTAGCTTCCTTCAAGCTCAGCTCAGGTGGTCCCTCCTTTTGGAAGCCTTTCTTCATTTTCTCAGTTGTTTTAAATGCTATCTCCTTCCTCAAATTATTTTGCCTTTATATATTTATTTGAGAAGTGGAATATATGTTTCTTAATGGCAGGGATTGTTCTTGTATTTTTTGGTTTGAGTTGCCTTTGTATCTCATAGGGATGGGGAAACATGTTTCAAGTTCCCCTCTAGGTCCTCAAGTGTGACCCTTGACTATCCCCTTAATATAAGAATTTATTCTGTGAATTTGGGTTCAGTTCCTGGGCTGCACTTGAGGAACTACAGGGCCACATGTGGTCTCAAGGCTACAGGCTTCCTACCACTGTAATGCTTTGTACATAATTGCTTAATAAATGCATTTTGAATTGGATTAAATTGATCATTTGCCCTCATCTGAAGAATTTATGTTTGAATCATTTAAACTGCTGAAACATGTTTTGGTTTTTCCCTTGTCCTTGGATATATTCTCATTTGTTTGTGGATACTGGTGACGGGATGATCTCTAAGATGAAAAATTGTTTTTGAAGTTTGACTTTGGCCATTTTTGTAGTTTACTTTAGAAGTGTATTGATACATTGCTCTCAATGATGACTACTAAATGAAGCATTTTTTAAATATCATTCCTCAGGTTGCTGATCGCCTGTTTTCATCATTTGGCCAAGATATTTTAGATGCTCTTTATTGGACAGCAACAGAACCTAAAGAAAGAAAAAGAGCCCATATTGGTTTGATTCCTCATTTTTTCATGGCTGTGCTTTATGTCTGTATCCTTTTAAAATTTCTAGAAACCCCAGCTGATTGGCAAATTCATTCACTTAGAATATGCAGTTCAAAAAATATGCAAACAATAACTCGTCTTATTTATATACAACAAAAGATTATTACTTCCTTGTTAGGAATTAGGTGCTTTAGAATTTTAAAAGAATAATTTTTAATCAGTGTAAAGAGCATTATATTCACAATTCGTTTTATAAGAATTACTTGGAATACATAACAAAACAAGATATTTCATTATGAAAATGGAGTAAACAGAATCAAACTTCAGGATAGAATATGTCCACTGTAAATTTGTTGGTAATTAGATGAAATAATTGAACCAAGCTTTAAACTTTAGTGTAAGAAACAATATATTGATGGGATTCAAGCAGTCTTCAGGTTTTGGGTTTTTTGAGGGAGGGAATTGTTTCATTTTGTTTTTCAACAAGGATATATATATGAAAATATGAAAAAAAAAGCAATGCCACTCCTGAACAAATTATTTTAAATCTATTGCTCCAGAGTTATAATTAACCCTATTTTTAGTCATCTGTTTATCTCTATTTTCTTCCTTCTAGATTAAAATGCCTTAGAAAAGTCTGAGCTTGAAATTTAAGGAATATAGGAAGAAATTTTTGAGAATTTCTCAACCCTCAATTAAGTCTTATTGAGGTTATTTGATCTGAACCATTGATTCTATCAGTATGGGGAAATTCCCAGTATGAATACTCTTTTCCCTGATTCAGATCTACAACTTGTCTGCAAACCTAGAATTAGAGATAGCTAGTGTTTCAGAGATGGGACTTAAATTCAACTCTTCCAACTTCATAACTAACCCTTTGTCTTCTGTGTTATGCTGTATCCTGGGGTTATGGTGATTGGTTTTTTTTCTTTCTGTTTCTGAACTGTTCTAGTTTTGGTGAAAGTTCGTATTGGTGGAGGTCAATTCAGAACAACATTAAAAGTTTAAATGTAATGCTTTCATATCCAGTCCCATATGGGAAGTAAGATCATCATCATCATTCCAAAAGTGAGCTCATAGTTCTAGAGACAGAAACGTTAAATATTAAATACCTAACTGATGATAGAAAAAAAATTATCCAAAGCTAGTTGCCATGCCAGGATTAGCACTCAGTAGTGAACAGGGACCATGTTAGTCTAGATGAAGCAAGTATTCTGTAAATATTCCATAAAAAAGTAAATATTTGTATAGTCTTCGACATTTATACTTCTAAAATAGAACATAAGGAAAGATGCCAACTAATTTTACAGACTTTTTAAAAAATCAATTATCCTGCCTTCACAAAAGACTGCAGAAAATCAAATATCATTTGAGAGAAACACAGAAAGATATCTGGGTTAACTTTTTCTCTTATATTCCTTTCAGTAAGAAAAACATTGAATTAGGAGTATTAACATATGATTTGATATTGAACTTCCAAGCTTCTGTTTGCACAGTAATTAGAATTTTCATTCAAGCACAATTAAATGGACAAGCCTTAAAGTTTGTTGGGTTTTTTTTAATCCAAATTCCACAAGTGTTGCTGTTTATCAGCTGTATAGTAGGGAAATTATGAAGAATAGTGAATTAAATCTGGTTAGTTAGGAGTTAAAAAATAGATCTGCTCTCTTTTTCTCACTGAATATCTTGAAAGTATTTTGTACTATGTCTTCATTAAGATGAAATGGAAAAAAATATTTTTTCCTTAACATCAGTACTGACAGTTCTGCATGCAATTCTCATTATGGTTCAAGCAACAACTCTCAATGTAGCTTTTAATTCACACAACAAATCACTGCTTACTATCATGATGTCTAATAATGTAAGTTGAAAAAAATTTTTTTATACCCTCAAGCAATATTAAGATATATTATAAGTTAGAATTCTAAATTTTATTCCTGTAATTCTAAATGAAGTTTAATAAGATTTAATGAGAAATTCATTATTTCACAAATCAAAAATCTGTTAAAATCATGGCTTAAAGACACCTATTACTTACAATTTCAGTTAAAATTGTTGATATGATTGTAAATACAGTCATTTTGTTTGAAATTACAGTTTGTTGAAATTAAAGGAAGTGTTTTCAAGAAGTTTGAGAAGAACAATCTCTTTCAAATGTCCAATAGCGGTAAGTATAATGCCCGGGTCCCCATAGCTATCTTAAGTTCCATTAATATTATCATGCACGGTTTTTAATGAATTTGTTGTTTAGTCATTTTAGGGTTTGTATGATTCTTCAATACCCTTTGAGGTATTTGAGGTTTTCTTGGCAGAGATATGGGAGAGCTTTGCCATTTCCATCTCCAGCCTGTTTTACAGATGAGGAAACTGAGGCAAACAGGGCTATGTGACTTGCCCAGGGTCACACAGCTAGTTAAGTGCCTGAGACCATATTTGAACTCCGGAAGATGAATTTTCCTGAATCCAGGTCCAACACTGTACACTGTGCCATCTAGCTGCCTTTTTAATGAATACTGAAAATCTAATCTAACATGTTGAAGAGGAGATTTTTGTTCAGTTATAACTTATCTAAATGGGCTGTAAGGTCCCTTCCAACTCTGAGAATCTTTGACTTTTCTGTGAACTAATAGTCTTTGTCCTTTCCTTTAGACTCCCCAATCATCTAATCCAGGCTTTCTAGCTAATCCTATTTCACAGGCTGGGAAAGAACCTCAGAGGACATCTAGTATAGCCTCGACCCAAATATTTATTTTCTTTACAAAATCCTCCCTAAAATGGCCATCCAGATGCTGCTAGAAGATCTCCAGAGATGGGGCTCTACTACCGCTGCAGGCAACCTGTTCTGCTTTTTATTAACCCCATAAATTTTAAGAGATTTTTCATTCTGTCAAGTGAAATCTGCCTTTCAGTCTCTCCCACCCGTTGTTCCTAGTGTTGCACTGTATGGCCAAACAGACCTCTGTTCCTTCTCACACTAGATAACTTGCTTGAAGATACACACACATGCACACATGTGCCTACACACATTTTCCCTCCTAAAATGACCATTCCCAGCTTCTGCCCCTAATTTTAAGATGGTAACTCCCCAACAATTCTTGGTTGCCTTCCTCTAAATGTCTACATCCTGGCTTTGCTGTTTGGTATCTGTGTGATATTGATCAGATCACTGCATCTCTGCATCTCAGTTTCTTTGTCAGTAAAGTGGAGGTGCGGCCAGATCCCTGAGATCCCTTTCCACTCTGCATACTGCAATTCCGTAGGCTTCCCACTGGTAGGGAAGAAGGACTTACTTGGACTTGCATTCACACCTCCTGTTTAGTGCTCTACTTCTAGCGTTCTTTTTTAGTTGTTTTTTTTTACTAGCTTTGTCTTAGCTGAATGAGAAAGAACAATATAGTTTAAAAGCTATTATAAGTGAATGTCCGTTGATCCATAGAAGAATGGTTAATTTTGCCCACTGAGCCATGGAGGCAGAAATGGGTCATTAAACACTACATTATCACAGATAAGTCTAGAAATGTATTATGTGCAAGGTTGACTGTACAAGGTAATTTATTCCCTTTCACATTTCAGCAATTAAGCATGATATTTTTCAAGTATACAGATTTAAATCAAAGAGATCCCTCAGAGTATGGAAATTTTGCTATTTAGAAATACCCACAAAATTATATTATCTCCTATGTAAAATAATTTCTATTGCTATATCACCTGTCATCACATGCTCAGGGACAGTGAAGAGAAAGTTACTGCATTATGTGGAAGGTTGGCCTAGTTATCCCCTAAGGTCCCTTTTAATTATAAATTCTATGATTGTGTACATGGGTATATCTCGTACATGGTGGCATTTTATTAGTGTGACCATTTGGACTTGTCCCTTCATTCCTCCAAAATCAACTAAAACAGTCAATATTGTCTCCATCCTAGCCTTTCCCTTTATATAATGCTAGTAATACCTGTTTTCCTGAGGAAATCTTTCACTCAAAATTAATAATATTAGGGACTAATAGTAATTTTCTCATTCTTCAAAAGACAAAAACATTAAAACTGCAGCTGTCCCTTACAGAAGCACTTGAATATGTTGTCAAGAGGTCAAGCTTTAACATTTAAAGCAGGGTCCCATCTATTTTGAATGAAGATCCATTCATTTTACATACACACACATGTGTATATAGACATATATACATACATACATATGTTTAATTCCATTTTTTCTGTATTGGTGGTATAAAATGTGCACACCAGTAATATGGATTGAACTAAATACCTCTCTTCAGTCTGAGTTACCTCTACAGCCCATAACCTATGAAAAAAGTAAAAGACTGAAAATTTCCTTCCCAGAATCTGAGTTGGAAGGGACCCACCAGGTCATCTAGTCCAAGAATGCCCTCAAGAGCATGCCGAGCACAAAAGATCTCCAATGAGGAAAAACACTTATCTTCTGAGGCAGCCTTTTCCACTTTTGAATGGCTCTGCTTATTAGGAAGTATCTTGCAAGTTATAAATGTGTTCAGTGGGGATGTCCCCCTTTTTGTAGTCGGGGTCTACAAATGGGGATTTAGGGAGAGGCTGTACGGGCTGATGCTTGTGTGCATTACATGAAAGGTACTGTGTGACCTCTGAGAAGTTCGAGATGAATTATAAGTGAAAGGCTTTTCCTGCTCCCATGAATAAACCAAGTCACATGCACTCATAAAAATTAGGAACATAGAATTATCATATCTCACTGTGCAGTAATCTTGTATCCAATAATATGCTAGCATTTATAGGGATTTATAATTGAAGGATAAAGGTATATATCATCTACTTCTGTAATCATTCCCTTTACATGAGTTTTGTTTTGGACATGTACAATTTGAGATGTCTATGGGACAGCCATTTTAACCTGTCTAGTGGACGGTTGGAGATGGAAGACTAAAGTCTAGAAACAGTGGTTAAGGATGGACAAATAGATCTGGGAATCATTATCATAGAGATATGGGAGAGTTAATCAGCTCACCAGCCAAAACATGCCTTGGATTCTTGAGTCTTTTATCTATTTTCAATGACATCTATTCTGGAACGTATCAGTTGAAGTATAAGAATCTTGTTCTTATAGATCACAAAGTATCTACATACACATGCATAGATAGTTTTTTTCTTTTATAATACACTTTTTATATTTTCATAGTACTTCTGTATTCCACAAGAGGCAGTGTTGTATAGTAGTTAGAGAGCTAGCCTCAAAACCAGAAAACCTGAGACACATACAAGCTGATGTGGTCATGGGAAAGCCTCTTAAGTTTCTTAATGCCTTTTGGCAACTCTCGGTTCATAAGTTGTACAGAGGTTGCTGTTTTTCATTGGTAGAGGAACTTCCTCGGGGTAAATTACAAAATAGAAATCCTTATAAAGTAACTTCTCTTTGATGGTAGTAGCAATGTCTGGTGCCTGGCACAGTTGTTAAACCTAAAATATGTATTAAGTGAATAATTGTGAACAGAAAAATTGTGAATAAAAGCTTATTGGTTAGGAAAGGGAAATGGATCTGATAGTGTTGAGGAGGATGGGAATGAGAGAATAGATGGGAATTAGCGATTCGTTTTCTTGTTTTCTCCTGTGTGGCTGAAATCTGATTAATATTGGGTCGAAACAGAAACAAGTGGAGGGAGACTCTTAGCCCTGAGGGTAATAGTGAGGGCAGATGAAAAATAAAGCTTCTGTTCTCCAGTGAGTGTTTTTGGGCAAACACCATATTCACTCTTGCCTGATGGAGGAGGGAAGGATTCAGGAGGAGGAAGAGGATTCTGAATGTTGATCAGCTCCAGCCTGTTGCTACTATTTTAGAGTGTCTGGAAATGGCAAACAAGTCCAGTAAACCCCAGGGGGCCACGAGGAGTCAGCTATGACTGAAATGACTGAACTTCAGCCACAATAAGAGTGATGGGGGAGGATATATCACTTAAATCAGAGTTAGTGCTAGTACAGCTGAATCCCCAGTAGGCAGAGGGCACAGGAACAGCCAGGGAAAGGGGCACTCTTAAATCTTACAGTTCCTGTAAGTCAAACTACCAATAAATTGCCAGCCTGATTTTTACAAGATCCAACTAAAACTTCCATTTCCATATGTTGTTAATTGTCTAGACTTAATAAAATGATGAAGAAACTATTAATAATGCAAATTAAACTTTAAAATATGACTTATGCACATTTTTTTAGAACCTCAGTTCTTAAGCATTTAATCACCCAATTGCGGTAGATATTACTTGGTTGTCAGCTGTACAGGATAGTAACTATGACACACTCAGTTTAAACTTGACATAATTTTAGAGTGAGAAAGTATCCTACACATTATCTAGTAAACTGTTTTTATAGGTGAGAAAACTTAGGTCCAATAAGGTTAATTCATCCAAGATCATTTGTATTTTGTACTATTTTCAGTTAAGTATCTAACTCATAATGTCAGACCAATGCTCTTATAACGCCTCTCAAATTACTGTGTGTGCTGAGTGTTTAATAAATATTTTGAAACATTTAAAATATATTCTTTATATTTCTCATTTTTAGATATTAAGGAACGATTCACAAATTATGTGCTCTTGTTAATAGTATGTCTAAGAAATATGGAACAATTTTCTTGGAATCCAGGTAATTAAACATTTAGCAGCTCTGATGAAGCTTAATGTTGCTTTTGAATTAAAACTTTTAAAAATGGAATGAAGTAATTGTTGAGGTTTTTAAGAAATACATTTTCAGCTTTATCTAATTTATGTGCCATATAAAGGAAAATTGAAACTTGACCTGATTCAGGGATTGTAGGGTTTTTTCCAATCATTTTCAATGTGCTTTGTTGACTTAGTCATTTCCCAATCCCTGAAATAATGGGTTTGGGATTATGAAGATGTGCTGGGTGCTCATCATGATATTCTTCTGTTCCCTCAGCCTAGATTTCACTTCTCCCTTTTGCTGGTATTTCAGTCCTCAGCTCCTAGAACTGTCACATCAGGTGACTTGCTCCAGGAAAACTCCACCTAGAGCCACCAGGGGCTGCCACTGCCTCTACATAATGTCTGCCAAGGGCAGGTTACCCTGGAGATCATGAGAGACTTCATTACCAAATGGAATAAACCTTCAGGATGCTGAAACAGGGAAAATCATTTGTCAAGGATCCTAAGTTTAGAGCCTGAGGAGATGCTAGAAGTCCTCTACTCCAAACCTTCCCCACCCCTTGTTTTTTACAGCTGAGGAATCTGAGGCCCAGAGGGAAATGAACTACCCAAGGCTACATAGGTAATAGTGACAGAACCAAGATTAAACCCCAGCTCCTCTGCCTCCATTACCGGCACCCTTTCCCCTCTGCCATGCTGTAGCAGAAGATCTGACTATACTTGCAGTTGTCACCAAAACAAATCCTCACATGACAGGGTGATATTTTATGAATTAGAATGAAAATGCATTTGGAGTGAAACATTTGCTAACAGGCAATACCTAGAAAAGTGGCTCTTCAAATTCAGTTTTGTTAAACCTAATTCCACAAACACTCAGCAGTCTTGGGTAAGAGTCATGGCCAGAGTCCTTGATGTCGGCAAATATCTTAATTGAAAATCTTATCTTAAAAGCCAAGCTCCTGGGTGACTACCTCCTTATCCAAAGTGAAATTCTTTTTTCTGTTTGAGAGAAAGATAGATGTTTGTGTTTCCAAGACTTGGAGTTTTTTAATGGAGCAGGCTCTTTTACATTCCTCTTTGGGGCATCACTATCTCTAAATCCTTCTATGGTTAAAAACTCTCTACACCAGTTCTGTGTAAACAGGCACATGATGGTTTCCTACCTGGCAAACAACCTTCACTGACCTGTAAAACTCCTCAGTTCCAGAGAACACTAAAGGAATGAAACTGAAATCCCCTTCCAGGTGTAAATACAGGTGGACAAATATTAGCCAAGAACCATGATGTAAATACCATCCTCGCTGCTTCTCTCCCCTGTCCTGTTGTCTTCTTTCAGTTCTTACTTTTTCCCCTGATTTTGGATGTTCATGTTCAAATTCTATGTTTAGTTTTCATCATTTTTTTGTTTCCTAAGTCTGCATACATTTATAAATTAGGCTGACATGGCTATATAGTGTAAGTAAAAGCAATTTATGAATTAAAATGTTCCAATTCAAAAAGGATAGGGGAGAAACTCAAGGACTTGAAAGCACTGTGATTATTAAGGAACCACAAGCAAGGGTGGTCCCTAAGGCTCAGTCCTCAACATTCTTCTCTTTCAGCACACACACACTGTCTCTTGAAAATATTATCTGTTCCTGTGACTTCAGTTGATGGCTCAATGTAAATGTCTCCAAAGTCTATAATACCAAGCCTTAACATATTACCTAAGCTCTAATCCTCCCTTTCCAGTTCATTTCTAGAAATCATGTAACTTCCCTGCAAGCCCTTCACACTAAATGTGTCCAAATTTTAACTTTGGATCTCTCATAGAATCATTGCCAAAAGTGACCGTAGAGATCATTTAGTCCTACCTCCTCATTTAGAAGATGCAAAAACTGAGACCCTCTGACTCTAAATCCAGTATTCTTTCCAGTTTACCATATTGCTTTCTTTACTTCTCTTACATGCCTGTCTTGTATCATATTTATTTGCATACATGTCATGCTATCCTTCCAATGTCCTTCCCTCCCCGTACCGTTGACATTTGACTATAAGCTTCTTGAGGCTATAAGTGGACTATATTTGTTTTGGTTCTTGTTTCTTAAGTACTTTTCATTTTCATGCAGTCCACATAGTAGGCATTTAATATTGCTTGTTGACTTAAATAGTCTGTCTTCCTTGTACCATGGCATTATCCTAAACCATCTCCAATAGTTTGAATTCTACAATTTACCATGAGTCTTGTAACAAAACATGTCAACAAATGTATCTTGAGATGGTGAGTGGATGTATAAATTTGGGTTAGAAACTTCAGCACTACAAACTCATAGTTCACCTGGCCTATTTATTCTTTATTTCCTCCTTCCTCTCTACCTTTGTAGAATAAAGAATTGTGGGAATTGCATGCTTAGCAAAAAAAAAAAAAAAAAAAAAGCAACTATCTATTCAACACCTGTTTTTTGAAATTGTAGATTATCTCGGGCCATTGAAGCTTCCTTTTGGAGGTTTGTTTTTTAGACCTTAACTTCTGTTTAGCCACATGAATATGATTTTCTCACTTAAAAGGAGGTTTTTAGAGAATCTGTGGGTGTTCGAGCCTTAGACTTATTTGCCGCAGGTCTTTGCTAGTTGTACCTATAACAACGTCTGCTTATGTTATAACTAGGTGAGGTATTCTTGAAGAGTGCCATAAAACCCCCTTATAAGCTCCCTAAGGATATTTTGTATTCTTCACATTGCTCTACATTTGGAGTCATTACTTGCTAATTTGAATGGAAGAATCACCAGTTCTTGATTATAATTTTCCAAAGATAGTAGCCCAGGCCTATCTAAATAGATTAGATAATGTTGGAAACATACCAGGTTTTTAACTGGTTGAGTTGCCCACCTATAGGTGAAACTACTGAGTCAGTCAGTCAGCATTTATTAAGCTCTGTGTGCCAGACACTTTGCCAGTAAGCATGTGAGTCAAAGCAAGGTAGAAGTTCACATTCTAATGAAAGAAACAACATTGAAGTCACTAGGGACATACAAGATACATATAGAACTGATGGAAGATGATGTGAGAAGCAAAGGCACCAGCAGCTGGAAGGACCAGGAACAGTCTCCTCTAGTAGGTGGGGCTTGAACTGAGTCTTCAAGGAAGCCTGAGAAACTGAGAAGAGGATAGAACTAGAGATAGGAGATGGGGAATCTTGTGTGATGAATTAATTGCAAGTAGAACAATGTAGAGGGTTCTAAGGGGATCTTAGAGAGGATTAAAGTGTAAGAACACAGAGAAGGCAGAAACAGGAGAGGTTAGCAAGAGTAATGCTGAAAAGAGGAGTTTCCATTTGAACCAGAGGTAAATTAAGGCATTTCTGCAGCTCATTAAACAAGGTCAGGCCTGGGTTTTAGATGAATCACCTTGGCAGTTGAATGGAGGGTGGATTGCAGGAGCAAAGGATTTACAAAGTAGCCTACAGATTATAATATAACTTTTGTCCTTAGGAAGATACTTAAAAGGATCATTCCATAATAATCAGACTTAATTTTATTAGTTTAAAATGCAAGAGTTTCTCCCTTTGAAGATTTTAAACTGTTGTGGAAGCACATGGTGATTATCTGACTCTGGTTTTCTTCTTAATTTTATAGATCACCTTTGGGTATTGTTTCCAGATGTCTGCATGGTGATTGCCTCAGAAATTGCTGTGGATATTGTGAAGCATGCCTTTATCACCAAGTTCAATGACATTACCGCAGATGTATGTTTGTCATAGTGATCTGGGAGCTTTAGCTTGACTTGTATTTCAATATTTTCTGTTTTTCTTTAATGTAGCATTAAGTTATAGTGTATATGAAGACTAATAGAAGAAAGGTGTTCTGTGTCACTGAAGATTATCCGTTCATTTTTATCTCAGAATTAGAAATGCCTTTTATTGTGTCTTTAAAATCCAAGCTTAAATAGATTTACTTCTTGCTTCAGTGTACTATCACATAATATCTATTCTCATTTCTAGATGTAAGAAGAATTTGGTTTTCCTATCAAAGAATTGATGGGGAAGCTTCTTTATGATTGTAAACTTTCTAGAAGTGAACACATTGATGTGGCTATGCTAAAGGCACGGTAGAAAAGGAATTCTTTCTGTTCATATAGGTTTCCCTTATCTTCCTCTTACAATGGGGTCAAATAGAGAACTGCTGTCCGTTTTAGTGACTTTATGAATATTACCATGTGATGCATTCAATAAGCAGGCCACAGGGATTTACATTTGTCCTGCTTTTATATAAGAATGCAGAAATAAAAAAAAATAATGAGATAAGTTTCAACTGTGAAGTCCTACAGTTTGCTGTTTGAATTATTCTATATTTAAAGCTTATTTTATGTGTTTTTGTTAGAATAGCAAGTTAGAATAGTAATTTCCACATACTGATAAAAAGAATCACTTCACCTTTTTACTTTGTTGCCTTAAGGACAATGGCAAAAAAGTTCCATTAATAAAATCATTCTCTCTATATCAAAGTAAAATTCATAGACTAGATTTCAAGGATTTAGTGTTTGCTGTTCAAATTAGCAAGTATGTGCATATCTTCGAACTATATACCATGTTGATTATATTTATTCTAATGCCTTCATTCTCTAGGAAGCTCAAGGCAATTGAGCATTAGTAATTTTTTATATGATAGAATTCTTAGCAGTTCATTTTTGTCTAAATTTATATTGTTTAAAATACCCTAGAATATAGTGCCTGAAATCCCCAGCTTCTTAACATTTCCTGATCATGAGTATATATGCACATTGTGTGTATTTGCATAGTACTGTCATCAAAAGCAAATAGCTTTTGATCTAAGAAGTACATTTTTAAATGATTTGATGACACTTTATATAATAAAAAATAGCATCCTGTTTATATACAAGTAGAAATATAATGTAAAAGAAAATGTAACAAACTAGATGCCTGTACCCCACTTTTTGCATACCTTCAACTCTAATAACTTTAATTGTGTCATCTGAAAAGGCAAATTAATTACCTGGGCTTCTTTCCTCTTAATATTTTGTTTTGTGGTTCTCTGGTAATACTACACACAAAAACACATTTTTGAGAATTAGCTCTTTTCTGGCACATAGTATTTTATTCTCAAATTAGCAAAAATGAAGGATGATGTTTTGTTTTACATTTCAAGTGGCAGCGCAGCTATTGTAACCTGCCCCATTTGTGTTGGCAACAAGATTATTGTACTTTGGGCAAACCAAGCATTTCATGAAATATGTCATAACCAAACTTAGACATGGATTAGATCAATGAATTTAATAACATTCTAAATGTTCTGTTAATATGTCAAATGTAATTTAAAGAGATTAGGTATAAATTATAATTCACTGATAAACACTGGTTCTCCCCTATGTGCCATAAAGGGTTATATTTCTTGTTTTCATTTTTTTTTAGGTCTACAGTGAGTACAGAGCTAGCCTTGCTTTTGACCTTGTTAGCAGCCGCCAGAAAAATGTAAGTATTAAATCGAAAGTGTCTTCTGATATAAATTAATGGTCCAAAATGCAGTTGGGACATATTACTTAAAAGACCCATGATTTTATGAAGATGAGAATTCTACCAATCATAGCAAAGCTTAGTAGTTTTGTGCCTTAATAGGCAATGTTTGTGAATTACTTGACCAAAAATTTTTCATCAACCAATGGCATACTTTCTTGTGATCAGTGTCACTGAACTAGGCTGGTCTTAAAAATGATAGATACAGATATCATTGCCAGCTCCATCTGTGAAGCCTGTCTATATGCTTACAATGCACTGGGACCCTGAGAACTCGGGATCATCCCTATACCCTGACTAGACATTGGAATATAGCACCATTGGAATTTTGAAATTTCCGCTAAGAGAAATTGCAACATTTAAATTTCTTATAACTTATAAGCTGAAAAAAAGGACAATGTTAGGATCAATACTTATTTGTTTAATTTTTTATCTTTTATCACATTATCTTATAAATACTTTTATATTTAAAATGCATTTTAAATACAATTTTTTAAAATGTATTTTTAAAAAGCTTTCTTGTTTCATCAGTTTTATTGAAGACCATTAAAATTTCTTGTCCACTTACTTTAAGTTTTACCTGTCTGATACTTGACAAATACGACAAATAGCAGCTTCAAAGTAGTTTACTGCAAATTTGACATTTGCTTATTCTTTCTCTTTCTAGGCATACACTGATTATAGTGATTCTGTTGCACGGAGAATGGGCTTTATTCCTCTCCCACTGGCTGTTTTAGTAAGTATCCTGTTCATCTTTCCCTTTTTCAGTAGAAATTGTGTCTTAGTACTTCAGATACTTCAGTGATCAGTAATTTCACCAGGATAACTCTGCAGGTTAGTAGGGTTCACTTGTGATTTATTCTTCCGCTATTCCACCAGTTAAATGATGGTCATCCTAATTATTTTTTAAAGTTCTGAAATATTAATAAGTATTTTACAATAAGATTATTTCCAAGGAGTCTAACATTACTTGGAAAATCATACATGAAAATTATGTCATAGTTTAGAGGAAAAAATCTAAGTGGTTATTTGACCCTTTGGAGCTTTATTTGAAAGTTACAGATACATTTGTTCATACAACTGGGAACATTCTAATAAGTGACACTGTAGATATGCAAATAGTTTTCAGATGCCATTACAGCTGCCCAGTTTAGATTAAGCCATGATAATTGTTTTTGTTTGTATACATATCTGTCAATGTCCTTTCTACTTAATCTCATGTTTTTAGGGAAAGAGAATATAAGCATCTTTCTATAGAAAGTATAGCTAATGTTCCCCTGTAAACACAGACTCTCAAGAAAACCAAATGAAAAATGACATAAAATGAAGTGGTAGATTGCATTAAATTTGTTTTAGACTAGCTACCAATTTTCCTTTTGGTCATGAACATTTGACTGGCTTATTGATATTTTTATTTCCATGAGATCCAGTGTAATACCTTGACAGATTTTGTTTTTAAATTGTACTAATGTATGATTTTTCACTGCTTTGAAAAAAAGGGGATATTAGGTGTTAATTCGTATACTACAGGAAAATTTAATGTTGAACGACATCCTATCCCTTTAAAAAAGTTTATAAGCAAATAAGAAAAAAGCAGTTATGAGCTAGTAGAATCATAAGAAGGTATAAGTTCATGTTTTGCAACTGGAAATTCCAGTTTTTCTGTTCTAAATACCCAAGAAATGAATGTGGTAGGAATGAAATTAGAATAGACATTAACTGAAACATCTTCATATGCTCAATCTGAGGATAAACATCAGTTGCCTGAGGGCTAAAGAGAGTACTTGGAAGTGATGGCTTTTAGTAAAAGGTGTGCTTGCTTTGCCAGTTCAACCTTTAACCATTTTGGCCAGTGTCACAGATGTTTAGTCAGAAAAACAGATTACCCATAACCTACTCATTTATTTTGTGCCATTTATCAACCACATTTTGAAATTTATCCATTTCTAAACTTTTCTAAAATTTTAACTGTGTTCTTTTGTATGATCGTCTAAAACTATTGTGCCAAAAGACTTAAATTGGATTAGTAGTAATATTAGAAAAAAAATTTGTTTCAGAAAAATATCTTGTGTTATTGATAGCGTTTCCTTAGTTATACAGTGGTGGTAAGGTGATTCTCTTGTGTTTTTAGGCCAAAAAATAGTACCATAACTTGGTAGAAAAGATTATATCTTTTAGTCCTGAACTTTTCTAAGAAGAAAGAAGATATTTCCTAAGGTCCAGTTAGCAAGCAAGTTCAGTCACTGAAAGTTACTGTAGAGTTGTGAAGCCACATGATAAGAAATATACCGAATTAGGCTTATGATTGATTAAAATTACTTCATGTCATAATGGAAGGAGGGGTCAGTACAAGGAAAAAAACTAATCCCTTTTTTCATTTTTTCTAACTTTCTAAAAAGTAGATTTTTTTTTTTACCAATTTTTACTATTTAAGAATTTTTAAAAAAACCTTTCTTTTCTAAATAAAGGCAAAAGTACCAAAAAAGAAAGATTGTAATTACAGAGATTGTTTGAATGGATTTGCAATATTAAAAGTTTTCCTTGGAGATTTGACTATAGGTTAATCATTGGTTCATTTGTTTTAAAAAAAAAAAAAGTTGATCTGACTTGTATCAGTATTAACTTTCCAATGAAATTTACTAAATATAAGTTTATTAGTTCTACCAAAAGAAAGAAACCTTAAGAATTTTGAATCAAAAAGTTTATTTTTATCCTTCATGATTTCCCTATTGGTATATATACTTAAAGTATTAAATGAATAAATAATTTTATTATAAACTATATTATTTTCCTATCAGGTAATTGCATTTGTTAGGTTTCAGTGATCCTTTTAAAAAATTCATCTTTAAACATTAGCATTAACATGAGAAGACCTTAAAACAATTGTAAAGGAAACTGGACTTACTCTAAAATGTAATATCTCATTTTACCTATAAATTACCCTCTCTTCAGCTGTCTTTTTGCAAAGGAATAGCCATAGTGCACAGAGCACTAGAGCTGGAGTCAAGAAGACATGAATTCAGATACAGCCTCAGACACTAACTTTATGACCCTGGTTAGATCATTTAACCTTTGTTTGCCTCAGTTTCCTCCACAGTAAAATGGGGATAACAACATCACCTGCCTCCAAGGTTTATTGTGAGGATCAAATGATGTATTTGTTAAGCACTTAGCATAGTTCCTGGCACATAGTGGTTTTTTAATAAAGGCTTGTTTTCTTCTCTCATATGTGAGCATCAAGCCAGCACAGCTGTATCATTTGTATTTGTTTACATCTTTTTTTTTGAGGAGTACCAGCAAATTCATACACTAGACTTAAAATTTCAGTGCTTATTGATCTCTTTGCCTATGGGAAAATCAACATTTGACCATCTGTCATAAAAACAAATAGCTTGTTCCCTGGCCCCAAATAAATAGGTTTATGATGGTGATTAGTTTTGTAGGAAGCAAGGCCATATTTTGGAATCCTCCTGTTCTTTTAAGGTCCTACTTAGTAAGAGAGGACAGAGAGGTAGTTAGAAAGAAAATGGTTATTATAGAAGACAAAAGCTGAGGCAAGATACGGGGGAGCTTACTGAAGGAGAAAATGGGGATGTTTGGGTGGGAGTATGGGTGTGTTTCCTCTCTCCCTAGTAGGAAATGCTTTCAGTAGAAAGAAATCACCTTAAATTCTCTGATTGTGTTAAAATTTTGATATTAGACAAAATTTAGAGAACCATTGAATTGCCATTGCATCAACCTAAGTGGCTTCTGACTGTAGGGCTTCAAAACTTCTAATGAGAAATGTGAAAGAAAAAGCATTTGAAAATAAGAGACAAAAAATTGGGGGACACTGCTGCACTACTGAAAGAACTCTATGGTTTGGAGAGATGCAGACACTGCCTGAGCAAGCCAAAAACTACTCTTTATAAGAAGTTGTTACAAATTGCACAGCTTTAGATGTAGAGGAGCAGGCCCATCTGCTTGGATAACTACTGGTCAGCACCAAAGAGTATGTAAAGAGGCCGTCAGAGTTGGGTGGGTTAGTGTCTAAATAAAGTATCAATGATGATTGATTTATTTCTCTTTGCATTTTTTGTTAGCTCATCAGAGTTGTAACAAGCTCAATTAAAGTGCAAGGAATCCTGTCTTATGCCTGTGTCATACTCTTCTATTTTGGGTAAGAGTAACTATTTTTGAGTTTATTTGTAGTTTAGTAAGCTCATGACATAAGATACAAACAAACTGATGTTAGTCTAAGTGATACTGCCATTCAGTATGTGATACAGCTAGGGAAATGCCTGCTGTGGGGAGTTTTCTTTGATAGAGTATGTCTTCTTTAAGACTTCTTTATACATATATATCGTATGTACACACACACACACACACACACACACACACACACATACATATATCTGGAACTGTTAGTAGCAGTTCATTAGAGTGCCTTGATTGTAGCTACCTGTTCACACAATATTAACCAGAGCATAATAATTCATATTCTTAGTGCATTTAAGGTTTCAGAATTAGTTTTTTCACCACATTTATTGAGTTGATTTGGCCAAAGTCCTAGTTAATAACTGAGAGAGCCAGGATTCAGGCCCAGGACCTGTCTGAAGCCAGGTCTAGCACTGTTGCAGTTTGCCACGTTGTCTCTAAGATGTGAGATGTTTAGAAAGCCCTGGCTTTGATGCTTACTGCCTGATTGAGCTTGGGCAGGTCCTTTCACCTCACCCTGCTGTAGTTTCTTCATCTGTAAAGTTAACATTTATTAAGTGCCTAAGTACTGAGGATACAAAAAAAGAAGAAAAAGACAATCTCTGCTCTTGTGGAGTTTAGAGATTCCATCTTTCCTGGTCCTGAAACCTATGATCCTAAGAAAAACATATAAAAAAAGGACAAATTTCTAGAATAAATTGTACACTAAGGCAATTATACAATCAATAAGGGTTTATTAATCACATACTGTGTGCTTTACTGTCCTTGGCACTGGGGATATAAAAGCAAAGACAGAATAGCCTCTGCCCTCAATAAGCTTACATTCTCTCAAGGACATACAGCAATAGAACAATTGAATTTTATAAACCTTGGCTGGCTTGGGAGAGATGGCAGAACCATAGAGGTTTTATCCTTGTTCAGATCACATCAGGAGTGTTGTGCCTGTTCTTGATAACACATTTTAGAAACGACAATAATGATAGAGAATGTTCAGAGTAGACAAAACAGGGCAACTGCATTTATTAAGCACTTACTATGTGCTAAGTGTAGGGGATACAAAGGCCCTGCTCTCAAGACTCTTATATTCTAATTGAATGGGACAGCACACAAAAGACCTACAAGGGAGCTGAAGGGGAGTAGGGAGAAGAGAAAGCCAGGATCCCACAGCACCCCTTCATGGTGTTGAAGTCCAGAAAATCAGAAGGCTAACTGATGGCATGGCATGGCAGACACATGTTTCTGCAGAGAAGTCACAGGGGTAGGTGGATGGAGGTGTCAGGTGCTGAGAGAAATTCTGGGATGAGACTACAACTAACTCATGGTATTTAAGTCTGGAAAGTCAAAAACACAGCCAAGAGGGGAATGGAAGTTGGTAGCCCGATGCTGTGAAAGTTGACTGAATGAGCTGGGATTGTTGGATAGGAAAAGAGAAGCTTCACTGAGAGCGTAATGGTGGTCTTGAGCTGTTTGAAGGGCTGTTGTGTGGAGAGACTAGACAGGAGCAATAGAAACAGTGGATTGGAAGTTAGAGAAGCAGGTTTTGACTGGATGTCAGGGACCCTGCTCCAGTGGAATAGCTTGCCTCCTTCTGGAGACATTCAAGCAAAAGGAGGGATTCATTTTGTTCAGCTCCAGGATGAGCTGGAGGCTTGTAAAAGACCCTTTTGACTTTAGAACCCACTGCAGTGTGAGCAGAAGGAAGCAGAGATCTTTGTGGGCTGCATTCTGATCAGGGCAGACTTGAGGGGTGGAGTTTATGAGGCGCAAGGAGCTTCGTTTAACTAGTAGGAGTACAGAGAGAGAGAGAGGAGTGATGAGGAAAGCAGACATGGAAGCTGAATGATTAGGGAGCTGTGAGGTGATCAGGGAAGTGAAAATGGAAGTGAATAAGAAGGATTCAATATTAATAACAATGGGAAAAAGTTAGAAGGTCATGAATTAAAAGATGAGGAGTTTAATGGGAAAAAAAAGTTCAACTTGACTCCAAGATAGTGATCTGAAAAGATAAAGCGTGGTGTAGTAAAAAAAACACCCAAGTATTATACTGAGGGAAAGACACAAGAAGAAAATGAAAACATTACTATATTGATATGTCTGCAAAATGCTTGCAGTATACTAAAATATTCAATTAACTGTAAAAGGGGGGTATTTAGTTAGCAAATATACTGCAGTTTTTTTACTTATTTCACTTTTTCAGCAAGGTGCATAGCACTGTATACTTTTACGGTCTATACACTTGGAAAAATCAAGGCCCATTGGAGAAGAGGAGATAATACATATTACTTCAGTGCTAGTGAAAATGATGTACTGTGGGGGTTAGGGGCCTGATTTTTAGCTAGCATTTAGCTTAAAAGTTAATAAAAGTATTTTATTTAATTTTAATCAAAGAAACAGAAGAAGACTTTCAAAAAGCCTTCAGACATGGTTTTCACATTACTCACATGAATTACTTTCTTTGAAATGAAATAAATTTTGGAAGAAGAGGGGAAAAAAGTTGTCTGGTTTGATTTGTTTTTTAAAGTGAAGGAATAGAAAGGGGGGGATATAGTCTTGTATAGTATTGTACTATGCAAGTACATTGTATTGCACTATACAAGTACGTCGTATTGTACTATACAAGTACATTGATTGAGTTATACTATCCTGGATTGTAAGCTTTTTTAGTTAGATTCTGTTTGTAGCCAATTGTCAGCACTGCTGTCTAGTTGGGTTTTTTTTAATTATTCACAAGAAATTTTAAATCACAGATCAGTTTTCCTGTGCCATCTTGCAGCCCCACTAGCCTTAACTGGTTTCTGTAAGGATACTAAACTAATTTTAACATTAATTTAAACAAAACATTTATATATAAATTTACTGCCATAATTTTTAATATAAGATTAAATTGTACGTATCCTTTTGTATTATGGACTCATTTCTCATATTTGCATGAATATTTGAATTGACTGCATGAATATTCAAATTGAAATTTGAATTGATCTAAAGCCCATCAACTTCTTTTGTTTACTAGTTTAGAAAATTTTTGCATAAGACCCTCTTTTCTGCCACAGATTTTCAGACCTCTCATAATATTTTTCCTAGTTTGCCCCATGTTCTTTTTACACTATTTTGTTATAATTATTTTTATACTTGAATGACTAGCTAATTACTGTGGTATCTTCATTGGGCATTAAGGTATCAATGGGGTCATATATGTCCAAACTATAATTGAAAGTCTCATTTAAAAAAAAATCTTGGTATAGCCACATCAACAGCCTATTCCTCTAATCAATACTTTAACAGTTTTCAACATTTTTCTCTTTAGTTCATAAAGCAGTTGTCTTTTCATAAGGAACCATATGTCCTTTGTTTCCAGTCGAAACCATTTTAAATCTAAAGGGAGATGATCCTAAGAGAGACACTGTGATTTCTTAGTACTTGGAATAAGGGAAAATGAATCTAAGCTTAAACAGTTGACTTCAGGATCGCCATATCCTTACTTATAATAGAAAAAGATTAGACCAGTCCCTAACCGTACCAGCCCTAACACCATGTGATGCTGTAGCTTTTATTTATGTCCCCTTGCAGTGCCTAGTGATTTGTGCATGTTGTACAGTGAGTAATGGCCCAAGCTAGCTGTTTCATTAATGTCTGATTCCTTTAGTATCTTCTGCCCTGCTTTTCTTAACCTTTTAGAAAAAAAATTATGTCATTGTACAAACATGGCATGTAGATATTGTCTGTGTAATTTCATTGGTTATCATAATATATTGTAGCTTTCTACTATATTAAGTAGTTAAAGAATTGTTAAGAAATTAAAATAATTTCTTTCTGGTTTTAGGTTGATATCACTCAAAATCCTTAATAGTATTGTGCTGTTGGGAAAGTCATGCCAGTATGTCAAAGAAGCCAAAATGGAAGAAAAGTTGTTTAATCCTCCTCCAACCAGCACACCAGGCAAAATATCTAGTAAATCACAAAACAAATATAAATCTGCCCAAGGTATGTTTTGTTTTGTTTTGTTTTGTTTTTTGCTATGTCTCCTGTTTTCCTTTGTAATATAAATCAGGTTACAGTATAATCATCTGACCATTAGCAATTAGTAACTTTGCCTTATATACATAAAACATGCAATTAAATTCCAGTTCCATTTGTGAAGGATTTGCTCTGCTCTTAATTTAATTTGCTTTTGCAAGTTGAAAATATTATCACTACTCCACAGTAACATATACTATGGGGCACATACACAAGGAATTCATATAACTTTTAAAGGAGTTTTCAGATTAAAAACATCATACCTTCCATAAACTATCAAGTAAATACTTAGAGGTTTGATATTGATTGAAAAAGCTGAAGTTGAGAATTTAATCAGAAATAGCATTGCATGAAACATATAATATTAATTATAGGGATGGATGTAAAGCAATTGTAAATTCTATTTAGAAGAAATTAAGTGCCTTCTTTGTGCATGGTACTGTGCTTTCAGAGTTAAAACATGATAGTGCTTTAATCTAGTGCAAGAGGAATGAAATAGGTCTACAAATAACATTAATGCATGTTAGACTGTAATAAGTAATTCATAATAGTTAATTAGCATTTATCAAATGCCTAACTTTGTGTCAGTCACCTAATAAAGGTAAAACAGAACATTTAGGGAGAGGACCACCCAAGGAGGGAGTAGAGGAGAGTTGAGAGAAGGTTTCATGGAGGAGGTGACCTCTAAACTGAGTGTTGAAGGAGAAAGATCCTACTATAAAGGAGGAAATCATATTCTAAATATGAGGCACAGAATGCATAAATTCAGTGAAGTACAAAGGGTCAGGACAAGATCAGGAAGGTAGCTGTGGTTGGCAGCAGCTTAGAGCATACTTTAAAGAGTACCTTGGGAAAGGCTAGAAATGGATGATCATGCATTGATTGCCAAACTAAGGAGTTTGTATTTTATTCAGTAAGCAATAAGGAGCCACTAAAGATTTTTGAACAGGGGAATGATATGACTAGAGCTGCCCATGAGGAAGACAGCTTTGGCAGTGTTGTGATTTGTTGGAGAGAGAAAAGTATCAAAGATGTGGAGAGCTGGAAGAAGACTCTTACAGCAGCCCCAGGTAGGGGGCAAATGAAGGCATGTTAGGGTGGTGACAGTGGGAGTTGATAGATTCTAGTGTGGAAAGGAGAGTACAAATGCTGGAGATGCTTCAGATTTCTAATTGACAGAACTTCACAAAAGAGCATGTCAGGGGAAAGGGAGAGAAGGAAGAGAAAAAGGCATTAAAATTCTGAGCTTCATGAAGCATAATAGTAGTGACAGCAACGAATAGTGATGTTAGGAGAAGGAACCGGTTTAGAGGGAAGATGCTGGCAGGTGGATCTGCGGCATGTTGAGATGGACACATTCCGTAGGCAGCTGGAAATGTGGCACTAGAGAGATTTAGGAGTCACCTGTAGAAACAGGGATAATTCCAGGATGAGCTTTCAGAAGAAGGAGGGTAAGAGGCTCTAGAACAGCAAAGGGCAGGATGGTGGGAGATGCCTGTCCTTTTACTATGTTAGAGGAATCAGTAAGAGATTAAGAAGCACCAGCCAGAGAAGAGACCAGGGGGAAGAAATAGCATGGAAGCGGAGGCAGCAGAAATAGCAGGAGGGAGCAGTCAGCACTTTGAGATACTATGCAAAGGTCAGTGCGAATCAGAATTGATGCGTTCACTTTGGATTTGGCAATTAGCTAGATCATTGTTGACCTTGGAGAAAATAGTTTCTGCATATTAGGTTCAATAAAAACTAGAATGCAGAAAGTTGAAGAGCAAGTAAATGGTGAGGAAGGGGAGGCATTAAGTAAAAAGAATTGTTACTAGAACTTTAGCAGTGAATAAGGAAGAGAAAAATAAGTTGAGAGTTTAAGACAGATAAAAGGAGCAAAGGACTATTTATTTGAGATAGAGGTAACATGAGAGCAAGAGAAAGGAGCCAGTAGTGAGGAGGCTGTTTGAAGATGTGAGGGATCTAAGGTCCAAGACAAGACAACAGATGATGAGATATCAAGGGTATTGGTAGACTAGTGAGCATTAGCAAGAAAGAAGACCTCACCAATCTCAGATACTTACTATAGGAAAGGAAAAATGAGACAGATTTTGAAAAATGGAGATTAACAGAACTCAAAACAGATGGCCTCAGGAAAAGAGGATGTGTGATTATTTAAGTAATGAGAAATTGTTTAAGTCATTGGAACTTTCTTTTTAAATTAGAAGGGTATGAGAAGTCCTTTGCTAGGGAGAGGACCCCGCACTTGTCATTTCTTCAGGGTACGGACTAGCCTGTGAAAAGACTCTCTACCAAGACAGTACGGCAACTGCAGCTCAGAGTCCTAGTCTATTAAAAGTACCAGGAGATTAGGTGGCTTTTCCACAATCAAGCAGCCAGTATATGTCCTAAGTGGAGCTGGAGCCTAGGTCTTCTTGACTTCTCTATCCCAGCGTTCTGTACTGTCTCTAAGTAAATCATCTTTCACTAATAAACTTAATTTCTAAAATCTTTAGTAACGGGATCTTGTCCACAAAGTCTTAAATATTTCTAGGTATACCTTTTTGTGAAAAGTATCTTCAGATGCAAAACCTGGGTTAATCCTATGCACTTTTACCTCACTTTCCTTCATATTTGCTTGTTTCTTTCTGCAGAAATGTAAAGAGAATAGAAAGAAGAGATAGCATGTTCAGACTGTTTAATCTCAATTTCCTATTTCTTCGCAGCCTTGTATTTAGGAGTTAGCATTTTTCATTACTAATGAAAGGAAATTAATTTTAAAAGATTATTAGAGAAGTCATACTTTTTCCAGTACTGAGCTCAGGAGGTTCGATGCTGTATAATAATGAGTGTGTACAGAGAGCTTTGCACAGAGCAGATACTTAAGTTTACTGGGCTGTTTTTGTTTGTTTTTTTGCTCCATGCCCATGATTGCATGGTCACTCAGCTTTCATTGTGAAAACTACATTCACTTTTGTTTCAACAACATCCTTGTAGCTTACACTCCAAGAGACTTATGTGAAACATTGAACTTAAGTGACTTGCCATAACATGTGTGAGCAGCAGAATCTGAACCCAGGTCTTCCTCACTCCAAGGTTGGACTCATACCTACTGCGACATTACCAGAATGAATATGGAAATGATTTCATTTTCAAAGCCTCTAGTTTCATCAGTTTATGACATTATATTATCATTTGCTTAGTCTAAATCAAATTTCAATGATAGATTTCATCAGCACTAGTATACTAAATGAATAATAAACAAGTATTTTCTTTTTAATTAAATTTGTTTCTGCTTTTTCAATAGGACTCTCTACAGAAGAGACGTTATCCGCTTCCATCATTAGCCAACCTGTACATCAAAAGGAAAATACAGCACCATCACTTATTACCAGCAATTCTGATCAGTTTCTGACAACACCAGATGGTGATGAGAAAGACATTACTCAAGAAAATTCTGAATTAAAACACAGATCATCAAAGAAAGATTTGCTGGAAATTGACAGGTTTACAATTTGTGGAAACAGAATTGACTAAATTCCTTGACTTTGACTTTGTGTGCTTAGGATACTGAGCTTTGGGGCAGCAAATGCTATGCTACCAGAATGGACAAGTGCCAGACATGGCACCTAATATTTATTTAAAAACTTAAATTATTCATGGCAAACATATTAGTATCTTTCTACAGACAACTTGGTTTGATTGCTGATCAGATCAAGTAACAACAGAGATCTCTAACTTGCTATGTGGAAAATGTGATGGATTATGAAAACCTCTCCCTGCTTGGCAGAGTGACAGTTTATTTTTTTTTCAATAGACTGAAACAAACGCAGAATCCCTTTGACTTTGTCAGACTGTGCTTCCAGAACATAAAATGTTGCCTCACGGCTTCTTCAGTAGAAAAATCTACCTGGAAAGCTGTGAAATCCTTAACATGAAGCTCCCTTCCCAATGTCCTGTCTCATAAGCAGTTTTGAAACTTTTACTCCATCTGCCAAAGCATTAAAGAGAAATGAACTTTGATAAAATAAAAAGCCACAATAAATGTTATCACCACTCAGAATAATCCTTGAAGATGTATCTGAACTAACCAGAATAAAAGACTATCTTAAATGAGACATGATGCATAGTAGCATTTTATCTAAAAACTAAATTAGTGGCAGTTTATAAAACAAGCAAATTAGAAAAGGGTCTGCATAACTGGGCAAATCCGTTTGTATCATTTTTCAGTTTTCTGTCCTGTAAAGAAAAACACAAGAAGGTGTGAGTTGTTATGTTGCAGTGGGACAAAGAGAAATATTGTTACAAAATGGCACTTTTTATACAAAAGCAGGGCAGTGTTAACTTTAAGGTATAACACCTGGTTTCACTTTATTGTGCTATAGGAATCCTTATGGTGGGAAAACATTTAATGTTGGGCTGGCTGGGGGGATAATTGTCTATGGAGTTATATAAAATTCTGAAGTGTCCCATTTCATTGATAGGTTTTTTTGAAATGGCAGTTTTAAAATAAAACATCCCAAGCTGGTTTGAACAACATTGTCACAAAGTGCTTGGGTTTTTAAAATATGATGCAGACTTTCTGTGTTCATCTGTGAGGTATGAGAAGAGGAGCCAGAAGGTCCTTTGAGTGGAGCTTGAGGTCAAGATTCCATTTTGGCATAGTTATTGGGCTATGGTATGCATCATGAGACAAGTTAGTTCCCATTCTATTTTATTCAGAGAATGCTTCATGCATTTTTATAAAAAGGGTACAACCTCTATTTTTAGAACTATCAAAAAGCTTTCATTAATGTCAATTAAATTATTTTAATTTTGAGTTTCAAACACCATGTGTATAGTTCAGGTTTATATTAAATGTATAAGGTATATTTTTGGTTAAAGACTAGTCTCTTGCTGAATGAAGTCAGCTTTAAACCTTAGGTTTGTGCGTTTGAAATGTGAAAGTTAATCTGAATAATTTGTACTGATTAAAGAAATTGAAAGACTGGTTCATAGAAAAGAGAAGATTGTGTGGACTTGCTTTTGTGAAACCAAAAGAAAGTTGTAATTAAAATGAAAGGAGAATTTTGATTGGTTTTTATGAGAACATACCACTTTAGCATTATTCTTTCCTCCATCCTTTCCATTAACAGAAACAGCAAGAATCCTCTATAAGGTGAATGCAAATAAATTGGGGGACATAAGGGGGGTGGGATTGGAAAACCATGACCCTAATTCAAAAACAGTATTTGTTTTGAATACATTTTGTGTTCATGCAGAGAATGATACTTTAAAATTCAGTTTGAATTATTGAATAAATGTGATATCATATTTTTTAATTTTTTCAGTTACTTTGCAGTTTCTATAGGGATTTTGGGATAATATTCATTTCTTCTGTTAAAATGACATTCAGTACCAATTTTATAAGTGCATCTTGTGTGAAACTCAATAAATTCAATTTTGTAATCTTTTTAAACAAGGTGATTGAATTTATTTTTATAATGCTAAAAATATTTAGTTGCCTAATAGAATTTTCACTTTTAGATGATAAAAATGCTGTCAGTTTTAAAAAATAAAAGCTAACTTCATTTTTTCTTTAGTGTTAGTGGTAATAAGAAGATTGGCTTTTATCTCCTAACAGAGAATCTCTACCTGTTTTATTTAAGGCTACTATCAGTATTACTCAAGTATTCATGACAGAAGTCTTTGGATCGCAAAGGAGTAAACTGTTTACCTAATAGGCTGGTGTTGGTTATAAAAAAACTTAATGACTTCCCAAGTTATTAGATGCTTTGCTTTCTACTTACCTGTCATTTATCTTTATGAATGGAGTGGAGACAAAGGCATGGCTAACGTACCATGCGCATTTTATGTTTTATTGATTTTGAGAGACATTTCATTTTTACCTTTTGGAAGAAGTAAAAATTGTTTCTATCATTCTGGAAAATTATACTTTCCTGCTTCCATTTCCTTGATGCATAGATGTTCTTGAAATAGATTTTTACTTGTTTTCAGGTGTGGGTTGTTCTAGATCAAGGATGGAGAAGCTGCAGCCTGGAGGCCACATGTGGCCCTCTAGATCCTCAAGGGCAGCGCTTCAACTGAGTTCAAACTTCACAGACAGATGCCCTTAATAACAAGATTGGTTGTGTAAACTTGGACTAGAGGCCACATGTGACCTGGAAGCTGTGAGCTCCTCACCCCGTTCTAGTTTTCCAACTCTGAAATTCTGCAAAACTTCCCATGGAAGATCATATTGAGGCCTTCCTGTAGGTCTTTTCTTTTAATATTTTGTTGATATCAGTGCTCCAGCTGGTGGTCAGTCTGTTATCCCTGGTTCTCAGTCCATGACCAGCCCCATTCCTTTTCTAATTCATGGTTGATTTCTGTGAACCTGGGCAAGTCCCTTAACTTTGGAGTCTGTTTCTTATCTGTAAATAGAGTTGTGAGAATTAAATTTTATGACATATATAAAGTACATCACTGCGCAAATGTTAAGGAAGGAAAAAGAAGGTGTTGAAGTCTACATAGCCCACCAACATGTTGCTCCACTGCCTTTTGGTTTACCAACAATTTGGATTCTTCGCAGTATTCTCTGATTCACAACCGTATAGCATCACTAAGATAATACCGGTATTAAAAAGTTGGAATTTTATGTCTTAAAGTTATTGAAAACATGGTATGGTTTCCCAAATGCAATCTAACCTACTCACTCCTTGTTCAAGTCTAGGCCCAGTTCATTGCGTATCTGAGGCACCTGTGCAAGATAAGCAGATGAAGTAACTCAGTAGTAGACTTCCCATTCAAGGTGCATGTTATAGTTTAGGCACTTCTCAGCCATTGTGGTTTGGTTCTATGTGAAGTGGAAGGTTGACCACTTCAGTAAATCTTGTCAAGTATGCTGATACAGTCAAAATTGTAACATGCCTTAGGCATGCATCTGGAAGACCTTGCTGTCCAGAGAAGATTCATCATCTTCCATTTGAACTTTCTCTTTGGCGTACTCCATTACAAGTGCAAATTCTTTGTATAAGATGTACTTATCTTTGTGAGGGTATGCTCCCTTACGCTTTCAACATGAACACAGCAAGTCTAGAGGAAGCAGTGTCCTAGGAAATGATTCTGATTACCTTTACTTATGCCAGGAAACCCATTTGACCAGCTTCTTTGTGAGCTTGTCCAGAAAGAATTGGTAAATCCTTCCATTTAGATGCATCTTATGTCTTGTGCTTTCACTTCATTAAGAAGACTAGTATTGATGTGGTTCCAGTTTTCCAGTAAAACCTAAACTCTGGTCATTAGACTGTCTCATGTTTAGAGTAGGAACAATTAAATATCTGCTTCTAGCCAGTCTAAAAATGATAATTCTTAGCACATTTTGCTTCCTTTTCTACATTCCACCATCACTATTGTGGAAATGGAAAGAAAACCAAACAAGATTATTTTCTGTTTTTTTATTGTTTCATGGGTTGCAATACACCAAAAAATTAATTAACCTCAGGACCATCCCTTTGGTAATGAACCTAGAGTCATCCCTAGACTGCAAAAACAATGCCATTGGGACAATATTCAAGGCCTTTCTAGCTTGGCAGAATATGACAGAATTGTGTTTTATTAGCTTAGCCTTCAAGAATTCAGGAACATCTCCACACCTTAATGAGGCAATGAAATAGGCCTCTCATGGAAAAATTCTGGAAACATGCCACCTTAAATGTTCTATGCTTATGATAAGAGATGCTTAGCAATGCCTAGAAAGTTTTCTGGCTTTCTAACCTCACTCAACTGCTTCCTTGTTGCCTCTCTAATAGCAAGTTTATCTAGACACCAACACAGAAAAGAACAACTTAGGTTATTAATAAAAGTCAATCTTTAGACATAACTCTGATTTTTAAAGGAAGAAAGAACAATTAATAAATTCACAACAGAAGTCTTTGGATCTCAAAGGAGCAAACTATTACTGGTTATAAAGAACTTAATGAATTCTCAAATTAATATTTTTTTGGTTTGTGAAAATGTTTTTCATTTCACATCAGGGAGTTAGGCTCAGGGGGTATAAAGACACCTCTTATTAAGGCATAAAACATGACAAATTAACTTGTAACCTTTTCAGTTGAAGTATAAACATCAAATGTTCATAAGCTTTCTTCTTTCAAAATGTGAGCATGTGCCAGCACATGGCAATTAATTTTCTTGTGTGCATATATACACACAGTGAAACTTTTGACATACTTTGATCCTCGAGTAATCTGCAATCATGTCAACCAAAGAACTAGTCAACAGGGAGGTGTTAGTATGCATGAAATAGAGACAAAATTTCCTTTGGGATTCCTAGGTACATTGATGTTGCAGTGACGTTAGCTACTTTTATTTAATATTTATTTGATGTAGGGAAGATAGATACTGTCTGCTGGGCCTCATTAATCTGATCAAGATAAAACTTATGTCAATCTCATTTGTCCGGAAAGAGAAAAGTTTTTGCATGCTACAAGCTATCAAATTTAGAAGAGAGGTCAAAGTCTTGGAACTTAGTTGGAAGAGACCTCAGATCTCATCTAGTTCTATCCATGCTACACCAAAAATTCCATACATAACCCTCCTAACAAATGGTCATCCTTCACTTGCAGAATTCCAGTGAGAAGGAACCCACTGCCTCCCAAAGCAGACCATTCTACTCATGGATACCTAATAGGAAGTTTCCCTTTTACATTAGCATCTCTCTTCCCATGTGCAACTTGCATGTTACTGCTAATTCTGCCTGGGACTGAGCGTTTCATCCCCCTTCCATGACAACTTTTCCGATGCTTGCCAATCACTATCCTTCAGCTCTTCTATTGCCCTCTTCTGAACACTTTCTAGCCTGTAAAATTCTGTAAAATGACCTAAAAAGAGTAAATGAGGTATGATCGGGGCAGAGGTCAGTGGCATTATCAGCTCACATATTCCGGGACCTCTCGTTCTCTTAATGCAACCTAACGCTGCATTCTTGGGTTTTTATTTTGGATCATATCACAATGCTGCCATTATTAATAATAGTATTTATATAGAGTTTAAGGTTTGCAAAGCACCTTACAAATACCTCATTTTATCCCTAGCATAACCACTGGAGAGGTAGACGCTACTATTATTCTTACTTCATAGAAAAGGAAATTGAGACAGAAGGTAAATAATTTGCCCAGGATCAAACAGTTAAGTGTCTGAGCCAGAATTTGAATTCAGATTTTTCTGACTCCAGGTCTAGTACTCTTGTCTACTGCCATCAACTTGTTATCCTCTGAAAGTCATGGATCATCTTCGTAAACCTACCATGTTGCCACATCTCTCTCACCCTGGCAACATGGCTTAATAAAAGGATTGCAGGATTTTGAGTGAGGGGTCTCAGTTCAAATTCCAGCTCTGCTGCTCATTATATACATTGCTTTGGGTAAGTCATTGGCTTCTGTTTCATCATCTATAAAATATAATAAAGGGATTGGACTCACCTACCAAAGTCATCTACAAAAAAAGAAAAAAAAAATCAGCTGGAGAATGATTATGCAGAATGCCAGGTCCAAAGAACCCGTCCTTCTGTTGTGCTATCATGTTACTTGAGCTAGATTGAAACTAACTTATAACATCATAATGAAAGTTATTCATCCAAATTAGAACCATCAGAGATAGAGTTTTGCTTTGTTTTGTTTTATTTTTAAACAAAAGAAGATTTACATGACATGGTCAGTACATAGCAGAAAGTGCCAACACTGATTTAGCTGAGAAGATTTCCAATGTTGGTCATGCTTCTGGTATGCTAGGAAGGAGCACCACAATGGCTTTTTTTTTCTTTTTTCTTCACTCAAGTGACTAGGAAAGTGTGGTAATAGCTTGTACCATTAATCATGACCTTGTTAAATTTTAATTTTTTCCCAATTAACAAGCATTTAATTTCTCTAATCTCCTGTACCACCTTCTGGAAAAAATAAAGCAAAATTCTTGAAACAGATATGAATAGTCATTCAAAACAAACTTCCACGTTAGCCTTTCCCCAAAATGTCTCATCCTGCATCCTCAGTCCATTATCTGGGTAGCATTCATCATTACCGGTCCCCTTCAGTTACAGTTGGTCATGGCATAGATCAGAGTTCAAAGTCGTTTGTCTTTACAATGTTATTATAAAACTTTCTTTCCTGGTTCTCTTCACTCTATATTAATTCATATAAGTCTTCCTAGGATCTGAATCCATCCCTTTTGTCATTTTTTTACAGTGCAATAATATTCCATTACATCCATTTGCTAAGCCATTCCCAAGTGATAGCACCCTCCCTCTGCCCTTAGTTTCAACTTCTTTCATCACTACGAAAGGGTCATATGGGAATCACTTTTTCATTTACTTTGATACTTTTGAATTATAAGCCTAGTTGTGGGCCAAAGGATATGTACAATATATTAATTTTTAGAATATGACTCAAAATTACTTTCCAGCTTGTCAAGACTAGTTCAAAGTTCTATCAACTGCTAATCCAGTGAGAGACAAAACCTCAGTGCTCCTCTAATTTGCATTCCATACTAGTGATTTGGAGCATTTCCTTATATTTATTGAGAGTTTGTATTTCTTCCTTTGATAACTTCCTATTCTTTTCCTTTGATCACTTATCTGTTGGAAAATAGCTCTTCGTCCTATGAATTTGAATCAGTTCCTTATATCTTGGATATATGAGACTGTTATCAAAGAAACTCACTGCAAAGATTTTTTTCCCCAGTTACTTGTTTCCTTTCTAATTTTAACTGGATTTGTTTTATTTGTACAAAAAAAAATAAATTTTACATGATCAAAATAATGCATTTTATTTTCCATAATCTTCTCTAACCTTTATTCAGTCATGAATTCTTCCCTGTCCATAGATCTGAAAGGTAATTTCTTCCTTGTTTTAATTGTTTTTGTTGTTACCTTTTATATCTAAATCATTTATCTAATCGGAGTTTATTTTGGCTTATGGTGTGAGGTTATTCCCTAATTCTTGTGAGACTGCTGTTCAGTTTTCCCTGCAGTATTTTTACAAATAGTCTACCCCAATAACTGCAGTTTTTATGTTTATTGAACAGTGTGCTACTCTCTATGACCCTTTATTTCTGTATGTTGTGTACCGAGTCTAATTGACCTCTCTCTTTTTTTAACCAGTACCAAATCATTTTAATGACTACTGCTTTGTAGGATAATTTAAGATCTAGTACTGGTGGCCTTCTTTCTTTCCTTTCCATTTTATTTCATTATTTCCCTCTAGGTTCTTGACTTTTTATGTCTCTATATGAATTTAATTATTCTCTTTTCTAGCTCTTTAAAATAATCAGTGGGAGGTTTGATTGATACAACATTGAATAAATTAGATTATGTAGTTAGTGTTATTAGCTTTATTAGATTGACTCAATCTACTCATGGCAATATTTCTCCAGTTATTTGACTCTATTTCCACAGTGTTTTATGTTTGGACTCATGGTTCTTAATAAGTGTCCCAGTAAATAAATTCCCAAATATGTCATGCATGCTGTTATTTTGAATGGAATGTCTCTGATTTATGTGCATTTATTTTATATCTTGCATTTTTGCTGAATTGTTTCCATTAATTTTGGTTGACTCTGGGATTTTCTAAGTAAACCATATCTTCTGTAAAAAGTAATAATTTTGTTGTCTCCTTACTTATTATTCTTACTCTCTCAACCTCTTTTGCTTTATTGTTATACCTCTCATTCCTAACATTTATGTTTAATAGTAGAGTTTATAATGGACATCCTTGCTTTTTCCCTGCCTTTATTGGAAACGTTTCTAATTTTCCTCCATTATATATAATGTTTGTTCTTGGTTTTGGATAGATTTTTTTTATTATATTAAAGAAAGTTTCATTTATTCTTGTGCTTTCTAGTGTCTCTAATGGAAACAGTTATACTTTGTCAAAAAGGCCTTTTCAGCATCCATTGATATGATCATGTTTGCTACACCTTTCAAAGCTATGAACCAATCCTACGTTCCCTATCCCACCAGCTCTCGGTCATATCTATGAGATCCAGTTTCCTTCCTCACATTAGAATCAGGTTCACCTTGCCTGTTACTTGTACTCTGTGCACTTAAATGTAAGTATCTGAGTCCACAGGTTTGTATGTTGGATGCTTTCTCAGATTTAGTCTTCTGTAAATTACTGAACATCTTATTGACATTATTTTTTCTATATTATCATTACTCTTTGGTTATCTAACTTGGCAAATTATGTATAGTAGCCAGTTTGGGATTTGTTTGTTTTTAAGTTTAGATATCTAAAATGTTAGGTATCTAGAAGATAGAAAGCTAGAAAGTTGTGGGGGGTTTTTATGGAGAATACTTCAGTCCCTTCCAAATGCCAGTTAAATGAGGTACTGCTATGTTAAATTTTAACTAGAATAGATAATAGGGAAATATTGTCACCTTTAATGAAAGGCATATTCTGTAAAGTGCTTGTTAACATATTTTTTTAGGTTTTCAATTATATTTAACCTGATGAAGATTTATATCTTCTTTATCTCTAATATCATCTGATTCGCAAGATTCCTTCCAAATTTAACATTCTGTGAGTCTCAGAAGTAACCTGAAAGTAGGTATTGAGCTTTGCTTTCTATGTGTATATTTTAGTTATATTTCATTTGAGAATTACAATAGTTTCTGTTTCTTTTTAATTGGATTCATTCTGAGATTGCATAATGGATCAGATTTTACCAGGTGAATAATTAAAACCATGAAAAGTTGTTACTTTAGAAACTTATCAAGTTAACACCAAAGCCTATTTCAATGCTTTATCATGGCATAGAAGTAATCCTAGATTTTTGAAATCTATGCCAATGAAGTGTAAGTTCTAGCAGATTATTCCAAGCTAAAAAAAATTTTGGTACCTTTGCAGTTACACTCTCTGCTGTCCAATATTCAACCTAATGAATTATAGAGACTTACCTGTACTGTATGTTGGGACAGTAATTGATTTATTCTTTATCCATGACAATCCATAAAATTATATAATTAAAGGTGGCTCTCAATCCTATGAGACCCTCTTCTGGTTCTGCATCCACAGTGATACAATAAAGAAATGGCTGCAGAAAATGCTAAGAACTGTGCAGTTGTTATATTTGCTATGAGCCCTAACTGGCATTCAAAATATGTGCTTTTCTTCCAATGATCAATGAATTGATGTTATTGAAAGAAGTGACATTCTTGTAATAAATCAAACCATAGGACAAAAAGGAAGATATGGCAAATGAAAAGATGACTCACAGTTTCTCCTTGGAGATGGAAAGGAATTCATTGGCTTGTTGATAATGAGTTAGAAGAGGCTTAAGAGATTCTCTATAAAGGAGAACATTCTTTGCCTGGGGTGACAGCAAGTAAAAAGGCATGGAATCAGGAGATGGAGTTTCCTGTGTGAAAAGCAAGAAGTAGGCAAGTGTAGCTGAAATGTAGTGTAAGAAGTCTGGCACCATAGGAAGAAGCCAGGTTGTGAAAGGCTTTCAACACAAACAGAGGATTTTGTACCTGAAGCTAGAAGTAACAGGGAGCCACTAGGTTTTCTTGAGAAAGATCATGGTACGGTCAGACCTATGCTTTTGAAAAATCACTTTGATGAGTGAGTACTCCAAGGATTAATCTGTTTATTGCTATTTCAATCTTTATTAGTGGAAAATCTTTCACCGAATCACCGAATTTTAGAGGTAAAAGGGACTTCTGTAAACATCTAGTACCAACCATGGCAGAAAAATAATTCCCACTGTGACTCATTCAATCACAGGGAGAATAGATTGGAGTGGGAAGACCAATAAGAAAGTTACAGCAATTGTCCAAATGAAATAATGAAGTCCTGAACCAGGATGGTGGCTATGTAAGTGGAGAGAAAGTGACATATATGAGAGATGATGTGAAGGCAGAAATTACAATATTTGGCACTAAATTAGATTTGTGGAATGAATGAGAGTGAGGAGTTGATGGTAAAACTAAGGTTGCATGTCTGGGTAATTGGGAAGATTGAGGGCAGTGCCCTCAATAACAATAGGGAAGTTTGGAAAAATGGAAGGCTGAAGGGAAAAGAGAATGAATTCTGTATTGTGTTCTTTTGCATCTCTTAGAATGTAAACTTTTTAAGAGCAAGGACTATTTCTTATTCATATTTAGACCTGCACTCCCCACCCCACCCTTGAGCACAGGACCTTATACACTCAGTGAATGATTTCTTTTAGTTTCTTTGACGCTCTCTTTCTCTGGTATTCTTATCTCTATCATGAGAAAAACACATAATGCCTAGTATGTTAGAGTTTGGTAATCTATCATTTATCACACCTTCATTCCATCCCCCTGTACTTTACATATGAGGAAAACTGAGACTCATAGTCATGAATTACTTTCCCACCGTCACTTAGCTAGGTTGTCTGGGGGAATCTATGTAGATTAAATGAATAGCCCAGTGAAACTCATAGTTGATAATTACATTCCTTCCACCAATAGGCAGTATGGTAGAGCTCTGGATCAAGGCAACCTGGGTTCAAGTACTGCCTGCGGCAGGTTGAGTTGACTATTGGTTGTCATGCCATCTCCTAAGACTGTAGGTGGAAGAATGGTTGGTCAATCTGCTTTGTTGGAAGGAGTCTCCTCCCAAGTAATTCTCTACAACAATGAAATCAGAGAGATTTCCATTGTGAAAAGTAGAAATCACAGGTGAATTTCACCTATGAGAAGGGGAAACCTCTTCCCTCCCTCTCCAAAAAAAGAAAAAGATTCCTTCCACCACTCAGTGCTAGTGCAGTCTGCTTGAGAGGGTACGTCCTGCCATTTAAACAAAAGCATGGGTGTGGGTTCAAGGTGTACCTAAGCATACCCTAATTTCTCCCCCCAAAAGTGGTATTTTGTGTCACATTTTAAATTTTATATTTTTAAATAAAGTTTAGTTGGTAAATTTAATAAATTAAATATAGTTACATTTTAGTTCCTTTAGTTTCATGAATAAAAATAATATTGTTTAATATTGAGCATTCAAAATTAGTTCCCCTTTCAAAAATGGAATTCCCTAAGGACACACTTGAAATGTGCCACCCATAATCATACCTATGTTCAGAAAGCTTTTCTGTGGACCAAATGATAGCATTGTCCCAGATTTTATGTTACTTAGATGTTTACTTCATCCTGCAATGTTGGAACCTATAATTGCAAAGGAAGGAGGGAGGGAAGGAAGGAAGGAAGGAAGGAAGGAAGGAAGGAAGGAAGGAAGGAAGGAAGGAAAGAAAAAAACAAGCATAAGTACATGTGCTAATCATTTTACAACCATCTCTTTGATTAACACAGTGGGATTATTTATATCACACAATTCTAACTTGCCTATGTCATATCTACCTTCTTCCCCAGCCCCTTTCCACAAAGCATATCTCTTGGTAACTGAAACTTAGAGATATAAATAGGAAGAGGCTGTCAGTACTGTGTAAAATTAAGCCCTTCAATTTAACATTTTCATCCTTTTTTTATTGGAAAACTCAATGCAGGATAAGGTTTTCTGTCAGTACCATGCTATATTTCCCTTTAACTCTTTCAGAGAAAACAGGTTTGAAGAACTCCTACTAAAACAATCAAAAAGCATTTGTTAAGTGTTTACTCTATTTGAGGCACAGTGGTAAGTACTGAAGATCCAAAGAAAGGCCCCAAACACAAACAAATAAAAGAAACACAGTCCCTGCTCTAAAGTAGATTACATTCTGATGAGGGAGACAAATAGTAAATACCTGCAGACATTAGATAGTGAATTCTCTGAATGCAGGGACTGTTTTATGCCTTTTCTTGTATCAAAGGGACTTAACACAATGCCTAACGCCTGGCAGGCACTTTTCAAATGCTGAGGTAGAGTAGAAGGGAGGTCATCTTGGAAGGAAGGCACTAGCAGCTGGAGAGACCAGGCAAGGGTTCCTCCCTCTGCAGCTGTGAATTGAGCTGAGTCTTAAAGAAGTCAAAGCAAGTAAGAGGTGATGGTGGGGGACGTGGAGCATTCCAGGCATGGGGGGCTGCCAGCGCAAAGGCGTGAAGACAGAATATGCAGCATCCTGGGCAAGGAATAAATAGTGAATATGTCACTGTAGGGAAATCATAGACAGAGTGGAGGACAGTAATCCTTGTTAAGCAGATTCCATCAAGATCTTGCTTCACTTTGTAGCCAGAATGCTCCCACTCTTCATCTTTAGAAGGGATGGAGGGAAAGGCTGAGCTCATCTCAGGGATGAAGTCAAGGAATAAACTCTGTTTTTGTAGGACCTTAAGTTAATGGAAATATTAAGTTTATAGGAATGGGAGTTGTTAATGGGACTTCATTCTAGTGGACCTGGTTTTCTGAGGAGAGTCCAATGAAAAAGTCCCTTTATTCTTTCAACCCTTGTTGGTGAGAAATCTCTCAGAATGACAGAATTTCAGGCTTCGGATGGATCTCTGCACCCATCCAGTCCAACCCACGTCTGAAAAACAATCCCCATCAAATCCCCAACAATCCCCCAAAATCCCCCCAAATCAATCAACCATCAAGCATTTATTTATTAAATAACTGCTGTGTGAATGCGCTAAAAAAAATATTAAGTGCTATGTGCCAGAAACTGAGTTAAACACTGGGTATACAGAGACAAAAGCGAGAAGATCAACATTCATTAAGCACTAAGCACTATGCTAAACTCTGGGTCCCTGCCCTCAATGAGCATATACTCTAATGAGGGAGGCAACGTACATATACAAGGCCCATAGAACGCAGAAACAAGGTAACTTTGAAGGCAAAATGACCAACAGCTGAAGGGACCAGGAGAGGTGGATAATGGAAAGTGGAACTTCAGGTTGACTCTAGAAGGAAACTGGAGATTCCAAGAGACAGAGGTGAAGAAGAGAAGTCATTCTAGGAATGGAGGAAAGCCGCAACTGGGAGATGGCCAGGGTTAGAGGAAATTATAATGAATTCTGGTCTGGACTTTTAGGGTGTCTACAAATCATCCTATTGGAAATCTCTAAAAAGCAGTTAATACTATGGAGACAGGATCTCAAGACAAAGCTTAGGCTGGATATATTCTGTTAAATCACCAGATCATTTGTCGAGTTGTGGTGAGAATTAAGGTCCTACCCTTTCCACCCATACAGGTTGGACTGGTTTTTTGCTGAAAGGCTATGAGGCTTCATTCATTGGCCCAGGAGACCAAGGTTCAAATTGACTTTGACAAGGCTTCCTGGTAGGCTCTGTCATATGATTTGGCCTCCTGGTCACCTAAGGGCAGAAAAGGCTGTCAGCTGAGTTTAAGTGCTAGAATATCCTTGTCGAATATCCTTTCTAAGCTAAAGCTAAGTAAACCTTTTGTTAACTGTTGAATGACCAAGCACCTGACAAGCACCTCATTTTATTCCGATCTTAAAAGGTACCTGCTGACATCAAGCCTGCCCCATATACACCTATGTGAACTCAGGGTAATAGTTGAAAGTAAGCTTAAAGATCATCATCTAGGCCAGCGGTGTTAAACACAGATGTAAATGGTAGCCAGCAAACAGTAAATAAGGATCCTTGCAGAGCACATATTGACAATTTTAAAATGTAATGTTATCTGTGTTTTATTGTATTTTTATTTATTTTGTTAAATATTTCCCAATTACTTTTTAATTAGGTTCAGGCTGTTTGACATCTCTGATCTAAGTCAACTTTCCTCATTTTATAGATGGGAAAAAACTGAGACCTAGAGGGGAGGAAATTTGCCTAAATTCTCATAGGTAGAAAAGTCAGAATTTTACACGCATTTATGCTGACTCTAAGTCCAGGATTCTTTACTATACCCTCCTACCTTAGGGTGGCAAGTGCAACAATGCTTCTTTGATGACTGGATGTATGTAATGTAACTTCATGAATGTAAATAGTCCTTTTCCAGGACTGTAATAGAAATGGAGAAAATGAGATTGTGTCAGTGCCTACTGCCTATATAACCCATTCCACTGCCCTCCTTTTCTTTAAAACCAATATACAAGCAACAAAAAAATTACATGTTTAGTAAATTAAATTACAAAGGATTTGTGAATTATCTATAAAAATGAGGATGCAATGGAGGGGAAAGACTGTTTTGCATGGGAAGAGACTAGTCATTTGTTATGTGCAAGTCACCATGGAAACAAGATAGTCACTGTGTTCCATTCAAGAGCACAGGCATAGAAATCAATAGACAACTTTTAATCTTAATTCTCCCATTAACCAACTGTATGACCTTGGGCAAGTCATTTTTCCTACTTGTGACTTGGTACCTCAAATTTGAAATAATAAGATTGGACTAGGTCACCATCTCCCAAACAGTTTGGGAGTGTTTGCTCCTTCTTGGATTTCTTTATAATCTCTTTTGCACACTTTATATCCCCTCCATAGAATGTAAACTCCTTGAGAGCTCCTTTCATGTTTCAAGGAGCTAGTATGACTTGAACATGATAAGCACTCCATAAAGATATGTTGTATTTAATCAAATAGCTGTGACCATGGAATGCCTTGGGATGAAAATGTATTGACAGACTCACAAGAGATGGGGAATGGGAAGAATCTGTGGATATTTAACAAATAGGGTTATGCGATGGGAAGAACCCTGGATTTGAAGTTAGAAAATCTATATCCTAATTTCGGTTCTGTCACTTCCTTTGCCTATGAAATCCTGGTCACTTTACGGGTCTCACTTGTCTCAGACGTCAAATGCACAGATCGGATTAAGAAAACCTTTTTCCCTTCCAAGGTTCTAAATCTACAGTCATTAAGGTACTCCCTAGGTAAAAAAGGATGTTAAGGAAATCTTGTAATAAAGTAAAAGAAAATCTAATTTCATGCTGAAAAGGAAATATCACATAGCATAAGCATTTGTGATGCGTACATAGCTTTATGTTTAATATTTTAGAGGGGAAAATGAAGCTAGCATTCAACATTTTCTCACAGAATACCTCTTCACATTGCATGAAGCCCCAGAATTCAGTGGAACAACATTTGGAGACCCCTGAACTTAATCTCTCAGGTCTTTCTAATTCTATAAAGTATGCACCTGGGAACAAGAGAAGACAAACAGTTTCTCTTTATTATCCATGACAAGGATATGGGTCACTAGCTGAGTCACAGCTCTCATTTTGGACAAGCTAATAAACCACCGTGTCACTCACAGGTTCAACCCTGCCCTGCCTTTGCAGGTGTGCAGGGACTGCAGCTGTTGCTTGTATTTCCCCTTTCCCTGCGATATGTAAATTATGCTGAGATAATTTCAAAGCTTGAACAACCACAGAGGTCACTCCAAGGTGCTGTCTCTGCTGTCACATGGATAATTCCTCAAATTGTGCTTGGGGGAACAATATTCTTCTGTGTTGGTCAGACCATGAACAATGAATACACTAGAGATGGCACATGGAATGTCCACCATTCTGGACTAAAAACCCATGACTTACATCCTTTCATTTGTCTTCTGCCCTCAAATATGCCAAGAACAAATACATCAGGAGTGAAATTATCTTAGCTGGGGATGCGTCAAAGACAATATTTCAGAAAAGAAGAACATTACTCAAAGTCTTCATTGTGTCAGGAGAGAAAGGATGTTTGTATACACAAACAGCTTATTTCTTTTCCTTTGGTCTACACTGTAACACATCGATGCTAGAGTTACAAAAAGTTTTGTCGCTTCCCACTGCTAGCCAGGAGTGGCCTGTCATGGGAATGATCATTGATGAAGGACAGAAAAAGAATAAGTCCTGCCTCAATTATTGTGTTGATTTCTTCATAACTGAATATGTTTCTAAGCAAGATGGTTGGATAATAAAGTGTTCGGCATGTGCCAAAAGAAGATAAATTTGAGGTCACAGAAAAATTACATACTTAGTAAAGTTGAATTGAAATCTAATTTGAACACACACCAACACCACTTCCCACCCCCAACAACAAAAATGACTTTAAATATTACTTAGAAAAAAATGTTATTTGCTGGGAAAATAGATACTCTCTGAATTATGAACCAATAAGAATCATATCTATTCCAATTGCTCCCCAGAGGCTGAATCTGCTCTATGGACTTCTTGACTGTCTTTAAGTGACTGTTATCCAGCTTCTCCTGGGAGAATCTCAAGTGACTGAGAATTCACTATCTTCTAAAGCTGCCCTATCTGTTTCTGAATGCTTCTGCTTGTTGGGAAGTAATTTCTTATATTGGTTTAAAAATCCCTTGATAGACCTTGAATTTGTGAAGCACTGTGTGCTTTTCAAAGTCTCTTTCATTATATTCTTTTGACTATTAGAGTCATCTTGTGAAGAAGAGATTTGGAAGGCCACTTGAGAGGTAATCCAGTTCAACTCTCCATTTTTTCAATGAGGAAAATAAGGCCCAGAGAAATTAGGTGACTTCCCAAAGGCACCTCTAGAGGAATGGCAGAATTCAAAATCCTGTTCTCTGATCCCAAATCCAGTATTCTTTCCACTGTAGTAGGAGGTCAGGTCAACTTTCTGTTAAGTATCTAAATATAGACTATTTCCTCAATATATAAAACACATTAAAAGTTTTTTTTAATTAGAAATAAACTAAGAATAAGAAAGAATCAGATAGATTCTTCAACCCAGTAAAAGATTTGTATAAGAGAACCTTTCAAGATAGAAATAAAATCTAAAAGAAACTCAGGTGGTGTCTTAATGATATCAATATCATCTTCACTTTCTACTTCTCCTTTTAAAGAAGCATTCATACACAATTTAGGCACTGAAATATTTACACTATCATTTGGAAATACTCTAATAGGGGATCAAGATAATTATCTTATTTCCCTAGAAAACCTTAACTGTAATTTATACTGTGGGCTCCATAGATTAAAGATATTAACCCACCATGTCAAAGCAGGGACTCACTTTTACCTTTTTGTATTTCTAGCCCTTAGCATAGTAGTACTCAGCACATACTAGGCACTTAATAATGTTTGTTGACTAATTGCCTAATTGGTGACTGTCTTTCCTAAAGTCAGAATTTCAGAATGCCCCATCCCTCCCAACTGTGCTTCTCTTGACTCCCTACTCTTTGGCCATCTCCTTAATTGTCTTGATGTCAAGACTGTGCCCTTTACTCTTCACTTTTCCTCTCCCCATCCCCAGTTCTAGAACCATGAACCATAATCAAATCAAGCCTGCTGTTCTTAAATAGGGTGTTTGATCTACCCCCTCCCCACCATGGCTTCTTCATTCACTATCTCAATAACTTTCCAAATCAACACATCCCTCCCTGCACTACTCTTTGTGTTGTTTTTGTATTTGTATTTTATCCCCAGGGTTTAGCACAGTGCTTGACACATAGTAAACAGTTAATAAATGGTCTTTCTTTTTTTTCCCTTTATGTCTTCCTTTTTCTTTTCTCTCTCTCTTCCTTCCTCCCTCCTGATTTCCTATCCTCCCTCTCTCCCTTTCTTCCTTCATCCTTCCATTCCTTTTTTCCTCCCTCATTCCCTCCTCCCTTTCTTCTTCATTCTCTTCCTTATTTTCCTTCCTTCTCTCCTTTCTTCTTCTTCCTCCTTTACTCCATCCTTTCTTTTCTTTCTTCTACTCATTTACATCTTTTCTGTCTATAAGACTGTAAGCTCCTTTAGAGAAAGAGCTTTATTGCTTTTCATTTCTTTATCTCCAGTGTCTACTACATTAATTTCTCCTCCCCTCCTACTGCACTGTAAACCCTTAATATAAGTTTGTCAAATTTAATTGAAGTGGAAAAACCATAAAGGAAGTTGAAATACCTTAAATGAAATATAATCCTGAAATATGGTGGTAGTCATAGGAATGGGAAAGTAAGGGAGACTGCCTGGAGTCTCAAAGGTTCAGGCAATTGTTGATTCTGGGTAGTAGAGTGGTAAGAACACTGAACGTGAAATCAGAGGATGTGAGTGTGACTACAATACCTGCTACTTGCTATCAGGGTGAAAAGGGAGTAAAGAAACTCCTAGGTGCCCTGACGCTTGGAATCTTATGATCTTATGTTCCAGACCTGCCCACACTGAAGCGATGGAAACAGCCAACGCACTATTTCACAAAATGATACCCCTTTCCCCTTTCTAATCAGTTAAATCCAGCTAATTACATCCAAGAAACACTCAATAAAATGATACTAAATAGATCAGTAGTCCTACTATAAACTACTGGCACCAATATAAGTCTTCAGCAGAGAAGCATTTGCAAAATCCTTTTTTATTTCAAACTCTTTAACTAGGCCACAGGTAATCCCCACTAACAGACAACTGCCCCCATTTTAAAAGTCAGTCCTGTATCTCAGCTTGAAAGCTCTGTTACCACTAAGAATTAAAAGTCCAACTCTCCTACCCATCTAGCCATGACTCAATAACTGAATCAGTGTCTGATTAACTGCCCTCAAAAAAAAAACAAACTATTTAATATGACCCGAATCAGATTTTGTGGCTGGGAAATAGTTAACAAAAAAACCCCCACAATATAATACAACATAGATAATACTAATTAGTGGGTTTCTAAGTCAATATGAGAATCCTTCTACTTGAGTTTGACACCACTGTTCTAAAACTTCTGCTCAGAGATTCCATCCTGATGGAGGCCAGTTAGATTTGCTCTGTTCCAGGACCCCAGATTTCATCTCTTCCCTTGACCACCTGTGTATCCCTGATTACAAAGTGGGGCATGCCAGGAATTATGGACAACCAAGCTGCACAAACCTATCACCACTATTGGAGTACTTGGTGATATGGTGGGCAGGGAGGAGTATGAAGGAGAACACAGGCCTTGAAGTCAATCAATCAATTAATCAGTAATCATTTACTAAATGCCTACTATGTGTCAGGCACTGAGCTAAGCACTAGAGATACAAAAGAGACAAAAGACAGTCCCTTCCCTCAAAATCACAATGCAGGAAACCTAGATTTAGGTCTTTTCTCTGCCACTTGGCTGACATTGAACAAGTTACATAGAGACTTTAAGCTCCCTGAGCTTCAGTTTCCATATGAGTAAAATAGGGAAGTTGATAATGTTACTGCCCACCTCACGGGACTATTGTGAGTATTTTGAAACCTATAAAACATTGCATAAATGTAAGAATTTTACTACAAATCAATAATCATCTCCACATGTCACAAAATATTAAGGTTATAAGAAACCTTTGAGAACACTGAATCTAAGCATCTTGTTTTAAAAGAGGAGAAAACAGATCTAGAGAAAGGAAGTGACTTATCCAATATCATACACCTAGTAAGTGGCATAGCCTAGACTCCAAACATGGAATATTTGGCTCTACCTGAGACAAAACCTTTTAGTAATTAGGGAAATCCTTAAAGGTGGGAGTGAGGGGAGAGGAGAAGGGTAATAATCCTTTCCTGAGTCAAAGTAAGTGAGGCTATGGAGCAGAAGGCATACATAAATCAGGCCTGGGTTACTACTAAGCTCCGGTATCCGATGGTTGAGAGAAGCTAGTGAACTGATGTTGTTGAACATTTCAGTCATGTCCAACTTTTTGTTGGAGTTTCTTGACAGAGATACCATAATGGTTTGCCATTTCCCATTCTAGCTCATTTTACATGTAGGAAACTGAGGCAAACAGAGTTAAAGTGAGTTAAAGTGACTTGCCCAGGGTCACACAGCTAGTGAGTGTTTGAGGCTAGATTTTAACTCAGGTCTCCCTGACTCTACGTCTGGTATTCTATCCATTGTGCCACCCAATGAATTGATATCATCAGAGATTCCAAAGTTCCGAAAATCTTCTGAAATTTAGGGAATTAAAATATAAGGAGTTGATACTTCATACAAATTAAAACTATTTCTTGGAAATTTTTGGTTATAGTTTATTTTTTTTGTTTGTTTTTTAACTTGTGATTTTGACGTTGTGCAGGATAGGGATTTCTTCCCAATGCAGATGACCAACTCAGTAACAGTCTCAAAGAGCTGCCTGGGGGAACTGACAGGTTGTCCCTTGTCATATAGCAAGTATGTATCAGAGACAGGATTTGAATCTAGACCTTTCTGACTCCAAAACTGGCCCTCTGTCCACTATACTGTGCCAACTCTCTTCTAGGACGGTGGAGTATTTTTATTCTGGAGGCTAAGATGTTCTGCCCTCATTCGTCCTGCCCCTGACACTCCTTGTGTTTCCAGAAAAGAAATGCCCATCACGACTGTCATCTTGTATTAATTCGGCCAACTCCAATATGACTTTAGAGATCTTTAGGAATCATGCTATATTGGCCTAACTATTGGTCTTGTTGCGCAAAGGTCAATCATGTGGTATAATTGAAAAGGTACCAAAACCTTTCCTGTACCAAAATACTGTCTCTTTCACCACCAGCCAGCCACAGCTCCTAAAATGTCCACTGGAATATCATAAGCACTTATTAATGCTTTGTCATTCATCATCATTCATTAAGGTCTTAAGTGTGATGAAGGAATGACCCAGGCTCTCAAGGGTTGTGCCAACAGAGTGGGAGCTCTGTCAGGAGCTAAGTAACTGGAACAGCTTTGAGGATTGGCTTCTTGATAACAATATGAGTATCTACTATTAAATATCATCTTCTAAATTACAGAGAGTTTTTAAGTCTGATTTGGCAAAGAGAGTATTCATGCTATTGAAATAGTTAATTCTTGAAATAGTGAAAGAAGAATGCCTTAAGGACCTGATGAAAACATGTGCTTCTCAGGTGTTACTACCTAATACCTTCTCAGGCATTATTACTCATCATCATTAATTAGTTCATCTGATTTGAAGTTATCACTCTTCAAAAGACACACCTACTAGGTGTTAACAGGCTGCATTAAGAAACTTCCAAGAAGAGCAGTAATTTAAAACGCTGTTTATGGAAAGGTATGCTAGGAAAAGATGATCTGGTCACTTGTCAAGACTGACAGCCTGAGTGTTCTACTAGTACCCTTCTATGTCAGGAGAAAGGAAGCAAGATCCCTGGAGCGTTGGTTAGACCCCATATGATGAACTCATAGGAAGACAGGACTAAGAACTGAACAGGGCAGGCACAGATGAGTTTGGATCCTCGTTATTGGAGGCAGCAGCCAAGTTGATGAGCTAAGTCGTAGACATTTGAGTCTTGAGTATTGCCATTAACTGTCACTTGACTGAGGGTGATCCTTGGCCAGATATGAGAGCCCAGTCACATCAAACCACTCTCGGTTCCATCACGGTGGCAAAGGCATCCTGGATCTTCAGGAAGCAACTCTGAGAGGAAAGGAGCAATCAGTTTCAGGCATCATCTCCACAGGGACCTTCAGTATTTAAGGGTTTAACAGGTGTAACAGGACTCCATCTTGGGAAGCTGTAGCAGCTGTGTGCAGGATCCTGCTGTGACTAAGTCTTTCTACCTGTGTGGTCCAGAAGAGGCAGTTGGTTGTTTACCAGACTTGGATACCAAGAAGGGAATAAGCAGAACCAAGGAGTCAAGCTGTTCCTGGGGAATATACAACTGAGAGGAAGGAAATACGGATCTAAAGCCCACAAAGCTGGTCGACTAGCTACAAGGAGACAGGTTTCATAGACCAAGCTCTTGTCACTTTCACTCAATCTCATTCTGTGCTCGATCTGATCCTACCCGGCTCTTCTGAATTCCTCAGCATTCAAATGGATGTCTCAATGGTGGTATGTGATATCCCACCTCTGGTATCGGTGTCTACACAGACTGTCCTCCAGACCTACAAGGCATTCCCTCCTCACCTCCAGCTTCTAAAATCACTAGTTTCCTTCCCAGTATGGCTAATCTCCTACAAGAGGGCTTTTATGATCTCCTCTGTTGTTAGAACTATCTATCTCTTAAAATAATTTTATAACACTGTGTATTTTCTGTATTTACTTTGCTGTGTATATGCTCTACTATCAGTAAATCATAATCTCTTTGAGGGAGAGGATAGGATTGATTCCATATCCCAAGGGCTTGGAATGGTATCTTGGTGATAGGAAACACCTAATAAGTGTTTGCTGAATGGAATATAACTTTTCAGGGAGTCATGTCTTCTGTCTAGTCATTCTTCTCCAACTTTGGGTCCTCTTGCACCTTAATTTGATTGGATTCACTTGTGAAAACCCAAGACTTGCTTGGGTGGGTTACACAGTGAATTTAGGAGACTGATTCACACCCTCTATTTCAGTGTATAGACCTACAGATTCCAAAGTAACAATTAAGTACCTCCTTGCCTGCAATCCCCAGCATGAAAAAAGAGTACCCAGAGCTATTGTCTAGATGTCTAAAAGATTACTGTTCAATGGATTCTTTATTCAGAAACAATGAGCAAAAGCTTTGCATGCTGATTGTGAAAAGTTATTGAACCCTGCTCTGAAACATCACATATAAAATATAAGACACAACCCAGGGACCACCCCTCTCCTATAAGAGGTTCTGGCTCCGCACTCATGCAAGCTGGTTTCAGTCCTAGGAGAGGGAACCTGACTCCAAACAGAGGGGAGCAGATTTTTCTTATATTCTCTGAGTCATTATTCTCTCACCTGGAATTATGCCAGGAAAATCTCCTTAAACAAAGCTTAAATCTGGCTTATGTCTAAGGTGCCCCTTAGCAAGATCCCGAATAGAAAAGTTACTCAATGCGCACAGTAGCATTAGGTATAGGACAGTCATTTATTTACTTACTCTACCACAAAAGAATTATAAGCACACATTGACAAATTCTAAAACTGTGAAACAATGACCTATCGTTCAAGGCAAAGACTCCCAGGATACTAGTGGAACTATTGAATTCATTTCACTTTCATCTCAATCTATACTGTCTAAACAACAAGGTCCATATTTTCTGACCAGCCAAGCATGTACAGTACACCCTCCTATCTATGGTTCTTTTCTCCTCTGGGAAGGGTGTAGCTGTAGAGAGCAGCTTCTTCTGGGTAACCAGCATCCGATTCAATTACTCCTGATACCTCAAACTCAAGAAGTTGTTGCTAAACCCTAGAAACATCCACCTCAGAATTACTATTTGCTCATAAGTCAAAAATAAACATTTATATAGTGCCTACCACGTGTCAGGTACTATGCTAAGTGCTTTTACAAATATTATCTCATTTGATCCTACCAAACCCTTTGAGATAGGTATTGTTATTAAACCCATTTTTTCAGTTAATGAAACAGAAGTTAAGTTCATGCCCCTAGTATGTGTCTAGGGAAGGATTTGAATTCAGGTCTTCCCATCACGAGACCCAGTGTTCTAACCGCTGCATCCCCAGCTACCTTCATAAGAATGGATAAGAATACTTGTTTATTCCTATGAAGACATAGCACATACTTCATGGACTTGCTTCAGTATGAAAAAAAAAATGTTCATTTACCATTCAAAACAGGTAAAATTCCTATCAATCAACTGATCAGTACTTCATCCTAAGTCATTAAAGAAAAGTGCATGGGCCCAATGTTGACCTAATGACATGGACATATACATGATTATGCATAATTAGGCTAGTCCAGTTGAAATTAGACTTCTTGGTGACCTCTTGATGACTTCTAAGGAGTGGAACAGCATGCATTGGTTTGTGATTTGGAAGAGATATAGAAAATTCAAAATCATTACAGACCCTCCAGGCTGGTGGACACCACAGTATGTTATCCCAAGGGACCAAGGGGAAGCATGAAGTATTGTGGACCTAGGGACAGGAACAACATAAAGGATAGAAGGGCTTTTGTCAACTTCATAGCTTTGCTCAAAGATAGCCTTGATCACTATCTTGAAGTAACGTCTCCTTTCCTTATCCTTACATAGACATCTTAAAAAATATGTAAGAACATTTGATCAACACACATTTATTAAGTGACTATTTCATAAACATAAGGGATGTTACTGTTGACATTTTCAAATCCTAGTGTTGCTGGTGTATTAGAACTAGAATGCGGTAATTTGAATCTCATCTGATTTTTCTGATGACTTGAGGGTTGTTTGGATCTGGATCTAAATCTGGCCTTGACTCAGAGTATTTGCTATAGATCTATCCCTTGGCCATATTTACTAGAATGCATCCTTAGAATGAAGATGCCAGATAAACCCCAAGGATGTCAAAGATGGAAATGTTCCATATACACCAAAGTATTTATAGCAATTTTTTTGTGGTAACAGAGAATAGAAAACAAAGTCAATCAATGCCTATCTATTAGGGAATGGTGAAACAAGTTATAATAATTAGCATTTATGTGTTGTTTTAAGGACATTTGATCTCACAACAACCTGTGGGGCAGGTGCTACTATTATCTACATTTTATAGATGAAGAATCTGGACCATAGAAAGTTTAAGTGACTTAGCTAAGATTATTCACTAGTAAGTGTCAAAGGGAGGATTTGGACTCAAGTTTCTTTGACCCCAATTCAGTGCTCTATCTATCATGCCACATAAAGGAGCATAATGGAATATTTCTGCACTGTAAGAGACAATGAATGAGAAGGATTCAGAGAAGTGTGGGATGACTAGGATAAATTGATGAAAGTGGTGGAAGTGAGCAAGAGCAGGGAAACAATATATATGTATGTATGTATGTATATATATGTATGTATGTATGTATATGTGTGTGTGTGTGTAGATATACAATATATACAATGACTACAACAATATCAACGTGAAGAACAAAAAAGAGAAATCGAACCTTGACTAATGATCATGACCAAGGCTGGTACCAGAGAAGAGTTGAGAAAATGTACTTCCCTCTTCTCTTTATAGAGGAGGGACCTTATATGTATGGAATATTGCATATATGTTGATGTTTTCTTTTCTTTTTAAATTTTATTCTTTGTTTCAAAGAATGGCTCACTGAGTAGGGAAAAGGGAAGAACACGTTTAGAAATGAAAGTGATGTAAAAATAAAATGTCGGAATAATTTTTTAAAAAAGAACAAGGAAACCAGCATTGGCTGAATGGACCAAGGGAATATTGACGGACTATGCAGGACCCCAGAGAGTGGGTCCAGGTAGCAGAGCTTTCTACCTTTACTGAGTGCCTTCCTCCAATCTTATGGAACCAACTTTTTCAAGAGGCACGGGAAGAGGATTGAATGGTCAGTCTTAGCTCAGGAGCTGTCTACATGTAGGGCATATTGCAGACCTTTTACCACTTCCAAACTGGATATTTTTAAGAAAAGGATTTTTAAGAAAAGATAAACTTTGGGGGAGAAAGTTGGGTCATTAAAGGAGTTTTACAACTTTCTGAAGATAATCCAGCTCACTGTCCTCCTACCATTTAATGCTGGACATAATCTGTGGTTCATTGGTGTGTATGTGTATGCATGTTTGCATATGTTTGTATATGAATATAATACATGCATATGTATAGAGAAACCTAGAGAGGAAGAGAGAACATCTCAAGAGCTTTTAAAACTTAAAGTGCCCTAAGATAAGGCCTTTTGAGATGCCCTATATATATGCACACACCTATACATATAAAATATGCATACATGTATATACATGTATAGAAGCAACTAGGTGGCTCTGTTCCTGGAGTTAGGAAGACCTGGATTTCAAAACTGGCCTCATTTAGCCTCATCTGTAAAACAGAGATAATACTAGTACCTACCTCCCAGGGTTATTGTGAGTTTTAAATGAGAAAGTATTTGTAAAGCACTTTGTAAACCTTAAGGTTTACTAATGATTATGTATATATACATATATAAATTTATATTGATGTGTACATGTATGTATACATATATGAAGGGCAGCTAGTTGTTACAGCGGATAGAATAGCAGGCCTGGCATCAAGAAGACTCATCTTCCGGCATTTAAATCTGTCCTCAAACATTTTTTAGCTGTATGACCTTGGGTAAGTCACTTAATTTTGTTTGCCTCCTATAAAATGAGCTGAAGAAGAAAATGGCAAACCACTCTAGTATCTTTGCCAAGAAAACCCTCAATATGATCATGAACAGTCATACACAACTGAAAATGTCCGAACAACTGTGTGTATGTGTGTGTGTATACATATAGTCTACCTGACTGCCTATTATAATTTAATATCAATAGACACCCTTGAACCATTTAGTTTTTTCTGTATTGATGATCAGGCCAAACCCTTTTGAGTGATTATAGATCTTTTTCAGGAGTCTCTGGAGTGTTCTAGGGCATGATGAAAGTAGCACAAACGGGACCATATGGAGAACTTGACTGTGGCAAATTTTTGTCTCCCTGTCTTATTCCTCAGCTAATATTTGTGATCACAAAGTTGTCAAAAAAAATGTATCTGTGGCTATAATTTAAAACAATCTCAAATCTTTGCTTTTTAATTTTATGTACGGCAGTTTGTTGGAAGAGAACATTTAAAGTTCGTCTCTACTTAAACAATTGCTTTATTGATATACAGCAAACAATAAGGACAGTAGAATCTTACATTCTTTACGTCTTTCAGTTTGTTGTTAGCTGGTAAAGATGTAGACTAGTGTGTGTTGTCACTCACTGCTTGATGACTGTTGATGGCTTACTACTACCTTTATGAAAAGAGAGAGACCCCTTAACTTTTATGGAGATAATTCTAATAAAATTTCATATAAATAAGAAATTAGGCACATAGCTTGGTAGTTATTTATATTTATTATTATTTATAATTATAATTATATGTAATATAATATATTATTATAGTATATTTTCTCACTTGTCTTTTTTTTCCAGTGTAAATAGTGTCCAAGAGTTTTTCTATGTCTTTGGTTTCTTACTTTCCTTCAGATATCTTGCAAATCAGTCCCTTCAATACCTTCACTTCACTACAAATGTTTATGTACATTTAGTCTAATCTAGTTGCTTTTCCTACATTTGTTCTCTTTGGTGACATTTCTACTTCCTCTGTAAGCACATCTGGAACTGGGATGTTATAGTACAAATAAGGTGGCTCCACTGTCCTTGATGAGAAAATTTTGTTATAAAAACCCTTGTAGGTCTTTTCCATTTTTTTCTGCCTATTTTTCTTCAGTTTTTTTTAATCCTTATACTTGAAATGTCTGCTTAGCTGGTGTCTTGCTAAACTTTCTTTAAACTGGTTTTACTGCTTTTCTGTCTTATGTGGAGATAGAAACAGGGATGCCACCTAGATCTATAATTTTATTGCAACAGGTAGCTTCTAGGTGAGAAAACCCCCTCTACCAATTCATATTAGTGTCTTCTCTGAAATGTAAACTCTTAGAGAGCTGACCAGAACACAGAAACATTAACTGACTTGCCCAGGATCACATAGCCAATATGTGTCAGAGGCAAGACTTGAGCCCACATCTTCTTGGTTTCAAGGTCAGTTCTCTATTCATTATTCCACACCACCTCCAATTCCATGATACTATTCAAAATCTTACAATATTTTTTGCATAAAATTTGAGAAACAAATTTGTATTTTAAACTAGCATTGCTGCCATCTCATTCTACTCAACAAGTGTGTGTTGATTAACATGATTTTCAGGCTCTTTTGGTCTTCTCTATGAAAGAGATAAATCAAAGCTTAACTATTCATGTATTTTAAAGAGACTTTGCATTTGTAAGATACTGTTACGTTCCAGATCATCCTCATCTCCTCTCTGATCCCATCAGGACCTTGGACAAGATTCTAATAGAACCAGAACCAGGTTTCTGAGAGACTCCCCAGCTACCACTTCCACTCTATGCAGCCTCATGTATAAACCTCCCCTCACCCCATTTCTAGTTCTCTTTTACCTGTTATCTTCTCTTATCAGAATGTAAACTCCATGAACACAAGGTCTATCTTGTTTGTTTATGTTTGTATTCTCTCTGCTTAACCCAGGGCTTGTCACAGGGCAAGTGACTAAATAAATAATGTTCTATCTGAATCACCCAATGAATTAATTGTTCTATGGTTGCCTTAGGTTTTATTCAGGATGTCATCCTGGGAAGGAGTCTCTTTTGGAAGCCTCAAATAGCCAAGCATTGCCTCCATCTAAGGAAACAGCATTTTCTCTGCACAGCAGTCTACAGCTTCTATTTATTTTCTCTGGTTGCTAACTTGATATTAATCTGCCCATTCCTCTGTGGTTTGTGACCTGGTTACCTTAGAGATCTCCTCCCTGGGATCCCCCATGACAGACAGCTAGGATCATTGGGACCCTTGTGGCTAACAGTCCCTCAACTAGGATTCCAAAGGTCTCCAGGGTAAGGAGAGAATTGGGTGTCGCTATGGTCTCCAGCTCTGAAAAGATGGCCAAGTTGTTGAGGGATTGGCAGGAACTGCAGCTTTTATTGTAGAATATAAGAGAAGCAGCTCCCTAGCACTGACCTGTCTCCTAGGAACTATAGCTAGGTTCTCTGTGTCAGAGAGGTTAATATTGGAAAGTTTTAAAGGTATACAGAGGGCTCCTGCTCATTTCATTTCATTGACAACATCTTTGTATTCTCTCGATAATGCTTTTAGACAGCCCTGGTTTTGCAGGTTTGTGCATTTAAAAATAAATAAATATAAGATCTCCAAATGATTGAGCCACAGTTCAATTGAACCTAACAGACTTCTGACCCCAGTGAATAGAGTTCACTTTTCCTATATATCTGCCTGTTTGCTCATCATGACTCTATGTACAGACAATTAAATGTATAGTAGAAAAGGCACTGAACCAGAAGTCTGGGAACCAGGATTCTAGTTGCAGCAAGGTAACACAGTGGGTAGAGAATCAGGTTTAGAGTTAGGAAGCACTAAGTTCAAATGTGACCTCAGACACTTAAACAGCCAAGTAATATATATATATATATATATGTTATATATATTTATACATAAATACATTTATACATACTTAAATATATGTTATATATTTATACATAAATACATTTATACATACATAAATATATGTTACATATTTATACATAAATACATTTATACATACATAAATATATATATGTTATATATATTTATACATAAATACCTTTATATATATATATCTATATATAGATATAGATATAGATATATGTTAAAAGACAGAAAGCACTAGAATTAAGAGAGTTTGGAGAATGCTTCCTGCAGAACAAAGGGTTTTAGATGAGACTTCTGGGTATCAGGGAGGTCAGTCATTGGAATGGAGGAGGGAAAACATTTCCGTTATGAGGGACGGCCAGAGAAAATGCCACTGTTAAGTTTCCTCATCTCTAAATGGGATAACAATAGTACCTGCCTCCCAGAGCTGTTGTGAGAATCAAATAAAATAATAATTATAGCGCACTTAGCACCACGCCTGCTACATAGTGAGCATTATCTAAATGTTTATGTTCACTGTCATTATTACCAGCTACTTCCTATCTCAGTTTTGTCATTTACAATATAATATTGCTGCGCTGTTGCTGGGGGAAGCCAGTAATTGTGAACATACTTTGAAAAATAGTACTATGCAAATGCAAGGACGTTAATTTCTAATAAATGACCCACATCAAAGTGATTTCCTTTCCTACGCAATTCTTCAATTTATTATGGTTTAGTCTTAATGAACCTGCAATCTGGCTTCCACCCTGATTGCTATATTGAAACCATCCTGACCAACGTCATGAATAACATCCACGTAGGATACCGGGACCTGGATTCTAGCCTCAGCTCATTCATCCACTAATGGTGTGACCGTGCATAAGTCATTCCATCTATCTAGGCTTCACTTTTTTCATGATAAAATGAAGCAGGAAGACTAGGTGATGTCTAAGGTTTAACCTTTTCTAACATTCTATTCTTCTGATCCACAAATTGAACACCTCTTCCCAAGGACCCTCTAGGATGTTTCTGTAGCATCTCCTCATGTTACCTACCTCCTCATTCTTGTAACTCACCACCTTTGGCTTGTATATCACTACCTCATCCTATTGGTCCTACCACTGTCCTAGCCACCCCTTCCCTATCTCCTACCCAAACTCCAGCTCTACTTCCTCTTTTCACTCCACAAATATGAGCATATTCTAAGATTCAGTCCCCTTTCTCTTGATGCTCTCTTTCAGTAATTTCATCCATTCTCAAGAAGAATCAACTTAATTTCCCATTGTTCTGTTCATAACTTGGTTGTACAAATCAATTTGCTTATTGCCTCCCACTAAATTGTGAGGTCCTCAAGGGCAGGGACTATTTTTTGCCTTTTTTTGTATATTCAGTGCTTAATGCAGTACCTGGCACAGAGTAGGCACTTTAAAAAATGCTTATTAACTGCCTGACTAATTTAGTGGAAAGAGCACTGAATTTAAAGTCACAGGACCATCACACAAATCCTAGCTCTGACACACATAAAGGTTAAGTGATTTGCTTGAGGTCACACAGGTAGAACCAAGATTATAGCCAAGGTCAACTTAGTACAAGCTCATCATTCTTTCCCTGCACCACACTTGCTTTCAAACTTCTTATTGACCAGTCATAGATCCTTCCCGTTCTGCTGTATCATCTTTCTGTAGTCCTGTACAAAATTCATCTTTTTTTCTCTCTTTGGCCTTCATTCAATATTCACTCTGCAAATATTTGTTTAATGTGCTCCTTGTACAAAGTCCTCTTAAGGGAGATATGAAAATTAATAACACTCTGTCCTTGCTGTCAAATAATTTCCCTCATTGTATCAATGGTACCATATTCTCTGTCACTCAGGCTCAAACCTTCACAGATCTAGCTCTGATTTGCTTCCCCCTCCTTTCTGTCCCAGTCTCAATCTTACCAGTCCCCAAATCTCCCTGAATTATTTAACCAATGTCTTTCAGTACTTGAAGGACTGTCAATGACAACTGGGATTAGATTTGTTCTGGTTGACCCCAGAAGACAGAAATGAAATGAACTCTTCAGGAAGCTGCAGAATTGATTTTATGTTAGAAAGACAGACATTTCTAGAATATATAGAGAACTGACTCAAATATATAACCATACAAGTCATTCCCCAATTGATAAATGGTCAAAGGATATGAACAGGCAATTTTCAGGGGAAGAAATTAAAGATATCTATAATCATATGAAAAGTGCTCTAAATCAC
>CM053772.1:213229877-213258619 GCA_028658325.1 Potorous gilbertii
AGGAAAGTATATGTTGAACCTATACAGAATTATATGCTGTCATGGGGAGGGAGGGGGGTAGGGGGGGAAGGTGTGGGGGGATAAAATCTTAATTTTAAGGAAGTGATTGTAGAATATTTATAAATAAATAAAATAAAAAATTTTTTAAAAATAATAAAAATAAAATAAAATAAAAAAAAGAAATACAGACAGAGACAGAGAGAGAGAGATAATAAGAGGGAGAGAGAGAGAGATGGATATATAGATATATGTATGTATATATATATATATATATATACACACACACACATGTATGTACCTCAGTGTATATAGATGTATATGTATATTGTGTGTATGTGTGTATATACACATATATGTATATATATATATATATATATATATATGTGTGAGTGTGTGTGTGTGTGTCTCTTGTTTGGTAGAAGTATTATGTGTGGTGCTTCAGAATGTCAGTTACGTGCTGGAGGACCTTTTGTGGGACTTGTTGAAGGGGGTTTTCCATTTGTTTATAAGTCAAACTAGATGCTTCCTTAGGTCCCTTTCATCTCTGAAATTCTGCTCTTCTATTACAGCTCTCACACCGAATCCTTCCTTTCTGCTCTCATTTATGCTATACTAGGTCAGGCCCTCACGACTTTGACTATTACAATAGGCTCCTAACTGAGCTATTTATGAAACCAAAACAAACCAAAACCCACCATCACTACTGTGATGAACATTGCACATATTTCTATATGAATTCTACTTTTCATGTATCAGCACATTTGTAGGGGCAGAGCCCCTTCTGATTAGAGTCTTTTTGAAGATAAACATAACCCAATTCACTTTATTTCTTAATTTCAGATCAAAATCTCTGACCATCCATTCTAATCTCCCTTTTAAAAAATATTTACATACAAAACTACAGACTGAGCAATTCTAACAACCCTCACACATTCTGATCAAATGTTTACATGTGAACTAAATATCTTATTTACATTTTTAAATGAGCATTTCCCTGAAATTCACACACTTTTCATCCCAGATGTATTCTAGTATCCAGTCCTGACAATTTGTACTGTAGTCTCTGACATTTCTTAAAAATAATTAGTATGTATCTTCATTATTTTCTCTTAGGGACAGACCTAAGTTCCAATAGAAACTACGAAGTAATTAGCATCTTCTTTGAAGAGACAATGGTCTGGACTTGAAGTCAGGAGAGACCTGGATATGAATACCAGCTCTGATACTTGCTGGCTGTGTAATCCTGGGCAAGTCACAAACGTTCTGAATCTCAGTTTACTCATCTGCCTAATGAATATACCCAAGTTACCTACCTCACTTATAAAAGTGAGAAAAGTACTTATTTTATCTCAAAGCACTTTTAAAATATATAAAATATATCTTCACGGTGCCTTTGCAGGGTGCTCAGAGAATGAGACCCTTCACAGGGTGCTTCCTGGGCTGGTGCCCAAGTACACAGTGAGAAGGGAGCTCTAATGATCAGTCCCTCAGGATGGTTTTGCTGGTTGCCTGGGATGAGAAATGTTCATAACGGCCACTTTGCCCAGTGCTTGCAGAACATTTTATTGTTCCAGGATGCTGAGCAACATCCTCAACAATCAATTTATTTCAGTCCCTGCTTTTCTACTATTTTTGCAGCACTTTTCCATCATGCCCTCGAATCTATGCAAAGGGAAAGGTTTGGTGGTACAGTATTTTTCCCAGTGCATCATTTGTTAGGATATTAAAATCTAATTTGGGGCTAATATGTGAATATTATTACTGAAGAGAGAAAGAAACAGAAAGAGGGAGCTGGACCAAATGATCTAGGACAGGAGAAATTAACTTGGAGGCCATGAACTTTTTAAAATATTTATTTTGATAACTGGATTTCAGTGTAATTGGTTTCCTTTGCAATCATGTGTATCTTATTTTATGCATTTAAAAAGATTATTCTGAGAAGTGGGGACCACTGGTTTCATCAGACTTCCAATACAAGTCCATAATACAAAAGAAAGTAATTGATCTAAGGAGGGTTCCTTCTCCACATGATCAGCTTAGATCCTACATCTGCAAGGCAATGTGCTGTAGTAGAAAGAATACAGGACTCCACAGGCAGCTTGATGGATAGAGTGTTGCACTTGGAATCAGGAAGGCCTGAATTCAAATCCTGCCTCACATACTTACTAGCTTTGTGCCATGGACAAGACATTGACCCTCTCCCAGTTAACATCTATCTTTCAGGGTTTTTGTGAGAGTCAAATTGCTACTGCCACTATTTTTCCTTCATTCTTGAAGAGGACCATGACATCAGGGAGGTGATGCTAAGACATGAAAGTGAATTGGATTTAAATGAGGTAGGGCCATGCAATATCACCAGTCTTTATTTTGCCTCTGAAGCTATGTGGGTCCAGTGGCCAGATATAGATTAGGTCAACTGGAGATGACCCAGGATGCAAATGGCCTTTTCAAGCTGAAAGGTTTTGAACAGGTCTCAGTTTGACCAAGGCAACACCTATTGCTATATGAATGCTATCTAGCTATCATTTGTTTAAATCCTAGCTCTGACACTTAAAACTGTGTTTGGATGATCTAGTCCCATCAATCAACAAACACATCAATCAAAAAGCAACAAGTATATGGTCAGCACCTACTATGTGTGAGGCACTTGCCAGGTGTTGGTGATACAAAGACCAAAAATGGAATCATTTTTAGTCTCAAAGACTTATATTTTATGAGTATTCAATATATGCAACTGTAAATACATATATGCTAAATACCAGACAAACACAAAAGAACTAAAGGAATAAGGTGATTGAGAAAGGAAGGCTTCAGTCAATGGGAGCAGGAATCAGGAAAGTTTTCCTGCAGAAAACTTTCAGATGAATCTTGAAAGAAAAGAGTCACTCTACAAGACAGAAGTCATGAGGGAGGGAAGTCTAGGCATAGGAGATCCCCCGTGCAAAGGTACTGAGGTGGGAGCTGGAATATTGTGTTGGAAGAATGGAAACAAGGTCAGTTTGGCCATATTGTAGAATGCAGGGGGAGTATTATAAATATTGAGGCTGGAAATACAGTTTGGGCCCATGTTAGGAGGACTTTCACCTCTATATGCTTCTGTTTCTTTCTCTAAAATATGAATAATGATACTTGTATTACCTGCCTAACTGTTATTAGGAAATCATTTTTGTAAATTCTAAAGTCCTCTACACATATATGGATTTTAATAAACTCAGGTGCAGAGTTTATTAATGACAGAAACATTATAGTTGATGAAGATCATGGATCATAGATTTAGATGTGGAAAGCACCCTGGAGATTATTTCATCCAAATTTTTCATTTTCATTATGAGGAAACAGAGGCCCAAGAAAGTTAGATGACTTGGTCAAAGTCATATAGTGGTAGAACCAGGATTGGAACCCGGATTCTCTAGTCAACACTTTTTCTACTGATGTAAGAAAACTTGCTTGGGGGAAGGAGAGAGAGAGAGAGAGAGAGAGAGAGAGAGAGAGAGAGAGAGAGAGAGAGAGAGAGAGAGAGAGAGGGAGAAGGAGAAGAAGAAGAGGAGGAGGAGGAGGAGGAGGAGAGGAGAGGAGACAAAGAAAGAGAGGACTTCTTAAGACTATATTATAGAAGAGCCCCATTCTTCCATATATTCCCTAGAAATGATTTTTAAAAGATATTGTATAAAATAATTATCAAAAAACCCAAAGAAAAATATCAGTAAGCTCTTTCATCTATCCTAGGACTCCTCAGAATGATAGCCAGATGATACAAGTACTGAAAGACACATCTCATTCCAGCTGAGCAAAGATTCAGGTGAAAAGACAGATGCTTTCAGCAGATCCCAGGCCAGGGAAGCCCTGGGGAAGAGAAAACCTGCAGCAGCACCCAAGGGGTGGACTCCCATGGGAACTGTGGCCCATCCCAGTGCTCTGACTGACGACAGCTAACTATAAAGTTGTAAATGGGGTTGCTAAACTAGCGCTTGGAGGTCAGATGCATCAAGGGAAATGGAAGCCAATGCCAAGAATGCCAAAATCAAATTTGGGAGCCAACAGGACCTCATCCTAGAGTGTGGAGGGAGGAAGAGCCTGATCCTAGCACAAAAACACAAATCAAGAGCTGGGTTTGGAAATATTAATTAATAAAAGAAGACAACAAACATGTAAGAAAATGATGGGTCAAGAGATGCTCAATATCGTCAAAATAGGAGAAGATGGTAACTCCATAACAACTTCAAGAAGATCTTCAAAGGAGAGGGATGCTATGACCACAAAGACTATGAGATCACTTTGAAGAAATGTAGCAAAACATTTTTTAGATGGAAGCAATGCATGAAATAAAAGTTCTGTAGTAAAGAATTGGATGGAGAAAAAACATAGCTTAGAAATAAAATTCAAGTAACAAACCTCCTGAAAATTAGAATAGACAAAATAAAACTCAAGGACCCCATGAAACAAGGAGAAAATAACAAAATCAAAAGTTCTCACAAATGTGACAGCCAAAGTCCACAGGTCAAAGAAAAATACAATAAGCAGCCAAAAGCCAAGAGTTCAAATACCAAGAAAGCACAGGATCACACAAGACCCAGAAGCAGCTGTTATAAAGAAGAAAACAATGGACTTTTGAGGCAAAACGCCTCCCACATTCAGAGAAAGAACTATGGAATTGGATCGCAGGATGAAGCAGACCATTTACTTTTGGATTATGTTTCGTTTTCTTTTGTTTTATGGTTTCTCCCATTCATTTTAATTCTTGTATTCTACATGACTAAGGTAAAAATGTATTTAATAGGAATGTATGTGTAGAACCTATATAAGATGGCATACTGTCTCAGGGAGAGACTGGGGAGGGAGGAGAAAAAAATCTAAGATATATGGAAGTGATTGTAGAACACTGGACATAAATAAAATAATTTTTAAAAAACTCTTGGAATGAAAGATGAAAAAGACAAAAGCTTGTAATCAAAATTAATGCATCCTACAAGAAAATATAATCCTATAAGAGTGTCAGTGTAGAATGAAACTTTAATAGAAGTTGAAGAAATTGAAGAGAAAAAAAAACAACCAGAGCAGGAATTTGAATTGTAAATACAGGAGTCAAGAGAAAATTTGAAAGGTAAATATGATTGAGTATTGAAAAAGGCTCAGAAATGAAGTATTTACATGATAATGGGGAGAAGAGATAAGTATCCATTCAAAAACATAGTATCTTCAAAGATCACAGAAGAAATTAAACATGACAGAAGACCTGAGGTGGTTTTGTTCTGTTTTGGTATCCTTAATGGAAGAATAAAAAAGTGTGTTGGGGGAGAATTTGGGGAAGAAATGGAGAAGTTGGTAGGACTTACTTCATTGCATAATTTGGTTGTGTATGAAGAGTATGTAAATACGTAGGAATGGGAGGGAGAGGAAATGTCATATGAACCCCACTCTTGTCTGAACTATACAAATAAGACATATACACAAACACCTTTCTCTGATTCTAGTATAGTAATTCCAATGAGATGTATGACCTACATATAAAAGGTTGTATCATAAACAAATTAGAGGATCAGAGAAGGAGATACCTTTCACACCTATCAATAGGGGAAGTGTTTTACATTTTATAGTCTTTTGGGTAAATATTCCTTATTTGGCTAGATAAGACATAAAATGATAGATAATTTTGATTATATAAAGTGGAAAATCTCTTCCTCAAACAAAATCAATGGAGTAAAAATTGGAAGGGAAAAGTAGAGTGATCTAAGATATAAAGGGAATGGATTGAAATGTATGTGAACATGAGTCATTCCTCAATAGATAAAGAGTCAAAGGATATGAACAGGCAGTTATCAAAAGAGGAAAAGCAACTAATCAAAAGTCATATCAAAAAATATTACCAATTATTAGTAATTAGAGAAATACAAATTAAAAGAACTTTGAGAATACACCTTGCACCTAGCAGAGTAGCAAAGATGACAAAAAATTGTTGGGGGAGAAAGAAAAGACAAGTTTGGAAATGCATTTTAGTGGAGATATGTTGAGCCAACCATTATGGAAAGACATTTGGAATTCTACCCAATAAACCATTAAATTATGACCCAGCAATACCCTTATTACACACAAACCCCAAAAAAATAGAAATAAAAAAGGAAAGGACTCATATCAAGAAAAATATCCATAGTGGCACGTTTTGCTGTAGAAATGGAAAGTAGAATAAGCCAAGAGCTGGGACAATAGCTCAAAAAATTATGGTATATGAATGTAATTGAATATTACTGTATCATAAGAAATAATCACAAGAACAAACTCAGAAAAACTAGGAAGATTTATCTGAATTAATGCAGAATGAGGTAAACATAAATAAAAAACATTATAAAAAAATTTTGAAAGACTTAAGAATTCTGATTAATGATTACTAACATAATCCCCAGAAGACTGTTCATGATACATGATACACATTGTGACAAGAGATGATGGATTAAAGTTGATGAAAGTACTTTCAGAGACAACACAGGCAAGCAAGACAGCTTTGGCCTGCTGTGCTCAATTGAGTATATATGTTAAAAAAGAAAGAAGAGAAAAGAAAAAGAAAAAATGTGTATATTGAAATTAGTCTAGTTTTCTTTTCCTGATCTTTGCATGTGAAAATGTTATGCTTGGTGATGTTAAGTCAGGCCAACTCTAAGAACTGCCTTACCATATTCTGTACCTTCTGTTTGCGATCTTGTTAAACAAGCACCTAGAGTCTATGCAGGTACAATCTCTGTTCAGTGTTTCCCAGTTTTCCATGGTTGACTGTTTTCTTCCCCAGGCCTTACTGCTCTGTTAGCTCACTTCATGGATGCCAGAGAGCTGTAACCAGAGACCATCAGTCAGCGTTGCTAGAAGGAAGAATTGGGGTAGACAAGCTGTCCTCTAGAGCCTGCAGTTTATTGGGTTTCTGTGGGTAAAATCTCTTTGAATGTGCATCTGTGCCTGGAATTCAATTCCCACATGCTCCATGCTGCCCAGATCAGCCTGCACATCAGATCTGCCTTTTGGGCAGAAAGACAGTTTTAAAAACCTGGAGAGACATAGAACACTGCTACAAAGAAAGGGCACTAATTTTCTGTCCTGGTTTATTTTCAGAAAGGTGCTAACCAGTTGAGCAGTGGTGATCGATATTAGATCCTCTCACAAAACAACTTGGAGTCTCTGAAGAGCTTTGCTGTAGATTCCACAGGAGGGATATGAGGCTAGAGTCTTTTCCCAGGGTGCTAATTAAAAACAAAACCAGACCAACATGGATGCTGTAAATAATTCAACTTGCAGAACCTTGGGGTTCACCCCACTGCTCAAATCCCGGAAGAATGCTCCACTTACTGTGGTTTTCAGAGCTTTGGAGCATCCTCCCCAGGAGAGGCTGAAACTTCCTGGCCCACAGCGGATTGCTCTATCTATACTGGAGAACCTGTGAGATGAAGAACTGTTCATTAGTCTCAGAGCTGGAAGACTGACTGAGCCCTCAGATGATCAAAGAGCCCTAAGAATGTAAGAAGTGTCCCATTGTGATTCCAAAGTCCAGTTCTCTATTGTAGGAAGGCACAGCAGTTCCCTTGGAGTCAGCCTAAATGGTGAGAGATATACTCCTGAACATCCTACTTTTCTCTTATTGATCCTTATATATCTGTCTATTGTGAACTGACTTCAGAAGATGTGTAATTTCCTTGGCATGTTCAATTCAAATCTATCACTCCCCTCATGCCCACCACCATACCATACAACGCTGGACTTGGCGTCAATAAGACTTGAATTCAGATCTTGCCTTAAACTCTTACTGGCTGTGTGACCCTGGGCAAATCACTTATTTTTTCACAGACTCTCCCATTGAAAATCTTCAGACAGAGGTTAGATGATAACTTGTTGGATATGCTACAGTAGGGATTACTTTCGGGCATTCAGGGTTAGACTTATCTATAACTTATCTATAACAACCACAAAAAATATTTACATAGTGCTCTTCAGGTCTATTAAATATTTTACAAATATTATTTCATTTGTTCCTCACAATAGCCTTATGAGGGAGGTGCTATCATATTATCTATATTTTACTGATATGGAAACTAAGGTCAAGAGAGGTTAATTGGCTTGTCCAAAATCATGCAACTGATGCAACATGAGCAAGCACTGCCAGAAACACCTCAGATTCATTATGAGTTTGGTTTTCAATTAATTTTTGATCATTGCATATTCAGAAATCTTGAACCGTTATCAAATTTTTCTCAGCCCCACATGGGGTCACAACCCACAGTGTAAGAATATAGCAGTGTCTCATGATTCCACCCTCCAAAGTTTCAACTTTTTACGGCAGATGCAAGCATGCTTTGCCCCTACCCAATGGGACAGAGCCGCAGACTGATTCAGAAAAGTGCCAAAATTAGAGAACACTCCTTGAAGTTTGAAAGAATGGTCTCTAGTTTTCTCATAAAGACATAAACTTTAAAAAGGAATGAAGCTATGAGATTGGACAGAGTCCTATCCATACCCTTCAGGATCTTGTTTTACTTCAATCCTAGATCTGTAGCGTGAGTCCCCCATGACTGCAGAGCTCCTCACTAGCCCAGGTTCAGTATGGGGTGTTGGGGGGCAATTACATAAGGGTAATTATGTGGTAAAATTGCTTGAGCTCCCACCAAGGCACTTTCTAACAATAGTCCAGACAGAAACCATACATTAAATAGCAAAGCATTTTATTGGAAAGAATTCCTTAGATAATTTGCAGAGAAAATCAAGGGATAGAGTCATTCTCACCACCATCCACAACAAAAGGGGTAGGGAGCAGGGAAGGCTCTGCTTTCTCACAGATTCCCATGTTTGTGAGGGAAAGGGAACATTTCCAGGAAAATCTGCATGCCAAATTGGGTCATGGCTGAAACACTTCTCATGGTGCACATCCTAATAACCTGGTATGATCTACTGTTTCTCTGCTCTGCTTTTTTAAAGTTCCCTTGTCATGCAGGGTTCTGAAGCTTTGTTTGCACCTGCCCCTCCACTCCTCCCCTACAGCTGTCATCCACAGAAGTTCTGCCCTCTCCCATGCTCTTTGCTTCCAAAGCTATCGTCTTTCTAGGGATGGGAGTGGGTAGGACAGCAAGGCTGGTATCACTCTTTTATGAGACTGGCCAGAACCAATATGCTTCTGGCTATAATCAATACAGTTTCAGCTCTTAAGTTAGAAACCTGGCTGGCAAGCAGCAGGTTTATTAAGGGAGTCATCAGGCTTTTTTTGTTTTCTTAACTCATTTTTCCTCTTCAATTGGTAGCAATGAGGGCAGGAAAGATGGCAGCGGTCACTTCTAGTCCAAGTTCCTTTCAACTCCTAACATGCCCTTTATTCCAGAAGGCTCTTATCAACTGAGGAGAGGTGGAGTTGTTGACCTTTGTCTGGAAACTAAGGTCCTTCTTCTCCTTACATACCTCTCTGAAATGAAGAGTCCCAGTCTATTTGATAATTTTCGTTTACTGTTCCTAGGACTCTCAGAATTAATAAATGAACACATTTATTAAGGCTTACTATATGCAAATCAGTAAGTTAAGAGCTAAAGATTCACATAGAAAAGTAAGACAGGCCCTATTCTCAAAAAACTCACATTCTAATAGGAGATAGAGGGCATATCGGTTTCAGGTGCAAGTCTTAGGGAAAATTTCCTAGTCCTTAGGGAACAGTGGCAAAGCAGATATTAATGTCTCTTCTTTAATGTCCTTTCCACTGATAAAATCATATCAGTTTCTGATGTTTAACCATCTGACAGTTCCAAGGACTTTGGTGACAAGAACTTTTTTCTCTGTGTTTTCTGTGGCTGTGGCTGGAGTGCCTGAAGGATCGACAGTCAGGCTGCATCTTCCCAAGGCTTGCTTCCCAGGATGATGGCTGAGAGTACCGGGAGCAAAGCATTGTTATCCTCAAAACTCTTGGGTTCAGGATCTTGCCTTTCTTTGTCGGGATCTTCAGCCTACATTCCCAACCACTGGGAACTCACTTGGGAGTGGGTGGGGGTGGAATTATCAAAAGACCACTGATTCCAAACACCATTGTTCTGATCCATTCAATGTGAACCAAAGGGTCATACTGATACCCCTAGAATAAATCCAGCTAAAGTGCTGGTAACAGATTAGAATAGACCCTTTAGTGTGTTCAGCAACACTCATCAAATGCTTACTGATATTTGTGCTTGGATGCAGAAGATCCCCTCACTTTAGCTAAATATGGTGGAGTTTGTATATGGTATTGTAAAGTCATCCTCCCAGTCCTGTGAGTGGATGAGAGTAAGGTGTTAGAGGTGTAAGCCATGTGACAAAGAGACAGATTCCTATTGTAACACTATTCTGTAGTCCTCCTGTAACCAAATTCTCCAAACTTTTGGAATCCAATTACAGGAACTTTCTTGAATTCAGTTTAATTCGATAAATATGTATTAAATGCTTTACTATATGAAAAGTATTATGATTAGTGCTAAGGAGATAAGCAACTCATATCAGGTAAGATCTCCGCCTTATTTGAAGCATGTAACCTGGGGAGGAGGCAATAGATGCTGAGAAAATGGCAGTCCAAAGCAGATCATAGTCATGCCTAAGTAGGGTCGCTGCCTTTCAGAATACATACTGCTAAGGCCTAGATTTGAGATCGGAGTGAAATGTTAGAAAGGCTAGAATTTAGGAGACTTAGATTAAGGCATGGACCTTCCACCACCATCTTGCCATAGTACTTTGGTCAAATTGTTTTTTCTTTTCTGTAACTCAGTTTCTCCATCTGTAAAACAAGGGGGTTGGATGAGAGAAAATTGGAACAAAATGCAAACTATTTATAGGTGCAGATGTGACAAGAATGTTTAGAACCAACCACCTGAAGCCCATAAAAAACAAAAATGCTCATGGAGTAGGGAGGCGGGGGACACTTACTACAAAGAAAATGAATCAGGGAGTGTTTTAAAACAGTCCTTTGGGGATGATTGTTCTTGATCCCTTGTAGTTTTCACAACCCTGTCTGCAGCTTGGGGTCAGGTTTAATGCACTACACCCAAGATAGTAATGTCTGTTTCCCTGGAAAACAAATGATCATTTAAAAACCCATCGCTGACAGTAGAGAAAAATCCTTTTCCTATAGAGCTAGCTAAATCTTGACGTGGGTAATTGACCAGCTTAAAATAATGTCAATAACTTATAATTCCATATTCCTTTAAGGTTTACAAAATGCTTTCCTTACAACCTTGCTCTGTAATAGTATTGTACTCACTTATAAAGATGCAAAAGCTGAGACTCAGAAAGGTTAAGCAATTTGCTCAAGGTCACACAACCAGTAAGTGTGAATAAGCCATCACTTATCAGAATCACTAGAGATGATGCTTTTCTATATACGCAGATGAATTTCCAAAGAACCAAGGCTTACCCGTTTGAGTGCATGCATGAATGAGTGATTTTAAAAAATGAAATACTTACTATGTACAAGGCTTACTATGTACTGTGCTGAGCACTGAAGATACAGATAGGAAAGCAAGACAGTTTCTCCTCTCAATGAGCTCCTATTTTAATGTAGAAGTCAATCTATATTGACAAAATCTGCCTCATTGTGGCATGGTGTTAACCCTGGCCAGCTGTGCTGGCTGAAGACAAGTCCTAGAAGGACTTCAAGGAGAGGTTCAGTCAAGGCTTTAGTGTCAAAGGTTCAACATAACTATGTTCCAAAGAGCAATCAACACTTCAGATTGTTTTGGTTTTGGTTTCTGCCACAGTAATTCATGAAGTTGTCTGCTCAAGGTTTATCTGTGGGATAAATCAGGTGGAAAGATTCCATTGTCCTTAAGGCACAGTGGCAAAGCAGATGGGAATGCATGGTCTCTAATGTCATTTCTTTTGATAATCATATTCATGTCTAATGTTGAATCATTTGACAGTACTAAGGACTTTTGGAGGTGAGGTCATGTGGCTACTGAAGAGTAAGGAGCTCAGTAATGCAGAAGGAATTGCTAGGTCCTAGCTCCAGTAGGGGTTGTTTTCTGGAATGGTGACCTGGGAGCTGCATTCCCAGAGTGGGAATGGGGGGATTGTGGGGAGGGTGTGCTGCCTTGGTATTGATGGTAGCAAGCAAAGCAGACCCCTTCTCTGTAGTGATGGATCCCTTCAATGACGCCTTTGTGGAACCCGGACTAGAAGGAAGAACAGTAGTCTTGAAGATACTACTGGTCCCACAAAACATTTAATTTTAACTAGTAAGGAAATCTTTCTAACATGTGTCATGCACTATTCTATATTTCTAAGCAGAGAATAATGAACATAGTTTAAAGTTTTTCTTCATGGCTCAGATTTGTTATTATGGATATCTGTTATTATACTTCAAAAGATCTTTGATTTCATCAGTAAGGGTGCCTCCTCCATGGACACACATCACAGTCCCACAGATAAACCTTGAGCAGACAACTTCATGAATTACTGTGGCAGAAACCAAAACCAAAACAATCTGAAGTGTTGATTGCCCTTTGGAACATAGTTATGTTGAACCTTTGACACTAAAGCCTTGACTGAACCTCTCCTTGAAGTCCTTCTAGGACTTGTCTTCAGCCAGCACAGCTGGCCAGGGTTAACACCATGCCACAATGAGGCAGATTTTGGTGCAGGACTAATGATCCCATAACTAGTAATAAAGCAATACCTTTAGGGGATGTGGAGGTATAAGGAACTCTCTTTACCTAAACCCGATGACCCCAGATCATAGGCTACTCTCTTTTTTGTGTTTGATTCTAATTTTCTTTTCCTGTGGTCTCCAGCCTATCAAGCTGTGAACTGTCTCTTCTGCATATGCTTATCTCCAGTAGAGCCACTGCTTGTGACTTATAGATTTTAATGTTCATTCTATAAGCTAGCTAACCAAGGTTATGAGAACTATATATGACTGTTAGGTGGTACAGTGAATAGAGAGCTGGACTTGGGGAAGAGAGGACCTGAGTTCAAACCTGACCTCAGACAATTACTAGTGGTGTGATTTTGGGCAAGTCACTTCACCTTGTCTCCTTCACTTCCCTTATCTGCAAAATCAAGATAGTAACACCTTGCTCCCAGGGTTTTAGGAGGATGACACAGGAAAATATTTGTAAAGCACTTTGCAAACTTTAAAACACTATATATATATATACTCACTATTTTTTTAAGCTCTACCATCTCAAGATCACTAAGTTCTAAGTCAAGACCTCTCTGGTCCTAAACTTTTAATCAAGAAAATTAGGAGTTTGAACTAGATAATTTCTAAGATGCCTTCCAAGTCTGAAATTCTAATTTACTACATGATTATTGTGCAAATAATCCAAGTAGTAACTATGAATTATATTGACCTCCATTTTGCAAATGTAATTACCAAGAGGTCATGTTTTAATCTAATGCTTTAGTGAGAAAACTTCAAAAAGATCCAGAAATCCAGATATCTTTTGATACTCAAGTACCCTAGTTACTCAACCACCAGTTAGCATACTAAAGAAAGTCAAATTTAACATTTGGACTTGGGTTTGGATCCCACTGGATCCATCTCCCAGGCCATTTGGCTGTGCTAGATTAAATAGTGTTTACTCCTAGGTGGTATTTTACTGACAGGGGTGGATTGTGAGTCAGACAGGACCTTGGACTTTGGTAGAATGAATAGCCTACCTTGTTAACAGGAATATATATATTACTTGACAGAAAAGGAAGAATCAGAGCTCCTAGCCCTCTCCAGTTGATACATTAATGACCATCAACCCCAGCAGCCTGAATTAGCTCATTGGATTAGCCAAATACTTCCTTAAACAAAGTAGTTCTTTGAGGAAACAGGATAAAAAAGGAGAAAGCTTAGATTCTAAAAGTTAGATGGCTGTACTCATGTGAAACAAACATAGCTATCTTACAAAGAGAACAGGACTAAGTAGGGCGCTTCCGAGTGGGAAAGGGTTAGCAGGAGTTCACTGAGCCCCTGTTATAGGAAGAGTACTTGTATCTATGAGCTTTCTGCCTTCGGACAATCATATTCTTTTTAATACCTAGGAAAGGGAATCTGATCATCAGATTTATAGGCAGAAGCAAATATATACTCCAACCTCTCCTTTTATAAATAATTAATGAGGCCAAGAGAGTTTAAGTGATTGTCCAAGGTCACACGTCTAATAAGAAAACAGCAGAGATTTGGTCCTCTGTCTCCTGATCCATTTATCTTTCTAGAACACCGTGCACCTTCTCCCTTAAAAAAATAAAGAAAAGAAAAGAAAGTCTTGAGGATAAACTCTTTGAACAAACATCTCTCAAATCCCTGTGACTATACTGACCTCTCCTTCAATCTTCATGTGACAACCCTTCAAATATTTGAAGACAGCTGTGATAACATCTTCCCTTCTCCCTTTAAGAAACTGAGCATTAGATGGATAACCTCTGGAGATCGTCAATAGGCCTCTAACCTGTCAATGAGTTAGGGGGATGTCTACTTCAAGCATGTGAAATAGACAGAATAAGTAGATGAGAATAATTTATTCCTATTGCCAAGAAAGTGGAAGAAGAAAGCATGGTGGAGGGCTTACACCTTAGTCAGACATCAAAGACCAAGGTCACCTACCGCATCCCAGGCCATCTCCAGTCATCTTGACTTTGTCTTGCCACAGGACTCCGATGACTCTGTAAGAGAGAGTGAGGCTGATGAATTTGCGCAACTATGCCTCTTTCAGATCCAATTCACCAATTAGTCAAGACATCACCTTGTGATGGCAGTGGTCCTCTTTGAAATGAAGGGTAACAGGATGCCCTAATAAATTTCCTATTTTAATGTCCATTCAGTATTTTCCGTAGGAATGAAAATTAGGAGTGACTTGTATCCTGTATTTCAGGAATAACTGAATCCACGTGTTTATTTTAATTCAGCAGCATTCCACTTATAAGTGCTTGCATTTTATGAAATAGCTGATAATAAATGAGTCCTTTGTGACACAGTCATAAAAAAAGGAAACAAGAATTAGGTTAAGTAATTTTTTAAAAAATATGATCATTCCATGGCTCATTCATTATGACTTTCTGGAAGGATGCACAGCTGGACCTGCTCATGCATGAATTTTTTATCTGAGTCTAACTTGCCAAAGGGCAAAGATAAATAGTAGATGGGCTTTTTTTTTAACTGTAGGGATACTCATCAGAAGTATAAGAATAAGTTCCTGTTTCTTCATGGGATCTTTAAAACACAGGGGCTTCTAGCCCCAAACAAATCTTAATTAACTGTTGAAAAGGAGATGCTGGAAATTAGTGGTATTTAATTAATTTATTTTCTTCAGAAAATAGAGCTTACTGGGCCACTCACCCAAAGCTATTAGAGGCAAGAAGGAAGTGGTAACATTAACAATAACTGAATGCAGGAAATTGTGGGATAAGGACTGGATCTATGATTTCATGGGTATCAAGGCATGTTTTTGAAATTTATAGTTTTAGTGCATTAAAAGGTTGATGACTTGTGCAGTTCACATAGCCGGCATGAGTCAGAGGCAGCTCTTGACCCCAGGTCTTCTGAGTTTCAAGGAGAGCTTTCTATCCATGACACCAATGCAAGGATTTACACATAGATTAAACTGATTACAGGGACTGCAATATAGCGAATGAATAGATCAGGTTTTCTAGGTCCATCATTACCAATGGCTGAAGAAGAAACTTTAAAATTCTCATATTGGAAAAACATGAGAATAGAAAATGTTAGGGCTGTAATGGGGTCATGTCCAAGAGGCAAAATTTGCTCAGTGAATTTAATTCAGTCTCTAGGGAAATAAACCGTTCAAACAAACCAAATCACTGTCACATTAAAACGTATCCAGCAAAAAGATCTCTCTAAATAGCTAACTCTACCATTTAATTAAACATAATGGGGGATGAAAATCATTTTCATAGACTTGGTTAATGCCTTATCAAATTTTTAAAAATTGGATTATTATTTTTAATTACATTATTTGTAATATTATATGAATGGTGATATAATTAACCGCACCAAATAATAAAAAAAATCCCCTCAAAGCCCAACCCATTGTCCCAAGTCTCAAACAGGAGCAACAGCAAAGCCGAGGAAGGCCAACATATGCAGCAGGGTCTGTGTGGGCCCTGAGATCATTTCAGGAAAAGGAAGATGGGAAGGCGCTGTGCTAACACTTTACAAACATCTCATCGGATCCTCGCAGCAACCTTGGGGAGGTAGGTGTGATTATTAGTCCCATTTGAGAGATGAAGAAACAGGTAAACAGAAGTTAGGGGACTTGCCCAGGGTCACACTGCTCCTCCCTGTCTAAGGTCATTTCTGAATTTACATCTTCTTGACTCTAGGCTCTCTCCATTCTATCACCTAGCTGTGAAGGCCTGTAAGGAACCTGAAATGCTGACTAATTGGACTCTGGCAATACCATTGGGTAGCTAGGTGGTATAATGGATAATGCCTGGCTTGGAGTCAGGAAGATTCACCCTCCATTGAGTTCAAATCTCAGATACTTACTAGCCGTGTGACCCTGTTTGCCTCTATTTCCTCATCTGCAAAATGAGCTGAAGAAGGAAACGGCAAACCACTCCAGTATCTTTGCCAAGAAAATCCTAAATAGGGCTACAAGGAATTGGTCATGGCTGAAAAACGACTTAACGGCAGCCACTGGAGATCAACATAGATTCTAATACTTTTATTCACCTACAAAAAGCAGTTATTTTTAAATTTTATTTTATTAACTATGCAAATGTACATAGAATATTAAATATGAAACAAAAATAGCATTCCAGTGACTTGCCCTAGGCCCATTTCATTCTGAATTCCAGTGAAAAAGATGAAAAGAACAAGATGATGAGGAGAAGGAGGATGACCATGACAATGACCATGACCATGACAATGACGATGACGCCAGACTCCGAGTGGATACATGCCACTGGATATGCCCAATAAAACAGTCTATGAATTATTGAATCCTAGAATAAACTCAAAAATCCCTCCATGGACAACATAATATTAGTTATGAGGATGATAGCTACCATTTATACAGCACCCACTATGTGCTGAGCCCTTTATGAATATGATCTCAGTTCATCCTCACAACAACCCTGGGAGATAAATGCTATCATCAACTTTATTACTATCATATTTTAACATATCATATGATATACATATCATATTTAAAATACTAACATATTTAATGAGAATTTATTTGTGGAAATGGAGGCGTTTATAATGGCCATTGAGGAACAAGGGATTGCCACAGGAAACGAACTACTAAAGGGTTATTCTTTAAGAGTCTGAAATTAGCGACCAAACAGTAGAAACTGCAAAATATATCTATGCAAGCTGTAAAACTCAGCACCCAGCAAGACAGGACCTAGTCATTAGAATTATGCAATATATGCTCCCTGTCTTTCATGCACTGACACATGACAAATCCTCATAGGCCGCTCCATTTGAAAGTGCAAGTTGAAAAAAAAAAGATATTTTAGACCATCTAGGGGTAAGGTTAGGAACTGGACTTGTAATTTCATTAGTTTAGGAAACTCCCAGCTAAGGAAAATCCTTCTATCAACACAGGTAGGATACCATTTTTACAATACTCTTAAAGAGTTTCCTAGAGTACTAAGAGGTTGAATGACTTGACCAAGGTCACATAGCAAGTATATATCAGTGGCACAATTTGAACTGACTTCTTCCTGGCTCCCAGGCCAATTCCTTATCCACTAAACCACATTGCCTCTCAATATTAGAAATGATAGCATTGATTAATATTACAGTTATTATGACTATATATGTGGTAAGACCCCATGTGTAGCCAGGCCCATGCATGGAGAGGGAGGTAAGACAGACATCTCCAGCCTCCTCTCCCCCAACCTTTGATTCCTGCTAGAAAGGGAAACAGGAAGTTGGGGCTGGGGAGCACTCTGTTTTCCTTTAAGAGAAGGGATACCAGGTCACAATTACCTCTACCTTATCCCTTAAATATTGTTATATAAATATAAATATTGTCATATAGACTATATATGTATGTGTATACATACATATATACATAGACATATACATATGTACATAGACATATACGTATGTACAGATAATTGATAGATAAATAAAAGATAGATAGATAGTCAATTTGATGAGATCTTCAGGTTTAATCTAACTTCTGGGGAGAAGCAGAGCCCCAAGTTTATATGCAAGGGTTGATTACTCTTCCACCAAATATACCAGTTCCACAATGAACACACAACACTGAGACAAAAAAACCCATTTATCCAAGTCAGTAGAAACATAGAAGACAGAGAAAGTATTCATATAAGAATATACGTCAGTACAGAGTGAAGGAGCTCTCTCAACCAGGAATAAGATAATTCAGTTCAACCAAGGGGAGACTCCTAGATCTCACCCAAAGGGGAGTTCCTCAGTCTCTAGCCTAGTAAGTTAAGAACAGGGACAGGAAGGGGGCCACCAGCTCCTGTCATGTCCACTTCTTTCCAGCATCTTTCTCTTCAGAGAGCTGAAGAGATCTTCTCTCTTGAAGCTCGAATCTATGGAAGAGCCCATAGCAGCTCCAGAGCCAGAAGAGACTCTTGGGCTCAAAGATGGTCCAAAGACTTGAGTTCTCCCACTGTCAACAGCACTACCCTGCCTCTCAGGTAGGGAAGAGCATGCATTCTTACCAATGAGGAGAGAGGCCCATGTTAGTAGGCTTCAGGACTGAAGTTACATTTGTATCTTTCCACTATTCTAGAAGGCAAGTCATCTGTAACTTAGACTTTTGAAAAGTTGCATGGGACATTGAGGAGAGTGATTTGTCCAAGGTTACATGGTATGTGTGAGAGGCAGGAACTGAATCCAATTTTTCTTGACTCAAGGCTGGTCTTCTCTATACCTTACTATAATTTTACAAATTTAATATTTTAAATTTTACTTTAGTAATGAATTGCTTATCAAAATGCATCTTTTATGAACAAAATTTTTTCCCTTGGGTCAAAGTGAAAGCCGTGGAACAGGCATTTGGACATCTGGATTTTAGTACCTACACGTAGATGGAGGTCACATGTATCTGAGTCAGTTTCTCTGTTTCTCTATCTTTAAAAGGAGTTAGACTAGACAAGCTCTTTCTCAGGTCTCTTTCACTCTAGTACTGAGTTCCCTTCCAGCTTTACCATTTTGTTTGATGTTCTAAGGTCCTTTCAGCATGTACACTTATGTTCTAATGTTCTTCATAAAGCCAACATGACACGGTTTAAGAGAGAGTCTTTGTTGAGCAGACTCTATTTGAGAACTACAATCTAACACACAAAAAGCTTTTAAATTTCCTACTGTATTTAAATAACGCACAAGGAAAATGATTAGTGACAAGGAGGAAACAGGATACATCCTTCCCTAGCGTGTTGCCCCATGCATTGCCAATTAAAATAGCATTTCCATTCTCTCTGAAGCCATCCCCTTTCTGGGAATCTTGAAGTCATGCTGTAAGTATCAGAGGAACTAAACTGAGGTTAGTCATGCATACCGGAACCACCCCAATCTGGGGTGGCTTTATTTAATGCAGTCCATTTTGTAGCTCTGCATTAGGGTCAGGAAAAGCCTAATTAGTAAAGGTTCAGGGAGGCCTTTTCTTTTTCTTCAAAATGCTCCAGATTAATTATCTGCCATTAGACTTAATTTACACAAGTGACTGACAAGGAAACACGCTTTGTTCTGCCTAGGTGTTATTCTTGAGGGGAAAATCCTATAGAATTCAGAAGGGGTCAAAGAACAGGAGTTCATTCTAAAGCAGAAGGTCTAATCCTATTAATAACTTGACTGACCTTCTATTAATAAAGTGTTCTGTACCATTATCACTTGTGATCCTCAAGACAATCCTATCCCAACTGATAAATGGTCAAAGGATATAAACAGGCAGTTTTCAGAGGAAGAAATTAAAGATATCTGTAGTCATATAAAAAATACTCTATTGCACTAATCTAAATCTAAATGCACTAATCTAAAATGCACTAATCAATAGTGATTAGAGAGATGCAAGTCAAAACAACTCTGAGGAACCACATCACACCTGCCAGATTGGCTAATATGACAAAACAGAAAGATGATAAATATTGGAGAGGATGTGGAAGAATTGGAATACTCATTCATTGCTGGTGGAGCTGTGAGCTGATCCAACCTTTCTGAAGAACAATTTGGAACTATGCCCAAAGGGCGACAAAAATATACATACTTTTTGACTCAGCAATATCACTTCTAGGACTGTATCCCAAAGAGATCATAAAAATGGGAAAGGGTCCCACATGTACAAAAATATTTGTAGCAGATCTCTTTGTGGTAGCCAAAAACTGGAAATCAAGGGGATGCCTATCAATTGGAGAATGGCTGAATACATTATGCTATATGAATGTAATGGAATACTATTGCGCTATAAGAAATGATGAGCAGGAAGACATCAGAGCAGCCTGGAGAGACTTATATGATCTGATGCTGAGCAAAAGGAGCAGAACCAGGAGAACTTTGTGCACAGCAACAACCACAGTGTGCAAGGATCTTTTTCTGGTAGACTTGGAACTTCATTGCAATGCAAGGACTTAAAAAAATTCCCAATGGTCTTTTAAGGAAAAATGCCTTCCACATCCAGAGAAAAAACTATGGAATTCAATCGCAGAATGTTGCAGATCATTTTCTTTAGTATAAAGTTTTGGTTTGTTATATGATTTCTCCCATTTTGATTCTTCTACACAGCACGACTATAGTGAAAATGTATTTAATAGGAATGTATGTGTAGAACCTATATAAAATTGTATGCCATCTAGGGTGGGGAGAGGGGGGAAGGAGGGGAAAAAAAGCTAAGTTATATGGTAGTGATTATAGAACACTGAAAATAGATAAAATTAATAATAAAAAAGAAAACACATACACAAAAAAAGACAATCCTATCGGGTGAATTGTGCAAGTGATAATAACCTCATTTTACAGATGGACAAGTCATTCTTTCCATCAAAGAGGCAAACCCAGTGTATGTTGCTCATAAGTCATTCAATCTAGGATTCAAATGCAAGTCTCCTTACTCCAAGGACAACATTCTTTCCACTATGACTTGTCAGAAAACTTCGTTGCCTTTTCATCCTTTCTTTGCTCATTTTATTTCCTACTTCTGGGATGACTTGCCCTCATTTCTACCCCTTGACATTTTTGTCCCTTGAACCATCTTTGGATGAATGAATGAGTGAATGAATGAATGAAAAACATTTACTAAGAGCTTACTATGTGCAAAGCACAAAAAAGGAAGAACTATGGAGCAACTAGGTGGTGTGGTGAATAGAGCACCAAAACTATCAGGAAGACCTGAGTTCAAATATGGCCTCAGACCCTTACTAGATATGTGAACCTGGGCAACTCATATAACCCTGTTTGCCTCCGTTTTCTCTTCCATTCCTAGAGAAGGAAATGGCAAACCACTGCAGTATCTTTGCAAAAAACAGTAACAATAACCCAAAATGGAGTCACAAAGAGTCAAACATGATGAAAATGATTAAACAATAAGTGAACAAAGCAGTGGGATAAGCAGTAGGAATAAAAATAGCAAAGATGGTCCCTGCTGCTATTTTAATGGAAAGAGACAATATATATCAGTTTCAGCTAAAATTCAGATGAGAATGTCCTTTGGTCAGTCAATAAACATGGGCCTTAAATCATGGTCCTTAGAGTAGGATATCAAATCAAGCTAGACTAAGTTTAAAGTCTCCTTTTTCCACGAAATCTTCCCATATGCCAGAATGGGAAGTGATTCTTCCCTAGATTGGTTTTGACTTTCTTTATATTCTTACTTTACACCTAAGATACTCATTCAGTTTAAAGCTGGAAGAGACGCTAACAACCATCAAATCCATTTTGTATTTGAGGAAACCAAACTAATGAGTATTACAATTCTTTCTGTAACATTCATACTAGACTATGTATTCCTTGATAAAAATATTATGGCTCATATTTTTCTCCCCCTAAGCTACTAGTACAGTTCTCTGCATGAGAAAGGTGCTTAATTAATGCTTGATTGATGTATGAACGACTAAGAGGTATAGAGTAACAAGTTGTACTGGAAAGAGTGTTGTCCTTGGAATAAGGAGGCTTGGGTTTATATCCTAGAATGAATGACTTACTAACAACATGAACTAGATTTAAGTTATCTGATGGAAAAGATGGCTTCCTCATCTGTAAAAATGGGATTATTAACACTTGCATGATTTACCTAACAGGGTTGCCTTGAGAATCACAAGAGATAATGACGCAGAACACTTTGTTATGTTTGAAGATAGACTGTGATTCTTAGAAGGAAGCTTTTCAAAAAGAAAAAGAAAGGCTACTTATATGATGTTGAATTTGATGTTTAAAACTCAACTACTAAATGTCTCAACTGTCTCAACTTACTGAATGTCTCATTTAAAAAAAAAAGAATATGAACAGTTCCAGCTTTGTTGTTGTTCAGTTGTGTCTAACTCCTTGTGACACCATTAGGGGATTTCTTGGCAGATGCAGGAGTAGTTCTGCCATTTCCTTTTCCAGCTCATTTTACAGATGAGTTAAGTGACTTACCCAGGGTCAGATATCAGTGTATATCAGAGGCAAGATTTGAACTCGGGGAGATGTGTCTGTCCGACTCCAGGTCTGACACTCCATTTGATGTGCCACCTAACTGCAATATATGGAAAATTTTTGAAGATGAAGGTGCTTTGTAATTGCATCTTATAATACTCTTTTCTCAGCAACTCCCAAATTCCAGTTTTAATCAACCCTGAGGAATGGGAAGCATGGACCAGGAGAGAGAAAGCTGATACTCCAAAAAGCCATCAAGAGGTAGCAAATAGGGTAGGGCTCCTTTGCCCTTGAATTATAGGGTAAGGATCTTAATACCTACCATTCATATACCACTTTTAAGTTCTCAAAATATTATCTCATTCAGTCCTTATGATAGCCCAGGTGTTATCATTTCCACTTTACAGATGAGGAAAATTAAGATACAAAGAAGGTAAATTAAGTTCATAGATTTATTGGAAGAGGTCTGAATGGTCATCTGGTTCAAACACCATCATTTTATAGTTGAGAAAATCGCCTGAGATAAGTGAAGTGATCAATCCAAGGTTACGAAAGAACCAAGATTCAATCCAAAAATCTTCTGACTCTAGATCCAAACTCTCTGAATTTCCCAGAGTTACATGGTAAAATAATACGTACATTAATCGGGATGCAAATACAGGACATTTTACTCTAAAATTCTTTCCACTATATCACAGATGCCTTACTGCAGCTCTTCAGAAAACCTGTCTCCAAGAAATCATATACTTTTTCTAGCCTAACTCTCATTTTCTAGCCTAATCTCATTTTGCTGATGTAGAAATTAAGGCCTTCAGAAAGTTAGGTAATTTACCATTCTGGATCATTTAGCTAGTTAGCATCAGAGGTTAGAACAGCGCTCAGGTCAACTGGCTTCCAGGGCATCTTTTTTACTTTACTACATTGGCCTCAGAGAGAAAGGCTGGATTACCAAGCTCTCTGGTCACACCACAAATTAGTATGTGGTCAGCCATATGGAGGGATGGATGGAGTCAGTGTTACTATACCCATCATTCCCCTTTTCCCATACCCACATCTTTTGAACTGTGAAATAGCCTGTGATCATAATATTGCATGCTCCAAGTTGTCAAAGTGAGGCTTACGTGTATAATGTTTCTACGTGTGGAAATGAAGTATTTTAAAAATCTTATTATAAACTTAATAACTTTCAGGAAATTAATCAAACAATCAAATGGCAAAACCTTACCTAAATACCCTCATCTTTCATAGGACAGAACCAAAGGATCTAGAAGTCAACCAAAAAGCAAATAGTTGTCTTTGTTCTATATCCCTTCCTGGTCTGTCTATTTCTTAACCACCTATGGTCCTGCTAACATGAATTTTTTACTAATACAATAAGGAAATAAATAGAATTTATTATAATGGTGGGGCAGTGTCTTCCATGCAGAGACACAGGTAGATTTATTGGTAAAATCCTTACAACATAATGTGATCCAAATACTACTCAACCCTTGCCTCATACAGTATTAACTAGATCCATTGTGGGATATGTTGGAATATAAGAGCATCTTCTTTGGCTCCAGACCACCACATAGCTTGTCTAGTAACTTCAAATGTTCAAAATATTCAAATGAATAGATTATCTCATTAATGTGGGCATTGCCTATCTCATGTAATTCTTTTCTTAATATTTTATTTTTCCCCAATTACATAGGAAAAACAAATTTAACATCCTTTTTTAAAATTTTGAATTATAAACTCTCTACTTTCTTCCCCTCCACCAGCTAATTCTTGTTCAAGTTCTTCCACAAACTCACTATAGGAGGTCCACTCAACATGCTGGGACCTTTTTTGCTCTTTTGACATTAAGAAGATACTTGTAGCACACAGATGCTGTCTGCTAGTTATTTCTTACTCTAGTCACATGAGCAGAGCAACTTTTTTTTTATCTTATATTTATTTCTTTAATGATTTCCTTTTCTCTCATTCTTGATTCTTATTCTTCTCTGATTCTAATCATAATGTCATAGATTCAGAGCATGAAGGGAGCTGGGAAGTCAACTACTCCAGCTTCTTCATTTTACAGATGAAGGAACTGAGGCTTAGAAAGGGTAAGTGTCTTGCCCAAGGTCAAAGGAAAGGAGAATCAAAGATAGACTATGAACCCAAGTTCTTAGATTCCAGAGGCAGCGTGCATTCTATTATATTACTTTCTCCTTAATTTGTGATAGTACCTACCACATGTCCCTCCATTGTCTTCATAGTGATACATTATTTTTATTTCCAGGATTTTCATTTTAATTTTTATAAATCAGTATGTCTATAAACATTCATTAAGTGCCTACTATAAGTCAAGCAATATAATAAGCACTGGAGATATAAAGACAAAAAACAGTTCATATCATCAAGGAACTCAAAGTTTAATGACACATTGAGGAAACAACATGCAAATAACCATATGCAAACAAGTTAGATCCAAGATAAACAATAAATAATCAACACAGAGAAGGCACTAGCATTATGCTGGATGGGGAAAGGCTTCTTGTAGAGGATGGGGTTTGAGTTGGGAATCAAGGGAAGCCAGGGAAACCAGAAGGAGGAAATGAGGAGGGAAAATAATTCTGAACATGATAAATATCAATAAATGGAGATATTCTCATATATGAAAACTCATAAGAGGAGATTATATATGTAACAAGGAATGTCTAATTAATAAGAAATACATTTATTCCAATGCTGTCCTACCTGTCCATGTCTCCCTCTGGACTTCCTTCTGTTTTCTCCAGTGTATTCTAAAACTGTTTCATTGATATTACTTACTTTTTCTTCTATTTTAATCTTACTATTATGTTTACCCTCTCCCTCCACTAAGTCTTCTCCTCCACAATAAAAGCCCATTTGTGAAAAAAAGAAAGAAAATAGATGAGCACATTGATGGGTCTGATTCTGTACATTCCTCCCTATGTCTTTCAATCTTCCATGATGGAATATTTTGCTTTCTTGCCAATGAAATTGTTAGTTACTATGTGACAGAGTTTGAAGTATAGAGTTATTTGTTTTTCTAGAGGTGATCTATGGACATTTTCAACTGGTTCTTTATTTTCTGTATTCAGAAGTTCTGAGCAGTTTTGTGTATTATTTCTCCCATTATTGTGTTCAGATTTCTTTTTCCCTAAGAATCACTCTTTCACTTCTTTGAAGAAAGTTTTCAGCATGGATTTAACTTTTCCTAATGGGATAATAGAGCTTTTGTTTTTTGCACCCGAAGCCATGCATTTTGACATATTTCTTCCTAATTTCTTCTGTCATGAATTGTTCTGGAATTTGTTGTTATTTCATGCTTTCTTAGGATTCCACATGATTCTCTGCTTCATCAGGCATTGGTTTACTTTCCTTTGTCTTCGAATATTTGTTAAGGAAGCTCTGTAATCTCTTAAAGCATTTATTACTAATCCTTCCTCATGAGGAGTTTTAGAAACTTCTCTGTTGATTTATCTGTTTGTTTTGGGTTTTTATTAAGTTTCTTCCTCTTGGGATCTTTGGTGCCTCAGCCTTTTTTTCCTTCTATTTCCTTATTCTTACTCTTTGAAGGGGTTATAGCCTCAGGGCTAGACTGTAAAGTTGCCTCAACATCCTCTCATGCTGAGAAACTTACGTTCACTGATCCGGGTCTCTGCCATAAGTAGCCACGGTGGGAAGAGGACTGGTCCTAGCTGAGTTACCAGCCTTCTGTCCTTTGAACTCAGTGTAGTACCCTCACTCTGGTTCCCTGACCCAATTCTTCCCTGAGTTCTCTGTTTCTTCATTGGTGTGATAAATCAGCATTTTTTTTTCAAAGAGAAGAGGAGATGAAAAGGTCTTCTGGACAGAGTATTGTTGTAGGTCCTTAATACAGGAACCACTCCTCTCCTTTCTTATGTAACTGGAAAGAATCAATGTCTGATATTTATTATAAAAGAAGGTGGGTGAGAGGTAAAAGATATAAGCAGAGTCTCTAAAGCAGAAGATAATCTCAGTAAAAGGCCCAGGCAAAAGCCCACAGGTTAATTTGTGTGTCCCTGCCTATAGAGTACTATGGAGTCTGGTGGGGAGAGATGCTGAGTAAACACTTTAAGGATTAGCATACTCTGGAATTAATTCATTGATATTTTACCTTGTCAGGGATCTTTTTTGTCTTGTGCATTCAGCTATAATTGTTCTACGTCTGGCATGTGATTTCTCATTTGCAGGAGTTTTAAGGGTTAGTGGTGACTGGAAAAATGACTAATTTGCCATCATCCTATCATATCCTCTTATACCTTTTCATCTCATTTATCTCTTTATAAAGAAGTAGAAAAAGGAGCAATGTAAGAAACATTAGTAATCTATAATTAAATTGACTTCCATTCCACTGTGAGCAGAGTGAAGTTCATGGAGTGCCCACGCTCCCTCCCCTCCTATTTGTGTGTTCTTCACACAGGGTAGTTCAATAATGAGAAGTAAGTTCTTCCTTTTCTTTCCCCTCTTACTGCCATCAAAACAAAACAAAGCCCTCTCAGATGCTATGCTTTTATTTAACACCTTCTGAGAAATTAGGATTTTAAAAATATTCTTGTCACTGGAACATAAGCATCTCTTCATTATGCAACCCTTGCCAATTGCTCATATAGACTTACCAATCTAGGTTTCTGTTGACTCCTGTATTTACATTTCAAACTTTCTTCACATTTCTGGTATTTTCATCAAGGATGCTTGAAAGTCTCCTTGCTTTAAATGTCTATTATGTTTAGCTATAGGATTACTATTCAGTCTTAAGATCATAGATTTGGAGTTGAAAGTAATCTTAGAGTCCTTTAAATCCAACCCCCTTGTTTTACAGATATGATAACTCAGGCTGGAAGTGATCCAGTGACTTGGCCAGCATTGCACAGCTAATAAGTGGGTAAAGCAGGCGTTGACTCCAGGCCCAACACCCTAGCCTCTGTATCATCCGGGTGCCCTCCAGTCTTGCAGAATAAGTAATTCTTCATTTTAACTTTACTGATTTTTGCTCTTTGGATTTTTTTTTATTCCAAGATTTTCTCTCCTTTATATTGGTTGCTACCATATCTAATGTGATTTTGACTATGACTTCTTGAAGTTTCCATTAATTTTCTGGTTCCTTGCAGTTTTTTTTAATTTGACCTTGAAGCTCTAGTTCGGGGGCGGGGTGGGGGGGGAACCTGAAGCCTCAAGGCCACATGTGGCCCTGTGGGTTTTTAAGTGTGGTCTTTTGCCTGAATCCAAACTTCACTGAACAAGGGTCACACTTGAGGATGTAGAGAGCCACATGTGGCCTCCAGGTCCCAGGTTATTCCTAAGAATTTTCAATTTTTTTTCATTTAACTTTTTTTCAATTAACAACATTTCTTTTCTCTGCTTTCCACCTCCTTCCATCCTACATTGAAAAAAAAATCTCTTATACTCACACTGACCAAATCAAAGAATATATGACTCACTCTACATTTTGAGTCTATCACTCCTCTGTCAGGAGGTGGGTATTATGCTTCATCAATTCTCTACAATCATAATTGATCATCTATTGACCAGAGTTCCTAATTCTTCAAAATTGGTTTTTTTTACAATGTTATCATATAAATTGTTCGGGGCAGAGCCAAGATGGTGGAGTAGAAAGACTCACATTTGCTAGCTCCGAATCCACAGCCCATAGATTTCCTGTAAAAAGAACTCCTGACAAATTCTGGAACAGTGGAAGCCACGCAGCAACACAGTGAAGGAGATTTCTGCTGCAGAGAGCCCTGAAAAACCAACCGCAAAGGTACCCCAGACGGGAGCGGAGTTCTGCCCTGCGGAGCGCTCCCCTCCCCCGGCCCCGGCCTCGGAGCTCTGCCCGGCCACGCGGCACTGAGAGGAGCCAGCAGACCCAAGCAGGCTTCAGAGACCTGAATCTCCGGGCGGCCGCGAAGGTCCCTCCACCCACAGACGCACAGGTCAATGAGAGGGACGGGCTGAGAGGGGAGCGGGGTATCTCCGGGACTCGGAACCCCTCGGGAGGCGGCGGCCCTGGCAGAGGCAGAGGCCGCTTGGCCAGAGGCCCTCAGAGCAGGCAGGAGCTCCACCCCAGCTCCACTACAAAAGATCTCTGCATAAACCCCCTGAGGGAACTGAGCCTGAGAGGCGGCCCTGCCCCCACCTGAGAACCAGCAGATAAGCTCCCATAGAAGAGCAGTCAGGCCTGCCG
>CM053772.1:213259119-213289817 GCA_028658325.1 Potorous gilbertii
ACAACTGTTGAGTATTGTTCTTGCTACTAGGAAGTAAGAAATACAGGTAATGGGGAATAGAAAGTTATCTGGCCCTACAGGACAAAAGAGAAGGTGGGGTAAGGGAAGGGAGGGATGATAGAAGAGAGGGCAGATTGGTGATATGGGTAATTAGAATGTCCAGTGTATCGGGGAGGGCGGAGGGGACAAATGGGGAGAAAATTTTGGAACCCAAAATCTTGTGAAAATGAATGTAAAAAGTTAAATAAATTTATTTTAAAAATTAAAAAAAAAAAAAGAAATTCCTTGCACATGGTTGCTGCTGTGTACAAAGTTCTCCTGGTCCTGCTGCTTTCACTCAGCATCAGTTCATACATGTCCTTCCAAACATCTCTGAAGTCCTCCTGTTCACCATTTCTTATAGCACAATAGTATTCCATTACATTCATAAACCACAAGTTGTTCAGTCATTCCTCAGTTGATGGGCATCCCCTCAATTTCCAGTTCTTGGTCACCATAAAGAGAGCTACTGTAAATATTTTTGTACATGTAGGACCTTTTCCCATGTTTATGATCTCTTTGGGATACAGTCCTAGAAGTGATATTGCTGGGTCAAAGCATGTGCACATTTTTGTAGCACTTTGAGCATAGTTCCAAATTTCTCTCCAGAATGGTTGGATCAGCTCATAGCTCTGCCAACAATGAATTAATGTTCCAACTCTCCCACACTTTCTCCAACATTTATCATCTTCCTGTTTTGTCGTGTTAGCCAGTCTGATAGGTGTGATGTGGTACCTCAGAGTTGTTTTGATTTGCATCTCTGTAATCAGTAGTGATTTAGAGCATTTTTTCATGTGACTATAGACAGCTTTAATTTCTTCTCTAAAACTGCCTGTTCATATCCTTTGACCATTTATCAACTGGGGAATGACTTGTATTCTTGGACATTTGACTCAGTTCTCTATGTATTTTAGAAATGAGGCCTTTATCACAGACACTAGTTGCAAAGAATCTTTCCCAGTTTTCTGCTTCCCTTCTAATCTTGGTTGCATTCTGTTTGTTTGTGTAAAATCTTTTCAATTTAATGTAATCAAAATTATCCATTTTATACTCCATTATGTCCATCTAATTCTTTCTAGGTTTTTCTGAGAGCATCCTACTCATCATTTCTTATAGCAGAACAGTATTCTATCATAATCACATACCACAGCTTATTCAGACATCCCCCAATTAAAGTGCATCCCCTGAATTTCTAATTTTTTACCCCCAGAAAAGAGCTGTTATAAATATTTTTGTACATATAGGTTCTTACCCTTTTTATTTTATATCTCTTTTGAGATACAGATCTAGTAGTAGTCTTGCTATGTCAAACGGTATGCATGGTTTTTTAGCCTTTGGGCGTAGTTCTAAATTGCTCTATAGAATGTTTTTGTCAGTTCACAACTCCCACAAGGGTACATTAATGTCTCATTTTTCCCACATCCCTTCCAGCATTTATCATTTACCTTTTCTGTCCTATTATCTAAGCTAATAGGTATGAGGTAGTATCTCAGAATTGTTTTAACTTGCTTGCCTTTCTCCAGTCAAGAGTGAGTTAGAATTTTTTTTCACATGACTATAGCTCTAATAATTTCATCTGAAAACTGATTATATCTTTTGACCATTTATCAGTTGGGGAATGGCTTTAATTCTTATAAATTTGACACAGTTCTCTATATGTTAAAGAAATAAGGCCTTTATCAAAAACACTTGCTTCATTTTTTTTCAGTTACTGTTGCTGTTTTCCCCTCCATCCTACTACCCTTACCTTTATTTATTCTACTCTCCTCTTTTACCCTGTTCCTCCTCAAAAGTGTTTTGAGTCTAATTACCCCCTCTCCAAGCCTGTTCTCCCTTCTATCACCATCCCCCTTTTTCTTATCTACTTCTATTTTTCCTGTAGGGTAAGACACATCTCTATATCCCATTGCCTGTATAACTTATTTCCTAGTTACATGTAAAAACAATTTTTAACATTTGTTTTTAAAACTTTGAGTTCCAACTTCTTTCCCTTCCTCCCTCCCCCCACCTCCATAGAGAAGGCAAGCAATTTTATATAGGTTATACATGTGTAGTCATGCAAAACACTTCCACAGTAGTCATCTCGTGAAACTATTTTCCCTTCCATCTATCCTATTCTCCATTTATTCTGATCTCTCCTTTTACCCTGTCACTCCTCAAAAGTGTTTGTTTCTGATTACCCCCTCCCCCAATCTTCCCTGCCTCCTATCGCCACCAACCCCCTTTCTTACCCCTTTCCCCCAACTTCCCTGTAGATTAAGGTAAATTTCCATATCAAATTGAGTGTATATGTTATTCCCTCCTTAAGCCAATTCTGGTGAGAGTAAGGTTCAGTCATTCCCTTTCACCTCCCTCTCCTTCCCTCCACTGTAAAAGCTTTTTCTTGCTTTTTGTGTGAGATAATTTTCCCCATTCTATTTCTTCCCTTTGTCTTCCCAGTACTTTCCTCTCTCTCACCCTTTAGTTTTATTTTTAAAATTCAATTCACCCTGTGCCCCCTGTCTATATATATTTCTTCCAGCTGCCCTAATAATGAGAAAGATCTTATGAGTTACAAATATCTTTCCATGTAGGAATGTAAACAGTTCAACTTTAATAAGTTCCTTATGATTTCTCTTTTCTGCTTGCTTTTTTATGCTTCTCTTGAGCCTTGTATTTGAAAGTCAAATTTTCTATTTAGCTCTGGTCTTTTATTTTACTTTAAATATATTTATTTTTAGTTTTCAACATTCACTTACATAAAATTTGGAATTTCAAATTTTCTCCCCATCTCCCTCCTTCCCTCACCCCAGGACAGTGTGTATTCTGATTACCCTTTCCTCCAATCTGCCCTCCTTTCTATTCCCCCTATTCTCTTCCTTTCTATTTTCCCATAAGGCAAAATAGATTTCTTTACTGCATTGCCTATTTATCTTATTTCTTTGTGATATTTATAAACAACTTCTAATATTCATTTTTAAAGTTTTGAGCTCCACATTCTCTCCCTTTCCTCCTCTCCACCCACCATCATTGAGAAGGCAAGCAATTTGGTGTAGGTTATACATGCAGTCATGCAAAATACTTCCATAACAGGCATGTTGTGAAAGATTAACTATACTTCACTCTATCTTGTCTTGCCCTCCATTTATTTTATTCTCTCCTTTGACCTGTCCTTCTACAAAAGTGTTTGCTTCCAATTACCCTTTCTCCCAATCTACTGTCCCTTCTATTACCTTCTTATCCCCTTCACTCCTGCTTTCCTGTAGGGTAAGATAAACTTCCATACCTAATTGAGTATGTATGTTATTCCCTAATTAAGCCAAATCCAATGAAAATAATTCTCCCTCAGTCACTCTCACTGTTACCGTCTTCACCTCCATTGTAAAAACTATTTCCTTCCTCTTTTATGTGATACAATTTACTCCATTCTACCTGACCATTTATTTTTCTCCTAGTACATTCCTCTCAACTCTTATTTTTCTTTTTTAGATATCATCCTTTCGTATTCAGTTCACCTTGTACTCTCTCTATAGATATATGCCACAATACATACATATATATGTGTGTGTGTGTATACATGTATATGTGTATATATACACATATACATATATATGTATATACAATCTCTCAAACTATCCTAATACTGAGAAAGGTCTCATAAGTTACAAATATCATTTTTCCATGTAGGAATGTAAACAGTTCAATTTTGTTAAGTCCCTTATGATTTCTCTTTCCTATTACCTTTTCATGCTTCTCTTGATTCTTGTATTTGAAAGTCAAATTTTCTATTCAGCTCAGGTCTTTTCAGCAAGAATGTTTAGCATTCTTCTATGTCACTGAAATTCCATTTTTCTCCAGAAGTATTATACTCAGTTTTGCTTGGTAGGTGATTCTTGTTTTTACTTCTAGCTCCTTTGACTTCTGGAATATCATATTCTAAGCCTTCAGATTCCTTAATGTAGAAGCTGCTAAATTGTGTGTTATCCTCATTATGTTTCCACAACTTGAATTACTTTTTTTGGCTGCTTATAATATTTTCTCCTTGACCTGCAGACTCTGGAATTTGGCTACAATATTCCTGGGAATTTTCCTTTTGTTATCTCTTTCAGGAGGTGATTAGTTGTTTCTTTCCATTTCTATTTTATCCTCTGGTTATAGAATATCAGGGCAGTTTTCCTTGAGAATTTCTTGAAAGATGATGTCTAGGCTCTCTTTTTGTTTGTTATTTTCTTTGGTGAACTTTTGGACCTGCTTTTCCAGTTGGCCCATTCTGCTTTTTAAGGCGCCTTTCTCCTCCTGGCTTGTTGAACCTCTTCTGCCATTTGATTTAGTCTATTTTTTCTTTTGAATTTTTTAAAAATTTATTTCTTTATTTTTAGTTTTTAATGTTCATACGCTCCTCCTATAATAAAGCAGACAGAAGAGGACCAGGACAGAAAACTGTATTCATTATCATTGTAGTCAAGGTATTAGTTGTTTTTGCTTAGCTGTTTATCTTTGTTAAAAAGGAGAGGTCATTCCAAAATTGCAGGCTATGAAGTATAGACAAAATGTATCACTGAAACATTTTAAAGGAATTATTCTCACATTGGTATATAAGAAAATAGAGGGAGATAGAACTGAAAGCAAGTAAGATAATGAGGGAACAATTGAAATATAGGAAACTGAGGTGATGAATGTATGAACTAGAACTTAGGGGAATGACAAAGGAAGGATAAATATAAGAACTAGTTTGAAAGAAAAAAATTGGAAGTGGATTAAGAGAAGATAAGGAGTAGTCAAAACTGACTCCACAATTTTGCCAAAGGAATACTGCTTTCCTGGGTAGAAAGGTGGAAGACCAAACATGTGATCAATATTATAGGATTATAAATTCCCAACAGATATTTGGTCCCATTATTTTTGCATATGCTTTACACTGTTATCTATAGTTAGGAACAGCATTGCTTTGTCTTTCTGATTAATCTTTTTCCTTCACTTAATCCATTGATAAATGCACACATATCATACTCATGGCATTTTATAATCTATATCATCAGATTTTATAGGAAAATAAAACATGTGTTGTTGAATTAGACCCCTGGTCCATTCATTCCAGTGTTTAGTGCCTAGCAGTGACATCAAGAGACATTTTTTTTTGCCATTCGTGATCCCAATCTCAATAAATATCACAGCTTTCCTTAGTAAACAATTATACTCTATAAAGAATGGATTTATCTAAATCTATCTGTATTTATTCTGTGAGCTTCAACCATTCCTTGAGGTGATGAAATTGATGCCCAACATATTTAATTTTTTTAAAAAAAGGTTTCATTTAATTTAAACTAATCACTTTCATGCTTCAAAAAATGTCTATTGATTTGAGTTTTCTGGAATATATGAACAAGTCCATGCTCATGATGGTTATGCTATTTAGGATTTTATAGATTGACACCTAATCCCTTTGCAGATTCCAAGTTGATGGCTTTCAAAATAAAGAATCCTAATTTTTTTTTACTATTCTGCAATAGAAATCCCTTTACCCTCAGAGCATTGAAGCTGTCCTTCCCTGGACTTTCTCTACCTCCATTTTATCCAGTGGAAGTGGGTTAATGCTACAGGTGCAGGGAACCTGAAGCCTCGAGGTCACATGGCCCTCTAGGTATCTCAAGGGTGGCCCTTTGACTGAATCAAAACTTCACAGAATAAATCCCCTTAATAAAAAGCTTTGTTCTGTAAAATTTGGACTCAATCAAAAGTCCACACCTGAAGACCTGGAGGGCCTCAAGGCCACCCCTGGAACAAATTATCAGATAAGTTTTAGTGGAAATTTTTTTCAGGTATGAGGTAGAAGAGATGCCCCCTCTAAAGTTAATTCCAGCTGTCTAGTTTTGTGATCTTGCTAGAGTGGTGTATCTTAGACATTTAGTATTTTGTAAATGGATAAGAGAATATTCTCTATTTTATTCCTGATATCTTTCCTGATGTAATGTTCCCCATCACATACTCATTCTCTGTTCATTTCTTTTTAATTTACAAAAAATTACTATCACGGGTATGTTGTAATGATGATTGTTTTCCTCTTTTTTTCAACCTTAAAAATACTTATACTCATGTATTACTCTGCTTTAAAAGCATTAGAATTGAAGTCATAAGCTCTGGGTTCAATTCTCCTTCCTCTTTCATTTAATACCTATGGTAACTTAAAATCTACGTGGTCTCTTCAACATTTCAGCCTTTGGTTTCCACATCTCCAACGTGAATCAGACTGACCTGGAGGAACTCTAAGTCTCTTCCCTCAATAAACCTATAATCCTATGATATACTTATTAGCTGGTTCATTAAAAAATCTCCATATATACTCTTGGAAATAAAATCAAAGTTATCCTTTTAATAAAAGACATCTGTGTGAGGCAATGAATAGAGCTCCAGATCTGCAGATGGAAAGACTCATCTTCCTGAGGTATGACCCTGAGTAAGTCACTCAAACCCTGTTTACTTTCATTTTCTCATATGTAAATGAAGCTGGAGAAGGAAAGGGCAAACAACTCCAGTGTCTTTGCCAAGAAAACCCCAAATTGGGTCACACAGAGTCAGATGCGACTTAAATGATTGAACATCCAAGACAGCAACACAAGAGCAAACCATGCTTGTGTGGGTCAATGATAATGAAACAACAATCTAAGCAAGACCCTAACTTTTCATCCCCCTGAGAAGTTTGCCACCAAATTCAAGCATGATCATTTGTTTCCTACGGAATTCCTCAACTTCAGAATATTTTTAAAAGCCATCTTGTCTGATCACTGTGAATCATAAATGGAAAAAAAAATTCTCAAGGACAGTTCTAGAGTTTTAAGGATGTAGTCAAAAACCTTCTGCCATTATCCTTCCCCTCATAGCCCCTCCCCACTTCACATATACAAGCATTGCTTTCCTGTTGTTTTGGTTCAAATATATCATTTTCATCAAGAAATTGTAAGGTCAGTGATATATAAAATTAAATTTGGTAGCTTAAAGCTCAGTTGTACTTCTCTTTAGCATTTTAGGAAAAAATGTAATTCTGTTTAGGGAATAACTGACAAGGACCAGGTTTATTACTATAGCGTTTCCTACAGTTAAGATGCTGTTATCCTATAACAGCTCTGCTGTTTTTGGTGACTACAGGTAATTCAGCTTTTCTTTTAAACCGGTCCATGTCAAAATTGATAGCAGACACAGTTTTATTCAGACTTTATAATAAGGAGGTTATGGAGATTAGTATTTCGTCTGAAAGGTAGCATTGAAGGTTCAGAGATTCCCTCTGAAGTTATTCTAACCTGAACTAATGACTAGACCTCTCTGGAAGTACTTTTGTAATTTGGTGAAGCAATGTGTGAAAGTCTGTCACAATGGGGACTCAGTTTTATTTACCATTGCTTTAGACTTTGATCAACATTCTCTAAAAGAATAATCAGTTTGAATTATCTTCTATTTAAGTCAAGAAACTTGAAAGGAGAGATTAAGGCATGAGTTTCTTAATTGTGTTCTTACCTTATTGAAAATACATTCGATTGTCTGACTAAACTTGCAAAATGTTCTTATCAAAACCCACTGTGATTTCTGCAGGCAGAGTGTACCCATCAGGTTCAACTATGTAGGAAGCAATACACCCCCTATGACTGAGATTTTTCTGCCAACTGGGGAAAAAGATTGTAAAAGTTACAAAAGTGAAGGACTCACTGAAGTTTTTATTTCTAAATTCATGCCAACTTCCAAGAGAAATTCAAATCCTAATTTGAAAAGTGATCTTTCATAAACATCCACCATTTATTTGATACCTGCCGTATGGAGAAAAATTTCAGTTAATCAGAAGGATCAACAGTCTTCTGCCAAATTCTGTTTTCAGGACCTCTTCTTAAAAAGAAATCCCTTTTGTCTAAACCATTTGTGTGTGTACGTGTGTGTGTGTATCATCATGTAGACAAATTAACTTATCTTTTGATGACTATTTACAATCAAAAGTATTTAATAAAAGCCAAAAACCATGATGTGTGCCCGATATACAAAAACAATAGCGTCTGTCCTTAAGTCTCCGTCCTCTGATATGTCCTTTCTAATTGCCTTCAGGTCGTTACTCTGAATCATCTTCATCATGATACTAATAAAAGCAGCAATATTTATATGGCCCTTTAATGCTCTATTAAAGGCAAGGCCCCTTACAAATATTATCTCATTGTATCTTCACAGAGAAAGCATGGATGGTGTCCATAAAAACTTTCAGATAGCACAAAGCAAGGTACGACAGATTGCCAACATGTGAGATGGCAGAGTCAATTACAAAAATATCTGGAACTTTGAGCTGTGTCTAATAAGATGAAACTCAACAGGCAGAATCATACTCTCAAAAACCCATAGTTTCTTGCATCAGATGTCACATTAACATTGAGTGTACTGCTGCTGGACAGTAGTTTGTAAGAAAAAGATCTCAGAGTTTTATTCGACTACAAGATCGATATTACTTAACAGTAATAATATAGCAGCCAAAAAATACTCATGTTTAAGCTGTTGTAACAGAAGAGCAGTAATCAGGACTTGAAATATGGTCTAATTGCACCTGCAGTTCTGGTTGCTACCCTTCAGAAGGGAAGCTGAGGAACTGGAGAGAATCTAAAAGAGGGTAAGCAGAATGCTGAAGGCTCTCCAGATCATTCAGTACATGAGAAGTCATTGAAGAAAAACTGGGAATGATTTGACCAGAAGAGAGAAGATTTAATGGGCATATAATATGTCTTCAGATATTTTAAAGGTTGCCACAAGAAAGAGGGATTCAACTTGTTCTGCTTGGTCCTTCGTAGCAGAACTAGGAATAGTAGGTGGACATGGCAGAAAAGCAGACTGAGTGTCTGAAAATAACCATCAAAAAATAAGCTAAAATGTTTTTATCATGCTCTATTTCCCATATAGTAAAGAGCATTAAAATAAATGAAAAGACAATGGGATAGAGATGGGGATTCAGATTGGGGCTATCATGTCATGGTTTCTTAGATGAATAAACACCTATTATGAATCCAGATTGGCATTTTCTCTTCAAGTAGTCTTTGACAGTTTGTAAGACACTAAGAGATTAAGTCATTTGCATAGGAGCCCAAAGCCCATGGGTGTCAAAGGCATGGTTTGAACCCAGGTCTTTGTGACTTCATGGCCAGATCTCTGTTCACTATTCTGTGCTCCACAGTGAAAACTTCCTAAAAGTTTGAACTTCCCTATAGTGGACTGAGTGGTATGAAGTTCCCCCTCACTTTACGTCTTCAGATACTGAAGTATCATTTGTGGGGTATGTAGAGAGAAATTTCTTTTTCAGACATTGATTATCTCAATCATTTCTGCAGTTCTCAGTAGCACTGAAATTCTGGGAAGAAGAAAGAAGAGTAATTAAAATGTAAACAATTAAATAATTGTTTCCAAAAGGAAAGAAAATGGGGAGGGGATGAAGGGAGATACATTTCAAAGTAAAGAGGACATGAGATCATGACATCAAACTTGGACAATTTTAGAACCAGAAAAAACACTAGAAAGCACCCAAACCTACATTTTGTGGATGAAGAGCCTAAGGTCCAGAGGGTTTTCTTAGGATCATGCAAGTAGCTAGCATCCATAGCTAGTGGGCTATTTCAGGTGAAATCTTTCTTTAAAGTATAATGTTATAAAGATGTTGAGGAAAGAGGTACGAGGCTGTTGTATTATATATTCCTATATAAAAGGAAAGAGAAGATGATTAGCATTTGGGAAGGTCATGTTACATTAAGACAGCAAAAGGACAGTATCCAAAGGACAGGAAAAATGGATATGAAATAAAGACGGGAAGGAGATGAGAAAAATGTGCACCTGTTCTCATTCTTAAAAGAAAACTGAAAGATCTCTGAGCGATGAAATAATGGAGTGAGGAGACTGCAGAAATTAAGTATTTGCAGAAGCTTTACAAATATGCAATCACTCTAACAGGCACAAAAAATTGTTCTAGTAGATGTCCTATTTTTGAAGAAATGGTTAGTTCAATTTTTTTTCTTAATTATTTCATATTTTTTGTTGAAGAAGCAAAATGAACCCTAAATTAAGCCTGATTTTTACAAAAATGTCTTTCGGTGGATACCTGGGTATGGGCTAGGGAATTCAGCTTGAAATTTATAGCACTTATATACAGTTTTTTTTCTCCCTATTTCTTATGTTTGTATTGCAGTAATGAAGAAATATGGCAGCCGTCTGGTGGCCAAATAATATCTGTAAATTCCCAGGGATAAAGCCTCCCCTTTATATTTCAAAGTTATTAAGTTCAGGTCTAGCTATGGTTCTACTTTTATTAAGTTTTCCTCCATCAATGCAATTATTGTTGATTAATTCTTACTGACTTTCTAAAGTAGAAAAAAAATGATGCTTCAAGATGAAGAGAGAAAGCAAAGTCCATATAGCAAAAGCAGAAAATCAAGTCTAGCACCGATGTACTACTGGTCAAGTCCCATTGAGTAGGTAGGGCTCTGGGACCAGAGCGGAGGGAGACATCAACTGGGAGGGAAGTCTGCTGCTGTGGGGATGACCTGAGCTGACAGATAGAATCAGACTGGAAGAAGTCAGAGAGATAGCCTTGTTTTGGGCTAGCATATACTACCCACCCCAAACCCCGCACCCTTCAGCATATATACTATACAGTGCTTTATTCTATTTAGTTAAATTCAATTAACAAGTCTTCAAAAAGAGCAAACCTTATTTAGATGTTACTGGTGTAAAGAAAAATATTTTCAAATTACAGCAATGTCAACATTTGAGTTTGAGATCACTCATTTAAGAAGGATTATGTAACAGAGAAGAATCAGTTAAACAGGTCAAGAGCCTGCATTGGCATCATGCCCACCAAAAGGCTCTTCAGGTGATCAACTCTGATCAACAACAAAAAACAGCCTAGGTTGATTCAAAACACAGATATATCTTGGTCTAAAAGGGATATCAACTTTTAGCAAAAGTGTGTGAGAAAAAATATATCTTCTTCCCTGATTACCTTGAAGTCTCGCAGATTAATAATGTCCTTTCCCTAAAAGACTGATGAGATTGCTAAACATCAGGTTCAGAGAATAATTCAGTCAGTGATCTTTTAAAAGTTATAGAGAATGGCAGAGGGGCTTGAAGGGATTAAAGAGGGTTTAATGTCCTGATTTTAAAGGCCGTTTTGTTCTAACAATAAGCTAGAGAGCTTGACTTGATTGATTAATTCTTACTGTTGAATGATTTCTGTGCATATCCAAAAGCATCAAGATCAAGTCATGTTAGACTAGTCAGATTTTCTGAAAAGCAGCTTGCTGTAGGGTATAGTATACTAGATTGGGAGTCAAGAAAGAAATGGGTTTGAATCTCACCTCAGACACTTATTAGCTGTGTGACTCTGGATAAATTACCTACCTTCTCTGGACTCCTTTTTTTGAATCTCTGGACTCCATTTTTTGAAATCTGTAAAATGGATAGTTAGACACATTAAGAGCAATGGGTAGATATAGTAGAGAGATAGGTTTTATCTAGATGTACACAAAAAAAACCACCTTTTTAATAGATAGAGTACACATAAAGTGGAATGGGTTGTTTTAGGAGATGGTAACTTCCTCTTCCCTAGGCAACAAGGGCACTATGAATAGTCACTTATTGGGATGTTAGATTGTTTTTCAAGTATGAGTTGATGGAGTGATATCTGAGATCTCCTTAAATTTGGAGATTCTGTGGTTCTATGGATTTTGATCTCATTCTAAGGGATTCAAGGACCTCCAAAGACCTCAAATTATCTTTCATTGAAATTTTCTTCTTTAGAATTTTGTTCCAGATCATGTTTATGGCATGTAAGCCTTTAGTTCAGGTATTAACACATCCTAGGAGGAAGGTAACCAGAGCTGAACAAAGGGGACTTTTCCCTAGGGCACCAAAATTTAAAGATAACAAAATTATAAGTGATTATTTTAAAATTATGTAATCTTAATTTTTAAACATTTATACATTTATAGCACATGCACTTTCTCAGCAGCATAGAGACAACTTAGTCTAATATTTAGTGAGCAAAAGCTGTTCCTTAAAATAAGAAGCTACCAAATAACATTCATTCTTGAGAATAATCATCTATGAACCACTTTAGTAACTAATTGACCTATTGCCCAACTCAATTGTTTTGATTCTTATATCATTTTCACATCACAAAATAAATTGGTTGTGAGAGTAAATTTCACATTTTCTCCATGCACAAGAATTTCGAGTCATGGTTCCACCAGAGTACAAACTTATGTAAATGTAATGTCATCACATCAACATATCAAGGATCTGTGAGACCTCATTCCATTGAAGCCAAATTCAATCTTTCAATTATTTAATAAATAGACCTTCAGCCTCAGGTTTTTGATAATCTGATGAAGTCTTGGGCTCTTTCTCAGAATTATGATTTTAATACTCAAAATGAAATGCATAGGGATAAAAAGGAAATCAGTTATGTTGAATATGGTTATCAAAATAACATCAAAATTAAAAAAGTGTGTATATTAGTATTTTAATGCCTTCTCAGGGAGGTTTGGGATATCAAGGTCTATTACAAGGCAATATGGAGCACCCAAGACAGTAAAGCAAGCCAGTTTTATTGAGGGGGCATACCTTCACTATGAAGAGAATTCAGAGATGATGGTGGAAACAGGTGAGGTACACTGGAACCTTAGAGGTAATGCAAAACCCAAAATAATAAGTCTGGTATATTATTTTATCAGCTTCTTATCTTATTTGCCAGATAGGCATTAGGAAAAGGCACTGAGAAGTCTGGCCCTAAGGAATGGGGATTCGGTGGCTAGTTTATATGGAAACCCTCTGCAGGTAGGAAAGAGTGTTTTGCCTGGTAATGCTAGTCCTACTCTGACAGACTATTTAGAGGTTTTGAACTTTTCCAGGGCCTTTAGAAGAATGCTGAGACTACTAAGGTTAGACTTTCCTGACGTTCCATGAGTTTAAGTTACTTGCTTATGATCACACAACTAGGGTCTATGGCAGAATTTGAATCCAGATGAAATAAATTATTTGACCAAATCTTAAAATCCTAATGGTATCAATCATTAAATTATGGAGTAGATCCAAATCATATTCTACATCTCCTACAATTTGATCACATAACTTGACAACCTTTTCCAAGAAGGTATTTTTCTACATCCTAAACCTTCCTTATTTAATTTTGATAGATCTATGACCTAATAGATTTTGAAACTATGCCCAGCCTTACTATTCCATATTAGTCTATATAATTTTCATGAATCCTCTAGAAATGATAGGCCCAATGTGGAAGAAGCCATTTTTTTTTATTCTTTCATTATCTCAATTGCTTGTTCTTTGTTCTGACCAGTAAATGATATGCAAGTACTGCCTTGCCTCCACTGGACAGTGGCTCATGCCAACCAAAGTAATTCTCCCTCCATTGACATAGACAGTGTTTTGGGAGTTGTTAAACATAGACTCTTGGAGTATAAATCATGATGATCCTAGAGACAATAGAGTTCATCTTCAGATATTCCATATTTTATTATTTTATTGTCATTCATAAATAACAAAATAATTTCAATTATTCTTGAATAATATTTCTCTAATGGTCATATTTTATTATTAATAATATGCCTTTATTGTATTCATATAGCACATTATGATTATAAGGAGCTTCACAATCATGTGTGATGATTTCCTTAAAATTCTGTACTTTTTACAAGAAATATTTTCTCCTTGTTACTGTTGATGAAACCAAGGGTTAGAGAATATAAGCCCCAAAATAATATAGCTTATATGTAGTAGAACAAAACCTGAATATAGTTTTTTGATTCCAGATACAGTACAGCCCTCCACCTCCAACATGGTCATACTGCTGCTCTAGCAAATCCTTGGGCTTGATATTGTTGATGTTGAGTTATTTGAGTCATGTTCAAGTCTTTGTGACCCCATTTATGGGATGTTTTTTGTCAAAGACACTGGAGTAGTTTGCTCTTTCTTTCTGCAGCTCATTTTCCAGAGAAGGAAACTGAAGCAAACAGGCTTAAGTGACTTGCGCAGGATCACACAGCTAGTGAATGCCTGAGGTCAGATTTGAACATAAACCTTCTTGAATCAAGGTCTGGCACTCTATCCACTGTACCACCTAACTGCCAAGGCTTGATATACTGTGTGCAAATATGCCCCAACTAAAGAAATTAATATTTGCAGTAGAAAATTGTTAGACTATCCATAAAAATATTATTTTGAGAAGTAAACACATTCTCATTTTCATGAAATTTATTGTGTATATCAAATGCTCTAGTTCTTAATTTCTCACCTGTGTACCAGGAGCCAGTCTCTTCATTAATGCTGCTATGTATGCTGTGCTCATTCCTTTTCCTGTGTTCTCACTCCTGTTGTTTTTCTTACCTTTGTTATCCTTGTTCATCCTTTCTACCTGGCCATATTTTGCCCATCCTTAAGCTCCAGTTCAAGATTCAAGTCTTTCACAAAACCTTCTTCTTTAGCCAGAGTACTGTTTCCCCTTCTCTGAGGTCCTTCTGCTATCATAGTAGGACCAACATTTTTCACTAATCATTTTGTGTGTACCACTTTTGCCTTTCCAACTCATTTGTAATCTTTTTTCTGATGCTTCTTGCTGCCTGACATGGTTTTGAACACATAGTGGGAAGGGAGATTGATTTATTGACTCATTGTATGAAATGCTATGCAACTTTATCCAACAAAGTACCTGCCCTTTCCAGAATTTATATGAACTAAGTCAATGTGAACTTGCTGATAGGAGGATATACTAAAATCTATAGCTAGACAACAGGAGAGAGTTCATAGAGGAATAACTAAACAGATACTAACAGTATATACAAGCTTGAGAGTTCATTATTTTTTTGAGTTAAAAAATTACCTGGTTAATAGAATAGTTAGTTCTTTAAGTCAAGCAGTCATAGGTTCAAACCCTACCCCCAATGCCTACTGTATGACCTTACCCACTCTGAGTCTCCATTTCCATACTTCTAAAATAAGGATATTAACAGCACCTACCTCTCATAATTGCTGTATCAAAAATAATGTATGAAGTAGTTTGTAGATAAATATGAGGTATTGGTGGTATTAGTGATATCATTTCTATTAATCTTAATAACAAAGAAATAATATCCTCATTATTGCCATTTATTCAGAAACAGGCTTTTTGGGGGAAGGAGACCTTGATAATTCTGTAAGTCTTTGAAAGAGATAAAGGAGGATGTTTGCTGGAACTGAGGAAGCTATATTAAACATAGTAGTGGTATTCATAAAGAAATGGTCTGAAGAATGATTGTATTGTGAAAAGTGTAAGAAAAAAACAGTGTAAAAAAACAGATATGACATGGTCAGAGGAAAAGTGAGAAATATCTTGAATACCAAATGGCATTTGTATGTACACAAATAACTATGCATCTATAAACATATATGCACTATAGAGAAATAAATAAATTGCCTAGTAAACCGAGGAGGTATCTGATGTGAAGTATCTTCTACGAACAGAGTGGGAATTACATGGATGGAAAGAGTGAAAATGTGGTCAGAGCAATCTCAAAGAGCTCTGAAGCAATAGGAATGGAAGAAATAAGCAAGAACTTATAAGCAAAGCAAAGATTTGAGCAAAGAGTTGGAGCCCTTTATGAAAAGAAAATACATCTGAAAGACAAGAGATCACTGAAAAAGAAGGTCCTGGAAAGGATGACTCTTTAGAGGTCATTCCAGAAAAGGGGTGATCAAGTGAGCTGAAAAGAAAAAGAAAGGTCAAAAAGAGAATAAAAAATCAGCTTTCTGGAGATTTGCAGGAATGGACTAGGTAGAAGATGAAATATTGGCAATTAAAACTTTCCTCACTAAAAATTATGTTCTTATAGTATGTTGTTAAAGCAGCAATGCAACTCAAAGAAGCAAAACTAAAAATACTAGAAGTTTTTTTTAAAAAAAATAAAGATCACATTATACAAAAGATCTCTCCATTTTAAAATGATCAGGCACTAGATACTTCTTGTCAACTCCATCCTCACTGTGGGAGTAAGTCCAGTGCTTGGGGAGTGCCATTAATTTTTTCAGGTCCCTGGAGCACCATTAAGTGCACACAGCAGCAATTGACTAAATTGTGAGCTTGGAGCCTGAAAGAGTTAATGCAGCTCCAAAAGTGCCTCTTGTACACCCAGGGAATCATTTACACACTGGAAGCATCTGGCTGAATATGGATTCATTTGTTTACTGTACTGTGGGTCTCCTGGAAAGGAGGTCATATGCTCTCTCTTATTGAAAACTTCTTGGGAGCAGTCTCTTTAATTTAGGAACACACAAACACACATAGCCATTCCCCCTCCTAACCTCCCTCCACCCTTAGTAACCATATGCTTTCATGGCACTAAAAGATACAAATAGATTTGTTTTACAGTTTTTTTGAAGGAAAGAAATTTATAGTCTTTGATTTGTCAAAGTAAAATACTTTGGCAAAAATGAATTCTTTCTTTTAATTGTTTCTTTGGTACCTGGAGAATTTGTTGTTTGTTTCCTTGATCTGAAGCAATACAGAAGAGCTTAAAGATTGAGGAACACTGGCACATATTTACATATGGAAGATGCTAGACATCTCATCTAGTCAGATGCTGGACCACACCAAAGGACTTGTTCAGGGATGCTGTTTTCATGACCCTGATTTAAATAGTGTTAGGTCATTATGACTCAAAACTGTAGGACTCCATTAGACTTGCTTGGAGCTTGATCAATAGTTAATGCAAATATGTCTAAGGACTCAGGATAAACATTTTTGGTGTTCATCAGGCTTATAGTGTAAGGGGAAGGGAGGGTTGTCTGACAGTTGAATAACTTGTCTGTATGCTCTAATTCATGTTGTTTGTAAAACCACTTTAGACCTAGCCTTTAATTGCCAAGATAATCCTATTTTCTCTATGGATTTTGGAAGGGCAGATTTTAATCTATCCTTGCCTATACATCTTAGATATCACTAGGGATTGGGAGAATGTATAGCATTTTCTACCCAGGCAGGAAAAATCTATAATCATTTTTCATTAGCATTCTAAACAGCATATTTATAGGTCTAGAAGTAGCTAAGGTGCAGAGAATTCCTCTTTAAATTTAGTATTTCTCTCAAGTCAAAAATTGCTTCTACCTTATCAGAAGACTTATTGAATGATAACAATATGTCTACATATATAGTATACACATACGGGTTGTGATATTATAGGATTAAACTTTTTAAATTGATTTTTCTGTTGCTTATCAATGTTTTGTACACCATATCTCTTCTTTCTTTACCAACCTACATTGGATTAAGATTTTTATGATAAAATGCTCGTCTTCTTTTTTATATGTCTACATTTAAAATATTGGTCTAAAAGATAGGAATAGAGAACACATTAATATAGCCAGAACAAGCTATTTTGGTCAAAAGTAAATATAACAAAATTATAAAGATCAAGAAGGACTTGATTAAAGAGACATGAGAGGAGACCCCTAATCCACCTTTTTGTGCATGTGAGAGATTATACATAGCACATATTTTTAGACTTTTTGAATGAAATAATCAGTTGTGCTGCCTTCTTTCCCTACCAAAAATATATTATTTGTTATATAGGATAGTTCTGGGGGGCGGGGAAGTGAAGGGGAGGGAAGGCAGGATACTTGGGATAACCATGGTGATATAAAAAACAGAGAATATCAATAAAAAAACTTATTTTAAAAATAATAGCAAAATTAAAGCACCAAGTTACTTTGTTTTTATCTTATGATAAAATTTTCCTCTAAATCCTTAGTCCTTATACTGTATCACTGTAGTAAAAAAATACAATGGAATTTATTTTTAAAGTGTGATAAGATGGCCCATCTACCTTCTCTCCTTGAAGGGAGAAATGTTTCTGGGATTCTGAATGGCCTTCCTTTTATAAACTTAATTTGTTGTTGTTTTTTTACTTTGTAATTATTTCTTTTGTTTAACTCTCTTTTTCATTTTGTCTTTTTACCTACAGCAGAATATTTCCCTTTTCTCTTTTACTTCTCTTTACCCCTTCTATTTCATCATGTCCTTCACAAAGATCTTTTGTCTTCTTAATTCCCACTCAGCATTTTTTATTTTCTTCTGATTCTATATTAATTTCAGTGATGGCATTCCATTCCTTCTCACACACGTTTTGACCCACTTGTTTTGTCTTGATGCTGTTATGTAAACAGAACAAGAATGAGTAAATATGGGGGGGGTGTAGAAGGTATGTGAATTTTTTTTGGCATAAGGAGTTCCCACTGAGGGACTTCCTCTTACAGATGTTGGGCAACACTTACAATGCCAGTCTTAGACATTGCCTGGGGCACAAAAGGTAAAGGCATCTTCCCAGGATCACATGGCCAGCATACATCATACAAGGGACCTCATCCCAGGTGTTCCTGGACTCTAAGGACATCTATCTACCTATTACATGATACTTGATATGCTTAAATATGTGTGTGCTCTGTCTTATTATGGCTGATAGTATACTGTCATTGGTCCTGTACCTAAGAAGCTCAGAACTGTTTACAGAAAATTATACAACATCCCTATTAGTAAGTAGATAAGATAGCAGAATTCTTTTCATATTTTTAGATAAAAATCAGGAAGAAGGAAAGGTACGTTTTGGGTTTTTCATTTTTTGAGTAAAAAAAATGTTTTTTTACTCTTCCCTCACTAAAATCCTGGATGCTTTCCCTAGGTTTTTGTGAATCATACAGAATTTAAATTATTTTCTTGAAATGTTTCACTTTATTATATGTTCTTAAAGACTTCTTTTACAAAGAAATATAAAATACATACTATTTATCCATTAACCTGAAGCCAAGGAGGCAGTAATGTAATCAAGAGTATATTATGTGATAACTATTTTGGGCATCACCATGATATTAATGAAGTAAGACATACATTTCAAAAGACACACTGTGATCCCACAAAGTTTAGTGTAGATTGCTTTATGTATAAAGGAGCTGTCCTTTAAAACTCACAATAAAAAAGATGAATTTGGATAAGAAACTTTATAGTGCTGTAAAAAAGATGATTCATTTTATAGAGGATGAGGTAGGAATGCAAATGTCAGCCTTGAAAATTAAAATTATATTGGGGAAAAAATAACTATTGTACAAAGCTTTAGTTGGCCTTGAATCACAGCTACTTAGGATTTTGATAGGAGCTTATATTTAGTACAGGAAAGTCCCTTAGAGACCATCGAGTTGAGTTGCCTCATTTTACAAATGAGGAATTTTAACTGTCAATGTTGAGTGACTTGCCTGTCATTACAAAGGTAGTGAGTGACAGAACCAGGATTTAAACTCAGATCTTCGGAACACCCCCCCCCTCCAATTCAGCGTGCCTTTCACTATACCATGACTTGCTGTTAAACATACAGGATATTAATGATAAAAAAAATCAAATTTGAAATCCCTCAACATGGGACAAACAGGTAAGAAAAGTCAAGTGCATTTCATGTTTATCCTTATCCTGTTCACGGAGCTTTTTTAGTTGTCCATTCTATAAATAGAATTTTTATCATCGCATGATTTTACAAGCTAACAAACGTAGAAGACTGGAGTAACATGCACTTTTAATATCTACACACCAAAAAAGACATGTCCCTTTTAAAAAATAAGCAAGAACAGAAATTTGGACACAATGGGCCACTGGTGTCTCTGTCAACCCTAAGATTCTGTGACTCCAGAAACTTTTCTAACCTTTGCTCTAGCAAATGCATTTAGTTTCCCACATAGAGTTTTCGTTGTTTGCTTATTTGTTTTTGAAGAACTAATAGAGCATATCCACATTTATGACACCTACAAAATTCTGAGTATGCTTTGGAGGTATCAGTGTGGCCAATAGCACTATTTTTCACCATGTTCCACTTATTCAAAACCATTCTTGTCACTAAGCTAGGCAAAGACTTCTCTATTCTGTAAATGATGGAAATAAATTAGAGTGTGTAGATGACTTGCTAAAGTCAAACACACAATCATTCACTACCAAAGAGAGTAGAGAAATTTGTAATCTGCTGGAAACCATTTATTAAGTCTACAGAACTGTTCTTCATTTAACTTTCTGGGTTAAAAAAAACTGTGAACAGTATACATTGTAGTGAAAGGAGCACTGGTTTGCAAGTCAAAAGAGTTGGATTTGAAATTTTCCTCTTCTGCTCATTATGTGAGAGGCCTTGGGGAAGTCACTTGAGCTCTTTAGATCTCAAAGTCTTTATCTATAAAATGGAGAGTTCCATTAAATGATCTCAAAGATCCTTTCCAGGTTTCAGCCATAGTAGCCTATGACCGACCTGTCTACCATTACACCCTTTGTTATTTAAAACTCAGACAAAATTGAGGAACTATTTTCAGCTGAAGCTTTTACATAAACTAGGAGAAGGGTACTCTGGTAGGGGAGGAAGGGAGTAATGTCAGCTCTAAACATTTGGTCTCAAATAACTAGGGCAAGAATCTTTGTAATAAATAAATAGATTGAAAAGTACAATGTTTGTATTAGTTTAGACTCCTGTGGATATCTGGTTTCTTGAACTATTTCTTGGCCTTAGATCACACATCCATATTTTTGGATCTTGGAAACATTACAAGTCTGGTCCATCACCTGTTCATTTCTGGGCTCCACTCCAACAAAAAGGCAAATGATCCCATCCAAGCTATGCTGCTCTTTGTTCCCTTGGTACAGTCCGCTCTATGGCATGATCTCACTCAGAGCTCCTGGTAAGTCCTGCTCCTAGGTCTGCACCCTGGGCAGGGCTAAGGGGAAAAATGGCAATATTTTGTCTTGAACAAATGATATTCCTTTCAATTTTATTTTAAATAGAATTTGGTACATCAAATTATATTTTGAGTCTAAAGTACTTAGAACCCTTAAGCACACCGTTATGTAGTATAAATGGTCATTTTCCACATGGGAAGCACATAGTAGAGGGTATTCTCATTTAGGAATGTTATAAAACAAGTTTTTAAGGTTTCTTCCAACTCTGTGCATTGGTAATCACGTAATAAAGTAATTCGCAATATCTGCTTGTGGAGCTCCACTGTCTGAGATGGATATTTGATTTTTTTTAAAATAAGCATATGTGCATAATTCAAAACACTTCCCTTTTATATTCACCTAGAGATCTTTTTCTTCCATATCCAAATTCTCCCTCTACATGCTTATTAACATTAGCTCATATACTTACTGCACTGCTTTTCTTCCGTCTCTCGTATCTCCCATCCACCTCTTCTTTTTCCCCCTACTTAATATTATTTTATTTTTCCAATTACAAGTAAAGACAGTTTTCAATATTCATTTTTATAAGATTTTGAGTCCCAAAATTTTATCCCTTCTCTTTCCTCTTCCATCCCCAAGATAGCGAGTGATCTGATAGGTTATATATGTTAAATATGTTTCCACATCTATCATGTTGTAAAACAAGATGAAAAAGACAAAAAAGGGAAAACTATGCTTCAGTCTGCATTCAGACTGCACAGTTCTTTTTCAAGATGTGGATAGCATTTTCCATCACAAGTCTTTTAGAAGTGTCTTGCATCATTATACTGCTGAGATCACAGTTGATCATGACACAATGTTGCTATTGCTGTGTACAATGTTATCCTGATCCTGCTCACTTCATTCAGCCTAAGTTCATATAAGTTTTTCTAGATTTTTCTGAAATCTTCCTGCTCATCATTTCTTATAGAATACTAGTATTACATTATATTCATGTACCAAAACTTGTTCAACCATTCTCCAATTGATGGGCATTCCCCCCCAATATCCATTTCTTTGCCACCACAAAAAGAGCTGTTTCAAGTATTTTTCCCTTTCTTACAATCTCTTTGGGAAATAGATCTAGTAGCGGCATTGAGAGACCAAAGGATATGCACAGTTTTATAGCTTTTTGTGTATAGTTCCAGATTGCTCTCTAGAATGGTTGGATCAGTTTATAACTCCACCAACAATGCATTAATGTCCCAATTTTTCCCAGTATTTATCATTTTCCTATTCTGTCATATTCACCAATCTGATATGTGTAAAGTCATACCTCAGAGTTGTTTTAATTTGCATTTCTCTAATCAACAGCGATTTACAGTATTTTTTCATATGAATATAGATAGTTTTAATTTCTTCTTCTGAAAACTGCCTGTTCATATCTTTTGTCCATTTCTCAATTGGGGAATGACTTATATTCTTATAAATTTGACACGGTTCTCTATATATTTGAAAACTAAGGCCTTAATCAGAAATATTGCCAGTAAAAATTGTTTCCCAGCTTTCTGCTTTCCTTCTAATATTGGGTGCAATGATTTTGTTTATGCAAAACCTTTTTAATTCAATGTAATCAAAATTGTCCATTTTGAATTTTATAGTGTTTTCAATCTCTTGTTTGGTAGTAAATTCTCCCCTTCTCCATAGATATGATAAGTTTACTTTTTGTGGTTCTCTTAATTTGCCTTAGACTCTTTATGTCTAAATTATGTACCCATTTCAACCTTATCTTGGCATAGGATGTGAGATGCTGGTCCATTCCTAGTTTCTGATATATTATGTTCAAGTTTTCCCAGGATTATTGGTCAAATAATGAGTTCTTATCCCAGAAGCTGAAGTCTTTGGGCTTATCAAACAGTAGATTACTGCATCTTGAATCCCTAACCTATTCCACTGATCCACCACTCTGTTTCTTAGCTAGTACCAAATAGTTCCAATGATTGCCTCTTTATGAATACAGTGTTAGATCTAGTACACCTAAGCTACCTCCCTTTGCATTTTTTCATTAAGTCCCTTGATATTCTTGATCTTTTTTTGTTCCAGATGAATTCTATAATTTTATAAAATTCTATAATTCTATGGCTAAAATTCTACATCCATAAAATAATTTTCTGGTGGTTTGGCTGGTATGACACTGGATAAGTAAATTAACTTAGGTAAAATTGTTATTTTTATTATATTAGTTCATCCTACCAGTGAGGAATTGATATTTTTCCAATTATTTACATCTGACTTCATTTGTGTGGAAAGTCTTTTGTAAGTGTGTTCATATAGTTCCTGGCTTTATGTTGGCAGATGAACTCTCAAATATTTTATATTATCTACAGTTATTTTTAAATGAAATTATTTATTTCTTGCTGCTGAGATTTTTTGGTAGTATATAGAAATGCTGATAATTCAGGCATTTATTTTATGTCCTACAACTTTGCTAAAGTTAATTGTTTCAGGTAGTTTTTTTGGTTGATTCTCTAGGATCTAGAATTCTTTAAGTATATCATCATATCATCTGCAAAGAGTGACAGTTTTGTTTCCTCGTTGCCTATTCTAATTCCTTCAATTCTTTTTCCTTCTTTTATTGCTAAAGCTAAGATTTATAGTACAATATTGAATAAAAGTGGTAATCCTTGTTTCACCCCTGATCTGACTGGGAAAGCTGCTGGTTTATTCCTATTGCATTTAATACTTGCTCATGGTTTTAGATAAATACTACTTATCCTTTTTTCAGGAAAGCTCCATTTATCCCTGTGTTCTCTAGTGTTTTACCCTCTGCTTTTCTGGGGGTCTCACAGCTGGTCTGTTGTGCCACTCGCCTGCTGAGCCAGAACCGAGGGTCTTTAGTTGCTGATCTGTGCTGTGTCTAAGAGCTTCTCACTGCCTTGCCTGAACATCACCTTCACTTGGCTGAGCTCCCCTTTCATACACATGAGACAGACCTTTTCTGAAGTCCTAAAATACCTTAAACTAGAAAATTATTTCTTACATCTTTTTGTGGGTTCAGCTGCTCCAGAATCTGTTTAAATGCTTGATTTAACATTTTTTGTGAAGGAAACTGAGGAGAACTCAGGTAACTTCCTGGTTTCTCTCCACCATCTTGATTCCACCTCCTCCATCCACCTCTTACTCCCTACCTCCCCTTTTTTCTCTCATACTTCAGGCTTCCATCCTTCTCCCTTTAGATATTCCCCCATCCTAAACACACATGCACACACACACACACACACACACACATACACTTTTCTTGAATTTGGCTAACCCTCACATTATTGTGTTTTCTCTTTCCCACCTTTCATTGCTAAACTTCTTTTTTTTTTTTTGGAAGACAGAATATTGTTAAACTTCTTAAAAGAATAGCCTGCATCCTATGTCTCTGCTTTCTCACTGCCCTCCTCCCCTTTACCCTTTTGTAATCTGCCCTGCTTCTGTTATTGAACTCAGATGAGTGCCTGAAAGGTCACCAGTGTCAATGGTTATGGAATGTCTGCCATCTAACACTCTTTATAATGGTATCTTTGAAACTTGTCCCTTAAAATTTGGCCTTGGGATATTGAACCCACCAGGTTTCCTTCTTGCCGCACTAGCTGTCACTTCTGCATCTTTTTTTTAACTCCTTAACACTTCCTAAATAGAGATGTTCCCCCATCATGCCAATTTTTTCTCTGAGTTTCAATGCTTAGTACACAATTAGTAGAGGTGGAAAGAAATGGAGACTATTGCAACAGCTCTGCAAGTGAAGACCCCATATAGTATGATACTAAAGGGAATTAGAAAATAGAGCAGAAATATGGGTGATGTAATGGACCTTCCAAGTGATAAGGCCTGAAAGGTGAGGAAGAGATTGTTTAAAAATCAATAATAGAGCCTTAATATAAGAGGCAGTAAAAAAATATTCATTAAATACCTAGTATGTGCTAATCTCTGTGGATACAAACATAGTTTCTATGGATGCAATCTTAGCCTACAAAGTGCTAAGATTCTATGAGGAGGATACAAAACAGTCACAGATAAGTAAATACAAGCTATATAGAATATATATGTACATATGCATGTGTGTATGTATACATATATATCTGCATATATGTGTGTGTGTGTTTGTGTGTGTGTGTATGTGTATAATACACAGCAATGGGGCTGATGATTAACTAGTGAGGGTAATCAGTGATGCCTTTTTGAAGACAATGGCCCTTGAACTAAGTCTTGAAAGACACCAGGGATTCCAAGAGGAGAAAGTGAGGAGGGAAGATATTAGAGGCACAGCAGACAACTTGAGCAAAAAAAATCAGAGTTAGGGACTTGAATATTGTGTAGTGGGAACTCCAGGGAGCCAGTTTTGCTGGAGTGTAGATTACATTAGAAGAAATAGTTTTGGGATTTGTTTTTTTTTTTTAAGAATACTATCCAAGGACTTGTTTTTTATGTTAATAAGCAATGAGATTCCATTGAAACTTCTTGAGCCAAAACTACCCATCCTGAAGAAAAATCACTTCAGCATCTGTGCAGGGATGGATTTTGAGAACTGAGAAATTTGAAGTAAGGAGGACAATTAGGAGGTTATTGAAATAATCCAGGGAGAAGGTAAGATAAGAACCTTTTAAAGAGTGGCTGTGGTCCGGAGAGTGAAAAGGTAACAGCTGTGGTCGGGAGAGTGAAAAGGTAATGGCTGTGAGAGATCACAGGAGGAAGAACTTGTCTTAATGAGAATGGGAACATGAGTAAAAAATGGGTAAGGTTATGTAAAAAAAATTGAAGAATAGAGGGGATATTGAAAAAAATGTTTTGAAAGAAGGGAGGGAGGGGTGAGAGTAAAGCAAGTACTATTCTGAAGAAAGAAAGAAGAGCCTGATGTCCTTCATCAGCCCTTTCTACACCTTGTTATAGCACCTAAATATCTTGTTCCTGGTGTGATGAAGATTCAGACTTTTTTTCTGCCTAGTTTCTCTAGCTACTAGCCTTTGTATGTAATCTTTGCCATTTTAAATTCATCTCTCATGTCAGAAGTTGAAATTTAGGCTGAATGGATTCAACCCTATCTAAATACATATATAGTTTTGTCTTTTGCCTTGCCATTTAAGTTGTAAAATCCCACAAAATCACCTTTCCGTGCAGATCTATTTCAGCATTCTCCAGCAATAGCAGGATGAAAATGTTATATACAAAGGATGATGTTCCAGTTATCTTTGACTCTACAGTACAGTACAAAAAAAGTTTTTATTTTCTTGATAGGAAGAATGATTGTGTAGAAGATGATGGGAAAAAAACAGAAGAGAATGAAAGAAAGAGATGATGTAGCTTAGTGTGATAAGGTATGGAGAAAGGAAAGAAGAATGATAATTTAATGAGAAAAAAACAGGAAAAAATGCTGAGCTGGCAGAAAGAAAACGGGATGGAAACACGGGCAGATTAGTAATTAAATGGGGGGCATTAAACAAGGAAATTCATTAAAATATTTGAAGCCAAAAGAAATTGAAGCTCCCAACCTAATTTCCAGAAGAAATAGGATATCTCCCTAGCTTCGTGTCCTCATGCCCCTGATGTTTGAGCACACTCCCTCTCTCATTTCATCTAACTTCTCTTAGTACCTTATCTTTTTACTTCTTGAACTTCTTAATGTTCTCCAAATTCATTTTCTTTTCTTTTATTCTTCCTGTGTTACCCAGTATCATATATCCTCCTTCGTAAGCATCCCTCATGTCCTAGTCCTTCACACATTACAGGCTGTAACATCCTAAACCTTCCGGTTTTAATTGTCGTCTCTTAGGATGATATCTACCTATCATATTTCTTTTGTTAAACCTCTAGCATAACACACTCTTCTGATACTATATTCACAACATGATTTCCATAGTATTGATCTACTTTATTACCTGATAGAATGTTTTGCAGTAAACCTTATACTTTTCCCATTATTTTTAAAATTCCTTTTTTTCCCCATTTCCAAAACATCCTAGAAAATCAATGGAGGAATAAAGAAACTTCAACAATAGGAAATGTAATTAACTCATTCTCCTACTATATTGTTATAATTATTGTACATTGATTAGATTTGCATAGGAATCTGTGGAAGCACTTAAATGCATCTTGCACATAAAGACATGTGTACCCCCTTAATAAAGAAATAAAAAAAATAGGAAGCAGAAGAAAGTCTTTTTGATGAGTGCAGGTGAGAGAATCATTGGTTTTTGCAGGCTGTTTGAAAATCTCTGGAAGCACCCAAATGCTTTTAACTCTCTCTGCAGAGTTGTTTCAAACCAGCAGCAGTCACAAAGATATTAGTCCTAGCTATAATAAATAGGCATATGAAAAAATTCACTTGAAAGATATTCCTAAACTGATGTGGGAGGTTATATAGTTATTTAAGAAGATTTTTACATCTGTCTATTTCTTGGTAAAGAATAAGGACCTAAGCATAACCAATCTTGATTTTCTTTCTCCCTCCCTCCTTCTCTCCCTTCCTTAATTCCTCTTTTCCTTCAAGTGACTTGGCCAGGATCACACAATCCAGAAGCATCAGAAGCAGGATTTGAATGTCCATATTGCTGACTCAGAAGGGTAGCTCTCTATCTCCTAATCACCATACCCTAATATAATTGGGGGGGGTGCAGCATTTAGCCTTTGATTTCATTGACAGGGATAAATCTTGGGTAAATTCCCTCTACCAGCTCTATAATGGTTGGTAACTTATAAGAATCTAAAAGAGCTAGCTGCCTAGGAAAATGAGGGGTTGAATCTTGCCCAGAGTCACCCATCTACCTTGGGACAGGACAAGGACTTGAACTCAGGTCATCTTGATTCTAAGATTATTTGTCCATTATACCATGCTCTCTCTCATATGGTTACAGGCTTAAATAATTAATTAATTTAATTTATTGCCTAGATAAAAAGTTTGGCTTAGTAGATCGAGCATGAGACTTGGAGACATGAAGTCTGAGACACTAGCTGTCAAACCATAGGCAGAACACTTAACCTCTCTCACCTTTAAGTTTCTCCATCTATATAATGGGGATAGTAAAAACACCTCACAGGATGGTCATGAATATTAATTGAAATATTGTTAGATAGATGAATAGATAGAGACATAGGTTACAGTTACAAAGATATATGTGTGTTTATGTATATATTCAAACTTATGGCACTATATAAATGTTAGTTATCATTGACTACTACCCTCTGAGGGAAGAGGTCCTATACAAGATAGGAAAAATTGGATCAAAAGTTGTAGATGTTAACTTAATTCAACAAATGTTGAATACTATCGATGTAGAAAGTAGCATAAGTAAGACATGTTTCTTGACCTCAAAGAGCAAAGCTAATACGGGAGATAAGGTGCAACCACAATACAAAGGAGAATATGATAAATTCTTGAAACTCAGAATAAAGCCTGGAAGGATAACCAGATTTTCATGGTTGCACAGTGGAAAAGGGGTTATTCCATATGAAACATACAACATAATCAAAGACAAGAAGCTGAGAAAGCCAAGATCATGTTTACAAAATGGTGAATAAGTGCATTTGGTGAAGGCATGTGACTTGTGAAGGGGAATGGAGGAAAATAAAATTAGAAATGTAGAATGGGTCAAGGTGCAGTGAACTAGGAATGTCATCAAGGAGTTTGGACGTTATTGGTTTGCACTAAAAGCTTTTGAACAGAAGGTGACAGGATGCGAATCTATACTTTATGAACTTCATTTTTGTAGAGTTTATTTGTTGAAGAAACTGAAGACAAAAGATGACACTACACTAGTCCCGAAGAGAGATTTTTAATCTGGGCAGAGCAATAAAAATGAAAAGGAGGGGATAGAGCCTAGAGATTGTAGTGGTAAAGTCAACAGATCTAAGCAAGTGATAAAGACCAAGAGAGAGGCAAAAAGTTAGTGAATACTCCACAAAGTCAGCCTTGAAGGATGGTAAAAGAGATCTCACAGGATATCATAGGGAGGTGTCAAACAGAGAGATGAAAATACTGGTCTTCACACTAACAGAGAGGTCAGTGGTGGGGGTATTAGATTTGTGAGTCATCCATATAATAGTCAAAGCTGAAGTTGTGAGAGTGGGTGAGAATGAGTAGGGACAGAGTATATAGCAGAGAGAGAAGTGAGAAGAGATTCTTATAGAAACTCAAGGACAGAAGCAGTCAAGGAAAAGTGGCCAGAAATGTCACAGGAGAACCTGAATAATGAAATGTGATGAATGTTAGAGGAAGGAGAGAGTTTCAGCAGGACAGAACAATAAATAGGAAAATTCAAAATCAAGCTACTATTACCCTAAGTTGACAATCTCTGTGAGATATTTTGTGTGAGGTCATAGTTGACCTAGGGTTAGGAAGATCCAAGTTCAAATCCTCTGATGTATACAACATGTCTCCGGGTCTCTAGATAACTCCTGTAATTTCTTTAAGCTTCACTTTCCTCATGTGTAAAATGAGACAGTAAGAGAAAATGGCCTCTAACATCACTTCCAGGTATAAATCTATGATCCTGTTGCCCTATGGCTTTTTGGGATGCTCATACAACTCTGTAAGATAAAAAATTGAGTTGCAGTGATTTATCTACACAGGCAGAGGAAATTTCCTCACCAAAAGTACCCTACATTAATGAAATCACAGGACTAAAAAATGTAAAACTAAAGGACTTTTTAAAAAATTTTCTCAAATAGGTAAGCATTCTCCTTTTAATTGTATCCTTCATTGAAAACCACCATTTTTATATAATTCAGCACTATATAAATTTAGCCTAATCCATAAGCAAATAATTCCAAAAATATAGTGATCTTAATAAGCTAAATGAAATGGAAATTTCAGTAGATGGCTCATCATTTGAGACATTTCTATTGCACATTGATTGGAATGGTATGACTGCAATACAGCAAATATGCTTCGAATCAGGGTGGAGCCAAGATGGCAGAGTAGAAAGACTCACATATGCTAGCTCCAAACCCATAGCCCATGCATCTCCTGTAAAAAGAACTCCCAACAAATTCTGGAGCAGTGGAGCCATGCAGCAATGGGATGAAGGAGATTTCCGTTCCAGAAAGCCCTGAAAAACCGATGCCAAAGGTCCGTTGCACACCGGACGGGAGCAGAGCCCAGCCCTGCCCTGGCCGCACAGCACTGAGAGGAGCGAGCAGATCTGAGCAGGCTTCAGGGATGCAATCTCCAGCGGTCATGAAGGTCCCTCCACCCACAGACGCACAGGTCAGTGAGAAAGATGTCTGGATGGGCTGAGAGGGAAGCGTGGTGTCTCCATGACACGGGCCCCCTCGGGAGGCAGCAGCAGAGGCAGCAGGCGGCCAGAGGCTCCCAGAGCATGCAGGAGCTCAGCAGGAGCTCCATTAGAGAAGGTCTCTGCATAAACCCCCTGAGGGAACTGAACCTGGGAGGTGGCCCTGCCCCCACCTGAGCACCAGAAATTAAGCTCCCATTGAATAGCAGCCAGGCCTGCTGCTGAAAGCCCTCAGGATGGGGAGCAGCATTTGAATCTCAGACCCCAAGCACTAACTGTGCGGATCTAGGCGGGGGTGGAGAGGAATCTCAGAAGTCAAGTAACTGGCTGGGAAAATGCCCAGAAAAGGGAAAAAAAATAAGAACATAGAAGGTTACTTTCTTGGTGACAGATGTTTCCTCTTTTCCTTTCTGATGAGAAAGAACAATGCTTACCATTAGTTAAAGACAAAGGAGTCAAGACCCCTGTATCCCAAACATCTGAAATAGATATCCAATGACCAGCTCAAAAAGGATTTTGAAAATCAAGTTAGACAGGTGGAGGAAAAACTGGGAAAAGAAATGAGATGCAAGAAAAGCATGAAAAACAGGTCAATACCTTAATAAAGGAGACCCAAAAAAATGCTGAAGAAAATAACACCTTCAAAAAATAGGCTAACTCAATTGGCAAAAGAA
>CM053772.1:213289917-213403859 GCA_028658325.1 Potorous gilbertii
TAGAAGAGAGGGCAGATTGGTGATATGGGTAATTAGAATGTCCAGTGTATCGGGGAGGGCGGAGGGGACAAATGGGGAGAAAATTTTGGAACCCAAAATCTTGTGAAAATGAATGTAAAAAGTTATATAAATTTATTTAAAAAATGAAAAAAAATAAAAATAAATTGTTCTCCAGTTTTGCTTAGTTCAGAATATCAGTTCATACAATTCCTCTCAGGTTTCTCTAATACCATCCCTTTCCTCATTTCTCATGACACAGTAGTGTTACATTATATTCAAATATCACAATATGTTTAGCTATTTTCCAAATAATGCCATCCCCTTAAGTTCTACTTCTTTATGACTACAAAAAGAGCTGCTATAAGTATTTCTTACACAAGGGTCCTTCTTTCTTCAGTCTCTTTGTTAGTGGGATCGCTGGTTTATAGAGTATGCAAAGTTTAGCAACTTTCAAAGTCTAGTTTCAAAGTGCTTTCTAGACTGCTGGATCAATTCACATTTCTACCAAAGCACACCAATGTGCCCTGTTTTCCTAGAGCAATTTTGAGGTTTCTTTCATGTGGTCATTGGTGGACCTATTATCATTTTGACCTTTGGTTCTAATAGATTTAAGAAGTTTTCAGTTACATTACAATTTGTTAAAATATGTTATCCAATTTTTTTGTTTGATCTTGCTTTTCAGTCAAGCTGATAAATTTTTCAGTCATTTGAAATCATTTGACCTATTTTCCAGTCAGTTGTTTTTTATAGTAGATACCTTAAATTTTCTTCCATTTTTTCAGTCTTTGCTTTTACTTTGTTTCTTGTTGTCTCTTGGGGTCACTCCATTCTTTTTTTCTCCATTCTGAGTTTCAAGGAGTCCTCTCTACTGGGGAAAGGCTTTTCACCTTCTATTCTAAGCTATTCATTCTCTTTTCATTGTTTTCTTTAGATACTTTATTTTACTTATCCCTTGCTTCATTTTTTTTGAGTCTTCTTGTAGCCCTTGTGGATAGCCCATTTTTTTCCCTGAAGTACTGTTTGTAATTTTTGCGAAGGAACTTTCTTTTTCTTGATTTAACTCTTGGGCATCTATTGATTATTTCTTCATTGTGTTTGGTATCTTTTAATGATTACTCATATCTCCAACTTTTGTTCCTGGATTGTAATTTTGTTTTGGAGTGAAAATCCTTTCCCTCTCACATCCTTGGATAAGATGATCAAGCTCTGTTTAATTTTGGCATTAAAGTTTGATCACTTGCTATTGGCTTCCACCTTCACTTCTGTATCTGTGCTCAGAACAATAGGAGTTTTCACACACCCCTGGATCATCAGGGTCAGAGTGCTACAGACTTCTTGACCCATTCCACTAGCTTGACTCATCAGAGTGCTACAGAATTCAAATGCTTTGGGAGCATCTCTGATCAGAGCACTGGCAGGCTTCTGGTCTGTTATCTGAGTTCATGCTGGCTTCTCTGATGGGATCAATCTTCCACTGCTATAGGCTTCAGGCTGTCTTTTTTGTGTAGCTCTGGGTTGGGTAAAAGTTGGTTCTCTTTGGATTTGTTGATATCATTTGATCTAATATACTTTTTAGACCTTTGCTGAAGTATATATAGGAAGGCTCAGCTCCTCTATGAACCATCAAATTGACATCTTAACTAGAAGGTCCTGATACTCATTTTTAACTTTACGGAAAGTGTTCCATGAATCCTAGTCACATAATATATATGGGAGCATATTGGTTTTAAAAAGAATAAGAAAAATCTAGATATATCTTTATACAAACTTTGTTGAGCTTTTTTTGCCATCAAAACAGTGGTGCCTCTGCACATGGTTATCAACATTATAATCCCAGATGTAGTACAAAGGAGGAAGAAATGATATTGAAGAGAATAGGAATGGGGAATTCAGCTAGACTAGATACAGGGTACATCCTCAAAGCAACACAACTGTGGGGATTTTAAAGACTTTTTTCAAAGTATTTTAATGAAAGAAAGATACTAAAGGCAAGGAAAAATCTTAAATACGACTATTACCAAAATGAGATAACTGGGAGCAACAATAATTACCAATTCATATGCATACCTTCCTATCGACATAAAATTACATAAGAATAATCTACAATTCATTGATGACATAATCGATGAATATATTAGAAGGGAGCAGGCAAGATTTTGTGAGTGGTATTTCCTGGTAGGCCACATCTTAATTTTTCAAATTCAATTTTATTCTATTTTCAAATTCAAATTCTCTTCTTTCACCCTCCACATTCTCCCTCTACCTTATACACCCATGAAGAAAATAGGAGAAATAAAACTGGTTACCATCATGTCCATGCAAGCAAAATAAACTGTTGAATTGGCCCTGCCTCCTCCAAAACAAAACAAACATAAGCTACAATTTGGACTCTGAATTTATCACCTCTCTACCTAGAGGTAGATAGCATGTTTCATCATGAGTACTCTGGAACTGTGATTGCTTATTGTATGGATCAATGTCCCTAAGTCTTTAAAAGTTATTTTAGATTTAGACCATATCTCCAGCATCATGTAAGGGGTCAAAGGATGTAGCAATACAAGATCCCACCGTGCTTATTCTTTGTTGACAATTAAAAATGTATTTGCTTCAATAAAGCAAAACACTTCCTACAGGACCCTCCTCTAAAAAGAGATCTCCTAGAGATGGATCAGAACTATGAGAGTCCTTGAAAGATGTTAAAACAGAGATTAGTTACCAATAATCTTATGATCACAAATATCAAATAAAATCTAAAACAGGGAGGACTTTCAGAGGAAATTTTATTAACAACATTTTTGGATTTATAGCATCTTAATTTCTCAATATTTTTTTCTCCTCTACTTACTCCTATCCAGAGAGTGAGAAAAGGAACTTCTAAAGGTCATTGAAACCCAATTTACACCAAGATAACAAACCAGACAGGAAACATATTTTATAAAAGTTTAAAAAAAGTAAAACTAATCAGAATTCAACTGGGGGCAGCTAGGTGGGGCAGTAGATAGAACGCTGAATTTGGAGTCAAGAAGATCTGAGTGCCAGTCTGGTGTGAGACACCGACTTACTAGCTCAGTAACCCTAGATAGCTGCCTCAGTTTCCTCAACTGTAAAATGGCAATAATAACAGCACTTACCTCCCAGGATTGTTGTGATCATCAAATGAGATACTGTTTGTAATGCACGCAGCACGGTGCCGGGCACATGGTAACCACTTTATGTTACTTAGCATTATTGTTAAAACAGTTAGTATATTAATAGAGAAAATAATCTACACATACACACACACACACACACACACACACACACACACACACACACACATACTGACTTAGGGTGAGCAGGGATTAAATATCCCGGAGCAAATACTGAAGGGAAAAAAAAAATCTCCTCTGAGACTTACACTCCAGTCTGGGGCAAATACAGAGGATTTTGGGTGGCGGAATCAAAAACTGCTGTTTGTTTCTCTACTTGGGGTTTTTGTTCTCTATTATCCCAGTGCCAGCAGGAAGATCTCTTTCTCTGTCTGTCTCCCTGTACTGTCGATAGCCAGAATTAAGTTGTCCACTATTGTCTCCTTTCCAATAACAGGTGATGCCACATCCACGTCCTTGTGACTACCCTTTCTCCATCAAAAAGTCACTTGTACCTTCCTTATGGAGTTGTGCTGAGCAGCAGACATGAAGTTCAGGGAATACAATTCTGTCCTAGTCCATTACAGTTGCTTTGGAATCTGAACAAATTCACAAAAGAAGCAGACAGGCCTTTACTATAAATGATTTTAAATCATACAAGAGAAGGGATATGGGTCCAAATAAAATGCCTAGAAAGTGGGCAGGGGCAATCAAGGATAACCAAGAACAGGAGCTCTTGAATGTAAAAGAATATAAGGGAGTGCAGCCCAGGATGGAGGCCACAGAATGTGGCAGGGAAAGGACCTAGAATAGGCTTCAGGGAGTCACTGGTAGCAGCAGTTCCCAGATGGTGCAACTCACAAATACCACAGACAGTTTCAAAGGTCAGTAGGAGGGCTCCTTCACCCAGGAGAGAGGAGTGTGGTCTGGACGACTGGCAGCAGCCATTGCAGCAGCAGCTTCCATTTTTGGAGCCCTCTGCCTAGAGCTGTTGGGGGAATTGAGCCCCTGGGGGAACTGAGTAGTTGATCTGAATCTCAGGCCTGAGCTGGGCACTGGAGTGAGGAGAAGCACTGGTGTAGTGAAGCCGGAGGTGGTTGCAGTGAGGGAATTCTAATGGCATATTCTAGGCAGAAAAGTTTTTGGTTGCTCCCAGACCAGGGTTCAGGAGAGGAGTAAATATTTCTCCCTTGATTGTGCCACCTTGGAGAAACTGAGAACTTACCAGTCCTCAGAGTATACCCTCCTCTTGACAAAGGACAAAAGCCAAGTAACTGGTTGGGAAAATGCCCCAAAAAGGAAGAAAAAATAAGACTATAGAAGATTACTTTCTTGGTGAACATGTATTTTCTTCCATCCTTTTGGATGAGGGAGATAATGCATATCATCAGAGGAATTCAAGGCTTCTCCATCCAAAACTTCCAAAATGAATATGTAATGGTTTCAGGCCATGGAAAAGCTCAAAAAGGATTTTGAAAATCAAGTAGGAGAGGTAAAGGAAAAACTAGGAAGAGAAATAAGTAATGTAAAAAAATTAAGAAAAGTGAGTCAACAACTTGCTAAAGGAGACCCAAAAAATGCTGAAGAAAATAACACCTTTAAAAATAGACTAACTCAATTGGAACAAGAGGTCCAAAAAGCCAATGAGGAGAAGAATGCTTTAAAAAGTAGAATTAGCCAAATGGAAAAAGAGGTTCAAAAGCTCACTGAAGAAAATAGTTCTTTAAAAATTAGAATGGAGCAAATAGAAGCTAATGACTTTATGAGAAAACAAGAAACTACAAAACAAAACCAAAAGAATGAAAAAAATAGATGATAAGATGAAATATCTCATTGGAAAAACAACTGACCTGGAAAATAGATCCAGGAGAGACAATTTAAAAATTATGGGATTACCTGAAAGCCATGACCAAAAAAAGAACCTAGACATCATCTTTCATGAAATTGTCAAAGAAAACTGCCCTGATATTCTAGAACCAGAGGGCAAAATGAATATTGAAAGAATCCACTGATCACCTCCTAAAAGAAATCCAAAAAGAGAAACTCCTAGGAATATTGTAGTCAAATTTCAGAGTTCCCAGGTCAAGGAGAAAATGTTTCAAGCAGCTAGAAAGAAATAATTCAAGTTTTGTGGAAATGCAATCAGGATCTAGCAGCTTCTATATTTAGGAATCAAAGGGCTTGGAATATGATATTCCAGAAGTCAAAGGAAATGGGATTAAAACCAAGGATCACCTACCCAGAAAAACTGAGTATAATACTTCAGAGGAAAAAATGGTCATTCAATGATCTAGAGGACTTTCAAGTATTCTTGATGAAAAGATCAGGACTGAATAGAAAATTTGACTTTCAAACACAAGAATCAAGAGAAGCATGAAAAGGTAAACAGGAAAGAAAAATCATAAAGGACTTTCTAAAGTTGAACTGCTTACATTCCTACTTGAAAAGACAATATCTGTAACTCTTGAGACTTTTGTCAGTATTTGGGTAGTTGGAGGGATTATACACACACACACACACACACACACACACACACACATATATGGAGAGAGAGAGACAGAGAGCACAGGGTGAGTTGAACAAGAAGGGATGATGTCTAAAAAAAAGTTAAGGGGTGAGAGAGGAATGAATATATTGGGAGGAGAAAGGGAGAGACGGAATGAGGCAAATCATCACTCATAAAAGAGGCAAGAAAAAGCTTTTTTCAATGGAGGAGAAAAGGGAGGAGGTGAGAGGGAAAAAGTGAAGCTTATTCTTTTCACATTTGGCTTAAGGAGGGAATAACATGGTCACTCAATTTGGTATGAAAATCTATCTTACACTACAGGAAAGTAGGGGAGAAGGGGATAATTGAGGTGAGGGGAATGAGAGAAGGGAGAGCAAATGGGAGGAGGGAGTAATTAGAAGTAAACACTTTTGGGGAGGAACAAGGTCAAAAGAGAGAATAGAATAAATGGGGGGCAGCATAAGATGGAGGGAAATATAGTTAGTCTTATACAACATGACTATTATGGAAGTCTTTTGCAAAACTACACATATATAGCCTATATTGAATTGCTTGCTTTTCTCAGTGGGGATGGGTGGGGAAGGAGGAAAGGAGAGGAAGTTGGAATTCAAAATATTAGGAACAAATGTTGAGAATTGTTTTTGCATACAACTGGGAAATAAGAAATACAGGTAATGGGGTATAGAAATCTATCTTGCCTTACAAGAAAAGAGAGGAGATGGGGATAAGAGAAGGGTAGAATGTGAAAGAGGGGAGGACATATTGAATGAAGAGGTAATCAGAATGCAAGGCAGTATGGGGTGGGGGAGCGGAGAGATGGGGAGAAAATTTGGAACTCAAAATTTTGTGGAAATGAATGTTGAAAACTAAAAATAAATAAATAAACATTTTTTAAAAAGGATATAAGGGAGGAGAGATGATCAATTATTCAACCCGCAGGGTTCCTCTCCTCTGAGAGTGTTGAGGGCAATGATCTTCAGGCCAAAAGAAAGGGAGAAAAAGGGTCAATGATGGTCTTCCAATAGACCATCCTATGGGCCTCAAAAATCCAATTTATGCCAAATTTGGCCCCCTTTATAGTAGGTAATCTGGACTCTTCATCACTCCATGCATCAGGTCAACTTGTTACAATGTACAAATCCTTAACACAAAGCCTGCTGCATAGTAGAGGCTTCTATACATGCTTACTCCGTTCCCACGTTGTTATCATAGTTAAAGTTCTGAGGCTTCACAGACCTATCATTTCATTGGGGTAGGTATTCCCTTCACCACTTCAGATCACAACCTCATATAATTTAGTAAATTGTGAGAAACTGACATTTCCCTCTTATCTTTAATAACTAATTATTGTATTGGAAGTATGGTTTTTCCCTTTTCTACTTCCTCATCCAGAAATCAACCAGTGTGGAAATCTCTCTTGGAGATTTATGCAGGCCAAGATCTAATCAGAGAGTAAAAAATTCTGAGTATGGGCTAATGGGTGTATTTCTGATCATTGTGTTTCCTCAGAAAGGCCTGAGGAAAGATTACTTTCCCTTTTTTATCAAAACAAGTGATGTGGAAATTGATATCTCTATGACCAATATTTGAGCAACCTAAGTCACATGTCACATACCTCAAGAGTTTCATTTTAATATAGTCCATACCTGTCTTCGTGTTAACAAGTTTAAGTTGTTTGCCACCACTCCAGGCACACTTCTTCTTCAAAGGACATATAAACTGTGACTCCACTGCATTAAGGATCTTTGTTCTAAGAGAGATGGCCAAACATCTTGCTGGCCTTATTAATGAAATTATTAAATTACTCAGAAACCATGTCTCAAACTCTTTAATCATCACAAAATGGTCTTCAAGAGTTGCTGTGCATGAAATATTTATCATCTTGTAGCCAAATTAATAATGAGACCTGAAGTTGGGTAGACTGAGCCTTGGAGAACAGGTATACAGTTTATCATTTGGCCTGGAAGAACTTTATCTGAGTTTTCAATTTCCTCACATATAGTCTTTGGAAAACCAGTCACCTTCATATCTGATGAGACATCATAGTAGGACCATAAGATCATAGATTTAAATGAGAATTTAGAGATCAGAGTGACACCCAAAGAGATTAAGGCATTTGCAATAATGTCATATATATATAGGTCAGCAGAGCCAGAAAGGCCATGGGCACTGGTCTTTCTTGGACTGTATAACTATCAAACTGGTCTAAGTTCAGGAAGCCTCATTGTCTTTAGGTTGGCAGCTGGTTGAACTTTTTTTTTTGGTCACAGTAACTCATGCTCTACTAAGATGTTCATGATTTGCATTGGTGGAGAAAATATTCATATCAATGAAACCATGAACCTTTGGAAGAACCAATCATGTCTTTATTATTATTCAACAGAGTATGAAATATAAGAGGCTTTTCAAATTAAATGGACTTAATTACAAATTCTGTTTATTATTTTTTTGGTGCTTCTTCAGGGACCTGCCATAGCTATTAGCATAGCTCACTATGCTAATGAGTAATGAAATGCCTGCTATCAGAGACTAAAAGTAAGAAATAGAAACCAACACTTGTTTGGGAATTTGACAATCCATTAGACTCAAATATGTGTGTGTGTGTGTGTGTGTGTGTGTGTGTGTATGTAAAATTATTCTATATATACTTCTATTTATCAATCCTTTATCTGGATGCAAATAGTCTTTTTTCATATGTCCTTTATTTTTAATTTGTGTAATTATAATAAAAATGACTGAGTCACTCAAAGTCATTCTTAAAACAAAATATTTCTGTTACTATATACAATGTTCTCTTGGGTCTTCTCACTTTGCACTCAATCATTTTGTGCAAATTTTCCATGCCTTTCTAAGATCATTGACCTCATCATTTCTTATAGTGTAGTACTATTCCATCATAACCATATTCAACTTATTCAGTCACTGCCCAACTGATGGGTATCCCTGCAATTTTTAGTTCTTTGCCACCACAAAGAGAGCTGCTATAAACATCCCATTCACATTCAAAGTTATAATTACTATTTGTGAATTTCCCCCATCTCATTTTTACTATTTTCATTTCCTCTCTTTTTACCCTATCCCTGTTACCTTATCTTTTCTCCCTACCCTCCCACCCCCTGCTTTTTATCCACCCCTCCTTGAGTCCCCCTGTACCTTCCCTCACCTCTAATCTCAATCTATGCACCCCTCCAAAAGTCTCCCCATCCTCTGCAATCCCAATCCACATATCCCTCTAAAAGTCCCTTCCCTACTATGTCCCCTAGTTTTCTCACCTCCCTACATGTTCAGAAAATTTCTACACTTTTCCAGATGAACAAGTTTCCTCTTCAACCGAGATGAAAATAATTTTCCAGCATTACGAGGCTCCACCCTTACCTGCTTTTTCTGTATTAGTTGTGCCTTCATCTTTATTTTTATAACATAATTACTCTCTTTTACCTTTTCCTACCCAATTTTGTTTTTTAGAATCACCTCATCATACACAACTCAGCACCACCCTGTCTTACAAACGACCTTAATAAGGAAGACAATTTTAAGAATACTGATAGCATTTTCATCTATATAAGTTTGAGTGCCTTAGAATTAGTCTTTAATGTTTTCCTTACATTTCTTTTAGATTTTTTATATCAAATTTTCCATTGAGTCTTTTTATTATGGAGACCTGAAAGTCTTCCAGTTCATCAAATATCCATTTTTTTAAAATTCAGGATTACACTTAACTTTACTGGGTAAGTTATTTTTGGACACAACCCTAGTTCTTTTGCTCTTTGAAATATAATGGCTTTAGATTAGAAGCTGTTAGTTCTTGGGAAGTCCTGACTGTATTTCCACAGTATTTAAGTTGGTTTTTAATCTTGTTGCCTGCAATATTTTCTCCTTGACCTCGGAGTTTTGAAACTTGACTATATCCTATGATATTTCTAATTTTCCTCCTTGGATCTCTTTCAGGTTTTATTTCACTTTATCCTCTTGTTCTAGAACTTTAGGGTAATTTTCTTTAACAATTTATTTTTTAAAATAATTTATTATAATGTTGTGTGAAGATCCTTTTTTTGGTCATAATTTTAGGTAATCCAGCAATTCTTATATTGTTTCTCCTCAATCTATCCTCCACATCAGTTATATTTCCAATGAAATATTTCAGATTCTCTCCTATTTTTTTCTAGTTTTATTATTTCTTGTTGTCTTATGACATCATTCAATTCCCCTTGCCCAATTTTAGTTTTCAAGGAGTTATTTTTCTTCCTTAAGATTTTGGACCTCTTTTTCTGGATTTTCTTGGATTGCTTTTATTCTTTTTCCTAATTTTTTCTTGACTACTCTTAGCTGATTTTTAAATTCCTTTTTTGTTCTTCCAAGGACTCTTTTTGGGCTTGTGACCATTTGATGATATTCTTTGGGATTGGAAGGGTTTTTTTTCTTTTTACCTCCCTATCTTCCTCTGAGTATGGACCCAGATCTTTTACACTAAAGTGGCTATCTGTGTCTGGTTCCTTTGTCCTTTGTTTATTTATGTTTATTTTTATTCTGTTTTATTTTATTACAGTCAAATTTTAATCCTATATTGTGACTAATGTTGCCCTAGGCATCAAGTCTTCCTTGCTATTATTTTCTGAATTGTCTGGGGTTCAACCTCAGGGACTCCTCTCATCCTCCAAGTCACAGCAGCCTCCCCCTTCACCCTATGTCTCCAAAATGTTCTTGCTCCCTGCCAGTGCTGGTACTGAACTCACTGAATGTATACCAGCTCTTCCCTGCCCACAGCCATAGCCCAGGATCACTTTGGGTTAGCACTGCTAGGCCCAGCCTGTGGAAACAGTGTGAGTGTGTGTGTGTGGTGGCGGGGGCGGGGAGGTGGTGGTAGTCCTTCAATCTTCTCCCACTCAGCTGTCTGCTGTTCTCTAGAGAATCATCCTGATGAATATCAGGCCACTGGACCCAGATGGCTCAGGAGAAGAAAGTGAGATTGGTGACCTTGCACAGCCCTCCCTCACTTAAGTCAAAGTCAGCTGCAGGTCATGTCATCATCTTGATGTCATGGTACTCTTCAAGAAGGACAAACACAACAACAACAACCTGCTCTTTAGATGGAAGTTTATGAGGTAAAAGGTTTGTGAGGTGAAAATTTCTGAAGTTGTGAAGGGAAAATTCATGATGTGAAATTTCTTGAGGCCTAGCCAGCTTTCCGATGCAGTTGCCCTCAAGGCCTACCATGTGTTGATCCAGCTGATTGGACCTGGAGGTGTCTACTCTTCACTCAGGTCAAACCTCAGTCTATAGAGGCCCTATCTTTTCTGAGGTCCCCAGCTTGGAAATCTCTGACCTACTCTGCCATTTTCTCAGAATCCCCATAAAAGTGAAATTTTAACACAACTTTGTGAATTTGTTTGTGAACTTGTTTTCCAATGTGATCTAACTCTTAAAGCTTCAGGGTTAACTTCTTCAGAGGCAACATGTGCCAGTTGTCTCTTCCAGTTAGCTAGTGTCTCTGTGAAAATGCCAAGTTCTATGACCCCAGGTGAAAGTTTGCAGAATTTGTGAAGGCAAAAACTTCACCCAAGGATGGTGTTCACATTAAATCTAGTTCTTTTGAGAATTCCAAAAGTGATCAACTTTTAACTAAGGATCAACAAATTATCAACATGGGTCACATGGAAATGTCTTTCAGAACTCTGGAGACTGTCCATTTTGTTCATTAGAGGATATTGGGGGTTCTGTTTACTATTCTAAAAAAACTGGAGATAAGAGGTCCTGTAACAGCATAGATACCCCAACTGTCAGAGAGCCACCCCCTTTCAAATCATGGTTAGTTGGTAATCAAGGTAGTGAACTGTACCATAATTTAAAGTGCCAAAGGAAGAAATGAATCAAAGTCTATGGATTCTCCTGTCAATCCAGTAGATTTTCAATGCAGGTTTCTTTGGATATCATCAATAGGAATGATGCCTTCTTCTGATGACCTAGATGAAAGAGAACTACTTTCTTCTTCTGACACTGGCTTAAATGAGCATATGTCTGAAACTACCAGTTCCTCTAGACCACTTAAAAAATACCTTCAACTCAAAAGCTGCTGTTACTCATAAGCTTTGGGAGCTGAGGACTTTATCCAACAGGAGGGAACCTAACAACTTAAGTCATAGTCCAAGGAACAGAATGTGTGGAGTGCTCCCTTGCTTGTCACAAAACTTGTTTGAAATCCTTAGTCATTCAATGTGGGCACAAGAAACTTTATCGCAAGTTACATTTATTTGGTGCAGTATTTGCTCAAGTAGTTATAAAGGCATTTCCTTCATTATTAGAAAATGTTCCCATGGCAGGACAGGGACAAGGCAGTGTTTATATTTTAAATTATTATATTTTTTAAAATATAAAAATTGTGGACTTTTAACCAAGGATGGAGCACATATAACAAGAACTGATAAAAAAAAAATGCTTAGAATCTAATCAAGACAGTTTAAAATTAAAAAGAGTGGAGGAAAACTACCTTTCATGTATCTATCATACTTACTACTTTAGAGAGCAGTCATTACAGTACAGGAAGAAAAATAACAGTCGAAAAACCCAGAAACAGGGAGATTTCTGCCTAAAGCCCCTGGGGAAATAGAGCCATTGATCTGATTCTCAGTCCTGAGCTCCAGCCAGGGGTGAGGAGGAGCACTGGCAGTGAAGCTAGTGGAGGCTCTGGAGAGGGAGTTCAATTGCAGATTCTGAGCAGAAAAGTTTTTGGTTATTCTCAGACCAGTGTACAGGGCAGGAGAGGAGTAAATACCTCTCCCTTGATTGTACCACCTTGGAAGAACTGAGAATTTACAGGTCCCCCGAATATACCCTCCTCCTGACAAAGGTCTCAAAAGTCAAATAACTGGCTGGGGAAATGCCCAAAAAAGGGAGAAAAAATAAGACTATAGGAGGTTACTTCTTGGTGAACAGGTATTTTCTCCCATCCTTTTGGATGAGGAAGAACAAAGCATAACATCAGAGGAAGTCAAAGCTTCTGCATCCAAAACCTCCAAAATAAATATACAATGGTCTCAGGCCCTGGAAGACCTCTAAAAGGATTTTGAAAATCAAGTAAGAGAAGTGAAGGAAAAATTGGGAAGAGAAATGAGAGTAATGGAAGATAATCATGAAAAGCAAATCAACAGCTTGCTAAAGGAGACCCAAAAAAATGCTGAAGAAAATAACACCTTGAAATTGGCAAAAGAGGTCCAAAAAGCCAATGAGGAGAAGAAGGCTTTAAAAATCAGAATTAGCAAAATAGAAAAGGAGATTCAAAAGTTCACTGAAGAAAATAATTCTTTAAAAATTAGAATGGAACAGATGGAAGGTAATGATTTTATGAGAAACCAAGAAATTATTTAAAAAAACCAAAAGAATGAAAAAATAGAAGATAAAGTGATAGATCTCATTGAAAAAAAACAACTGACATGGAAAATAGATCCAGGAGAGACAATTTTAAAATTATAGGACCACCTGAAAACCACGATCAAAAAAAGAGCCTAGACATCATCTTTCATGAAATTATCAAGGAAAACTACCCTGATATTCTAGAACCAGAGAGCAAAATAAATATTAAAAGAATCTACAGATCACTTCCTGAAAGGGACCTGAAAAGAGAAACTCCTAGGAATATTGTAGCCAAATTCCAGAATTCCCAGGTCAAGGAGAAAATATTGCAAGCAACTAGAAAGAAACAGTTTGAATGTTGTGGAAATACAATCAGAATAACACAAGATCTAGTAGTTTCTACATTAAGGGATCAAAGGGCTTGGAATATGATATTCCAAAAGTCAAAGGAATTGGGATTAAAACCAAGAATTACCTACTCAGAAAACCTGAGTATAATACTTCAAGGGAAAATATAGTCATTCAATAATATAGAGGACTTTCAAGCATTCATGATGAAAAGACCAGAGCTAAATAGAAAATTTGACTTTCAAACACGAGAATCAAGAGAAGCATGAAAAGGTAAACTGGAAAGAAAAAACACAAAGAACTTTCTAAAGCTGAACTGCTTACATTCCTACATGGAAAGATAGTATTTGTAACTCTTGAGACTTTTTTCAGTACTTGGGTAGTTGGAGGGATTATACACACACACACACACACACACACACACATAGACAGAGAACACAGGGTGAGTTGAATAAGAAGGAATGATACCTAAAACATAAAGTAAAATTGAGAGGTGAGAGAGGATTATATGGGAAGGAGAAAGGGAAAAATGGCATGCAGTAAATTATCACTTATAAAAGAGGCAAAAAAAAGCTTCTTCAGTGGAGGAGAAAAGGGAGGATGTGAGAGGGAAAAAGGGAAATTTACTCTTTTCACATTTGGCTTGAGGGAATGACGTGCTCACTCAGTTTGATATGAAAGTATATTGTGCACTATAGAAGGGTAGGCGAGAAGGGGACAAGTGAGGTGAGGGGGATGGTAGAATGGATGACCAATGGGAGAAGGGAGTAATCAGAAGTAAACACTTTTGGGGAGGGACAAGGTCAAAAGACAGAATAGAATAAATGGGGGACAGGATAGGATGGAGGGAAATATAGTTAGTCTCACACAACATGACTATTATGGAAGTCTTTTGCATAACTACACTTATACAGCCTATATTGAATCACCTGCCTTCTCAGTGGGGATGGGTGGGGAGGCAGGAAGGGAGAGAAGTTGGAATTCTAAGTATTAGCAATGAATGTTGAGAATTGTTTTTGCATACAACTGGGAAATAAATACAGATATGGGGTATAGAAACCTATCTTACCCTACAAGAAAAGAGAGAAGAAGGGGATAAGGGAAGGGAGGAGTGTGATAGAAGGGAGGGCATATTGAGGGAAGGGGTAATCAGAATGCAAGATCTTATAGGGTGGGGGGAGGGGAGAGATGGGGAGAAAATTTGGAACTCAAAATTTTGTGGAAATGAATATTGAAAACTAAAAATAAATAAACAATAAAAGAAAAAAGAAAAACTCAGAAATACACAAAAGACAAAATGCCAAAAAAAAAAAACCAAAAACAAAAAAAATACATCTCATGTCCTCAGATGGCTGTTTGCAAAATAAATATGAATAAGTAGATAATCAATTATTTTTATGTGAGGAAGCAAATTTGACCAGATGGGTATCACCAAGCCTTAGTGGGATGGAACCCATGACAAATATAAGCAGGAAGGCTATAACTTATTCCAAAAGACAGGATAGGTGAAAGGGAATAAGGGAGGAGTGGTAGCAAGTGGCATTTAATACTAAGAAAATATGCCAAGAAAATCTAGGAACCAAAACAGAGAGTATCTTTTTAATAAAATGAGCAGAGTGGGAAACAGGAAAAAAGATATACTAAAAATAATTCCTCCTCCTGCAAAAAAAAACAAAACAAAAAAACAAACCCTGTTGTGTCTTAATAAATTGACTCAGTAAGCACAAATTTGCTTTGAATGACTTTGATCAAAGTCATCAGCAATCTGGGTTAGCTGTTCCTACCTAGGCAGAATGAGTGGCGTCCTGGAAGACATAAGTGGAACTGAAGCAGTTTAGATATGGGGGTTAAATGAGGAAGATTAATATAAGCTTTCTTAAACCTCTTAATGATATCCCAAACATTAATAGTGACTGACATCATAGGTTTTTGTGGCACTAATTTAAAAACCAAGAAGTATTTGGTTCAAAGCAGCTGCCCAGTATACGAAGCCTATCTCATTTGCAAAAATAAAAAAATAATTATAATTTCCTAAATTAAGCACATAAAATTCTCCACAAACCCAGATATTGCATACATGGAGCTTTGGAAAACAGTAAGAACGATATCATCCTAAAGCTTGAAGGCACTTTTTTCACTTCACCCAATGAGGAAACTGAGGCTCTGAAGGACAAACTGACTTTGCCAAGGTGACACAGAGTCTGTTAAAGCAGGGCTGGTTCTGGATGCCGGGTCTCCTGAGATGTCAGCATTCTGCAGCATTCTTTCCACTACACAAAACTCACCCAGATCCCTGGCCAAATTTAAATCTGCCTACAGGCCTGAGGACAACTATAGGGGAGGAGAGCCAGCCTCTAAATATTCAAAACTATGGTAATCTCACAATGCATGAGCTGGCAGAGGCATCCCAAGAGCAGCAGGGCAGAAAAGAGGAGGGAAACAAGCAGCGGGTTTAGACAAGAGAGACAGGAGAAAAAGAGACTGAACACCTATTTTCTTATGTGGATTCTTATTGAGTGGCTGGCTTTCATCTGAGAGGTCCCTTCCCTAAACCATCTGCCCCACTTATCTGCCCCTGTGCCTAAGTTTCTCACTGGTGGAGTCGTTATTTTGAAGTTAAGGCATAATTTACCAAAAGCTCCTGTTAAAAATTATAAATATTTTACCAGAAAGAAGCAATACATTCAGGCATGTGTCAACTTCATTTATCAAATTAGCAGAACAGCAAGCAGGGCCCTGACAAGTCATATACAACAGAACTTTTGATGAAGGACAAGGGAAAGGCTTGGAGTCATACTCAAAGGGGGAATACTAAGCTTCTGCGGGATGTTGTGGGGTCACTAAGTACCTTGGGGGGATAGAGGGAAATATCACTGAGATAATAGAGACCTTAACAGAAGCATAACGATACTAACAACTATTTTCATAATGTCTCATGGTCATCCAATACTGGTACCAGCTTTACATGACTGTGAGTCATGGGAGGTCAAGTCTCTGAACAATTAAAAATGATTATCACTCAGGGGGTGATAGGCAGGTGCATAGTAGAATGAATAAATGTGTAAAAAGTTCCATACATACCAAAGACGATGCTATATATCAGAAATTCAAACAGAAAAGGAAGACAGCCCCTTCTTTCAAGAAACCCATAGTCTAATTTGGGAAGACAATACAGAAATGAAATAAAATAAAATTAGGAACTATAAAGAAATAGACTTATAAGGATGTCATCAAAGAAATTCATGATAGAAAAAGAGGAACTCACTATATGTTGAGGGCAAAGACAAGACAGTCCATTCCCTCTATGGGAACACTACCAAGTGTCAAGCCCACGATATGGAACCTGTGTGAACTTAAGGAGTCCATGGACAGAACTACACCAAAGGCGGCAATCTGCTTTACTGGAGAGAACATTTACATCCAGGAGATCATAGATCTATCACAGTATTTGACTTTTGTCATTATAATAGCTCATATTTCCATAGCACTTTACCAAGAGCTTTTCTTCCAACAGCACTTGGAGTTCATGGCGTGGTGAAGACAGTGGATTAGACATATGGAAAGCATTAGGTTTGAACTCTAGCTCTGACGCTTACTATCTGCGTTAACCTGGGCAAAGTATTTAACTTCTGAATCTGTTTCCTCATCTATAAAATGGAGATAATACTTGCATTATTTACCTCACAATAATCCTGTTTAACTTTGTTAAAATTTGTTAAAGTCAAATGAGATGTTTGTAAAATGCTTTACAAACCTCCAAGTGTTATGAAAAGGGACTCATTGGTGTCCCTATTTTATTAATAGAAATGAATAGATCAATATAAACTAATATATAAAATATTATTATTTCCATTTAGCAAATGGGAAAAAAATTGAGACTCAGGAAAAATGACTTGCTTAAAGTCATGCAATGAATGAGTGCCAACGCTGGCCTTAAGACAAACTTGACCGGCTTCACAGTTGTGGCTAGGGCTAGCCATGACTATTTCTATATGTGCCCCCAAACTTGAGATAGATGCTTGTAATTCTAAGACTAACTGGTAAAACTAGTGAAGTAGATGTACGTCAGTTTTGTGAAACAAATAGAATGTTTTTTGGCATTAGAAGATGATGAAATTCCCCAAACATATTATCATCTACTTAAAATGTCTGGCATCTCTCCTCAATTTTATTCCTGATTCTATGCAAAAGAGGACAGCTGTCACAGCTGGGCCAAAGCTAGGGCACTTGGCTTAGTTCTAGACAGTCTTCCCAGGAGAAGTAGGATTCTGGAACTGACCAGTAGGGAAGAAGCTCTTTCTCTAGCTTAATAACAGAGTTACTCAAAAATTTGTATAATTTTGTAATATGGGAATGCTGCCTTGTAGAGCAATGGGGTTATTTCACTCACTGAACTAAGAAACAGGAGTCTGTCAGAATGGAGGATCTCATAGACCAGGGGGCAGGGAACCTGTGGCCTCGAGGCCACATGTGACCCCATAGGTCCTCAAGTGTAGCCCTTGGACTCAGTCAATCTTACAAACAAGAATCACAGAATCTCAGGACTGGAAGAGAATCCAGGGTCATCAAGTCCAGCCTGTAGCCAAACATCTCTCTTCCCTTACACCCCTGACAACTGATCTTCCATCCAGCCTCTGCTTAAAGGCCTCCAGTAGTAGACAACTCACTGACTCCTCAGATGGACCCAATCTACTTTGGGGCATGTTTTCCTTGCACTGAGTCAAAATCTACCGCTCTGTAACTTCTGCTCTGATTCTTCACTGTGGAGTCAAAGAGAACAAAATTAATGCAAAATTAATGCATGGACTCATATAAGAATCCATCAAATACCTGAAGACAAGGAAACATGTTGCTACCTTCTTTTCTCGAGATTATAACATACTTAATTCCTTCTCCAACTACCAGTGGCAATCCACAGTTCCTTCATCATCTGGGTCCCTCTCCTCTGAGCCTATGCCAGTTTGTCAATATCCTTCCTAAAATGTGGCACCATTGAATTATATATAATATTCTAAATACAATCTGAAGCAGAGGAGAGCCTTGGAGTCTTTCCCCAAGAGGGAACATGAGGTGATGACAAAAACAATGTTTCTGGAGTAAGGAGACACCTGGGTCTGAATCCCAGACTAGTAGTGTGACCACTGGTGAGTCACTGAATCTCTTGGAATTTCAGTTTCCTCCGTTCTAAAACTGGAATGTGTTGTTCACACAGGGCAATTCCTGACATTTCTATGGATTGTTACCCCTTACCTGGAATGCTCTCAATCCTCATCTCTGACTCCAGGCTTCTCTGGCTTCCTTTGAGTCTCAGCTACAATCTCATCTTATGCAAGAACCCTTTCCAAATCTCCCCTAATAAGTACCTTCCGCACATTGATTATCTCCACTCTATCCTGCTCATTTCTCATTTGTATGGTTGTCTGCAAATTATCTTTCCTAGGAGACTATGAACTCCTCGAAAACGAAGACTGCTTTTTGCCTCTTTTTGTATCCCCAGAGCTTAGCACAATACTTGGCACATAGTAGGTACTGGATAATTGTTTACTGACTGACTGGCAAAATGAGATAAATGTGTATAAATCTCTTAGCAAGTATTAGACATATACCTGTCAGGCATTATTCCTGCCCTGTGAGTTTATGTAACCTTGACATACTCTATAGATGTTCTCATAATCGCCATGAATTTTCAGTTGGATGAGTGTAGAGCAAGATGGTTTGTCTGCCCTTTCAAGTTCATTTTCAAATTCTCGGTTTGCAAAAGCAAGCCTCAGACAGGAAGCCCTCCCATAAGCATGCTGTTAGATCCTTTCACAGGTCCCTTTGAAGTCTGTGAATGGGGTTCCTGGCAATTGCATAGTTTTTTTAGAAAGCAAGTTTTTTAGAAAGCAAGTGCTGAAAATCTTATTTGCTGAAAATATGGCACACAACTTCCAGGCATGACTTCTTCCTCTGGTTAGAATGCTATCCTCGGAATAATTATCAGCTGAAAAACAAATAAGATTTTGACATTATTTTTGTGATTTTCTTTTTTAAGCAAAAAAGTCTTTATCAGGAAAATGAAGGGCCTTTATAATACATGTTTCATTTACTTTAGGTGGAGTGGTTTCCTCTGTTTATGAAAACTTCCTCTTGGTCTGTATGAATATAACTTGGAGAAATACCCCTTTGTTCTTTTGACCACAAGTGATTTCTCCCCATCTGACCCAACACTGAACTTTGTACTTCTATTACTCACCTCCATTCTGCCTTGTGTTAGGGCTTTTTGCATATAAGTCTCATTTCCCCTATAGTCACCTAGCCTCTGAACCTTAGTCTCTCATCTGTAAAATGGGAATAAGAGCATGTTATTGCAGTTATGGCAAGGATAAAATTTGTGAAGTGCTTAGCAAATCTGAACACAATATAAATATTGGCTATTACTATGTATTAAGTGCTATGCAAATCTTAAAGCATTTATAAGTGTGTTATTGCTAACATCATTATTGTAAGTAGCGTTAGGGCAGGGTCTTATTTATCTTGGTACGCTCCAAGATTGTGTGGCCTGCTTGGCAATTGTCCAGGATGGTTTAATTGCTTTAATTTTTACATTCATGGGTCCTTTATATCTCTTGCCTTTCTTTCAGAGTCAATTACCAGAGGAATAGAGATTGTGTCCTATTTAAACTTTACATCCACAGGCTGGTCCCAGATTTGAATAGGAGGAGGAGGAAGTAAAGATCCTATCTTGGAAACTATTGTACAGGGAGAGGATCAGCAACTTGAAATGGAAAAAACATGGCATTGTTACTTAATGCTTCACGATCTTGGTCAAGACCCTTAGTCTCTCTAATATGTCAGTTTCCTCAGATGAAAAATGTGGAGTTTGAATCCAATGGCCTCTAATCACCTTCAAGCTTTAAGATAGGTACCCAATGTATGACCCAAGACAGGGACAGTTTTTGAGTGATCTGATCCAGTAGAGAGAATGATGGGATCCTGTATACACTGGTGTCCTTAAGGAATAACCTCAAATCTAGTTTAGAGCCTTGAACCTTATTGGTTTTTAGGAATACTTGGTCAACTGAGCTGAAATTGGTGCTAAGTTCTGGGAGAATTGGTATTGATGTATTGAGAGAATTAGTATTGAGAGAAGAGGCAGAGGACAGAGTTCCAAGTCTGGAGTCCAGAAGACTCATTTTCCAGAGTTCAAATCTGATTTCGGACACTTACTAGTTGTATGCCCCTAGGCAAGGCACTTAACCCTGTTTGTCTCAGTTTCCTCATCTGTAAAATGAACCGGAGAAGCAAATGGCAAATCACTTGAGTAACATGGAGAGACCCCCAAAGAGTCAGACATCACTGAAACAACTGAACAACAATAACAAGAGATTAATGTTAAGAGAGTCAGAAGACTTGAATTCAAATCCTGATTCTCAGGTTGATCAGCCCTATGATCTGAGCAAGGTTGGGTGATCTCTTTGAGTCTTAGTTTACTCACCTGTAAAGTGGTGATAATGAACCTTAGTACCTAGGACCTAAAAGATCTGGATTAGTCTTAACCATAATACTCATTAGCTGTGTGACCATGGGCAAAGTTTCTTTATCTGTCAAACAGAATAATAAAGCTTAGGCTGTTGTGAAGTACAAAGAAGACAACATATGTGAAGTGCCTTTCAAATGTTAAAGTGACCCATAAATAGAAGTTATCATTAAACCTTAAGGCAATGTAGAAATGGGGGTAATTTCTATTATTTGCTTTTCTATTTCTCTAAACTATATACTCTGAAAAAATCCAATCTGATCTTTTATGTTTGTGCTTTCAAGAACTTTCAGGCAGTATTAAATCTCCTACTAAATGTTTCTAAAAATTACTTTTCCATACAAGTGTTTTTTCAGATGAACATTCCCCTTTGTGTGTAGATAATCCTTGGGTCATGCATGTTTTCTTCTTGACAAGAAGATGGACCTGGGAGATGAACAATAGGAAGGTGTGTACTTTGGGAAGTCAATCGTGTAACTGGAAGGTTTGAAGAAACAGTTGTACATCTATTGATGCCCCTTGAACTAAGGCTCAGTGGTGAAAGGAGGGATTTTGATTAGATCTCCAAATTTTCCTCCAGCTCTTTTCACAGGATCCTTAAATGGAAAGGAATTTAGATGCCCTCTGAGCCAGCCCCCTCATTCGCCAGAGGAAACTGAGGTGCAGAGTATGCTGGTGTTTAACAACTGTCCCTTTTGTGGCGGAAATGTCCCCAGACACTTTAGAGTTAAACTGCACTATTAACATTTCCTCTTTCACTTTCTTCAGCCTAGACAATTAGCAAAAAAAAAAAAAATCAATCTATCAGACAAACCTTGATATGTCACCTTTACTGAATTGAGATATGCCAATTCTCAAGATGAAAATTTAACTATTGGCTCACAAGCAGAGTTGGTATGAGCTAGCTCCAGCATACCCCTGGGCCCAGAGCACTGAAGCAAGGACTAGAAAGAGCTTTTTAGTCACCTTGGACCTGATTCCCAGTTCTGCCCCTTACTGTCCTGGTCATACAGGTAAAATCTTGGGGCCTTCCTCCATTTCTTCATCTATAAAATCAAAGCCATTTTGATGACTTTATAAAGTCTCTTCCAGTTCCTAAATCCATGATCTCATGAAATAACTGACCCCAAGTCATAAAAAGAGCTGGTGGTCAAGCCAGAATCTAAGGACAAGTCAGTTCTCAGCTCTTTGAGGCCCCGGGCCTATGTCATTTTAAAATCTTTAGATTCGTGGGCACGTGGCCATATCATACACAATATAGGCAATTATGAAGTTATTTATTCAGTTGAACTGAATTCAGTTCTTACTCCTAGGAGATTTTCTCATTCCTCCGTCCTCTCTCCCCCACATTGCTCCAAATTACGCATTCCTTCAAAATAAAAAAATTAACTTCTTCTTTTATGTTTATGTCTGCCAGTACTTTTATGCTATGTGAAATCTCCTGGTAAATGTTTCTCAGAATTACTTTACATGCAAATGCTTTTCCCACTGCAAATCAGTGACACCTCCTTTGTTTGAGTAGATCTCCCCAGTCTTCCAGGACATATTTTGGCTCTTGTTCCCTGAGGCTCCTGTCAGTGTCTAATTGCATTCTAACATACCTGAGTTTTGGGGTGAGTTACACTGGCTTCATTATTATTTTATGAAGTTTTCCTTGAATGTCTTCAATATACGAGAAAATACTCCCTGAGTGACCTTGGCCAAGTCAATTAATCCCTCTGGACCTCAGTTTCCTCAATTGTAAAATGAGGGCTTTAGACTAGATGACCTCTAAGGTCTCTTTAAATCTATTATTTTAAATTCTGAAAAAACTTTCCAATTTAAGCTGTTTGTTTTTTTAAGATTTAAAACAACTTTTTTTCATTACTAGTTTTGTACAATCTTACTTTAATATTTTAAGGATCCATGATTACTATTTCATTTTATTTTTATATTTATATTTATATTAGGCACCTAAGTGGCACAGTGAATAGGATGCCTGGCTTGGAGTCAGGAAGACTTAAGTTTGAATCCAACTTTAGATATTTTTTTAGCTATATAACCTTGGGCAAATCACAATGTCTGTCAGTCACAGTTTCCCTAGCTATAAAATGGGGATGATTATAGCATCTACTTCCCAGGGTTGTTGTGGGGATCAAATAAAATAATATAAAGCACTTTGCAAACTTTGAAATTATACATCAATGCTTGTTATTATTTTCATTTTTGTTTTTAATATCAGTACAAATCACAACCCATCAACACACTTTAGTAGACAGTTGAGGGAGTTATTGTGCCAAAAAAAGATACAAATAGGTGACACAGTGGATGAAGCACCAAGCCTGGAGTCAGGAAGATGGGTCTTCCTGAGTTCAAATCTGGCCTGACATTTAGTAGTTGTATAACTTTAGACAAGTCACTTCATCCTGTTTGCCTCAGTTTCCTCATCTGCAAAATGAACTGCAGAAAGAAATGGCAAATCACTCTACTATCTTTGACAAGAAAACCTCAAATGGAGTAACAAAGAATCAGACATGAAACAACTGAACAACAACATGGACCCAAAAAAAAGAAAATTATCACCTAGTGTCTACTTCTTGTGAGATGATCCCCTTCAAACTTATCTAGGCTGGTCCTCTGAGAATACATATACAGGTCATTGTGGTCCCCCATTCAAAGACTTTCCAGCATGGCATGACTTACGAGAGACTTTCCTTGGATGGGGTAAATTCTATATCACGATGAGAGAAAATAGCTTTGTAGATCTATGAAGTGGTATATGAATTTTAGGAGGAAAAACCATTGGGCTGAAGAGTCAGGAACTTGAGTACTAGGTCCTGTTCAGCCACTAGAACTCACATCTATAAGACATGTTTCAGATCTGTTTAGGGAGATGAGACACATAGTAAGTCCACAGGTATTTGTAGAACACTTATTTATGTGCCAGGTACTGTCCTAAGGACTGATGATAAAACAAGTGCAAAAAAAAGTCTTGACCCTCCCAGAACTCAGATTCTAATGAGTAGGGGAAGAGAAATAAGCATTTGGACAGCAGGAGCATTTGGGAGAGACAATATTGTAATGTTAATGAAAGTTAAAGATCTTGCCTGCCTACTAATAAGCCTGCCCATTGGAAGTATTTGTTTGGCCAGAACCGCTAAGAAATCCCTCATCTTTGAAAACCCACAAGTTGGTGCTTCTCTCTCTGGTAACTATGTATGTAAGGTCAGACAGTCGGCCCTGTCTGTTGATCTGTGATATATGTATTGCTTATGGTCAGACAGTTGGAAACCCTGTCTGTTGGTCTTTATTTCTCTGTTTGTATTTTCTCTGAAGTCTAGGGTGCTGATTTTTTCCCCCTGAACTAAGTGAATGACATATATGCTTGATTAAAGTAATTGTTGACCCCTCAAATGTAGTTTTCATAATAGAAATCTAAGATCTAAGAACCTGTACAACTGGCCCTCCTGTGTATGCTGGGGTCCTTGCTGTTACAAATACATGCATGGGAGAGACAACAACATCAATAGACTTATGTATATTCAAGATATGTGTTGTGTAAATGGAAAGTAATCTCGGAGGGAAGGCACTAAAGGTATATAAATTAAGATAGAATCCTCCCATAAGAGGAAACCAAAATGCAAAGAGATTAGATGAGGGGCAGCTAAGAGGATACAGAAATGATCCATGGTGGAGGTGGCCTTTGAAGGCTAAGTAGCATATTAAGCTGGAAATGGGAGCTATGGGGAAGCATTCTAGGCATTGGGACCAACATGAGAGAAGTCACAAGAAGGGGTTAGTGAGCTTGGCTGCCAGCTGGCTTGCAAAAATAGGAACAAAGCAAGAGAAACCTGTATAAAACAGCATGGCCCATCAAGAAAGGAGACAAAAATACAGGAGACAAAATGTAGAACTGCACAACTTCCTGATGCTTGTCTACCAAGGACAAACAAGTGTCCTATCAAGGGGAAAACATACACAGAACAGCTCAAAGAAACACACACACACACAAGCATGCGCACACACACACACACAAACATTCATTCAAAATCCATTTATATGTAAAAGTAATTCTTAGAACATCTAATGGGAGGTTTAATGTGATCTAAAAAGACTTGAAAGGAAAAACATAAAAGAGGATTTTGAAAAAAAAGAAATGCATCATTTGAAATAGCAGAAAAATAAATAAGGGAAAAATTTGGCAATGAAAACTGACAGTGAAGCAGTGTGATCGAACAGATAGAATTCTGGATTTCAAGTCAGCCAGGATTGGGGTCCAAATCTTCCCTTTGATAATTGCTAGCTATGAAAATCTATTAAACTCTCCAAACCTCAGTTTCCTCATCTGTAAAATTAGTGTAATGGGATTGATGACCTCTAAGGTCCTTTTTAGTTCTCTATGATGCTATGAATTTATTCAAATCAATGTTTTACTAAGTGTTTATTTCTTACATGTAAGACACCATACTAGACCTGGAGATTCAAAAACTGAATATAATAAAGACTCTGACTTTAATCCAATCCAAGAATTTAATAAGTAAGGCATAGTGCTGGGTGCTTGAGATATAAGGATGAAAATAAAACATCTCCTGCCCTCAACAAGCCCATATTCTATTGGGTATTGAGGGGAGAGATACAACGTTTAAGCAGTTAAATATATACATGTTCATTTGAGGAGCAAGGAATGTGTATTTGCAACAAAGAGGAGTAGGAAAGGCTACCTATAGGAGATAGCACATGAACTGTACCTTGTAGGCAGCTAGGATATCTTCAAAAAATTTGTCACAGAAGAATGGAAAGGGATAAGGATGACATACATTAGGAATATATTGCTGGTAACGAGAGTCATGGAGCATGCACGGCCATGGATCCGTGCCTTGGCCCCTTCCAGTGAGCCACATGCTCTGGCCCCTTGCTAAAGGACCATCAGGCCTAGCAGCTCCTGGCCGATCTCATTATAGCCTGGTGACAGGAAGCTATGTCAAAGATCATTGGCAACTCAGACATGAAAAGCTCCCTACTCCATGGGCTACAAAGAGCAAGGAGAGATAGCTTCTGGCTTCTTTTTGCTTTGGGGACACAGCCAACACCAGCTCTTCCTCAAACTTCCAACAACAGAGGAAGGAGATTTCTTTCCTCCACCACCTCCATCAGTTATGATAATGTCAAATTTTCAATAAATCAAATTTTCAATTTGAGCTACACATAGAGAGGCAACATTTCCTATCTAAATTTTGTATCTCTCCATGATAAGAGCTTAATACTATTTTTTAAATGAATGGCTACATTGAGGACTTTCCATATTAGGGCTTAGATATCTGCTATCTCCTTTGTCAGTTCAATTTGACAAACACTTATTAAGCTTCTACTCTGTAAACAGAATTGTATCATAACTAGGGGATATAGTGATAGAATCCTCTAGACTCCATAAGACAAGCTTTCTTTGTCCTCTTGTTCTGCCTTTCAACTTTATTTGATCAGTGGCTGCATTGAGGCCTGGAGCTCTCAACCTCTTACCAGAAGTGGTCTTACTACTATTAACATTACCAATAATAGTTAACGTTATACTACTCTTACTATGTGGCAGGCGCAATGCTACTTGATATTATGATCTAACTTGATCCTCAAAACAATCCTATGTGACTTTGGATAAATCATTTCACTTCCCTGGGCTTGTTTCCTTATCTGCAGAAGGCCCAGATTTTTATATTAAATCAATCAATTGATCAAAGATTGATTAAAGGTACAAAATAGATGAGAAATCAATTTGGGAGGAGTGAAATACTTTGATTATTGGAAAAAATCAGATGATGCTACACAAAAAAATGCACTGATTGATTGAAAGAGGCATATACATATATATATCAGGATCTGTGTATAATACAATAGCAGATTTCCAAAAGGAACACATTCTAACAATAGTCTGGTGGTGGTTAAAGGAATTGCCCTTAGGAAACAAAGAAGAATGAATTTCCCCTCCCTTTTTTTTGATTTCTGAAGGATGAATTTCACCCTCTATTTTTTTTTGACTTCTGCCTGTGACCAGAAACAACCTTGAAAGGTCGGAATATTTGGACTTCCCATTGGCATCAAGAGGAGTGAGCCTTTAGCAACAGTGGCCAATGTCATTGTTTCAATCAAGAACTGAGAACCACACCATGGAAACACTAGTCATGGAGAAGAAAGGCAGCTTTGAGACCCTATAAAGGCACTATCATTTGGAGTCTATTGAGATCTGCAGCCAGATGTTGAGAGAAATGTGCTATGTTCAGATGGCAACACTTTGGTCATAAGAGTAGGAAAGTATTACCATGAAATTTAAAAATAATAGAATTGAGGGACTTCAAAAGGCATCTGTTCCACCTTGTGACCAAAAAAAGAAATCCTCATAAAACTTGTTCAACAGATAGTCATCCAATATCTATTTGGTACCTCATGAGGATTCTCTGAGGAAACAAAAGAATTTCCAGTAACTAGAATATATGGGTTACCCTCCAGTCACATACACTCTCTAAGTTTAAGATTATCCTCTTGGACCTTGTGATATGAGTCTGGATTTTCTTTTTCTCTCTTCATCATATCTACCATACATAAAGGTTCTAACTATAAGTATTCCCCAAAGGTCTAAACATATGAAAGAATCATCACTTTGCTATCTGGCTACTGAATTACAGAAATACATGTAACCCTATTTCAGTTTGTAAGAAATGTTTGAAACCAACTATTCTTAATAGAACACATCAGTAAAAATATCTTTATAAAGCTAATTAACTCTTTCTGGCTAATTGAAAGTCATCAGATGGGGGCTCATGAACAAAAATAGTACTAGAAAACTCCAGCCACTCAAGTTTACATTTAGAACCCTAAAGACAGGAGTCATAAGTCACCCTTTGCAGATCCAAACCTGTCACCTCAAGTGGGAGTAGGGAGAGAACTGAAGGAAAGATGCATGTAAAGTGAGGAGAATAGACCAGAGGCTCCCTAATGTCACCATTTCATGACCTTATTTTACCAAATTCTCCTACTCAACATTCAATTCAGTTTGACAGAACATTTTGTTTAAAGGACTTTTTCTGAAAGGTTGCATTAGACAATTCAGATTGGCTTAGACTGAAGTTTACTCCCTCCAGGATCACTAAGGCCTTTTCTTCTCTCTGTCCCACATTACCAATATTCAGTAGTACATACCTGAGCAGGTGAAGACTTCATATTTGTTTAAAACCCTCATCATAAACAGAATGCAGTATCCTGGGTTTAAGACCTTCTTCAGATGTTCACTGACCCATGGCCAGGTTATTTAATGTCTCAGTGCCCCAGACAACTCTCCCAGATCACCAAGCAGAGTAGGTGCAAATCTTCCTTGGTAGAGGGAATTTTCATATCAGGAATTCCTTATGCCAATGAAATCAGAAGAAACAAAGACAAAAATGAGAACAGTCCCTGGGTAAGGAAACAACCTGTATTCATGTAAGTAAACAGGAAAATAGACAAAACAATCGTTGAGGGGAAGGAGTTAGCAATTGGAGAGATTAGGCCAAATCTTGTGTTTGCAGTGGCATTTGAGCTTAACTTTCAAGACAGCTAAAAGATAGAGAAGTGAGTAAAGTTGGAAAATAGTATTGGTATAGTTGACACCTGAAAATATCACTGAATTTTACAGTGAACTCCAATTTCCATATGAGAGAATAAAGTTAAAAGTGATTTCCTTTGCCTTTCTGATTTTGCCTTTCCCTGGTGCTGTCAAAAAAAAATGTGACATGGGTTTGGATTTTCTTTTTTTCCCATCATCAAATCTACCATGCATAAATGCACTACCTATAAGCATTACCTGAAGCTCTTAATACATGAAAGAATTATTTCTTTGTTATCTGGCTGTTGAATTACAGAAATATTATTCTTGTCAATAAAGCCTATGGGCAGAGAAAGAAAAACAATATTCACAGGAAATTGAGATGAGACATTTTACAAGAGAAGCCATAAGCACTTGTACCTACTGTGACCTGTTTTTTATGGAACATCTCCACCCACCCACTCCCACCATATTAAAAGCCAATTTTGCTATAAAGGTTTATGGTCAGGTTTGGTTTTTTGATGCTTACATGTTTTTGAGACATGTGCTATGTCCAGATGACAACACTTTGGTTGTAAGAGTAGGAAAGCATTACCACAAAATTAAAAAATAATAAAATTGAGGGACCTCAAAAGGCATCTAATCCAACACATCCAAAAAAAGGAATGCTCAATAGAACTTGTTCCACAGATAGTCATCTGAAAATCTCTAAAGAAAAGAAACTCACTATCTTCAGAGGCAGCCCATTACATTTTTGGATAGGTCTAATTGCTAGGAAGAAGCAAGTAGATGGCTCAGTGGATAGACAGAGCACTGGACCTAAAGTCAGGAAGATTCAAATCCAACCTCAGATATTCACTGTGACTGTTAAGGCAAGTCACTTAACCTTGTTTGCCTTAATTTCCTTCATCTGTAAAATGAGCTGGAGAATGAAATGGCAGATTAGTATCTTTGCCAAGAAAACCCCAAATAGGGTCACAGAGAGTCAGATATAACTGAACACAATTGCTAAGAAATTTTTCCCAATATCACATCTAAATTTGACTCTTTGCATCATCCTCCTGACTCTTCTCCAGGTTAACTAAACATGTTTGGTTGCTTCAACTGGTCCTCATCTGACATGGTTGTCCTGTAGTATATAATACGATTTAGAGATCTTTACCCAAATATATCTTTTTGGTTAAAAGAAGTATTTCTTATGGAAACAATGCCTTTTGTTAACGAAAATCAATTTCTCACAACTCTTCCTCTCTGTCTCATGTCATTTTGTTTAATAGAGTGTATCCAAAAGAGGGTAACCAGGATGTTAATGAGGGTCTCAAATCCATTTCACTCCAGTTCATTTGTAAGACAAGACATCATGCTTTCCACATCTTTGGTCCTCTTTGAGAATAAAGGAGGAACACTAAATCAATTTCATAACAAGAACTGTTCAATATAATACTAATAAGAGCTAGCATTTCTGTAGTGCCTTAAGGTTTTGCAAAGCATTTGCAAATGTTACTTCACTTTGTGCTCAAAACTACTCTGTAGTTAAATAATATTATCCCCGTTTTACAAATGGGGAAACTAAGGCAGACAGGAGGCAAATGACTTCCACAGAGTCATGCAGCTAGTGTCTCTGAGGCAAGATTTGAATTTCGGTCTTTCCAACTCCAGGTCTGGTGCACTATCCATTGAGTCACCTGGCTACCTGTTGAAGAAACTAGGGATGTTTAATACGGAGAAGAGAAGACTTAGGATATGTATAGTAACTCTGAATTGGTAGATATGTTCAAATATTTCTAGTGCCATCATATGAAAAGGGATGAGATTTTCTCTGCTAGACTCCATAAGGAAGAATCAGTAGCAGTGGACAGAAATTGGTGAGGCAGATTTTTAGCTCTCCTGTGAGACAAATTTCCTGACAAATAGATGTTCCCAGAATGGAAAGGGCTGTCTCATTAGGCAGAGGTTTTCCTTTCATGTAAGTCTTCAAACAAAGCCTGGATGATTACTTGTTAGGTAATTATACAAGTCACCCTTTTTAGCTATTCTTTGGGCTGGACAGCCTCTGTCTGACTCTGAGATTGTACAAATACAAGATCCTCTGGCTCTCAAAACCCTTCATACTGTAGTCTCCCCCAACTTTCAATTTTTCTGTACCTTACAGTCCCCCAACATATACTCTTCAGTCTGGTGACACCGGCCTCCTTTTTATTCCATGAGCAAAAATTCTGGTTTAGGAAAGGCAAATGTACATGATTTCCATGACATTTGACTATGTGTTATATTGTTCATTCTCAAAGACAACCAATGACATCTTGAGTAACCAAAGGCAAAGCAAAGATTTAGAAGACTGTATGTGGCCCCGGATGCAGTTGGTGACCTTGGCCTTTCTAAATAAAGTCTTTTCCAGGTCTGAGTTTGTCTGAGGGCCACCCCAAGTCAATGACTAAGGGCCAGATAAGAACTGAGATCAAACGGGGAGCAATTTACCATTCCAAAGATATCATTATGGGAGGGGAAGATTCTTAGAGTTTGGCCAGAAAAGAAAAAAATTGCTATTTTTGCTAAGCAATCAAAACCTAAACAATGAATCCCAGAGGCTTCTCTGGCCCTACTATTGGCCAATCAATGAAAGCCAGAATGACACAGGTTTAAAGACTAGTCAAGTAGCTCCATGTAAACACAAGGCTCTTTATCTGTATATAAAAAAGATCTGCAACATGATGTAGTGCTAACATTTAAACAGGGAGTAAAGTGTCCCTTTAGAATCTTAATATCTTTGAAGGGTATTAAGGGATTAAATAAGAAAAACAAATATTTTGGGGTTCTGAAGATTCGTATGGAGAACTAGAAGGGAGAGCAAAAGAAAGAATAGAGGCTTTAGCACAGAGTAAGCAATTTGTAAATTCTACTTATTATTATTACAAAATCCTCAGTTTATTTAAACCTTTTGCCATATGGTTCTCACCTACCTTTCTAGTCTTGTTTCAAATTATTCCCTTTGATGCAGACTCCTTTCAAGTCTTACTGACCTGCTAAAAGTTCCCCATGCATAACAATGTATCTCTTGCCTCTGCTTTTGAATGAGTGCTCCCTCTAGACAGAAAGGTATACCTTTCAAAGTTAAGCTCAAGTACCATCTCCTACCACAGGTCTTTCCTTTCTTGACTACCTCAGTTATTACCTCTCTCTCTCTTCTACTGCTTAGTGCTGATGTATATGATATATACATGTTTGATCTTCTATGTAGAAAATAAGCTTCCTGAGATCAGGGATGATTTCACAGTGGTCTTGAAATAAATTGAATTAAAAAAATTTTTCTTTTGTCTAGGCCTCCCAGAGAGGAAATTCCTTCCACCAATCAAATGAGATAATATTTGTAAAGCATTTAGCATAGTTTCTGGCATATAGTAGGTGTTATATAAATTTATTTACTTATTTATTATTTATTTATACTATTTACTTTTGACTTATTTACTCTCCAATTTACTCTGTAGTCTGAGAGATTAAGTGACTTGCTCAGCATCACAGTCAGTAGATGCTAGAGAGAGAACTTCAATTCTGATTTTTCTTGAGTTAAGATCATCTATCGATCATGTTATATTTCCTTTCTGTCTCACCCTTAGTAGGTGCTTAATAAATGTTTGCTGAATTTTGCCACGAATAAAATTGAAGACCTTCCACTTAAGTTTCTATGTAGACTATAAATAGAACTGAAATGATGACCTAATATTTTATTCTAATGATTTGCTTTGGTGGAAAATGATAATATAGCCTTAGACCACAGCTACGAAGCCATGGACAAGTCAGATAAGAGTTTTAGGAATCATGGAGTCGTTACTGTGGGTAGTTTCTCTACTCCTATAGATTGTCACCTATCTGTTGGCATAGACCTCCAAAACCCTACGTGGCCAGGGCAAGCTGAAGCATTGTAAGAAGACTTCAGGGGAGGGGTCACTTTAGGTAACTGTGACTGGTTTGGTTCATGAGATCTTAGATTTAAAACTAGAAGAGGATCTCAGAGGCTCTCTGGTCTAACACCTCTTTTCAAAGGTGAGTAACTGCAGAGAGGTTAGTACCTTCCCCAGGATCACGCAGGTAGTCAACCACAGAAGCCTATTCCTCCAGCCAATCAGTGGTGGACTTTTTCTATTACACTATGATGTGGAAAAAATTTTGGAATAGCATCAGGGCCTAGAAGGACTTCATCATATTGCACATGCAGCATTAATAACATTGTTGTGGTCTCAAGTGTTAAGAACCCCAAAATGGAAGGGCAAAGCAGGTCTGCCTGGAAAGAATTTGACCACTCCAACCTTCTTTCAGTCAGACAAGGTTTATTGTGTCACCAATAGAAACCAGGGAGATTTTAACCATTTGAACAATTTAATGGGGACAAATTTAGTCACTGATTATGGGAAGATCTGGATTGGATTAAGGAGTGGCAAGTAGCCTGGATGGGGCCAAGCCCAGACTATGAGGGTCACAATGAAAGGTCAGTTAAAAGGATTATTTACTGGAAAGAGCTGGGTGCCTCAGGCAAATACCAGAGATATGATTTCAGGGGCTGAGTTATATGGGAAAGTTTCAGGGGTCCAGGTCCCATTCCAACCCCTCCCTAGCTAGGTGGTCAAGTGGACAGGGTCCTCTCCTGGAGTCAAGAAAACTCAGAAGCTCACGGACTGTGTGACCCCAGGTGTGACCCCATCTGCTTCAGTTTTCTCATCTGTAAGATGAGGTGGAGAAGGAAATGGCAAACCAGTCCAGTATCTTTGCCAAGAAAACTTCAAACAAGGTGATGAAAAATCAGAAGTGACTGAACAACTACCCAGTTGGCCAGTCTTTTGCTTCTGGCTCAATTTGTTTATATTTTCATTTTGTTTGCTTTTGGTTCAGAATTCAAATCAGTTTAGGGAGCTCCCAGTGTGAAAACTCCCACTTAGAATTCTTCTGTAACCTATAGTTTTGGGGAGTTGCCTGAGGTTAGGTGACTTGCCTAACATAGATAGCACATGTCAGATGCATAACTGAAACTCAGGTCTCCTGAAACCAACGACACCAAGCCAGGCTTCCTCTATTGATTAGTTAGTAATAACAAATCACATGGATATCGTGGTTTAAGGTTTGCAAAGCCCCTTCCTCACTACATTGCATAGAACTAGGTCTAGACGTTATCTTCACCATCTTTTGCAACCTCACATACTCGTATTAGACACAGCCCCATTTCCAGTAAGCTCCTAATCTCATGGTCCTGATCTTTATCAACATTTAATTAAACTTTATGTATTTGTCCAAAAGGTAGACAGTACTGGCTGTGTTTGAGATGTGTGATTTGGTGTGAGGGAGAGAGAGTAAAATACTTCCCTCAAGGTATAAATCAAATCCTACCAGGAAGTTTCCCTTCCTCCAGCCAGGCTCTCTCCCAGATCAAATTAACTAGTAATTACTTATCTACTAAATGTTGTATTATTCAACTCAAAAGTTAGCTTCTCCAAGTCATTTTGTCCTTATATATTCCAGTGCCAAGCACAGGGCCTTAATACATGTATTACTGAATGAGATTTAAAAAGGAAAGGGATAAAAGCAAAGGTGGTGGATGAGAAGCTGAATCCTCCCCTGCAGCAGTCACCCCCCTCAGACCACAGATCCTGGACACAGATATGGCGGCTAGCCCTTACCACTTCAGGGAAACTGGCCACCTTTTCGAAAAGTCAAAGTTACCCAGAAGCGACCTGTTCGCTTCTAAAAGTCATCCAAGGAGATAAATGTGTAGCAGTTGCAAATGAGAGAGCCAAGGTGCAGGGAGTGCAAAGAGAATTCGATTTAGAATTGGAAGACACAGGTTTGAATCCCGGGCTCGGGAAATTATGAAGGATTTCAAACCTTTGGACTCACAAGCGAACTCTGCTTTTGTCCTTTACAAGGTCCTGCCCCTACCCGGAAGTATGTGTGAGAGGTAAGAGGGACTCAGAGACAGACTGAAAGACCAAGAACCTGCTTAGTGAGAGTTCATTTTTTGTAGATTTCTTGGGAAGCCCCAGGGCACTGCTTCTAACTGGGACTAGAACAGTCGGGTGTCCTCAGTGCCTGAGGCCAGCCTAGTTTAGGGCTGCACATTCCGTAATAGATTTACTATAAAAGGCACCTCCGGGCCAGAACCCCTCTGGACTAGCAGTTTCTGCTTTCCCCCACCTAGTTCTCTACTGGGGGTCTTTACAAGTGCATGCCTCCAGGGGGTTGGGGGAGGGGGGAGAAGGGAAGGACAGACTATTTTCCTACAAATTCAACCTTCTGCAGCACATGATAACCGCCCCCCACCTCAGTACAATCACGACTTAAGCACCCCTTGAGAACTCTACAGGTCCCCCAGTTTCTCGGATGTTCCGGTGGAGATTGGCAGCAAAGCTAGGCGTCCCCCTCCCCGTTGGGGGTAGAGGCTGGCGGGGGTGCTTTTCTACTTTAGGAGGCTCGTACAAAGTAGAAAGCCCCCTTTCTCTCTCCCCCGGGAGTCTGAGCCGGGTTCCACGCACCCTGCACTGGCTGGTCCTCGCTGGGAGGCGGGGGCCGCGGGCGAGCGCAGAGGAGGGGAGGGGTCTCCAGAGCCCCAGCTGGTGGTCCCCTGAAATAGGAGGCCGGGTTCCGGGACTCATAAATCATTCATGAGCCGGGCTTGGAGGCTTGCGGAGCACCGAGCCAGTGAGGAAGGCTGGCTTGTGTGCGGGCGGAGAGACCAGGCTGTGCGCGAAGGGGAAAGGAGCCGAGAAGGCGGCCGCTGGGGCAGCAGCTGCTGGGGCTGGGGGGCGGCGGGGCCCCACGACTAGCCCGCTCCCCGGCTGCAGGGGCAGCCCTCCACGAGGTGTCAAGGAGAGCAGCTGGGAGAGAGGAGAGAAGCCGCTGCGAGGTGAGTACCCCTCCCCTTGACTCCGCTTTCCAGTGGCTGGGAAAATACCTATGAAAGGGGGGAGGGGAGAAGGAATTGGGGGCCACTGCGTGCGCTTGGAAGTCAAGGGGAGTGATGATCTGGGGGAGGCGGGAGGGAATGGAGTAGACCCCCCCCTTGTATCTAGAGTTAGGAGTATCTGGCAGGAGCTCCGGAGCGGAGGATGGGGTGACTGGCGAACAGAGGCATCCGACCTGCGGAGGTGGAGGCAGGACGAGCTGGGGCGAGGACGCCGACAATTGGGGCTGGGGGCGGCGGGGCGCGAGCGGGGAGCCAACTTTGCACTTTTGCTGTCATTTTCCAGCGGCCCAGATGAAGGGTTCTCGCTTTACAGTAGGGGAAGAGACGTGAGGAAGAAGAGGTCCATGTCGGGGCTGAGTTGGAGAAATAGGGGGGACGCATCCCGGACCTCCGCCCCCGTGCTGTGACTTTGTCCGGGGTCCTTAGGGAGCTCGGGGCTCACTTTCTGGGAAGCTGAGACTTGTGGGGAGGGCAGCTAGGAGTGGGGGGGGGGCATGATGGGAGAAGGGCTTGCTTAAGGACACCGAGGGGGAAGATGGGCATCTCCTTCGGGACGAGGATTCCCCCAGGAAGCTTCCCTCCTGCTGGCTCCCCCGCAGGGAAGGTACGGAGACGATGCGTTACCTAGTTTGCGGGAATGGAGAAGCAGAAATAGCACGGGAGCTCTCCATTGGCGCCCCCCCTCTTTCTTCCACTCCCACCCCCCGGGATTTGGGCCAGGCATCTTGCTGCTTACATCCTCAGGCAATCGCGCTGAGCCTTCTTGAACTGGGACCCTGCGGGGAGGAGGAAAGGGAAGGCTGGAAGTTCTGGATCCTTGGCGGTGGTGTTAGCACCGGCTTTGCCCTCGGGTAGGGGTGGGATGGGGTGAGGGAAGGGCTGGGGGCCAGCGGACTGGGGCACCGACTCGCCGAGAGCGGGGGCTTGCTCCCTAGACGCTGGCCCCGGACAACAAAGGAGCGGAGAGGGAGAGAGGTGGAGCTTGGTTTCGGGCTGGGAGTTGAGGCGCCTTTGACCGCCTGCTCCAGAAACCCTCCCAGTCCGGGCTGGGCTCAGCCGGGTCCCGCTCCTGGGGAACCCGACGGCGCCGGAGGTAGAGCCTGGGGTGGGGGCTGCGGAGGCCGGGATCCCTCCCCGGCCTGACCGGGCTGCGGCGAGGTTACTCTCCCCTGCGCGAGTTACAGTCAAGTTACTTCGGGTAACCTCCACGCGCCCCTTCCTCAACGCCCCCTCCCTCTCAGCTGCCAAATTCCTGGAGTCCGGCCCCCTCTCCCCCGACTCCTTCCCTCGGCTTCCTTGGAAACTCCTTTTGTGGTCACTGCTTCGGTGCACCGGGGCCACCGAGGGGGTTTGGAGGAGGCGGCCAGTGTGGAGCGGGTGGGCTCTGCTGGCCGCCTCGGGAATCCTTAAAAAGAGAAAGGGGGTGGGAAGAAAGCCCTCCTCTGCTTGGGACCATCGGTTGCTATAGGGAGAGATTTGGGTCTGACTCACAGACAACAGGAATCTTTTCCCCTGGGACGTTCCACCGGTGTAGGGGAGTCCTCTTAAGGGCCAGATAATTGATTTTTTTTAAGGCATTAAAGTGTCAGATTGGGATTACTAGGATTCTTCTGTTCTCTTCTCTCCCCCCGCCCCCCCCCCCCAAACCTCTCGTTGGAGTCTAAGTGAAAAAGCCTTGTGGTTCTGCATACGTAGAGAACTCTATCTATAGTGGAAAGCAGTACACTGGATTTAGAGGAGACAGGGGCCTGGGGATTTTAGGATTTATAGCTGAAGGGACCTTCTAGAGATAATCCAACCTATCCCTTCTCATTTTACAGATGAGAAACTGAACCCCAACAAATGTATAAGACTTGGTAAAGGTGACAAAGGTATTCACTGTCTCATCCAGGTTAGGAACTGAGACCCTCTGATTTTAAATCCACCATTATTTAGGTACAGAGCCATAAATTTACTCTGTTTTATTTTTAGATGCCCAGGTGAATTTCATTTATATTCTTTTTGAGACAGGTTTTTTTTTTTTTTGAATGGAGGCTCTTTTGCACCTTATAATCATACCTCCAAGGTTAGTTCTAACCCAGACTTTGGGGCTACCCAGCTGGATCACCCCTGGACAAATTAATGTAAGCTCCCAGAGACTTAGTGTCTTCATCTATAAGATGAGGGACTTGAATTGGTTGATTTCTCTTCTAGCTTCCAAATTCTCTATTCGTTCCCCCAAAACCCTTCCAGAGTCTCTCCTCTACTTATCCCCAGAAAGCCCAGCCAGAGAACTGAAATTAGGCCAAGTAGCAAAGATAGAGATTGTTTGAAAGCAGTAAGGATTATTTGAAGGGCCTTCATGTGGAGGAGAGACCTGAGGAATTCTGTTGGGCCCACAGGGCAGATCCATGAGTAATGAGTAGAAGTCCCCAAAACCTTGGGAACAATTAAAGCTGTCCAACAGAGAGGGCAGTGGTTTCATCATTGGGGAAGCCGAGGCTATATTACCACTTGTTAGGTAGGGGTAGCTAGGTGGTGCAGTGGATAGAGCACCAGTGCAGGAGCAAGAACCTAAGTTCAAATTTCACTTCAGATACTTGACACTCACTAGCTGTGTGACCTTGGGCAAGTCACTTAACCCCAATTGCCTCATCCTGGGTCATCTCCAGTCATCCTGATGAATATCTGGTCACTGGATTCAGATGGCTCTGGAGGAGAAGTGAGGCTGGTGACCTGCACAGCCCTCCCTCACTCAAAACAAAGTCAAGTGCAAGTCATGCCATTATGTCTCCGATGGCATGGTCTTCTTCAGCAAGGAAGGATGAACACACCTACTTGTCAGGTATGTTATCCTGAGAAATGCCTTTTGGATATGTGTTGGACTAGATAGTGGTTGGGGTTCCTTTGAACTGAAATGATGTGTGTCAGTCCTATGAGATTTTATTGTACTTATGCCTGGTTCCCTGTGTTCATACCTCTTCCTCTTTTCTTCCAACCTAATAATTCAGAACCCTAAGCAAGATTATCATTCAAATAAATCACTTCAGCGGTTCTCTATAGATATCCTGCCCCAGGGCAGGATAATATGGAATAGTCACTGAGGGAGCTGATGGAAGAACCGAGAACAGTCACAAAAATATCTGCTCTAAAGCTGTCATTAAAACTCTAGTACTGCCTTAAATCTAGTGTAGACCATAATTTGAAAGTTTAGCTGTGCACAGAACGCTGTTGTGGGATACCCGGAAGAATTAACATGCCCACCCTGACTGAAATTCTTGATCTGATTTGGAAAATAAAATAAGACATAAGAACATTAATGCGAAACAGGCTAGCCATTGGCAGAGGGTGAAGCAACCGTACTCTCTTTTCCATTCTGGTTGTGTCTTTTCTTTCTCCTGAGAGGCAATGAGTATTGGACTTAATTTGGATAACCAGGATTCAGGTCTTTGCTCTAGAGCTTCAGTGGCTGCAGGTTCCCCACCCCTGCCTAGAGTTTAACTTTTTGTTCTTGGGCCAGTGACTCTACCTAAGCATCAGTTTCCTCATTTGTAAAATGGATTTCAAACTGGATAGTCCTTACTGTCACTTCCATCTCTAAGTTACTGATTTTTTAAATTCTTCAACTGTAGTACCACATCTCTAAATCTATTTACCCCAAGGAGCCACTGTTGTCATCTTTTCCCTCTGCTTTTACACACAGGATTCAAAGACCTGTAATCTTTATGCTACTGAAATCAGGTTTCACTAGCTGAATTTGCTTTTAGCCCATGAATCTGGTGTCTGAAATTTAGAAAGAATCCCCACCATTGGATGGTGGTGATATCTTTTAGCTTATGATGTAGCCAGTTCAGTTTAACAATTCTCTCCCAAGTAGCAGTGTGGTACAGGAAACAAATTTTAAAAAGACTAATGCTCAGTACATCTGGAAAGCCAGGATGGAGTTATTCATTTGGTACCTACTAAATACAAGATGCTGTACATACAGGTGAGGCTTTGTGGCAAAACCAAGTCCTTTCTGAATTTTTAGTGTCTCCCAAGGGGGTGCTATATAGTTGATGACTTTTTGAGGGATGCTCTCCAGGTGGTGCTATAAAGTGGAATGACTTTGGGGGGGGTTGTTCTCTGTGGATAGGAGAGGGTCATGGAAGAAGGGAGGAGAAATCCTTTGTATTTTCTGTTAGGTTAAATGTAACTTCACCTGTATTTCATGTTCTGTTAACCTGGGTGTTTGGATAGGAGGTGAAAGTCCTCATCTTATTGGGAAGACTCAAAACATGAACCAAATTCTGATACTCCCCAACGAAGCCCCTGAGTGAGAGTATATACCATAATATATAATAATAATTATATACCATATAATAAGAAGCCTTCAAGTCCAAGGTCTTTGTGAACATGAGTATTAGTCGTGAATCACAGGTTGTAATCCTAAGACGGTACCCTAGTTCATTTTACTTTCCTGAAACTGAACAGGTTGAACTAAACCTGAGTGGCCTTTCGTCTGGTTTCTGTTGCCCTTCCACATCATGAATTTCCTAATTGGGCAGGTCATGACTTGGATTATTTAGCATCCTACATCTCATGTTATTTTCTGCCAGTTGCTGAAAATGAAGTAAGCTTTACTTACCAGCAAAGCATATAGTGTCTTATTCCACCCTGGGCCAATCGCACATTTATTAATTACCTACCAAGTGCTAGGCCTGGAGGATACAAAGACAGAGAGGAAATGGCTTCTGTTTCCAAAGAGCTTACCTCCTGTTGTGAGGAGGATAAGTACATAGAGACAAAGTACAAATGTATACAAAGTAATTTTGTGGGGTATTTGCTGCTGTTGGGGGTGTTAGGATCAGCCCTGGGAAGGAGCTGAATCTTGAAGGACAGTAGGGATTCTGCTAATCAAGTGAATTGGTTGTCTGGTCCAGATATGGGGGGCAGTTGGGCAAAGGACTGAGGAAGGAGACATAATGTTAGGTGCCAGGATTAACCAGGATGCCAGTTTGACTGGAATGTAGAGAGTGCAGGAAAGTAAGGCACAGTCTTCTGGGAGAGGTAGCCTGGGCTCAGATTGTAAAGGTCTGTAAATGCCAAATAGAAGAATTTCTGTGTCGTAGATCTATTTAGGCAACAGTGGAAGCCTCTAGGCCTTTTTGAGCAAGGAAGTAACATGGTCAGACTTGGGATTTCAGAATATTTCTTTGACAACTTTGTAATGGAAAGAGTGGACAGGGGAGAGACTGGAGAAGGGAGAAAGTTAGGAAGCTATTGTAATAAACCTAGGGGAAGGGTGATCAATCCTTGAACTTAGGTGACTGTTACAAGACTGGTGGTAGAATCTCCAAGACTTGGCAATGGAGAGGGAAGAGGTGAGGATGACTCCTGGCTTGCAAATGTAGGTGATAAAAAGTATAATGGTGCCCTCAAAAGAAAGAGCAGAGGTAGGAGGATATAGAAGGTTTGGGAGAAGAGATAAAGAGTTCTTTTTTTGGGTATGATGTACAATGGAATAATCCAGGTCAGGCTCAAGAATCAAGGCCTGGGTTCTGGTACTAGTTATTCTCTTTGTGATTTTGAGAAAGTCTCTTACCCTCCCTAGGCTTCAGTTTCCTCATCTGCAAAATGAAGCCTTTGAAGCAGAAGACCTCTTCACGTCCCTTTTCGCTTGAGATCTGTGGAGATGTGGAGGCAGTTGATGAGGGAGAGAAACTAGGGATGTGTATAGAGATCTAGTAAGAGTTGCCTGCATAGAGATGCTACCTGAAAGTGGGAGAGAGGCATAGGGCAAGAGAGTGAGAGAGGAGAGAGGCAGAGGGGAAGAGAAGTACATACAGGAGGTAAGACAAAGGTGATGATCTAACTAAAGAAGAAGTTAGATAGAGAGGAGGACCAAGAGAGGGAACAGAGTGTCTTGAAAAACCTAGAAAGAAGAGATTGTCCAGAGGGAAAGAATATCTGCAATACTGTATGCTGCGAGAGGTCAGGAAGCATGAGGCCTGAGAAGTGATCATCTGGCAATTAAGAGGTCACTGGTCATCTTGGAGGGAATGGTTTTAGTTGAGTGATGAGTTTGGAAGCTAAGGGGGAAGGAATATCTGCAATACTGTATGCTGCGAGAGGTCAGGAAGCATGAGGCCTGGGAAGTGATCATCTGGCAATTAAGAGATCACTGGTCATCTTGGAGGGAATGGTTTTAGTGGAGTGATGAGTTTGGAAGCTAGAAGGTGAGAAAGGTCAGGTAGAAGGTATAGACATCTTTTTCTGGAAGATTGATTATGGAAGAAAGGTGTGGATGAAATAGACCATAGCCATATGTTGTAAATTTAGGGGAATTATATCCTCTTCCCATTAAATATCTCCTCAGAAATAATAACTTTGAGGTCAAAGAAATGGAACCTATATATTATGTTGATTCTGTTTAAAAAGATAGGACTCCACTCTGGTCCCTCTTAAATAGTCTAAGATTATAACTAGAGATCTCTTACCCAAGATAGTCTGACGTACTGCAGGGAAACCTTTAGGATGACACCAAGGTCCCTACAGTTAAGACATTTCTCCACCACCTACCCAACCCCCCAATCATCTGACAGTCTATCTTTTCTTTACCTTTGAAATAAGGAATATCACTGAGCAGCCTGACAGTCTACCCACCCCATAGTTATGTCATTTCAGTCATGTCCAACTCTTTGTGACCCCATTTGGGGTTTTCTTGGCAAAGATGCTGGAGGGGTTTGTCATTTCCTTCTCCAGCTCATTTTACAGATGAGGAAACTGAAGCAAACAGGGTTAAATGACTTGCCCAGGATCACACAACATCTGACTGAAGCCAGATTTGAAATCAGGAAGGTAGTCTTCCTGACCCCAGGCCCTGAATTTTATCCATTGAATTACCTATCTGTCCCTAAACCTATGTGTGCATATCTCTTTCCTGCCGAGTTGCTGGCCACCTATCAGCTGCCCATTAGCTGATGCTAATTAAATTTTTTGTTTTCTAGCCTTGCCTCTGGATTTACTGACCTCCAGTCTAAAAGACCTAGGCTGTAGGAATAAGTCTCCAGGAAGATCTTAGGATCTCTCATCTGAAGAGTTTCCCAACCAAGGTGAGGTGTAAAACAAACAAATGGAGGATAGGGGATTCAAATGAAAATCTTTTTAAAGGATGGAGATCTTGGCCTATTTGTGAGCCATTTGATAAGGATTCCATGAGTAATGAGAGGTTAAAAATTAGAGAGAGAGGGGATGATCGAAAGAGCATGGTACAGAATCGGATCAAAAGGATGACATGTAAATGGTATTGGCATAGAAAATGTCCCCCTTCCCCAAAAGAGGAACAAAGAAAGAGGGGTGTGTGGGGGTTGATGTGAAATGATTTGAAATATAAAATTGGGGAATAAATGCAGCTTTCAAAACTTGGCCTCATTTTTTACAATAAAGCATTAGATGAAGTCATTTGCTGAGAGACATCATTTAGGTATTTGGGAGTTGGGGGTGGGTTTGAGGGAGAGGAAGGAAAGATTTAGAGCTATCACTGAGGCTGGTGTGATTGAGTCAATCAGAGAAGAGTAAAAGTAATTTTGCGTCCCAGTGAGAACAGATAACAAATTTATAGCAGATGGATCCAGTTAGCATTCTTCTCTGGCTTCCTCCATTTGTGTCTAGAAGCTGGGAAGAGAGCAGAAAAGGCATATGGTAGGTGGGAGTATTCCAGACTTGGGGTTTGAAAAGGTTGGAGTAGAAATAGGACAAGGTGACAAGGGTCTTAACGAGAGAAGACTGTGTGTCGTTAAACCAGGGTCAAGATTTCGAAGGGAAGAGAGTGAGGCTAGAACAGGTGATGGTTTGGGAAAACCAGAACAGGTTTGGACTGACTTGAAAGGTGAGATAAGGACTGAGAATAGGTTTAGGAAGTGTGAGCCACCGGGACAGATGGAAGGCTAAGGAATTGTGGTCTTATTTACATCTTACTTATAAATGGTGATGGTGGGAGCATTTAGGACAAGATGAAAGGTCTGAGCATCTCCGTATGTGAGCAAGTGAAGGTATAATTCATGGAAGTTAGGGTGAATAAGTTAGGAAGGAGCAGGTTGGAGGCAATGACAAAATGTAAATCAAAGTACCCCAGTATAAAGAGGCAGAGAGGAAGACTGAACCAAGTACTGAACTCCTTGAGAAAGGAGAATGACCGACTTAAAGACTGATAGGAAAGAGCCACCAGGACCTGGATAAAATGATGCTGTGATCCCCAAAAGAGGAAAAGATTGCTGATGTAAGGTGAGAAAGGGAGAATGTGAAAGTGACCCTGAGGAAGAGGACACATGCTTTTTCCTCTTCTGGGCCCAGTATGATGGTGAGATGGGGAGGCTTGGGTATAAAACAAGAGTCATTGGACCCAATGGGATCCTCAAACATAGCAACTTTGAAGCACCAGCTTTTCCACTTACTATCTGAAAGGACCTTGATCTTAGTTTCCGTCACCAGCAAATTAATGAAGGCACTGGATGATCCCTGAGATCCCCTTCAGCTCAAAAATCATATGAACATTTGAATGGCTTTAACTGGGCTTACTATTAAATGTGACATTGTATGAAAGCCAGATTTCCCCTTAATAATTAGGACATTTCAATAGAAAAAGACTAGAAAAGCATTTGCTAAATAATACTAATTATGTCTTACTTTTTGGTGTGCCCTACATTTTCTTTCTTTCTCTTTTTTTAAAAAGAATGGGGGTTATGAGGCCTGCAAAAACCTGAGCAGCCTAAGCAATTCTGGACCTCTGTGAGATGGCCCCTCATTTGACCTGCCTTGTTTCCTAGGAAATAGAACGTACATAGAAGATAGATTTGGAAACTGAGAAGTAGTAATAAAGGGAAATACTTACCCACTCCCTGGGAGAAATCCAGTGGACTTCTGCCTGCAGCAAGGGAGCCTGCACTCTTCAGAATCCTAGAAGAAAGGCATGGCCAGAGCATATTGTATGACTTCTTAACATTCCCAGAATAGACTCACAGAATATTAGAGGCAGGACTGGAAGGAGCTTTAGAGATCATCCTAGTTCAACCCTATCATTCTACAAATGAAGGTGATGATTTTTTCTTCAAGGATCTGAGTTCTCATCCCCCTCCCAGCGCTCCTCTTCCTCTCTCAGCATCATTACAAACTCCTGTTTGATTTCTAATGTAAAAGCATCCTGATTTTGATAGATAGGACAGACATTTGTTAAGTGCTTTCTATGTGCCAGGTACTGGGGGATCAAATAAAAGCCAATCCCCCTGCCCTCTAGATGATTATATTCTAATGGGAGAACCAACCCAAGGAGATGTCTGGGAATTGGCATAAAGGTCTGGTTCTGGGCAAGAGGAGGCAAAAGCTTACCTGAGAACACACATCCCAGGGGTAGGGTCCAAGGATCTGGTGATGGGGAGATCAGGATGATGCCTGGGGTCCTATGGTGGATAATTGGCCGGACTTGGAGTCAGGAAAGCCTGGCTCCATGCCTTTCTCTCGCACACTAGGTCTGTGTGACCCTCAAGTGAATCTTTTGTAAACTGAGGCTGCTGATAAAGGCACTTATTTCTAGGAATTGTTTTTAAGGCTCTCGAGTCTTAGTAAATCACCTGACCAACATTAAAGCCTTTGGAAAAGTAAGCTATTGTTATTAATGTTTACCTTACTGGAATCTGATATGCATTCTTGTACTTTAGGTGGGGGTTTCTAATTGCAACCTCATCTTTTCCTGGAGTTGCTCCTTGAGGGAAAGGTATGAATTGTTCTGAAAGGGGAGGGTGTGGGTGGTAAGCCTTTTTTTTAATCTCTTTGCCAGGGTTGGTGTCTCCACTCGCTTCCAGGAAAGACCTCCTCCCTCAGTTCAGAGCAGATGCCCACTTAATCCGGGGAGGAGGAGCCTCAGTCACCACAGAAGGCTGATGAACATACCTGCTCATGTCATTGGCTTGCTTCACAGAAACCCATCTCTCCACCTGCGGAGAACATTTCCCAGCTTCAGAAAAAGAAGCAACTCTCCTGAAAACCCTCCCTCATGTTATCTGAATCTTGCTAAACTATGGCTTTTGTCCTCTGCCTACTGCTGTTGCTGATGCTGCTTGAAGGTCCCGTTTCAGAGGGGCAGTCTGTGCACCAGACAATAAGTGGAACTTTGGATCTGGAGTACCTGCCGGCTGGAAACTATGAGACCAACCTACATATCGATTCTGGGCCAATCGAAATTTTGTTTGGAATTGTCCGAGCCTTCCTTTTTGTGGTGCAGCCAAACCCTTTCCCTGAAGGTAAGTGATTCCTTTTGTGTCATCTTTTTTTCAATTCTCTCTATTGCCTAGTCTTTCTAAGTACCACCACTGCAAGGAAGATGGAAGTGTTGATGGACCTGTGAAGTACCTTAGTTAGGAATTTGTCCAGGAGACATAGAGAAAAGAAGTAGGATATTAAAGTCAGGGTGGTGGGTTGTTTGTTTGTTTGGTTTTTTTCAAGTTATCTTGGCTTTTTGTCAGGAAGCAAACTTATTGGAAGGTGGGGGAGGATGTAGAAACTTAATGAATTTTCCTAAATGATTGAAGGTTTTATTGTTTTCAAAGGTGAGCTCGGTAATGTTATGGTGCCAGCAGTTAAAATTTAACTCCTTGGACCAAATGTTAGACTTTGCTTACGGCAAGCAGAGTCCAGGCCAAGCTCGTTTAGTTGTTCAAGTGTTAAATAGGATGCACAAGCGTGGAGTTCTAAGAGTTTGGACTGTGGGGGAAGGGGTAGTCTGGTTAACTTGGGGTGTTTGCACCAGCCACAGTTGGACACACTGAAACTTCTCTTTATCATGGTCCTCTTCAAGAATGAAGTTAACCAACCGATGTACATGTTAGCTATGCCATGTGGGCTACATCTTCCTAATCCTGGCCAATTAAAAATAGTTTGTATTTATATTTGTGGGGACAAGATTATAAAATAAAAATGGCCCTTGGGAAGTATCTCTTAGATTAGGTGTAAAATTTGCATATAGTATTGTTTTACTTTCAGATTAGCTACCCATTTCCATTGAACTTAAAAGTTTCCTTGTAGTCATGGTGTGTTGTTTTTTTTTTAAGCAGTTTTCTCTTCATTTGTGGTATATGCCATTTGTGGTCATACTTGGATTATTTTGATAGTCATTGATGTATGCTATGAAAGGCATTTTCATTAAATTAGCAGTTCGAAAAAGTTATAATGCAGGTCAGCCACTTTTCATATGAGGCATGTGTGTATACAAATATATGTGTATATGTGTGTGTATATATATATATATATATATATATTTATATACATATTTTGCACATAGTAAACTATTATTTGATGTTCTTTTTTTATGGAAAAGTTACAGTTTTATTTAATTGAAAGTCACTTTTTTCCCATTTTGCATTTACAAACGTTTCCACTACTCTGGCCAAGCAGTGGAAATATTTTTGGATTCAACAAAATCTGTTCAGTAATCATAATTTAGTGCCTGCTGTGTCCAGAACTCCCAGGGGTTAGGTAGCGTATGTGTGTGTATTGCTGGGGATGGGGGCGGGTATTGAGGCATGGGGTGAGGTGGGGGCGTGAGAGGGGGCTGGGGGTGTATCACTGCTTTGAAGATGAAGTGAAGGTTGGGAACACTTGTTATTCAAGATTTAGATTTCTAGACAAAAAGGGATCACTTTGAATCCAGTTTCTATTTTTCATTGAAGAAAGTGGAGATTTTTTTCAAACATTTATGATACTGCGTTAATATTCAGATACAACACTAATCATCAGAAAAGGAAAAGGAAAACAGATTATGAATAAGAATAAAAATATATACACACTAATCATGATTTGCTAACAAATGATTTCTGTATAATTTCTCAACAGTTTTTAGTGTGAATACTGTAGATTAAGGAAATGTAGCCTCTATGTGGTCTCTGTAATTTGTATCCCTTTCTTGAGGGGAAAATGCAGATGCTGGGAATTTGCTAATGGAGAAAATGCATTTGCTTTATTTGAAGTTTGTAGGGCTCCCCTCCCCCCAAGAACTGGTTCCTGTGTAGTATTCTTAGCCATATCATGTAATTAGCTAATCCCATAATCTTTCTTCCCATATGTTGTTCCGTTTTACTGTCTCTGTTTTTAATGGGAAGGCTACTTTGTAATTTGTTTTTTAAGAGTGTGCTGGTTTTTAGTTTTCAAGGAATGTGATAAAGCGAGAAGGCGGCTTTTGGCAGCCCATAAAGCTTTAGATGAACTCTGGAGTGTATATAACCCAAGACCTGCTGGTAATTAGACTGGGGCTTCAGAAGAATTTCAATCTGACTATAATCTGTGAGCTTTGGCCTAGTTTGCTTGTTAATCTCCATCAATTCTCTTGTCTTTCAGTTTCAAAGAAAGTGAGTCCCAAATGTTTTAGCAACAGACTAGATAGAAGACTGAGGGAAATAAGTTTGCTGAGATTGTGTTGAATAACCTGTTACTGAAAGGATACACTTAATCAGTTGTTTCTGATCCTTGTATGTAAATGTGGTACCTTCTGTAATACTGTTGTACCAGGTTAATAAAGAAGGGGTGGAATGAATGGTGTATTCCGTAGTATGCTGGATTAAGTTACTACCCCGCTCCATAATCTTCAGTGGCTGGCTCACTAATACTCACTCTATCATTTGGTATTTAAGTACAATCTTATTCCAACCTCTCTTTCTATATTATCACATGACTTCCTATCCCATACTATTTTCCAGCCAAACTGACCTAGCTGCACCTGATAAATAATATTTTATCCCTTGCTAATTCCTCATGCCCAAAATGCATTCTTCCTCTCCTTAAGTTTCATCTTAAGGGCTACATGAAGCCATTTCTGAACCACCTCCTTCCCAAATGTTTAGTCATCATTTCACTTAAGTCACATTATATTTGCTGTGTGCATATTTTATATTTACTTAATTGTATGCCTCAGAAAGTAAGCTTTTTGAGAATAAGACTTTTTTCATTTTTTTCTTTGTATTCTCAGTGCTTCTCCTGTGATCTGGAATGTAGGGGAATAAGTTAATTAGAAAGACATAGGTTCAAATTTTTCCTCTTACTAGTTGTGTGATTATGGACAAATCACTTAAGCTTTCTCAGCCTCCTCAGTTTACTTATCTGTAGTAGGGACATAACACCTGTAGCGCCTTCCTCCTGGGCTGCTATGAGGCTCAAATGAAATAATAAGAAATAATGAACATGGTAGCTAATATTTATAGCGTTGAAAGGTTTGTAAATATCTCCCATTTTAATCATCAGAGCAATCCTAGGAAATAGGTGCTGTTATTCCCATTTTGCTTTGTGAGGAAACTGAGGCTAAGGTCAAATGACTTGTCTATATGCAAACAAGTGTGAAATTTCTTTTTTTTTCCTTTTTTTTGGGGGGGCGGACAAGGCAGTTGGGGTTAAGTGACTTGTTTAGGGTCACACAACTAGAAGTTCTGAAGCTGGATTTGAATTCTTTCTTACTCAAGGTCCAGTGCACTCTCTGCTACCTACTATGCCACCTAGCTATATGTCACTTTGCAAACTTTAAAGTCTGTAGTTCAGTTATTGCCTTAGAAAAATTCCCTGGAATAGTAAATGGTTAAGTAATTTGCTCAGCCTCACAGGTGGGACTCCAGGTCTTCCTGGTTTTGAGGCAGGTGCTGCTCTATCTACTACGTTGGCTGGCAACTTTCTGAGGCTTTGGAAAAAGAACAGCTACTAATCTGCATATGTAGAGGACATTTCTATGCTGATGAACCCTCAAATCTAGTCCAAGAAAAAAAATAGTCAAGTCAGCAGCTAGAGCTGATGTATGTAGTTCTTTAAGCTTTTGTCAAGTGCTATACAAACATTTATCTCCAGAATCACACAGCTGGAGAATTGTTGGGGACATTGGTTAGCAAGTAGTCAAACGATGTGCCAAAAGCAGTACTCACATTCCATTCAATGGAGTGAGCGCAAGAGACTAGCAGCTCCCAAAGCTACTCATGCCAATTTCTGGACAATTCTAACTGTCAGAAAGCAGAAATAGGAAGGTGACAATGGCACTATGCTCTGCTCTCATTAGACCTCACCTGGAGTATTGTGTTCATTTCCATATGCCATGGTTTATGAAAGGCATGATAAAATGCAGAGTATGTGGCTGGTCACTTTATTCTGTTTTATGTGAGGATCCATTGAAGGAGATGTAGTATGCTGAAGAATAAGACTACACAGGAACCAATTCTTGGGAGGAGGGGAGCCCTACAAACTTCAAATAAAGCAAATGCATTTTCTCCATTCTTCCTATGAAGGAACTTTATAGCCTGTTGGAAAGAAGACTCAGGGACATGAGAGCAGTGGTCAAGTATTTGAAGGGCTGTCATGTAGAACAGGGATTAAATTTAAATTAATATTAAAGTTTAAAATGAAATTTAAAGTTTTTCAATTTGACCCTCACTGGGGCCAGGGCTCATGGGGCCATCTATTGGAGCAATAGATGGGAATTATGAAGAGGAAAATTTGAGCTCGATATCAGGAAAAACTTGTCAAAAATTAGAGCTGCCCCAAAGTGGAATGAGCTCCCCCAAAAGGAGATGGCTTCCTGTCCTTGGTCTTCAGACAGAGACTGGATGACCACTTCGTGGGTATGTTCTAGTGGCGATTCCTTCCATGTTTGGTTTGGTTTGGACAATGAGGTGGGCACTGAGTTCCCTTCCAACTCTCAAATTCCATGAAATTTTCCCCAACATCCAGCCTAGCTTTATCATTTTGCAACTTCCAACCATTGTTGCTGGTTCAGCTCTCTGGGGCCAAACAAAAGAAGCCTAACTCCTCCATTGTACAGCCTTTGACATTCTTGAACACTGCCATTAGATCTTCCTCTTAAGCCCTTTCTTTCTTCAGGTTAAACAAATTCCTGGTCCCTTCAGTTGACCTCCATGTTACAGACTTAGGTCTATCCTGGATCCTTTCCATCAAACTATAGTGCCCAGACCTGAACTGTTAAAGATGTGATGTGGGCACCGCGCAAAGAAATTATTGCCTCCTTATTTCTGAAAGTTATGCTTTTCTTAATACAGCCCCACACACTGTCGTCCATTAAAGCCCCCAGGTTTTTTCCAATAAACTGCTGTCTATAACCGTGTGCCTCCTGCATTCTATACTTGTGAAACTGACATTTTGAACCTGTTAAAGACTTAACTGAGAGAGGAAATGATTTGCAACTTCACTTGAATGACTGAGAGCCCAGTCTACAGTATATTGGTAGAATTAAGACTTTATATTCTAGCTGAGAGCCCAGTCTACAGTATAGTGGTAGAATTAAGACTTTATATTCTAGCTGACTCCTAATCCAAGGCTTTTCCTAGTAAACGATATTATCTCCAGGAGTATAGTAAGTTACTGTGGAAATGGTGAATATTATATAGTAACAGCCTGTAACACACAAGACAAGTCTGGATAACCATGAAATTGAATTGAGATGATAGTGAAGAATTCTTCATAATCTATGATCCTAAATACAGCCAGATCCTTTTCTTTGTCTATTTGTTTCTCTCCCTCCTCCATTTCTACCTAATCCACTGATATCACATTTTATTTTATGCATTTAAAAACATTGTAGTAGTTCAGAGTCTTCACCAGACTTCAAGAGGGGACCATGACACAGAAAAGGTTAAGAATTCCTGGCTAACAAGGTAAGATTTTAAGTAGGAGAATAAAACACAGCCCCTGAACTTCCCTTGTTTCCAAAACTGCTAGTTCCTTTTCCTCCCTACCTCTCTACTACAGCTGTCTGTTTCAGGGACAGATGCAGTCTAAGTGAGATCTTAGCAGCTGTGAGAAGCTTACAGTGATGACAAGAGAAGCAAGACATCAAGGCTAGTGAGACCAAGGGGATGTTCGTGCAGGCATCTGGCTGGTACTTCTCCCTTTCCACCTCCCTCCAAGGCCTGTGGGCCAACTGCATTGGTGGAGACAGATGCAGGGTGAAGGAGAAGCCCAGGGCAGCCAGACCAAGTGGTACAGTGGATAGAAAGCTGGGCTTATAATTAGGAAGACAAGTTCAAATTCAGCCTTAAGATAACTTACTATTATGGGTCTCTGGGTAAAACACTTAACCTCTGTCTACCTTAGTTTCCTCAACTATAGAATGAGTATAATAAAAGAATCCATCTCCCAAGGTTGGTGTTAGGGTCAAATGAGGTAATGTTTGTAAAGCTCTTAGCAAAGTATCTGGCACATAAGTCATGGCTATTGAAACGACATCCATCATGGTGACGATGATGAAGATGATGGTAGCAGAAAATAGAAGGTAGGAAATCAGGGGGACAGATTTCAGTGTCTTGATTCGCTCCACAGGTGACTCCTCACCATTTTGTTTTACAGAGAAAGGGTAGAATACGGAAGCTTCATGTCCTAAACAGCTTTCAGTACTCTCTGCGGGCTCTGAATCATTGCTCTGAGCCCTCTAAGACCTTTCTCTATCATTTTGGCTAAATGTGGCTGCCACATTAGTCAGAGCTATAGCCCACCTGGAGCTCCTGTTGAGTAAATGGGGCTGTGGATGCATATGAGGTGGCCTGGCAGATAGATTTCTTAATGTGACCTCTCATGCTGCTAGTTCTCTGGAGCCCACATGCAAAGATGGATTGGGTTGTACCCTTCAGTGGCTGCTCAGAAAACCACTCTCCCATTGCCGTCAGCCGGGGACCATTTAGATAAAGAATTCAATCTGTCGAATAATGGCATTCTTAACAGCTCAGGTTTCAGGACCCACAATTCCAAGAAAGACAAGAGAAAAATGATCCTCAAAAAAATTCTGTATAGAAAAGAGTTTGGACTGTGCAGCCACTAAGCACATCCAAAACTGTTAGAAGTCTTGCTGGATGACGTAGTAAGGAGAGAGGTAGATAAGGTGGGGGGGGGGAGAAGGGAGAGAGAGAGAGAAAAATACATAAACCTTTAATTAGTACTTAATATGCTAAGTAAGTCCCTACCCTCAAAGAGTTGACTTTCTAATGTGGAAAGTCTCCAGAAATGGGGAGGCGATCTTGTAAAGATGCAAAGCTTGGTTTAGAAATGAAAGCCCACTTGTAGGTGATTTGGAGGTCTGGTTATGGGCCAGATAAGGTGAAAGAAAATTCACCTATCAGAGGACAGGTTAGTTCCAGAGGCCAAATTCTTTGGTGGTTGGAGGTAGGGACCAAGATGAGGATGATGGCCAGAGTGGACCAAACTGTGTCTACCCCTGGTAGGTGCTCCGTGAGTGCTTACTGACTGATCTGTGTTGCTTTCCTCAAATGTAAAGGTTTAGTAATGTAATAGGCCTGCCTGACCTATCATCAGGAATCCCTTTAAGTAATTATTCAACCTATTTATATTTTTAGTGTCCTCATTCCATCTTTTATTTGGGGAGGAGGGAAAAGGATGCAGTTAAGCTTAAAGAATGGATCTGTGATCATTCTTCCCTGGTGTAAGAAAGCTCAAACGAGCAAAATGTGAAATAAATTATTTAAAGGCTCTTAATAAACACACATGACACACAATTTGTAGTAGAGCGAGAAGAGAGTCTGAGGATCTGATTTTGTACTCCGTCTGTGCTATTTATTAGACACATGACCTTGGGAAAGTCACTTAACCTCCATAATCCTAAAGATGAATTCAATCTCTAAGATTATTTCAAGCTATATAAATTCCATCATCCTGTTTTAGAATACAGAATCCTTGTTAACCATGATAGACCCCCCCTTTTCTAACTCCCTGCCATGTGATTCTCATGTGAATGTCTTCTGTTATGGCTTACTTATTGCAACTTCTAATACTAAACGCATTGAGATTCCTGTTTCTCTCAGCCAGTCAGTGAGTGTTCAGCACCACTTTGCCAGCCATGCCTTACTTTTCTCCTTAGGAGGAAAAAAAAGCCCCTCAAAATGGTATTTCTGAACATCAGATTGGGACTTTTCTACAGAGATTTTGAATCATGCCCTCTCATTCTTTCAACAAAAATGAGAGAGAAATTTCCCCAAAGACACTGCTGGTTACTTTTCTTTCCTAAATACTGTGGACAGGGAAAATATCTATATTTCAGTCTGATTTTATAGCTCAATAAGTGGGATATAACTGCCCTGTTGTAGTCTCATGGGAGATCACTTGCTCACCTCACTTAGTCTGAGGAGCTGCGAAAGCCAAGCGTAGATAAATGTGAAGATCTGTGATGAGAACTAAGGATGAGCCTATGTGATAGTAAAGCACAGGTCACTTCTTTATATAGTCTATTTGGTGTTTAATAAACTGGCAAGACAAAATGGGCTACTCTCAATGAAGTCATTTATAGCCAGTCTTACACAACCTAATTATTCATATAATTCAGGGATGAATTCTTTTATTTTGACAGAATTAGTCACATAGTAGGTTTGTTTCTTGATTGCTATTTGGATCTCTTTTAAATTAGATGGATCCAAGACCATGAACACTTCTAATTTCCTTGGGCCCCTCCCTTTTTCCTCCCATCTTTCTCTGCCAGATTTCCTGTTTTAATCATTTACTATACTGCCATTCTACTAGGCTTGAAGTCTTGGAAGTTATTTTTGATACCTCTCTGTCTTCCAGGTGACCTTGAACCAGTCACCAAATCCTATAAATTCTCACTTCCAGAACATGCCTCCTTGTACTTGTTCCACATGATCTGTATAGGTTATTAGGGAACAAACAACCTGGTACTTTGGATTTTTGCCATGTGGACGTAGAATGACTTAATTCAAACTGAGTTTAGTTTAACCTTGAGAAAAGAAGATGGTAATTTAAGAAGGGCCTGTCTTTAAGTGTTTGAAGCATTACCAAAGAGGGACAAGAGGGAATGGATTTGTTCATTTTGGCCCCAGAGGGCACAGCTAGCAGGACTTTATGGAAACTGAATCAGACAAATTAGGTTTGATGTTGAAAAGCTCCCTAACAATTGGCATTCCATCTGTAGGTGGAATGGGCTGTTTTGGGAGATAGTAGGTTCTCATTGGAAACCTTCAAGATTCTTTTTTGGATGTGGATCGGGCTAGATGACCATGGTATTTCAACCGTTAGAAAATTCTCTAATTTGTGGGATCATGGGGGAGCTAGATGGTAGAATGGATTGTCACTTGAAATTGTAAAAATACTTACATTTTGCTTTATTGGAAAAAATCAGTGCATAAGAGTAAAGTTCATTTCTTTATAACTAACATTTATATAGTGCTAACTATCTGTACCAAGTGATTTACAAATATTTTCTTATTTGATCCACAAAAGAACCCTGAGTGGTAGGTAAGGTATTTCTGCAGTTAAACTTCCTTGTTTAAACCTCACGCATGAAACCTCCTCCTGCTGATATAGACTGTAAGCGTCTTGAGGGTAAGGACTGTTTCACTTCCCTTTATCTCTACTATATAGCGCAGAGCCTGAAATATAGTAAATACTTTAAAAGGGTCATTATGATTGGCTGCCTGAAATGTATGGTCCTGGAAATTTGCTTTTGACACTGATAGGTGACTTGCCTAGGGTCACATAACTTTATGTCAAAGATAGGATATAAGGGGACCCCCTGGACCTTTCTTTATTCACCCCCAGTTGTATCCTTAGGACTTACGGCTTTTTCCCATTCATTCTGTAAATGAACTATCTTCTATTTATTTCTTCTAATTAGATGTGGGTCCCTTCAAAACAATTTGTTCCATTCATGTCCCAGAACACAAGTGCTTAATAAATGCTTTTTCAGTTTTTTCAATCATTCCTTTACTCGGAGGCCAGCTTTCTATCTACCACACCGGGCTGGGAAACCCTGAGATTGACTAACTGTAAACAGGACTCCAGAAAAGGGTTGGTAAATGCTGTTTCTATCTCTAGCTTTTGAATATTATGCTCATTTGAACAAGTCTTATCTATCTTACACATGCTTCCCTAGGGCAAACTGTATGCATGCAGGAATTAGGGAATCACCCTGGATTCTGTTCCTTGTTCCTCTCTGATTATCTGAAGCTCCTAGGGCTTCCTCACTGAGTAGCACTGAATGATGGACTATGTGAAGGCCTTGAAGACTGACTCACTCTCCTGGGAGGCAGGGATCTAGTAATGTGCATTATTTGTAAGCCTGTGGTGTTTTGGATAGAACACTGGTGTTGTCACCTGGAAACTTGTAATGTGATTATAGGTAGGTCGTTTGGAGTCATAGATCTTTGTGTTGGAGAAAACCATGGTTGTTTCACCTCTCCTGGTGATTCTCAGGAAAGTGCTATAGAAATATTTACTTACTGTAAATAAATATGAGGTGCTTTTGTTGTTGACTTAATTTTTGCATTTGTTTATTAACCCATCCTGGCTACCTAGGAAGTTGTATTATAATTAAGTGAGTCATAGGAATGAGGAGTGGTGTGGATGGTTGCTCATCTTCCATGGAAAACATGTATTTTCCTGAATGGGCTATCCGGGCTGCTTCTGGCAGTTTTGTCATGAAATTGTTGTCCTAAGGTAGATGGGGTCCCAAAGACATGGTCTTTAACTTTTGGGGAGTTAAGATTCCATCCCCATCAGTGTCACCTTGGGCAGATAGCTTTTGGACTGTTTCTTGGCTACCTAATCTGTAAAATGGAAATTGTAATATTATAAAAGGGTGATAGAGACCTTGGACCTGAACATGGTGAGTATGCAAAACTAGCCTCAGATGTTTTATATCTTTGGGAAGTCATTTGATGTCTGCCTCATTTTCCTTATCTGTAAGATGGAGATAACACCTGCCTCTCTAGCATTGTTGTGAGGACAAAATGACATATTTGGTAAGTGCTCCATAAATCCAGAAGCCAGGTAGAGCAGTAGATAAGAGTGCTAAACTTGGAGTCTAGAAGAGGAGAGTTGAAATCCTGCTTTAGTTACTTAGTAGTTACTTAGCTGGCTGACCTTGAGCAAGTTACTTAACTTCTCTGACTCAGTTTCCTTATCTGTAAAACTTGCATCATAATTACACCAACACAAGATTGTTTGGATAGGAAGAGAAATTTGCTAGTGCTTTGATCACCTTAAAGGGACATTTAAATGTTGTTTCTTTTATTATTATAAGTCCTACTTACCTGGACTTAGTTACCAGGTTGGGTTGAGAAAATGAATATGAAAACAGTTGGCTTAAGAACCCCATTCAGATACAGAGGGCTATTTTTGTTAAATAAAACAATCATAATCACCACTAACCTAGACATTTATGGACCGGGAAAGACTCTTGTTCGAGGTCATCTAGTATGAGATGAAGTGACTTGTCCCATGCGTAGCAGCCCCAAATCCAATGCTCCTTTCCCTATACACATAGAGTGGAAAGTGAGGCCCCTTCTGAATGGGACCTGGCATGAATATCTCTTCCCTAGAGTAGGCTTGCACAACCTGTCGATTCCAAGGGCTCTGGGGAAAAAAGTAGGGTTGCCACTGTGCACGCTTAGTTGTCATGTGACCCACACCAACCAACCATGGCTGTCTCTAAGTCTAACCTTATCTGCAGTGGAACAAGTTTATAAGTTGGGCAGATCTGGTCCAGAGTTTGGTTCTCTCTTCTATAGTGTATAAAAGGAATATGGGCCTATTATTATGGACTGTTTAGAGAAAAAGCTAAAGAAAATTCAAGAGATGTTGTAACCCTCATCAGAGCATTGGGAATCATGGGGGCTTTGAAAAGGCTACTTTTATGGAACTGATTGACTGGTCACTGGGCAGAGAGTTTAATGGTAGGTGGAAGTGACTAAAATGGTTATGGTCCCAACGCATAGTAATTATAAAATTTTAATTGCAATATTGCCAAGGAATAGGTTCCAATTGCATGCTTGTTCATGTATGCATTTCAGGGTAGATAGAAAATATTATCACATCTCATTGTAAATACGTTCTGCTCTCAGGAGGTCTGTGCTGGACCCATAAGATCCCACTGCCCTTTCACTTCTCTGCAGGGATGAGGGGAAGGAACTCAGGCTGTTCTCTCAGACTGAACAGTGAAGTCAGGGAGTGTCAGTGAGCCCAGGACCTAACAACTTAAACTCACTAAACATAGAAATACACTCTCTGGTTTGCTGATGAATCCAGGACCACAGTTCTTTTCATCATTGCTGTCCAGGGTTTCTAAAAGCATGGTATGTTAGTGGCCATCAACAATGGACAACCCATCCAGAAATGGATCTTGTATGGATGGGCAAATTGGTTTGAAGCTAGAATCTGGTGTAGAGAAAACAGATATATAGCCACTCCTCTACCAGGAGGTTTAATCTCTGATTATGAGTTGTATGTGATGATTAAATCTGAGTAAAATGCATCCAGTTAAATGACAGATTGGGGAAACTTTTCCTCCAAGTCCAACATGTAAAAATAAATAAGATTAAAGGAGCAGAGTTAATTGAGGAGCTTTTCTGGTTTGTTGAAAGGAAGCAAGAAAAAAAGAATCTGAGGTCAGAGTGGACTTTGAACAATATGGATTTGAGTCTCTGAATTTATGCTATATTTTATGAATTTGTCTCATTCTCAGCCTAGCTACTGAGCTCCTTAAGGGTAAGGAATATTCCATCTTTATTTATATTTCCTCTTTATTACCTAGGACTGGAATTTTTCAGTGTATGGGAACTATCTTCCTAGACAGGTCTCTTTTCACAGATTGTTACATAGTAGGTCTTTAGAGCTTAAAAGGACCAGAAAGAGAATTAGTAGGCTTAGTGGATTATGTTCTTAGGTCGAGGGCTCACAGGTACTTGTTACTGAATCCTGCTCCATTGAGAGAGTGCTCCCAGAGGTCTTACCCAAGGTCACATCAATAGTTAGTAAGAGAACCGGAACTCAAACTCAGATCTCTGGCCTTCCAGTTCAAGGCTCTTTGTGCCAGGTCAAATTAAACACTCAATAAATATTTATTGAATGAATACTAAGAGACTAAAAGGATTGATGGTAGGATAAATTTTGTTTATATTTACTGGGCAGGCTTACTGTTTTAGATAGAAGCTTGATACCATTTAAAGAATTGAGGAATTTGAATCAGTCATCAAGGTTTTATCAAGCATCTATTTTTTTTTTTTTTTACTGGGCACCCTACTGGGTGCTGGGGATTTGTATAAAATTTCCCAAAGGCAATCTTGACAGCTCTCCTGTTCATTTCTGGGATGGGCTTATTATCCAACTGCATTGTCTGTCCGAGAAGATGCTTGTGTATATAGCCCAACCATTAATTGTGTATTATAATCTGGACAAATAGATATCCTTCATCCCCTTGGGTTTTCCTGTGTAGATTGTTAAGCTAAACATTGAAGTGATGTTGGATCGCTCTCCATTTTTTTTTCAGTAGGCTCTGCACTATTTTGGGCTTGATGAAATGTCTGATTAATAACAGGAAGGGAAAACATTAGAAAATAAGGATAATGAAGAAAAGTTAAAAGAATTTGAATATATTTGAATGTGGCAGTCTACTATTTTATGTATACAAGTCAGAAGAGACTTGTCTTCAAGGACATGAAGATAGTTGAATAAAAAAGGAGAGGCAGGTGGTCAGCATCCTCACTGAGGTACAAAAAAGAGAAAATAGCTTTAAATTTTAGCAGCAGGACAGCTATAAGGACTTGTTTCCAGTGCTTAACAACCTTTACTTTTAGAAGGGGATTTATTGAAAGAGATTGTGAAATGTTCTTCCCTGGAGAGCTTTAAGCCTAGCCAACATCTTAGCTGTCTGGGATGTTTTAGGTGAAACTTGCAGTGGAAGTTGGGGACAGCTTTTAGTGTGTAATTGAGTAAACTTTAAATTGGTGCACTGTAGTAACAACTTGAGGAGAAGTTGCTTTTTGTTGGCCACATATCAAACAATCATTTAACCTTTATACATTGACACTATGATTTCAGAAGCTGGCATCCTGCAAACGGAATAAAGCACTGGTATGTCTTTCAAAGTGGATTTGTGTTTGAAAAAGGGAAGTCATAAATCAATTTCCCCCAGAGCTCAGGAATCTGAATATTTCTTTCGTTTATTTTCTCAAGATTCCCTTGGCATTTCAGCAAACCTACAGCATGGCGTATAACTCCAGGTCTTGGTCTTGTTGTGGGAATCACAACAGTGGAAGTTTGGATTTAGCATTTCATTCTCCGTGACTAGGAAAGGAATGTCATTTGTTGTTAAGCATTTAAAGGCTTCCAAAGGAATGTTCTAAGGCGCTCTTGCTATGCATGGCCTTTTGGAATTCAGAAGGTGGTACAGAAAGAGATGGAAGATTGGAGAAAGGAGTATGTGAATATATTCATGGCAAGAAAGGTGCCTTTGGGCTGTGGTAGGACTCCATTCAAGAAAGTGGGTAGAAGAAAGATGCATTTTATACTACTAGGGTAGACAGTGTCCTGGAAAGGCAGGAGAGAAGGAGGAAGAGCAGTGAATTATGGACAAGTTGAAGTATATATGCAAGTTATCGGCCTGGTAAGAGAGCCTGCCATAGTGATAGAGGCTTGTCCTTGGAGTCAAGAAGACCTGGGTTCAAGTGTTAACCTCTCAGTTCCATAGACAACACTCTGATTTTATTGGTTATGGATGGGTTGCTGATCTGAATCAGTGGAAAGAGTTTCTATGTTTGACCTCCTCTTAGGTCTGAAATCACAGGTCTACTCCCCACTCTTCCCTCTCTCCCTCTCACCCCTCCAACACATATGGCCTGATAACTATCGAATGTTTGTCTTTGTTAGAAGACTAGTTCAGATAAGTTGAAGGGGCTCATGACCACTTTGGCCAACTTTAGAACATGGCAGCTTTCCTAAATCTATCTAATAAGGCATGGATGTGATTTTTATTTTGGTGAATAGAAGCCCAGCACTGTGCCGAGTCCATTAGATCCTTCACGTATTCAAATGTACCCCAGGTCTGGGGATGAGGGATGCAGAGATGGAGGAAGTGGGATGGAAGGGGATTCTAATGACTTGCACAGAGATGCCTCTGTGTGATGCAGAATATACTATCTGAGCATGACAAAGGCACAAAATGTTATTTCCAAAGACTTTCATTTTGCTTTGGGTCAGAAAGTTCAGAAAAAAGTTTCATGAAAAATATTGCAATTAAACCACCATCTGAAGATAGTGTGGGATGCAAATCAGGAGTTGGGGAAGAGGAGAAGGGAGGACTTTGGAGGTGAACAAATGGAAAGAGATGGGAAAGAGGGCAACATTCCTAGAGCAGTGGGCTATTTAGTGAAGGCTGGGGTTAATCTGAAAAACCTGTTCTGGGGGACTGCCTTTTGTTGAGTATTTTCTGTTGTGGATATTTCCCTCCTCCCTCAGGCCCTGAGTCTTTGGACCTTTTTAGAATCTTTCCTGTGGAAACCTGCTGTGATAGAGAGGTTCATCTTCGATATAAACTCACTGATTCATATTCCCATACAGACTGGAACAAGTGCATTTTAGCTGGAACTCAGAGTACAGTAAAGGGGGATTGTACAAAAGAAGGTTAGAATGGTATGTAGTCGCTAGATTGTAGAAAGCATTGAATGTCTGCCGCACTAATGTCTTTATCTCTTTATGTGGAGGCCATTTATCCATCACTGAGAGCAGGTTGATTTTGTAAAACTCACAACTTTACAAGGAGCACGGTTTTCTTTGTTTGTTCCATCCACAATCCATTTCTTCTTCTTTGTAGCCTTCAGCTCAAAATCTTTTTTCTCTTTCTATTCAAACAACACTCATGCAATTTTCCCAGATGGAAAGCTTTAAAGCAAGGATGAAAGGAGTAGTTTTGGCTACCACTGTCAAATTGACTCCTGGTTTTTGACTGGTTCTTCTATCCATTGTTCCTAGAGGTTGATGTGCCCCACATTTGAGAAATATTGGTTTGAGCCTGCCTAAGACAAGAGTTTGGGAGAAGAGGGCTTGATGAAACCAGCCTAAAAAGAAACATAATGTGAACAACCAGGGCATGTCCCACTGACTTCATTGTAATCTGAATCTGTCTGCCTTGAATATTGTCCAAAAGAAGTTACTGAAAGTACCTGCAGACCTCTTTCTACTATGGTCTCATTTATAACTCAGTCCCAATAAGTTGACCAAATATTTTTTGAGTGCTTCTTGTGTGTCTGTTTCTGTATAAACAAAAACAGCTTTATGACCAGGGCGTCAAGTCATGGGGACCAGTGTGATCTTTGCTAGCAAGTGGTGAGACCTTGGGAAGGCTGATGTTTCTAACTTTTGATACCATAGAATAATAATATCCTAGATTTGAAAACGACCTCAAAGTCTGTTTAGTCCATCCTGAATCTGAACAGGAATGCTACAGAAGGCCATCTGGTCTTTACTTTGCAAACTTCTGATGTGGAGAGCCCACACTCTTCCCAGGCAGCCTGTTTTATAGTTTGAGATGGCTCTTATTCAATGCCTCTTAAACGTTTTTATTCATGGTGTGGTATTATTCTGTGCCTTGAGGAATTAGGAGATTCATTGGGAGACTTGAGCATTTACTGAGTTTGTAACTGTAATAGACAATTTGTGGCGTATCTAGTGGAAACTTGGGTATCCTGCAACACACACGCTCTGAGAAATAGTGATATCACTGATCTTGTGGCTGGGAAATTTTCCCATAGTGTGTGATCAAGTGTGAATTGGAGTATAATATAGTACCAACACGTCTGTGTTCATTGTTCAGTAAATATTCATTGAATACCTGTGTTCATGGCATGGTAGAAATAATGCTTAAGATGGGAGAAAGGAAAGGGGAATGATTAATGTGATTTCTATAAGTTTTCTGTAAAGATGTGGGACTTCAGCTAGCCCATCAATGATAAATGGTACTTTCTACGAGAATAACAACTTTTTAGCAAAATACCCCCTAGCACTAGTTTCTTTGGAGATCATCATATACTGTATTGAGTGCTTCTGAAGTACGGCTGGTAGGTGGCACCGTTTATAGAGTTCTGGTTCTGGAAGACTCATCTTTCTGAGTTCAAGTCTGGCCTCATATACTAGCTGTGTGACTCTGGGCAAGTCACTTAACCCTGTTTGCTTTAGTTCCTTATCTTTAAAATGAGCTGGAAAAGAAAATGGCAAACCACTTCAGTATCTTTACCAAGAAAACCCCAAATGGGGTCATGAAGAGTTGGACATGACTGAAGCAGTAGCAGTTAATTACTGAATTACGGCACTGAATAGTTAGAATTGTAAGATTTGGAGGTGATAAAGTCCTTTTAAATAACATGAGATGACTTCTGTCATGACTAAAGTTTGAACACTCAATTTCAGTGAATGGGACCTGGGAATCCCAGTTCTGTTGCTGACTGGCTGTGAGACCTTGGGTAGATCATTGAACCTTACTGGATCTTTTTTCTGCTCATCTGTAAAATGAGAGTTGGATTAGATGACATCTATAGCTTCTTCTAGTTCTTTCAACCTAAGGGTAAAATTTCACCTGAATGAATCTGAATCTTTGTCTTAATGCAAGTTTGCTTAGCCCACCTTTCCCGGCACCCCGCTCCCTCCCAACTACCACTTAGCAACAATATAAATTTAGACTGTATGGCCGTTGGATAAGGTTTCTCTTGCCATAGAATGTCTAGTCAAAAAGTAACTGTTTGGATAGTAGAATTTTAGGGCTTGGAATAGATGGACCTTTTGAGCATTTTGATATTCTGGAAAGGACACCAGACTAGATGTTTTAAAACCTGGCTTTTGCTCCTGACTGTGTGACCCTGGGTAAGTCACTTACATAATGGGGACATAGGATTTTGAACTGGAAGAACTTCTTTATGAATCTTTCCATAACGACTACCCTGTTCCTTTCCCATTCCCCCCCCCCCCAAGCCCCAGAACTCCTTTGTTCCCACACCAAGGCATTTCTTGGCTGCCACAGATCATACAGACCATAAGCGAAGTGGGTAGGGGGGAGTAGTACCTACACCAGTTGAGCGAGGCTTTGGAATTTGGATTTAAAGGGAAAGAACTAAACTGTTTTGGGAAAATTGTATTTCTTAAAGTGCTTTGCCTGAGCCCCCTAACCTCTCCCCACCCCTCCCCACCCCTCCCTTTATTGTTACTTCTATTAGATTATAAACTTCTAGAGGGCAGCAGAGTTCAGATCATCTTTATATCCCAGCACCTTGAGCAGTGTCTTGCTGGTAGGAAACATTCAGTTGACTACATGAAGCCACTGTTTCACACTAGAATGGAAAGCTGTAAAAATGGCTTAGAAGTAGCAAATATCTAAGATGTTCAGAAGACATGCTTTGTCTAGAGAAACATTGACCAAGCGTGAGCTGTCTGGCCTCTGTCTGTGCCCAGAATTCTACACTCCCCCTATGTCTAACTTTTCGAACTAACCATATTGTGAATAAGGGAGAGTTAGATTCTGGTCAGGCAGAGACTAAGGCCTGGAATTGTCAGATATTATATTTCCAAGGAAGGCATATTTATGTTTTGTTTACCTTAGGACCCAGGAACTGAGAAGGATATGTGAAGAGACCTGGGCTTGAAACGCTGTCCTGCACAGCTCAGAATGATACAGTTTTGTTCTGATGGCCAGAAAAACCAGATACACTCATTATAAGTCATAAAATCGCTTTTAAAACCTCAGAGCCACAGCTTATCAATTTGGAATGGCTTTAAAATGGGCCAAACGATTTAAACCAGAACAAAATGTCAGCATCTCTTTTTTGTTGGATTTCATAGATAACCAGTTAAATTGAAGAAACAAATGACTCTGGAGAATATTTCTAAGGACCAGAAGTCTTGGAACTGAATATTGATAAAAAAAAAATCAACTAATATTTTTAGTTTGGTGCCAGTGTTTATTAAATATAACATCTTTGGTAATTGAGACTGAAACTTATAAATGGATCCCTTCCAAACCTAATTGCCCTGAAATGACCTGGTGTACCAAGGAGAGATAGGCTGTAGAAGCTGCATAATAACCCTGTGTAGGATGGATAACTGAGAGGCCCGAAATAATGAGATTTGGACAGCAGGACTCTGAGGAGTTCGATTGACTATGACATTCTGCTTAATGCAGCCACATCTACCCTAGTATAAGCTGACTGAATTCCTGAGGAAGCCTACATAGCATGTAATTGAGTTTCTTTAAAAGGTCATCCCAAACTATCGCTTATGAATAGAAATAAAGACTTTGAAGTTCGGACTTCACCAACTTTAGAAACAAGAGAGACAACTCAAATTTTTGCCGAGATAAACAGTGAATTCATAAGGAAATAATAACTTTTCCTAATCACTGAAAGTTGACAAAGGAGCTTGAATATTTTGGAAATATTAAGAATTTCAATTAATTTTTACCATTTCCATCAACATCTTCCTCTTAGGCATCCTAATTACTTGGAACCTTGGACAGGTCTATTTAGCAGTAAGTGATTTGAATAAATGAGGACCAACCTACTCAAGTGTTTATCAACAAGTTTGTCAACTGTCATTGATTTTCTTTGGCCTTCTTAATGATCAGAGAACTATTGAGTGAGGCTATTTTGTTATGTTTTTCCTTCCTTTTTCCTTCTTTTCTTTTTTTCCTGTGGAAGCATATACACTTCTGTACATTGGTGGACTCTATAGTAGACTAGTTGGGCCCAGAGTAGAAGAGGAGGAGGAGAATGCATTCAGTTGCCTTTGGGAAATTGCAAGGTTATTTTAGTGACCTCCCAATTCCCCTAAAACAAAGTCCCATCTTTTTAGTACCAGTAGTCTATGGGTATCATATGATTGTAAGACCTAGAATACTGAAGTTTCTAAAGAATTGCAACCCTGGGAATAAGCATTTATTAAGCACCTACTATGTGCCAGACATGGAGCCAAGGGCTATACAGATGTTATTTTAGGGGCAACAGCCCTATAAGGTAGGTTTTACTATGCTCCCTGTCTGAGGAAACTGAGGCAGAGATTAGGTGAGGAGGCAATATGTGTCTGAGAAAGAACAAGACAGTGCAAATAAATGACTATGAAGAACTGAAGGAATAGATACCATCAAAGTAATGAATGATGAAGGAAGATGAACTGATGATATGGGAAGAGTGAAATCCGTCAGCTGTATATGCCCTTTACTCTCTGGTGTCCTCAATGACAAGAGAATTCGAGGATGTCCCCCAGTATCTTGGATGGATTCCCTGTGGTAACCAACCTAGGTAATCATAGGGAACTAGGGCTGTGTGTTCTAGACCATTGGAGGAAACATTCACACACGAGATGATGGAACTGTCTGAGTAGTTGATATGATGCTTTACTTTTTCTGTAATTTCAAAAATATATATTTATAATAGATAACTACCTGAGACAATCCATTCCATTCAGTCTTCTGGCTTCCTGGGTTGGGGTGTGAGCTAAAATCTGTCTTTCTGCAAGGCTTTCCTGAGTCTCTTTTATGCTACTGTGTTCTTTTAAGGCTTTCTCTGGTTTATCTTCTGTATACCTTATTTACATATTGTTTGCACATTGTCTCCCCTATTCAACTGCAAGTGTTTTGAATAGGGACCTCTTTTTTTTTTTTGGCCTTTCTTTGTATACCTGGAATTTTGCCCAATGCTTGACATACAGTAGGTGCTTCATAATGCTTGTTGACATGATTTGATTTTCTTTTTAGGAAGTTTTTTCTGATGTCAGGCTTCCATTGAGCTCTTTGCAAGTCATACCTGCCCTCCAGAATGAAAGAACATCAATAAATCGGCAAGCACTGATTAAGCTCCTATTTGCCAGGCATTGGGCTTGGCACCAAGGATCCAAATTCAGTGTGTGAAACAGTCTGTACTCACCAGGAATTTTTATTGTAATACAAGAACACATCTAACCTTTCTAGTATTTAAAGGTAGATAGCATATCTTTGCCTACTTCATTCAACCCTGCCCCCCCCCCCCTTTTTTTCTTCTCTAAGCTCAATATCTCTGATTCTTTCAGCTCATCTTTGTATGGCTTGGGCTCAATGCTTGTCACCATTTTAGGATGAATCTGGTTTCTTTGGCAACAGTGGATGCCTTCAAGTTAGGGTCAAGAGGAAGTGTGTAAGACCAAATGTTTAATTCTCTAGAGAGAAAAACTAAAAAATAAATCAACCAAAACTCCCATAAAAACTAGTTTACTAAATAAAAAGGATTCTTACTGAACAAAGAGGAGAGAGGGGGAATTGGACAAAATGTGAACACCAAGGTATCAAAAGAGACAAGTTGAGTGGGAGTTGTTAGTTAGGAGAAGTGTTGTTAGGAGAAACATGAAGTCTAAATCTAGGACAGTCCTCCCTGATGCCGGTGTGATTAGAACCGTCCTTAGAGAGGTCATCTTGGCTCTGTTTTTAAAAAATCATGCCATGTTTGAGCAAGGGAGATCTTATTATATTGCTTCTCAATAGGGATTTTGTTGTTCACAGGCACCGAAGGGGCAGAAAATGGAGTTATTGCTGAGATTGCCTGGAGTGCAGCTAATAACTTTTCTTAAATTGCATCTACAGGAAGCTAAAGGCAGGGTACGTATCCGTAAACTCTGCCTTAGTTTGTGTAAGAGCCAGGCTGCTGATCTTCCAAGGCTCAACAGAAAGTACCAAACTTACGGTCATTTCTCCCCACTTGTTCCTGGTGGTGATATGAGTTCTGATCATTTGTCAGAGTCATCAGAAAAGAAGTTCAGAGGAAAAATGCCTGATTTTTTAAAAAAAATAGTTCTAGGCTACTTTGCTTTCATCTCTGCTGTGTCAATGTTATCACATTCTGTTTACTCTTAATTGCATGGTGAAGCCCTGTGGGAATCTGAAAGAGTCTTAAACACTATATGGTATTATCTCATTGATTTGGAATTGGTGGGGGAAATGAGCCATTCCATTTAAGTAAACTTTCCAGCTAATCAAAACTTGCCTCCTCAAGTGATAAAGCTCTTTTTCTATGAAATTGATCTCCATGATTACATGGGCATCCTGACCTGGTGGAAAAGTCTCTCTACACCTTAGCTCTTGAGGCAGCTCTGCCAGTAATTAGCTGTGAGGTCTTTGAGCAGTCATCTCACCCCCAAGGGCTGCTGTTTCCTCTAGTGCATCGTAAAAATGAGGGGGGTGGGCTCAACCATTGCTAAGTTTCCTTCCGGCTCTCATATTCTGGCCACACTTCCTTGTCTTCTTTGTTATGCTGAAAATAATTTAACCTTTTTTTGGGATGGCTAAGAAATCTTGGATGCCACTTATATTTATAACACAGTGACGCCTTTATAGATGATAAACCTCTGAGGGCTATTTTTTCAAAGTTTTTTTTTACTAGTTTTCTGACTCTTCTCATCAAGCAGTCCTAGTTATTACTTGTTATTCCAATTGTGTACAGCCCTTTTTTATTCGACTGTTTCTAATCTGGTGTGGACTGGGGAAAAAAAACAAACTTGTTAGCATAGTGTCTAAAGTAAAGGTCCATAGGCTTTAAATGACAACATAAGAGGCATGAACATACTCACTTTGTGACCTCCTTTTTGACTGTAACAGAGTTTTAGAACACTCAGGTTCTAAAATTTTTCAGATGTGTTTTAGGAGGTTGTGAGATAAGATAACATGGATAAATGAGGTTTTTCCTATAAATCTACATTGCACTGGGCAGCAATGATAGAATATAAACCAAATACTTTATTACCTATGCTCTCCACTTGTTACCAAGCATGAGATGAAACACCCAGAAGGCAAATTTAGGGCAAGTCCGAGCTGATGCTGTGTCCCTTAGCCTAGGTCCAGGAGGGATTATCCATAGCAACTGTTGCTGTTTCCCCCCCAGCCTGATGTCTTTGTTTTCTTGACCTCATTAAAGAGGCCATCCCCTAGCTACTTCTTAAACAGGTCTAGTCAATGAATAGGTGTTGCCTCACCCTGAGTGAGTACCGCAAAGACCTTGGCCTAAAGGCCTGGAGGTCTCCCAGGGCATCCTGGGCCATCTCCAGTCATCCTGATGAATATCTGCTCCCTGGATTCAGATGGCTCTGGAGGAGAAGTGAGGCTGGTGACCTGCACAGCCCTCCCTCACTCAAAACAAAGTCAAGTGCAAGTCACGTCATCATTTCTCTGATGGCATGGTCTTCTTCAGCAACGAAGGACAAACACGAGGTCTGGGAGTAGTGATGAGATTTTTGTGATGGGAAATCTGGGTATATTTCTAGTTACTTTAAATGCATATTATTAATATATAATATTAGGCAGCTGGTTCAGGCAGGGACCTGAATTCAAATCCATATTCAGCCATGCATACTAGCTTTGGGATCCTAGGCAAGTCACTCAGCCATGTTTGCCTCAGTTTCCCTCTTCATCTATAAAATAAGCTGGAAAAGTCAGGAAGATATCTTTCTGAGTTCAGATCTGGTCTCAGACATTATTAGGTGTGTGACCCTGAGCAAGTCACTGTAACCTGTATGCCTCAGTTTCCTCACCTCTAAAATGCATGAGAGAAGGAAATTTGCAAACCACTCTAGTATCTTTGCCAAAAAAAAAACCCCAAATGGGTTCAGAGAGTCAGACCGAAGTAAAACAATAACAAAATATACTCTACAACATTGTTGAACTGACCTTTTTGCTTCCATATGACCCTCTATTTCCTATTTCCATGCTTTTGTACTGCAAATGCATAGGAGGCCCTTAAAATAGCCAGGGCCAGAGGTGATATTAAAAAATCTAATGGAAAGAGTATAGGATTTGAAGCCTAAAACTCTGGTTGTAAAACCTAGTATAATGTCATTCTCACTTTAGCCAATCAGCTGAGGTCAACTGGAGGCTCCCCCACCAAGGCAGCTCTATTCAAAGTGACTTGGGTTAGGAGAATTGAGCAACGACAATTCCAGTCAGCACCTGGAATTCTGCCTTGGCTGCTTTCTCTGCATATATAGCCATAAACATAACTTCCTCTAGTCCTCATTTTGCAAATACTTTTGTAAAATGGGTTGATTGGGCTAGATCAGGGATGGGGAAACCATCGGCCTCAAGGCCACATGTGACCCTCTAGGTCCTCAAGTGCAGCCCTTTGACTGAATTCCATCTTCACAGAGGACATCCCCTTAAGAAAAGGATTTGTTCTATAGAACTCGGACTTAGTCAAAAGGCTGCACCTGAGGACCTAGAAGGCCACATGTGGTCTTGAGGCCACAGGTTCCCCAACATTGGTCACTCAATGATCTCAGAATTCCCTTCCAGATCCTAAATATATGATCCTCATGAAATGTTGCATTAAGAAAAAAATTCTGGCTTAAGAGCACAATGGCAATGGAAAAACAGGTTTTTGTTTCAAATTCCATTAGCAGGTCTTAACTTGGCCCCTCTGGCAATCTGGTGAAGCCTGTGGCCCCTTCTCAGAATATTGTTTTTATTTAATGAAAGGATATGCTAAATTTCAGTTAGTGAAATTAAAGATGTAATTTTTTTTCCCACATCTAAGTGCATGAACCCTCTGAAATCTATCCCCCATCCCCTTGAGGCTCTGTGTTTCCTGATCTAAGAAGAGCTGACTTCTTAGTGAGGGCATACCTGCCCAGTATTGTGAATCGGTTGGAAAGTATGTTAGATGAAGCATTTTAGTACAAAGGCTAGTGTCATGGGAATAATGCTGTAAGGGAGTCTTTATATACTACTTTACATACTTTTTTTACATGCTTCAGCTACTCCTTTATATAGCCTCAAGCTGAAGGTATGTATGGTTTATAGTATTATAGATTTATTAGAGTTGAAAAGGACACATTTGAAATCATTTAGTCCACTCACCATTTTATAGAGCAGGGGTGGGGAACTTGCAACCTGGAGGCCACATGTGGCCCTCTAGATCCTCAAGTGCTGCCCTTGGATTGAATCCAAATTTGTCTGTGAGAAAGAAACTGATCCCTAGAGAGGTATGCCCAAGGGAAGACAGATAGGAAATGATAAGAATCAGGAGTCCCACCCAGGGTCTCTGCCTTTGCAAAGGCATTATTCACCCACTGTAGCCTCTATGGGTCCCATTTCTCCTTTCCCCAGCTCATTCTAGGGTTTACAACTAAGATGGTAGAATTTCAGGGTAATCTATTAGTAAGATTCTTGTCAGAGAAAGCTGTGTAAGGCAGAATTAAATGGCTGTCCTTGCAGAATGACGATGATGGGGATGCTTATCTCTTGGGCTGTGGCATAGGCTCGATATAGGCATCGTCAGCTTGATTGGGTTTGGCATGTGGTCATGACTAGTCAGTTGCCAGTCTGTGAGCTATTGCCAAATCCTGATTGCAGCAGGCTCAGGCTACAGAGTTGCTTAAGAGGGTACATTCTTCCATTGTCAAAGTGGGGAGAAATCTTTAGCCTGCAGATGGGATAAATAAAGTCTCTTTAAATTAGAGGTTTTCTAGATCTCCTTGGATAATTCTATAACTAGGGAAAACTCACTTGGTCTTCAAAAGCCTGGTTTCTTAGTGTCAGAAGCAGGGTTCACCACCTAGAGGCCCTTCTTGGGGCAACCTAGTTTATTTTGGAGGTCATGTGTTCTCTTGGTCCAGTAAAGGGCCCCCTCACTGGGATTCTTGAGTTCTTTTTCACCCTAGGATCATCAGATCACAGAGCCCAGGGGAGACCTAGAGACCATCTAGACCAACCAAAGGGGAAGTGATTCTCAGATAGTGATGCTTCCTAGCTCTTTGCACTATATAATGTTTCCTTGGTACCATATTCTTTTGGATCTAGGATTGGGTTACATAAGGGTTCCTGTTCAGAGCTTTCAAATACCTGGGCTACATTTTTAATTTCTCAAAAAATTTAGGAGCCTTCCCTCTCTTCTTTGAGATAGGATAAAATGATTTTTTGAAGAAATGATAAATGCTTGAAATGAACACATTCTGTATGTTAAAGTGTATTGTTACTACTATTTCTTTTAATTTGTAGGTACTGGATTTTAAAAAGAGAAAATGCCCCAAGGAAATATCATCTTATTTTAAATAGTGGTTAAGGTTTTCTCTAGGGCATTTAGGACTCACATCAAAGGAGATTACCTAAATTACCAGAATTATGAGTGTGTAATCTAAAGAGTAATTAGAGTAAGGTGGGAGAATTGCTCTAAATCTGGGGTTGGGGTGGGATTGAGGGGATCTCCATGGAGGGAGGCTGGGTGTAGAAGAGTGATACTAGTGGGAAGATCTTGAGTTAGGATTGCTAAGAATTGCTAAATTGTGAAAGTGCAAGCCCCATGACATCCAACAGGCAGTAGGGATCACCATCTTTTAACCCATTCTTTGCCAAAATGTTGTAAGCAATTTAACGTGGGAATTTTTTTCCATTTTACTTGTTGAAATAGCTCCAACTTCATAATGAAATTAAGTAGAGGTTTAAAAAAGGTTTTCCCTTGTAACCAATTTTAATAAATTGTACACCTGTTTTACACAGGGATAGCCATAATTCAAGGTAGTCTGGAGAAATCTTTTTTTTTTTGTGACAAATCACAGAATTTAGAGCTGAAAAGGAACTAACCAGATCATAAAACCTCATTTTGCAAGTGAATTGTTTGTCCTTCATTCTGAAGAGGACTGGTGACCAAAGTTAAACTGGGATTAAGAGAGGTCATATGGTTTACCTCCAGTCATCCATCTAATAAGTGGTCAGGCTGGGAGTGTGGGGACAGATTTTCTGACTCCCAAATCCAGTGTTCTTAAGGAAACAATACTCTTTGGGGGTTTGTGGCCCAATCTGTAAAAAGATATGGTTACAAAGCAATGAGAGAATGCATGGTGTGTGGGAAAAGATTAGGTTGGGAAGAGGACATGAGTCTTGGTTCTTCTACCCCTGCCTAGCTATGGGACTCTGGGCGAGTCACTTAGTTTCTCTGTACTTCTTAGTTTTCTGATCTGCAAAATCAGGTCGTTAGATTTGATCTAAAATCCTATGATCTTATTCATGTAATGAGTCGGATAGTATGTAAAGTGGTTTGGACTTGAACTTGAGAGTCAACTTGAGAGTCAAGTTGAGAGTCAAGTTGAACTTGAAGTACCTCCTCAGATATTTAACTAACAGTGTGATCCTAGGCTTAACCATTCTCTGCCTCCATTTCCTTATAGATTATTTAAAAAATGGGGATAACCATCCCTCGTAGGGTTGCTGTGAAAATCAGATGGGTCAGTATATTTAAAGTGCCTTGCAAACCTTAAGTTATGTAAATTTTAACTGTTTTACAACTGTTTAAAAATTTTTTCAATAAAAAACCTCTTTCTTTGTAGTTATACTTTATTTTTATTTACTATTTCATTTTGTAGGGATTGGCCAGTCTAAATTAAAACCTGGCCCTCAATTTTCTCATCTGTAAATGATAGATTTGGATTAGATGACTTTTAAGGCCCTTTCCAGCCCTAGAATACTGTGATGCTATGAAGTAGTCACTGCTTTTATTTTTTTTTTTTTAATTTATTTATTGTCCTGCCTCCATGTTCTTTTTGGCATTTTGACCTTTTGTGGGAGGAGGGGCTTTGTTTACTACTACATATGTATGACTTTAATCCTAGGTAAGGGTAAAGAGGTTAGAGAGTTAAAGAGTTGTCTTTAGGTTGCAGGAGTCCAGAAAGTTACATCCTTTATTGCAAAAAGCCAGGTGCCAGCGAAAGCCTGCTCATTAACTACTTTGTGGAAATCAGTTAATGGAAGGGATTTGATACGATGATGAAGATGAAAGTCCCTTTGCAGTGATGACCGTCCCTAAATATAAACTGAGATTCAGGGGAGAGGTCGGGAGGAGCCAGAGGAAAGTCTTGGCTTTGGCTCGAACGTTCATGAAGCAGGAGACTAGAAGGCGATCCATGGATGACAATGCTAATAGTATAAGGGAGTGCCCAGTCTAAAGCCTATTTGAGGAGAACATGTCGGTAGTGAAAGGAGACAAATACTGCACAGACTTCCCAGAAACTGGTCTTGAGTTAATTCTTCCCAGATCAAGAAGCAATGAGTTACTGAGTGATCAAGGGAAAGTTTGCATTTGTACAAAGGCATAAGAAACCCAGAAATTTGGTCAAGGTGGGATACAAGTGTCTTAGAAGTTTATGCACATAATCTTTCCTGCTAAATAGATAGAGGTTAATGGGGAGGCATGCAGAGACTTGAGATAGATTCAGTGTGCCTCTAGATTAGGTGGCATAATAAAACCAGTATGCTTTGCATATTTATATGAAGGATACTTTTGGAACATTTATTCTCAGTGGGAAAACTTGGGTGTTCAGGCTAAGTTTTAATAAAGTATTCCTTTTTATCACAATCCAGGCTTAGGGGTTTCCTTTCTGTTACAGCTAATGAATATACATAAATATAAACTCACTGGAGGGTTGGTCTAACACTACCTTCTCCCTGCTCGATAGGCCTATCTCTAGCCTAATAAGTGTAGGTTTGAAAACAAAGGAGCCATTAAGATTAAACAAGCAGAATTAATATATGTATGAGGATTTTGTGGAAGTAGTCTCCTGGGCTATGGATCAGAATCCACTTTGCCTATCTCTTGGGGTCAAGTAGATCACTGCCTCAGCAGTCATCATTGTCTTCTTATTGCATGCTGAATTATTTCTTCTCCTTTGCTTGGTATTTAAGACCCCTACAACATGATAGTACCCTTTCTTTCTAGCCTGATCTCATTATTCCTTTCTGGATTCTCCATATTCCGGATCAACTGAACTATTTGCTTTCCTGCCATGATACTTTTACATTTCCATTTTTATATCTTAGCTCAAGTTATGCCTATGCAGAATCAAAGAATTTTGAGAGTTAGAAGGAACCTCAGAATCTAGTGCAAGCTATGCTCAGAAGGAATCTTCACAATAACATAAGTGACCAATGGTCATCCAACCTCTGCTTGAAGATCTCCAAGGAGGAGAACTCTACCACCTTTTGAGGCAGTCCATTCTATTTCTGGAGGACCAATCACTTGTTACGAAGTTTTCCGGCATTAAGTCTAAACTCATCTAAGTGGATAGGGTGCTAGACTTAGATCAGGAAGACCTGAGTTCAAATATGGACTCAAAGATTTACTAGTTGTGAGACTCTCTGTGTCTGCCTCAGTTTCCTCCCGTTTAAAATGAAATAATAATAGCATCTTCCTGATAGGGTTTTTAGGAAGATCAAGCTTTGTAAATCTTAAAAGCTGTATGTATTACTGGTATTTATTAAATTTGTCTCTTAGCAACTTCCATCTCCATTCCTCCTTTTAATCTGCTATCTGGGACCAAACAGAACAATTTTCATCCTTCTTCCACACAATGATTCTTCAAACCTTGAACAAAGCTGTCATGTCCTCCTCCTAATTCTTTTGCCTGTTGAATTTCTGCCTTTTCAATGCCACTTTCTCAGTGGTGTGGATACCTGTTCTCCCAACTTGGGTTTTACATAATATTTGAGTTGTTATGTATTATTTGCTTCTGTTATGCATGAATTGTGTTTATATATGTATGTCTCATATCCCCCCTCTCTACTAGATTGGAAATTCATTATTGCTTGGGACCACGTCTTATCTAAATTTTGTATCATCTCCAGTGCATATCATGACACTCTCTTCATACATGGCAAGTCTCCTTTGTAAATGTATGTTGAATTGTATTGAATTAGTTTGTACCTAGTCTACTATTCATTGTCAGTGTCTTGGATGGTAAAAATATTATAGAACAGCTCGGCTGTGTATGCCTTTTAGTACAGGGTCATAAACAGAAGTATTTTTATTTTGAAAAACATGATGCCGACTATGTGAAAACCAGCAATTTAGTATCCAATAACCAAACATAGCTAGGTGGCACCATGGGATAGATCATTGGTCTTGAAATAAGAAAGACATCATGAATTGAAATCTGACCTCAGACACTAGCTGTCGTGTGACCCTGGGCAAGTCACTTAAGCCTGTTTGCCTCAGTTTCCTCATTGTAAAATGAGCTAGAGAAGTAAATGGCAAATCACTCTAGTATCTTTGCCGAGAAAACCCCAAATGGAGTCATAGACAGTACAGTGAAAGGGCTCAGTAACAAGAAAAACCAAATGCACAAGGCTATCTGGAGACTTGATTCTTGGGTTTGTGCATATCCTAGTCTGTGATGACTTGATCTTAAATTGAGCTTAGTTAAGAAAGGCTGTATTTCAGATCTAATTCTTAGCATGGAAGGATCAACGACTTTGGAATCAGAGGGCCCTAGATTCAAATATATTGGTTTTATTACTTACTACCTGTGTGACCTGGGGCAAGTCATATAATCTCTGACGTTTAGTTTTCTCATCTGGGAAGTGAAGAAGTTGGACTTAACCCTTGGGAACTCTAAATTCCATGATTCTTCCAAACTAGGGAAGAAATTGGATGGAGGTTTCCTACGTCTGTGTCATGTCCTATTGCCCAAGGAAACAAATTCGTGGAGCTGGTATTGTTTGGATGGAAGAAGGTAACATCCCTGAAAGAGGCTCCATTTAGTAGGCATTCAAGAAATACTTGAGAAGTGTAATGAAAGAATGTTGTCTATGGTCTATTTATAGATATTGTAGCATCTCAGAAGTGGAAAAACGCAGAACTAGGCAAGCCTGTATCTGACCAAGACCCCCTTCTTTTAGATCTCTGACAAGTGATCTTAGAGGACCAGCATCTGCCAACCTTTGCTAGTGATGATAGGGACTGTGGCCTCCTGAGGGAGCACATTCTACTACTGAACAGCTCTGATAATTAGGGAGTTCCTCTCATGTTGACCTTAAATTTGCCTCAGTGCAGTTTCTACTCCTTACTGCTTAGTTCTGCCCTCTTGAGACACAGCAGTATAAGACCAGCAACCATCCTTCTCCCATGTGACTATTCAAATACTTGAATATGGTAATCCCATCTCCCCTGAATCTTCTCCAGGATAAACAAATCCCCTGTTCCTTCATTCAGCGTTCATGGAGCATGAATTTGAAACTTTTCCAGAATTTCCTAGAGGCAGCTAGGTGGTTAGAATTCAGATTATGACCTCAGACATTTAACCTCTGCCTGCCTCAGTTTCCTCAACTGAAAATGGAAATAATAACAGTTCCCACCTCTCAGAGTTGCCATGGGGATCAAATCAGATGGTATTTGTGAAACAGCACACTGTGTGACCTATCTATAAAACACTTAGCACACCCCCCCCCTTTCCAACCAGCACCATTTTGGTTGCCTAATTTTGGATATTCTCCAACTTTTCAGTGTCTTCCCTAAAATATGATGTCCAGAACTTTACACAATATTACAAATATGGTCCGATTAGGACCATAAAATGGGACTCTTATTTACCTCTCCAGATACTTTTGAATATTCAAGAAATAGAGAATAAATCTGTAGAGCCCAGTACTTGAAACAACCAGTGAATAATAATAGGAAAAGCTAATATTTATATATCACTTTTAGGTTTACAAAACACTTTACACTTATTATCTCATTTTATCCTTAGAGCCATAGTAGGAGGTAGGTGCATTTTTACAGATGAGTTGACTCAGGCGGATAGAGGTTAAGTGACTTGCCCAAGGTCATGTGACTGGGGCGTGTGTTCCTAACTTTAAGTCCAGCTTTCTTTCCACTCTCTTGACCGACCTTTTCCTATTCACTCCATGCCTATGAATGCCTATGATGATCGAAATATCCTTAAATTTTATATTATAGACCAACTCAGTGTTCTTAGTACATATGACAATAGGGTGAAGGCAAAATGAAAAAACAGACAAACAATAAGCAATTGGGAAAGGAGAAAAATAAGTTTTAAAGCAAAATGTAATGTAATAAGAGGTGGGGGAAAGAGATCAGAGAGGAGCAGAAAGTAGGCTTACAAAGTTAAGTAGTTTGAGGACTGAACAGAGGTAGAGCTCATTAAGGTAATGAGTGGCTTGACTCAGGGTGTTTGGCAGGAAAATAATTGAACCTAGACACCATCATGCCCTCCTTTCCCAGAAGCAAGTTTAGCTGATCGTTGCCTTATAGTATAAGTTTGGAACCCAAAGTAATTAAAAGGAATTTTGAGTAGCTGAAATAGCTGTCACTCAGGATGAACACTGGACTTACAATCAAAGACCTGAGTTTGAATCCCAGTTCCTTTACTGGCTTCCTGTGTGTGAAAAAATGGACAAATTTCTTACCTTCAGTTTCCTCATCTATGAATACCTGTAGTACCTACCCCACTGGGTTACTCAATACAGTAAGTGTGTATGTGCCACGTACTGTGCTACATGGTGGTGATACAGAAACAAAAATGAAATTATCCTTGCTTTCAGGGGCCTTTTGTTCTCTAGACTTTTGTGTATGTAGTTACATATAATTATGAGCTAAGAGAAGAAGGAAAAAAGAGAAAGAGAAGGAAAGAACTCAACATGAAAGGAGGTGGTGGTTACAGGAAACAAGGGATTCCGAAAGAAGTTTCAAATATAAATATCCCTGGTATTTGTAAAATGAAGAGGTTGGACCAGTTTTCCTCTGAGCCCTTCTAATTCTTAAATCCTGTGAGTCTAAATTCAGAATTCTAAAGGGCTTGGTTTCCCAGATCTGTAAAAGATTAGATGTGGATAAAAAAATGAGCAGGTATGCTATCTGTGCAATTAGATTAGCAGCAGAAGCCACATTTGAATGAATGCCTTAAATATGACGGGAAAGCAAAACATTGAGAGATACAAAATTAATGGGGCCATTCAGTGTAGGGGCAACTGGGCTTTACATAGCCCATGAATTCCATTATAAGGCATTTGTAGTATTTTGTATCTTTATATATAAAGCACAGCATTAGAATTCACTCATAATTATAAGTCATCATGAGAAGATTCTGTTAGTTTCAACCATGCTCCTTTTTAAGAAAGCATAGAACATGTAACGTACTTTGGAAATAAAAATGCAAAAAAGTTTGGAACCTTTGAGCAGTAAGGTTCAGTTCTCTGGAATATCCACTCATGGGGAACCCTCATGTCCCAGTGCTACATGAATGAAGCCTTCCTGTCTATTGGTTTAAGTAAGGTTGTCAGCCATTGAAGAAAGACCCAATCTTTCAAGATGTTTGAGTGGTTTTGTTGATTCATTAATTAGGGGAGGACAAGGGCAGTGGGCTGATTCATTTGCTGTGATGGCTTCCCTTTAGTTTATAGTCAGTAGAACTAAATGATCGATCAGTCAACAAGCATTTATTAAGCTTTTGCTATGTGCCAGGCACTCTGCTAGGCAGTGGGGATATAAGGGCAAAATGATTTGGGGGTCTTTTTGGAGGGATCATGTACCAGGCTTTAGGGCGTTTGTTAATTTCCTTGATGGAACCATTGAGCAGAGCTGCAGTGAACCTATTTAGTTTTACAGAAAAATCACTCTCTCATGGAGTAAAAAATTTTCTGTATAATCCACACAGGGGCAAAACATTGTTTTGCAGAATAGAAAGAGATATTAATTTTTAGACATTTAGGAGCTAAACAGGATGTGTAGGATTTACTAGGATGTGTAGAATTAACATTCCCCTGTCTCTTAGTATGTAGTGAAAGTATTCCAGAAAAATAGCTTCTTTCATTTCCCTTCTCCTTCCCTTCCCTTCTCTCCCTCTTCTTTTCTTTTTCTCAAAATACTTTTTAAAAAAACCATAGTTATTTTTCACTGCAGCTGTCAACGCTTTCCTCTGTGCTGTTTTCCTACTTTTAATTGAATAACTAGAGTACCTTCTCCCCTAAGAGCTGACACACATTCATTATGTCTTACTGGAATTAATGATGGGGCTCTCTCTCGTATCCAGAGGAAGGAGATCAGGAAACCCCTTGTCATTTCAATTGCTGTTGCCAAAATATTTGGCACTGTTCAGTTTCCTTTTGACCCCCCTCCATGGCAAATACTCACGTTTTAATGTTGCTTCATGCTTTATTATGCATGAACATATTATCTAGCCAAGCCTTACCCTGTGTTGGAGTGCCCCTTAATCACTGAGAATTCTTCAGGGTAAACAAAAGCTTGTGTTTTACAATGGAATATAGTCCAGAATAGAAATATTGCCCTACATCATTTATTAGAAGCACATGGTGATGTGGTGCTTGGAATCTTTGACAATTCAGAGTTCCAGATAAAGGTCTCCTGAAGGATTCATTTGCCTGTTTTAAGAATGATAGACTGTCTTAAAAGGCTTGTGTTCTGGGACTGAAAAATAGCAGCTGTCTTTGAGGTAAGTTCAAAAGGATTCCACTCACTGAGTTCCATACAAGAGACAACTGTAGAGGAGAGAAAGTACATGGACTTGAACTCATCAGAAGACCTGGTTCTGCTATTATCCTGGGTGTGAAACTTAGAACCAATCAGAATATCAATTTCTTGATCTGTAAAATGGGCATTGTTGCCCACTTTACAGGGTTGTTGTGAAAAAAAGTACTTTTCAAACTGTAAAGTACCATGTTAAGGACCTGTAATTATTAATAGCCTTTCTTTTGATTAATAGCATTAGTCATTAGAAAGGCCGTGGAGTGTAGTATTGGACTTAGAGTCAGGAGGACTTAGGTTGAAATTTATCTGTGACCTTGAGAACAATCACTTTGGCCAGTGACAGCACCTAATTCTCCGGGCTGCTTATGATGATTAAGTGAGAGAATACACCTAAACCACTTTATAAAGTGCTATATCAATGGGAGCTATTTTTTTTTAACTTGCCAGATCTAGGATTTCATCAGTGTAAGCAAATTTCTAATGAGGCCTTCCCTCTACCAAGTCAGCTCACATTTGTTCTACAATTTACTGTCTTAGAGAGTTGTCTGGGAGGGAATGAGAAATTATGTGACCTTTCCTGAATCTCACAGCTAGCATGTGTCAGAGGTGAGACTTGAACCCAGTCTTCTTGCTTTCCAAGGCTGACTATCTACTACATCATGTGGCCTCATAATTCTACCACTACTACAACTAACATTATCATAGCAAGTCTGGCATTTTTCTATTTTGATTCCAGCCAGTCTGTCTTTTAAGGGAAAGAAATCATGAAACAGCCAGATTATTAGCTGGGCTCTTGAAACTTGGTCCATTTACATCCCCGTCGCCATACAGAACACCTGGAGGCAGCTGATCTCTCAGTGGATAGAGAAATGGGCCTGAAATTAGGAAGTCATAAATTTAAATCCAGCTTGATTCACTTCTTAGCTGTGTAACCTTGGGCAGATCACTTAACCTCTGATCGCCTGGATTCACCAGATCCATTGGAGAAGGAAATGGCAAACCACTCCAGTTTCTTTGCCAACAAAACCCCAAATGGGGTCATGAAGGGTTGGACATGATTGAAAACAACTGCACAATGACAAAACTGAATCCCTGGAAAGAATAATTCAGTATCTTCAAAGACTTTTGAAGGTCATTCTGTGTGTAGAGGTGGAATCTTGCTAATCTTCTCAAGAGAAATTGAGTCTCAGAGAAGCAAAGTGACTTTCTCAAAATCTTACCAGTTAAATGTCTGGGATTTGAACCCCCCATATTTGAAGTTGTCTGGTTGGGAGGTAAGGGCACAGGCAAGTGGAAGACTGTCAGAAAGGACTCATGCCTTGGTACCAGGAGACCTAGATTCACATTAGTTGTGCAACATTTGGGAAATCATTTGACCGCCCTGACCCTCCAATTTCATGGTATTTTGTTCCAATGAGTTCAAACCAACTGCCCTTTTCACTGTGCCACACTGCCTTCTTTTGTGTATGGTGGCAGTTCTCTTACTCAGTTGTCAAGTCCATTGTTGTCATGGAAACAAGTGCCTCAGGGAAGTTTATCTTCTGGGTTCTTGGAAGGGGATGCAGTGAAATTGATGTTAATCCTCATTTTACATCAACACTGCTTCCATTTCCACTTGATTCATGCCTCCCTGCCGCTGTGAGAATGTCCTAAAACCTAATTGTATTGGCAGGGGAGAAAAGGCAAAGCTCTTAAAATTACAAAGTTGAAAAATTCTAGTTTCTGTAATTGTGGAACACAGTTCTCTTAAAAAAAAAAAACCAGAAAAAAGAAGAGCAATAAATATGCAGACTCAAGCCAACTCTCCACAGTTTTAGTGGGCACCATTTGGTTTAACAATCAAAAATGCCCTGGCGCTATAGAGATATAATGACAGAAATATACAAGACTTTAGCCACACCCGAAAAACAATCAAAGGAAGTAATTTAAAAATGCAGTACCAGCAAAAATCAACTTGCACTCTAACGTGTGTGGCCAGATGCATGGGTTGTGGGAGACAAAGGCAAAGCAGGCTCTCAGCTTGAGTCTTACTTTTTGAGTCTGCATCATTAGAATTAGCTACAGGACAACAGATTTAGAATTAGCAGGGCCCTTAGTGGCCATCCAGTTAATCCCTTTCATTTTTCAGTTGAGGAACCTTGGCCAAGAGAAATTGGATGTTTTGCCTAGGACCATTCCCCTAGAAACTATAAGTATATGGGGAATCGAATCCAGGTTTTCTTTGATCCAGACCCAGTTCTCTACTACCCCTTCTCAAGGTGGAAAGAGATGAGTTGAAATTTGAAATAAAATTTATGTATTTTCAAATATGTCAAAACACCACATATTTGGTACTACTTGATTGCAGCGGATGGGCCAGGTAGGGGTACGGGCTAGGTATGTAGAAAGAACCCACATTTTGATTCCTGGAGATCTGGCTTCACATCCCATTTCTAGCTGTGTGAACTTTGGGAATGACTGTCTCTGAGCTTCAGCATCATAGAATATCAGACGAGAATGATACTTGTAGCAATGATCTGACAAAATTGTGGTGACGGAATGTATATAAAGGGTACTGCCAGCTTTAAAACACTATGCAAATGTTAGTGGGGTATATCAGTACACGTGTGTGTATGTACATATACATACATATATAATGGGGACCATTGTCTGTATTTTAAGACTGCATATTGTTTACCAGGACAAGGTGTGGTGGCTCATTCCTATAATAGCCCTTGTTAAATGTTTGAGTTTGAGATTTCTGAGTAGCAGCAGGCTAAGGCGATAGGGTAAAATGTAGCAGCACTATGATGAGTTCACAGGAGTGGAAGGCTGCTAGCTTGCCTAAGGAGGAGTGAACTGACCCACGTTGGAAATGGAGCTAAGGGTCGTCATTTGCCACTGTACTTTTAGCCTCAGAACTTGATAGGAAGACCCAGTCTCAAAGAGACAAAAGAAAACCAGAAAAAATAAAAAACAACAAACCTATAATTTAAAGGACATATAGGACTAAAAAGAAGGCTAATAAAAGTGTTGCCCTGTAGAAGTAGCCATAAAATCCTTCAGCTGTTGACATATAAATGGATAATACGTCAGAGAGCCTTTATATGATGCTTGAAAATAGTTTCTTGAGCCTGAATAAGTAGAATGTGAATGAAATTTTTACTTAATTGATTCGTCACCTTTTAAAAAAATAAAGCCAGTTGTTTATTTTTTGTCTTGACTCTGAATTACAAATAGTTAGCCTTGCATTACTCTGCTTAAAATATACACAGCTATGGTGGCTCAGAGAGAATACAGATAGATGTGTGTGTGCGTTTATTTTCAAAGATGTATAGCTATTCCTTGGTTCAGCACAAGATGTTTGTCAGAAACCCAGGCAAGTACTGCCCTGATTTCATTTTCTCCCCTTCCCAATCTGAAATATGCCTACTGCCCTCTATATTTCAGTCCCTTGTCCCTTTGTCTTAGCAACATTCATTAGGTTACTGCCTCCCAATTCTGGTCTATCTCACCCTTCGCTCCTTCTACCTTTTGTATTTCTACTTATATCTTGCTGTTTATTGCTGGAGAAAGTCACACAGCCACACTTGCTGACTAGAGCTTATTGCAGATTTATGTTACATAATCTCAGCTGGGCCTCACTGGTCTCTAAATGCTAAATCTAATAGCTTTATAACCCAGTCCCGATTCTTCTCGCCTTATGATGTATTTGACACTTGCTTATTCCCACTTTCTAGATACTCTCCTGTCGAGGCTTTCATGACCCTGCTTTATCCAGGTTCTCTCATCTGTCTAGCTGCTCCTTTTCAGTCTTTTTTTGCTAGGTCTTTGTCCACACTGTGCTCACTAACCATGGGTGTCCTTCAAGGCTCTGACTTGTGCTTCTTCTCTCTTGGCTTGAAACTCTCACTTGGTTTCATGAGCTTCTCAGTTATCTTCTCAATGCAAATGATTCCCATATCTGTCCAGCCATCCCTGGTCTTACTTCTGAACTACAGTCATGCCTCTCCAGTTCCCTCTTGGACAGTCTGCGTCGATATTTTGTAGGCATCTCAATCTCAGCTTGTTGAAAACAGAAGGATTCATCTTTATCTACACTCTCCCAGCTTGCCTGTTACTCTATTACCATCCAGTCACCCAAGCTTACAACCTTGACATCTTCCTTGACTCTCCATCATCTCACTTGTCCATTCCATTGCCAAGTCTTGTCATTTCTACCTTCACAACAGCTGTCCTCTCCCTCTTTCCAGTCCTATATCTACCATCCTAATTTGATCCTATTGCCTGGTCTATTACAATGATGGAACTACCCTGCCTCAAGTCTCTCCCCACTCCCGATACATCCTCCAGTCAGTAGCCGAGGGAAATTCTCTAAAGTGTCTGTTTGACTTTGTCATATACTCCCCTCTCCGGCAACCCCTTTGAGGAACTCTGGTCTCCCTGACTTCTGGCTCCTCCTCTGCCCATTACAACTGTGACCTAGTGTCTTTCATACTTAACAGATGTTCCTACTATCCCCTCAATTGGGCAGTGGATAAAGTCCTGGCCCTAGTTTGCAAGGTAAAATTTGGCCTCAGACACTTACTAGTGGTGTGACCCTGGGCAAGTGGTCCAATTAACTCCATTTTGCTCAGTTTCCTCATTTGTAAAATGAGCTGGAGAAGGAAATGGCAAACCACTCTAGCATCTTTGCCAAGAAAATCCAAAATGAAGTTGTGAAGAATCAGATAGGACTTAAAAAGTCACTGATCCCTTCATCCAGTATCAAATCTCAAAAAAAAAAGTCATCCAGAATTGTCAACTGTATCTCTACAATATCATGAACTTGCTTTTCCTTCTCCCCATGTAGCAGCCATTCCAGCTCACCCTGTACCAGGTTATTAGAATCCTAATTAATCCTTGCCCTTTTGCCTTTCTGTTCTTTAATCCATCCCTCACACAACTACCAAATTCATATTCTCTAACTCTAGGGCTAACCATATCTCTTCCCTTCTCCAGAAGCTCCTGAGGCTCTCTCTTGCCTCTAATACAAAATACTTACTTGTCTTTTTGCCTTTAAATCAAAGATTCTTAACCTGGAGTTCTTGGACCCTAAGGGGCACTGTGGAGGTCTGTGAACTTGGATGGAGGAAAAAAAATTACATCTTTATTTTCCCTTACCTGTAACTGAAATTGAGCATTTTCTTCAATTACTTAAAAACATAGAGGCAGCTGGTGGTACAGTGAATGTAGTGCCAGGCCTGGAGGCAGGAAGATCTAAGGGCTCTTTCAGACCAAACTTTATGATCCTAGGGTGTTTAATTCATACCAGGAATTGATTCTAGCTGAGATCTACTGAACTCAAGCCCAACAGAATCTATCAGGACATCTGGCCTGCCCCTCATTGCCCTTTTCTGTAAAATGAGGGGACTAAACAAGGTGATCTCCTGGGCCTCAACAGCTCACTAGGTGTCAATTTCCATGGCCTGTAGTTTGGAAAAGCATTTTTATAGTGCATTTATTTGTAAGATCTAGTTCATTTTTCCATTCCTATTTAGAAGTAGCGAGGAGTGCTTTCAGCTTTATAATATCAGTGAAAATGGGAGACAGACATTGTTTAAAATGATTTTTAAGGCGACCAGAGAATTGCTCCCCTCTCATAAGTGGATCGCTCACCTCTTTACATTTTGGTTATTACGTACTTGCTAAGTAACATCTGCTTTTGCCTCTTCTGAAGGTATTAAGTTCTTCATGTTATTCTCCCAAGTTTCCTTAGTCTTTTTGTAATTTTACTTACTTTCATCTCTTTCCCAATTTTCAAGAAATACTTTAGAAGCTGGAGAGAGATCCCCTGCCTGCCTCGCAAACCCAGTAGCAATTTTTCCATTAGGAATGGCCCTGTAGTCAAGCTATTGAGGAAGTAAAACTTTGTAAACATTTCAATTTAATTCAGCAAATATTTATTATGTAACGATGTACACGATAAGCAATAACGAAAACAAAAAGACAGTAACAGTACTAGGTAGCATTTCTATAGCACATTAGATTTGTAAAGCCCTTTATGAATATCTCAGTTTAGCCTAACAATAATCCAGTTGCTATTATTTTCAATTTACAGGTGAGGAAACTTGGGCAGGGAAATTAGGAGACTCTCTCAGGGTCTCAAAGTGAGTCAATGCGTCAGACCAGATTTGAATTCAGGTCTTTTTTACTTTGAGTCCAGTATGCCACTATCTCTGCCTTCAGAGAAATTGAAACCTAATAAGGGCATGGTGCAGCAGAAAGAGCCCTGCCTTGACCACTGACTCATGGAAACTCATCTTTAAGGCTGACTGCCCATGTGATCATGGACAGATCACTGTACTACTTGGGCCCCAGTTTCCTCATCTGTAAAATGAAAAGGTTGGATGTAATAGTCCCCAAAGGCTTTCCAGTATGTAAATGCTTGTGCCTATAAACATACGTAGGCGTGTACCCAAATAAGTATTGTAAGGCAGAAACCAAAAAGAAGTCCAGATCTAGTATTCTTTAAAAAAAAAATGAAAGAGGTATTACTTCCAGCTAGGGATATGAGTCAGGCTTCCTGGAGAAGATGGCACCTGGTTGAGAGAAGTAATAAAAGACTTCAGGAGATAACAGGTGGCTTTTGTAAATACACAGAGGCAGGGGGACATCAGGCACCATTTAGAAATCCAATCCGGCTAGAACGTCAAGGAAGCAAAGAAGAATCCTGCCAAAGCTGGCCAGAAACCTGGGTTTAGAACCAGATTATGGGGACCCTTAAATATCAGGATAAGGAGTTTGTATATTGAATGGATGACTGAAAAAATATTTAGTAAAGCTCTTATTATGTGTGTGTCAGCGTTCTGAGAAAATGAATAAGGCAATCCCTACTCTCAGGGAGTTTACCTTCTAATGGATGGGAACCCACAAGCCTAAGAGCTAGAAAAGATAGGAAAACTATCCAAGCAACATGATCAAGAAGAGGCCTGGTGTTGGGGCTCACTTATCAGGACCTGAGGGCACCTGAGACAGAGACTGAATTTGGGTGGGAGTGAAATGAAGAGGATGACAGCCATAACGCAGGCTCCATGACATGGAAATGGCATAAATGGGCTAAAAATAAAGGGGAAAAAAAAACCTCGAAATTCAAACTAGCCCTAGCTATAATACAGATTTGTAGAAGCTCATTACCAGAAGGTTGGTCACCAGTTAGGTAATTTACTTAAAAATATTCAGGTGATATATTCCTTGAAGACTAGGTAATAAGGTATTGGGAGTGGCTACAATCTGAATTAGTGGAGAGAACATAATGCACTTGAACTCTCCTTGACCTAGGATGTACCTAGCTAAGAATCTCATGTGGAGTTTTAACTTCAATAAAACCTGAAAAGACCTGTAGTGACTCGGAAGTTATCATTTCATGGAACCTTTTTGGCAAAAGTTTTTGCAATTTTAACTTAAAGAAATTTTTTAGCCACATCCCTGTATAAAGTATTAAGATTTCTCAGCAGCTTTATGCACGATATGGAAGACTAATATTACTTTGCATTATTTTGCTGACCACTGTGTTGGTGTATAACTGCAGTGACATTTGGAGAACTTTGGTGTCATCTGTTTCAACCCCTCGATGTAGTAGATGAAAACTGAAGAGGTTAAGTTATTTATCCAGTGTCCCAGAGTAAATCAGTGGCAGCAAGGCAGGCACCTCCTCACTCGGAATCCCAGAATGGCAGAGGTGAAGAGGACCATTGAGCCCCTAGTGGGCAAGGATGATTTTTCCTTTTGTCTTTGGGTCTCCAGAGCTCTGCACAGCACCTTGAACATAGGAAGAACCTGATGGTTATTGTATTATCTGGCCTCTTGAAGGCATCTAGTCAAATCTGTACTTGACTGAGACAATCATCTCAATAATATTCCCAATGAGTGTTCAGCCAGCTGTCTCTGAGAGAATGCTGTAGTGGAAACAAGGCTCGATTTGAGTAACAAATATCTCAGTTCAAATCTGCCTCTGACAGTCACTTGGCACGGTGCCTGGGACATTTATTGCTGTTTGGTCATTTTCAGTTGTGTCCAACTCTTTGTGACACCTAGGGTCACACAGCTAGTAAGTGTTTGAGGCCAGATTTGAATTCAGGAAGGTGGGTCTTCCTCACCCCAGGCCCTGCACCCACTGCATGACATACTTGCCCCTAAACCATCAGTGGGGGAATGCTTGTTTTTAAAAGCTGAGGTTTTTCCATCAGGGAGAGATTTGAGATCCTTGATCTCACTGCAAAATTCCCCAAATACAATCCAAACTATTTTCTTCCTATTCCTACATTTTCTGTCCACCCCAGTCTTCATTTGTAGTCCCAGACTATCCTAGATAGGTATTCTTATATACTAATACAACAAATAGCTGTCCAGTTTCTTGTTTTAGTCTGAACAATAGGCCGTTTTCTCTCAGTAATTCTTTCTGTTTACATTGTTTCACTGATAATTTTTGAGTAATGAGGGATCATGTTAAGGAGACTATACAGATGTGGAACTTGGATGCAGTCAGTCCAATCACTTGCAAACAGGATCACATGGAGAACTTATCATCTCTGGGAGCCCCCTCTTCCATTTGGACTTTGCTCAGGGCATGTTCCATGAATATAGGAAAAATCTTTGGCAAACATATATCTCACCACTTTATGGCTTACTTCCTGTTCATAATTAGGTCATTAAGCGTAGTTATCTCTATCTTATCTCAGACAGTCTTTTATGATCATAGCAGATGTGTGAAGGACTCCTTTGTTACAAGAGACTTTAAAAGGCTGAGTTCGATTTATGAAATCAGATTATTTTTTTCATCTGTTTAATCAATAAACTTTAAAAATAGTGGGAATTTTGTCTTCTCTATACCTTCTAGTCAGTTGTAAGACAGTTACAGGTCATGCCTCGGGAAAGCATTGTTGAAAGTCTGCCTCATGGAGTATACTTGGAATTGTTTCATCGGTATTCAAATCTGGAAATTTCACTGTTAACCTAAGTTGAAAATGCATCATCATGAAAACAAATGAATTTGTTCCATTTTCCATGTATTCGTTCTACTTTGACCTATGAATGTTTTCAGGGTGTGTGGTTCAATTGTGTCTCATGCCAGACCAGACTTTATGCATTCTCATTTTTACATCTATTGCTTTGTGCTATTTTTTTATGAAATGATATTATTTGCATTCTCCCATCTTCCTCAGTTGTGTCCAACTCAATGTGACCCTTATTTTCTTGACAAAGATACTGGAGTAGTTTGCCATTTCCATCTTCAACTCATTTTACAGATGAGGAAACTGAGGGCAACAGAGTTAAGTGACTTGCCTAAAGACACACAGCTAGTAAGTATCTGAGGCCAGATTTGAACGCTGGAAGATGAGTCTTCCTGACTCCAGGCATGACACTCTATCTTCTCCACACCACGTAGCTGCCCCATTTCCTCTGTGGTGCTGTAAAATTAATTTAAAATTTTTTTATTGATATCTTGTTTAATAGCACCTGCATTTCCCAGCATGTTCCTTCCTTACCATTTCTGGAAAGTTGCTTCTTATAATAAAGAGTAAAAATGAAAGACGAAGCAAAACTAGTTCAAACAATGGATCAATCAAGTCTATTACATTACATTGTATTATATTTCATCATCATGGTCTCCCACCTTAAGAAAGAAGGGAGGGAGAAAAAAAGGAAAACAAGCTAGTACAACAACTGTACACAGTCAAGCAAAATAGTTTCCCGAACTATCCATATGCAGAAGTGTCCAAGAGTGGGAAGAAGAGAAAATAAATACTTTTAATTGCAGAATAAATAAACAGGAGGTACAGCCTCATGTTTCTTTTTTGAGGCCAAGCTTGGTCATTATAATTTCATGGTATTCAGCTTTTATTGTTTTGGTTTTTTCCCCACTTATAGTATTGTAGTCGTTGTGTATATTGTTTCCTGATTCATTTTATTCAAGTGTATTTTTCATTTAAAATCAATGTTGCCCTTGGCTGTTGTGTCTCCCTTCTTGGCAATGTAGACCTTCAAAAGTCAATAAAAGGTAATTTGAGGAAAGAGCAGCTGGGAGGAAGTATGAGGGGCTTCACAGAGAAGGTGACCTCTGTGTTGAGCCTTGAGGATTCTGAAAAGTGGAGATAATGGAAGACGTGTTTCAGATTTAGGAATGGAGAATGCTGCCACACTCTTGGAACACTTGGGCAGCAGTAATCAGATGAATAAGGTTGGAAAGGTAGATTGGAGCCAGATTATGGAGAGAGACTTGAACTTGGATGTTATCCGAGAAGTAATAGGGAGTTACAGAAAACTTTTTGATCAAAATGATGATGACATGGGCAGACTTTTGGAATGTGCCTTAAGAGCATAACTGTTGCAGTTGTGTGAAGAGCACATTCAGAAGGGATAAATTAAAAGGGAGAGGAATAGCTTCTATATGGGCCCTGTGCTAATCACTTTCACTAATGTTTCCTCATTTTATTTTCATGACAGCCCTGCCAGGTAGGTGCAGTTCTGCTATTGTCCCCATTTTTCAGTTGAGCATAATTGAGGCAGAAATTAAGTGATTTACCCAGATTCACAGGCCATATTTAAATTTGGATTTCTTGACTCCAGGCCTTTGCAGAATCTAGTCTTCTACCTGTTGTACCATTGTACAGGTTATTGTAATGTTTAGACGAGGTGATAAGGACCCAAACTGGGACACTGGCTTGGTGAGTAGATAGAGGGAGACAGATTTAAGAGATAACATGAAGGTAAAATGGACGAGACTTTGCAATTGATTGGATATGAAATAAAGGAGTGACTTCAAGGATAGCACCAAGATTAAAACTGGGACACTTGTCATACTCTCATCAAAGAAAGTTTGAAGGAAGGGTGTTGGGGGTGGGGCAGGGGGGAGTAGTTGATAATTTCTGGTTTGGACATGTTGAGTTTGACATTTCTTTGGACTCCAGTTCAAGATGACCAATGGTTAGTTGGAGTTAATTCAGAGGAAATAAGGGGACTTTTCTTCCTCAAACTGTTCTTGCTTTTTCTAATTTTTCCTTTTCTGCCAGTGACAGGACAATACTGCTCTTCCAGCCACCTACAGGAGTTCTTAAACACTCCTCCCAATGTCCACTCATTAGCCAAATCTTGATTATATTTCTCAGTAGCCTTCATATTCATTCCTTCCTTTTAAGTACTCGTAGCTACCAGCTTGGACCCTACCTTCCTTGAAGGGTCAGTTCAGGTCCTGTATCTTGATCTGTCTCTTCTCTTTTTCCTATCCCTTCACCCCCTTGCCACCCTTCACTGCCCTTCCCACCTGGAGATTACTTTGTATATATTGATTTTGTATTTATTATATCTTTTCATATTGCTTCACCCTCGGTAGAAAGAATTTGTAATCTCCATGAAGGATGTGTTTTGTCTTTGTGCCCCAGTATGTAGCAAACGCTTAATAAATGCTTATTGAATTAATGAATTTGAGAGTTACTTATGTACAGAACAGGCTATACCTTTTGTTAATAATTCTTTATTGGTTTGTACTTTTGGGTTATGTTTTACATTTGGGGACAGTCAGGGTTAGAAATTTTATCAGTAACCTAGTTTGGTAGTTAATATATTACTTAGGTAGAAACTCAACTTATACAAAGCAGAAGAATCCTAGGATCATAGAAGGAACCTTGAAGGCCACTTGGTTTAATGCCTTCATTTTACAGATAGGGAAACTGAGACCTAGTTTGCATATACAGAGTAATCATCAGGGGTAAGATATGAACCCAGGTCTTCTGCCTCCATGCTAAGAGAAGAAACGTAGGAGCTTTGGTTGTTGCATTTGGAGTAAGAGGTGTACTATGTTCAGTATTGCTGTTGTTGACTCAGTAGATATTTATTCAATCACACTTATGTTCATGGCCCTTTGCGTGGCTTTGTGGGGATTACAGAGATGATGGCAACATTTTTGGCCTTACGGAGTTTCTTATGTGGCAGCAGAGTTAAAACCATGGTACAAGGTAGAATGTAAAAGTTCAGTGAGAAAGGTACTGTACCAAGAGCCTTATGTGAAGACAGATGGCCAGTGCCTGTGTGTGGAAGTCTGGGAAGAGATTGAAAGTATTAACACAATTCAAACTGGAAATGATTCCTCCCAAGCAGATCTTTTTAATTCTAGTTAGAAAATATGTCAGGCATTAAGGCCAAGGATTATTAGGCATCTAAAATTCTGTGCACATATGCTCAGTTATTTCTCAAAGGTCCAAATAATTTTTTGAGTGTAAGTTATACTTTTACATGTATTGGCCTGCTTTTCATCACATACAGTCAGAGAGGGAGCACGGTTTAGGGTAGAGGTTCTTTTTTTTTCTGGGGAAGAGTGTGCAGTTATCAACACCCTGCATCCCGACAATTGAAAGTGACCAGAGAATGACTGTTGGGACAGACTTGGAGGGAAACCTATACAGATAGGGCATTGAGCTTAATGATGTCAGGGGCTCCTCTAGTTGCATTTCTGGAAGCTGAAGGAAGGAAAGTTAAAACCCATAAGACTTTAAAATGATGCATAGGGAGACAAAGCAGCATAATGAGGAAAACATTTCTTTTCCTTGATAGGTGCAGGGACCTCCGAGGGAGTCCCTGAGACCCTTTCAGGGAGTTCGCAAAGCCAAACTATGTTAATAATAATGCTAAGATGTTTTAATTTTGAATATGGTAAATGTTGAGAGAAACCCGTAAACCAAAAGCTCTTTGGAGAAGGGGATCCTCAATATTTTTTTTTTTAATGTAAAGGGGTCCTGAGACAGTCTTTATTTTATACCTATCAGACGACCTCTGCAAAAACAGCCAGATTGTTTGAAGTCACGGTTACATCAATCAGAATCCTGGTGTCTTTCAAAGTTCTTTTTCTTTTTTTGACATTTTCATGATCATCCTGAAAATTGTTTTTCTAGTTTTACTTTGGATCAGTTCGTGTACATCTTTCTGGGTTTCTCTGAATCCATCATACTTGTCATTTTTTATGACCTAACACTATTCCATTACACTCACATCACAATTTGTCTAGCCATTTCCCAAGTCGTGGCTTCCTATTTTGTTTCCTTCCTCCCACCCAAAAACAGAAGATGCTGCTCTAGACGTTTTTGCAATTTGAGTCCTTTCCTTCTGTCCTCAGCCTCTTGGGGATATATGTCCAGAGGCAGTATTAGTCGTAGTTCCAGATTGCTTTCCACAATGGTTGAAAAAAATCCAACTGTACAGTAATGTCCCTTTCCTTCCTCAGATATTCAGAATTTTCCTCTTGTCATCTGTGAGTTGCTCTGAGTTGTATGTTGCATATCTCTGAATGTTAATTGGGAAAATTTTTCACTTGACCCTTAATAGTTTTATTGTGCAGTCGCTTTTCTGTCATGTCTGCCTCTTGGTGACCCAATTTAGCTTTTTCTTGGTTTGCCATTTCCTTCTCTCTCATTTTACACATGAGGAAACTGAGGCAAGTGGGATTAAGTAACTTGATCAGAGTCATATAGCTAGTGACTGAGACCACATTTGAACTCGGGAAGAGGAATGAGCCTTCCTGACTCTGTTCACTGTATCACTTACTTAATAGCCTACAACTAAGCTATTGCCCACTATTTGACCACTTAGCTATTGCAGAATGCCTGTTTATTCCAATTCTCTGTAAACCTGAAAGACCTTTGTAAGAGAAACATATTGTTTACACTCCAGATGCTTTTCGTCATTGTCGTGTTGAATTTTATACTGTGTAATCTGGGTGTGAGCTGAAAGACTGTAAGTCGATAACGTAAAGATAAATGCTGCCTGTGTCCAAATTTTCTATTTACTTCATGTGCTCTCTACATGGAAAGCACTTAATAAATAATCAATGAATCCAGGAATGATAATAAATTGTAGGAATAATGCATTACCACTGGAGACTCTGGAGAAAATAAGGATATGGTTCAAAGGTATAGTTTCTGAAGAGAAAAATCACATATCTTTTTTTCTTTATCTTTTCCTTTTTTATCCCCCACCTAGCCTTTTCCCTTCTGTGTTGTGGTAGCAAAGAGTGAACCTGAGTATGCCCAAGTGGGCAGTTGGAATTGCTCATTCCTGTTCTGATCATCAGATTTCTTATTTATTTCTCTGCCATTTTAGGTGCCAGCTTCTCTTCTACTCCCTGCAGTTCTGTTATCTGTTACTTTTGTTATTGTTTTTATTTGTTGGCATAGTGCAGGAAAAAGAAATGTCCTGGGTTTATAGACAAGAGAATGAAGGTGAAACAATATATGTCTACTCTGGCTTCCCTATAGCAAGCAATCAGAGATTTTGTGTGTTTGTGTTTGCACGTATGCCCTCTGCTATCCTATTTGTCAGTTCAGTTTGTTATCTAGTTGCTCCAGAAGTTGAAAAGAAAATTAATTTTTAAGAAATTTTAAAATTGGAAGCAAATTTGAAACAGATTCCACCCATTTTTAGCTTCTAGAGCTTTTGAGTTTTAACTCAGGTTGTGTAGATCACTGTACTGTGGCTTTTTATACAACTTCCTGGGAAATAGAGTTCAACAATATAGTTTACAGGATAACATTTATTTTTCCAACCCTATTCCCTAACTCACTTCCTACCCCTGAAAAAAAAAATGATGTTTCCTTTCCCTAACCATTGTGGGAAATGTAATCTTTGCACATGTTCTCTCTACAGTCATTGTTCATGAAGTGGTCATGTCCCATGACTTTAGCAGTGATTGCTGTGACCCTTCAGTCTCTCGAAATAGGTGGGAGAGAAAGATTTGACTCTTAGACCTCTTTGTTTCAATACAGTTACTTTCCTTTTCCACATATTGCCCCAGGGCTCAGCATTTCTTCCTTATGTTCTGACCTCAGGGATCTTAACTGTGTCTTTTTCCCTTTGGACATTAGAGTTTTGAACAATGTAAACGGTGTCATTCTCTCTGACCCGATTTATCTATTTTCCCCCCTTTTTTCACCCACTTAATAGTATTTTGTTTTTTCCAATTACATATAAAGATATTTTTCAACATTCACTTTTAGGATTTTGAGTTCCAGATTTTTCTCCTTTCTCTTTAGCCCCTCCCAAGACAGCAAGCAAACTGACACAGGCTATACATGTACAATCATGTTAAACATACTTCCACATTATGTTGTGAAAATGAAGTCATATTGTGCAAGAAGAATCAGAACCAAAGGGAAAAAAGAGAGAAAATTGAATGCTTCCATCTTCATTTAGCCTTTATAGTTTTTTCTCTGGATGTGGATAGTGTTTTCCATCATGAGTCTTTGGGAGCTGTCTTAGATCATTGCATTGCTGAAAAGAGCTAAGTCTTATTAAAGTTGATCATCATACAATGTTTCTCTTAGCTGTGTACAATGTTCTCCTGGTTCTGCTCACTTCACTCAGCATCAGTTCATATAAATGTTTCCAGGGTTTTCTGAAATCTGCCTGTTCATCATCTCTTATAGCACAATAATCTTTCATTATGTTCATATAACACAAGTTATTTGGCCGTCCCCCCATTGATGGGCATCCTCTCAATTTCCAATTCTTGGCCACCACAAAAAGAACTGCTATAAATATTTTTGTATCTGAGAATCCTTTTCCTATTTTTGTGATCTCTTTGGGATACAGACCTAGTAGTGATATTGCTGGATCAAAGGGTATGTGCAGTTTTGTAGCCCTTAGGGCATAATTCTGATCAGATTTGTATTAAGAGGTTGCTTAGTGAGTATAGTCAAAGGAAGGGGAATTGGATGGCCTGAAGGGAAATTTTCCTCAAACTCTGAGAGCCTCTAGAGTCTTATCTACATTATCTGTATATGCCTGTTAAAATGAATAATATTCTTTACAACATGACTACATTTGCGTTTCAAAAGCAACCCTGTTCCTCACAGCTTTCAGTACTACTGGTGAGGGCAGCCCTTGCCCTGAACTTATTGTAGCTACCCTGTGGATATTCCAATTTCCAGTCTTCCCTTGAACCAGACTTTTTGACCAATTTTCTGAAGACTGTGCTGTTCATCTGCCATTTGGTCTATCTTTCATGATGTCAAAGTTTCCACAGTTAGAGCTTACCTTACATAATTTTTGTTTTGATTGGCAGCTCCTTGATGGGATTTAGGAGACACAATAGGCCATCCCAATAAGAAAAAGAATTAGGAATCATCTCTTAGGGCATCTGCTTTGGGGGAGGATTTCTTCTACATGTCCTGAGCATCATTTTCACATAGATTTGTGTTGACTTCTTTTAGAGGATTGGATTTTCTTCTTTGTCCTCAGATTCAGGGAATATGCCCCCTTCTCTATCTGCTTTTCAGTGGGAGGCTTATATGTTGTTGACATCTCTCATGGAGCTGAGATAATCTATTTTTAGATGATAAAAGTTTTATATATAATTAAAAGCAGTATTTTCCAGTAAGGGAACATAAGAATTGTGATGATGGTCAGGGGTCATCACTTGACCCAGGAAGAGGCAAGTGATTATGTTTGTGTGTGTGCATGTGCGTGTGTGTGTAAAAAGTGATACTGTATCATATATGTCATGTATAGTATGTATTTTTGATGTAATTCATTCCAAGTTTGGTAAATATTTGATAATGATGAGTAATGGACATCTTTCTTAATTCCTTCATGGTCGGTGAGTGTAAATGTAGGACGAATTTATAATCTCCATTTCCTACGGCATTTGACTGAAAGATAACTTCGCTTACTGGAGAAGGTGAGGGCTGAGGAGGACCACATTTGGACTGTTGTTTGGGAATCTATACAATTATGACCTGACTCACTGCTCATTCTGGTGACAGGTATAGAGAAAGGAGCAACCTTTTAAAAAAGAACTTGTATTTTACCGATTACAATAGCTTTGACATGCATGTGAAAAGTAGTAATATGTACCTAAACCCATGTGGGACAGATGAGCGTGGAAGATCACAACCAATCTGCACACGCTCCCACTCCTTATTATGTCCAGGCTGTTTGACCTATCATAGATAGGTGGTGGGAGTCAACAATTTCATGCCTTCTGATGAAACTGACGACCAATGTTTATTTGCCTCTCCACTGCCTTCTAAGGAGGAATGGAATAAACATTTATTAAACACCTACTGTATACCAGACACTGTGATAAGTGCTTTGCAAATGTTATCTCTTGGTCCTCATAACAACCTTAGCAAGTAGGTTCAGTTATTACCCCCATTTTATAATTGAAGAAAAGGAGACAGGCAGAGGGTTAGTGATTTTCTCAGGGTCACACAGCTAAAAAGACTCTGAAGCCAAATTTGTATTCAGGTCTCCTGACTCCAAGGCCAATATTCAGTGCACCTCCAGACTTTGCTATATGCCTTGCCTCTATACCCTGTAGTCCCCTGACAGTGTTATGAACCTTGTTATGTAACCCAAGAATCCCTGGGTCTTTCTGTATGTTCTAGAGCAGAACTTTTAAAAATATGCTTTGTCCCCAGATTAGAGTATGAGTTCTTTGAAGTCAGGGATTGTGTTCTTTTTCTCTTTGTATCTGTAGCATTTAGCACCATGCTTAGCAAAGTAAGCTGTTACTGAGCATTTTCCCATTTATTCATTTTGTGTGTGTGTGTGTGTGTGTGTGTGTATGTGTGTAGAATGGATTTATACACCATAGACATATATACATGCATATGTGTTCGATTTTTGTTTATTGGTTTGCATATTTTTTTAAACCCTTCACTATAACTGTAGCCTTTTCCTTCTTACCCAAGGATTGATAGCCCCGAAGTTTGTGACTACTTTATTAGATAGTAGATAATTCCAAAAGCTTGGATTTCCCTGAGTTGCCAAATTGAAAGCCACATTAAAATATGATGTCGCACCTACAACACTGAACTACCCTGTGGATAACTGAAAGTTGATCCTATAGGGTTGTTGAGGTATATCAAAAGGGGGCTACCCAGATGTTAGGGTCTAATTGGTTTTAGGTTTTTAAAACCTCTATGATTATTGACCAAGATTTTGGAAGAGCTATTGCCAAGCATTCTGAAGAATGAATGATCAGGAAAGTGTAATGTTCAGTCTTTGCATAATGAACTTTCAGAATCCATTTCTAAGATTTCAACCCAAATTTGTATTTCACCTAAGAATCTTTCCCTTGGAAGACTGATTCTTTGGTGACATAAAATCAAGCAATTGGGAGGTGGGTTGGGGTGACTGAGGACTCTGATCAACCTGGTAATTCCTCAGAGAATTAATGATTTATTAAAGAGAGATGAGGAAGAGAAGTCAAAGAGAAATCCTGGCAGCACCTTATGACTCCTGATGTAAGTAAGGTCTTGAGGCTTATTTCAGTTGCATGCGTGGCGTTTCTTTTCCATATTAAAGATGTATACATTCTTGCAACAATGAAATGAGAGGTGAGTGGCAGCCCCACTTATCAGGGGTCATGGCTTCCTGCCCCTCGGATCTTTTGAAATATTATTGAGTTCAGAAATAAGCAAAAAAAAAAATAGTCTCTGAGCTACAGAAACAGGCTACAAAAGTCGTGCATGAAAACCATGTATCCTTTCCTGTTTAACAGGCTTTAAACTCAGTGAGGACAGGGACTATGTCTTAGCTGTAAACAGCCTAGCACAGGGATCTCTGAACATCCCTTGAGTACTTCATAAATATTTGCTGAATGAATAAATGAAATGTCTTTTAGAACTCCCTCCCAGAACCTATTCTTCAACTTTCAGTCTTTTTATTCCATGCTCTCAGCATGATGACTATTTTCTCTAACAAGTATTGCCTGATGCTTCCAGCTGAAATATCTTTCTCCTCAGATATTCTGAGAGTACTTTTCTGGATCTTTTTCTTAATGCCTACACTGTATTATCCTAATCTGTGTATATGTCAGATCCTTTGTCCTAGCATTTCATGTATGTTCTCTCATTTGATCCTCACGGCAACTCTGAGAACGAAATTGTACAGTTATCTCCATTTTATAAATGGAGAAACTGAGACTGAGACAAGCTTAAGTGATTTCCCCAAGTTGACAAAAGCTAGTAAGTGTCTGAGATAGGATTTGAACTCAGGTCTTCCTAACTGCATCTAGTGCTCAATCCATTGTGTCACCCATCTCAATCAATCAATAAATGTTTACTAAGCACCTACTTTTTGCTAGGTTCAGTGCCTGGTGCAATGTTATGCATTTTACTACGAAAACTACTAAAATTGAAAAAAGGAATAACCAAAGTAGGGGGGTATCATAAAGTAATCATTTCTGTGGACTGCTTTGTTCTCCATCCGTGCCAGATACATAAGGGAGACTGAACTTTGACCTGCTTCATGTTATCCTTTCGAGAGCTTGATATATCACATCAAAGCTTTTCAAAGTCTGTACCAAAAAAAAAAAAAAAGAATGAATGAGGCTTTGAAATGGATTAAAGTTGCAAAAGAGTGGAGCCCATTGTGCTTGAGTTTGGGGGCTTAGATGGGAAAGTTAAGGCTATCATTTTGTAAAGTTCTGCGAGCTAATACACCTTCCCTGGAAGCAGGCCCTTTGCTTGTACATTGGAATATGTAGATACTCTGTGTCAAAGAGAAAAAACAAAATAAAATTTTTTCCTTTAGAGGTGGGAAAATATTTTCTGCAAACTCTGATAAATACAGGTGTATTCCATTTTACCTTACATGAGAAGCTCAACTTTTCCAATGCTTTGAACAGTGCATAACACATAGTAGATGCCTAAAAAAATGCTCATTGATTGACTGACTAAAAACAAATGATAGAAGCTTCATTTTACAGAAAGATTGACCACGGGTTCTGTGTTAAGTATCTGTTTCACGAAACTCTTGTGAAGTTTCTAGTGAGAGAATTACATAGAGTAGTTTGCAAATCTTGCAAGCCCTATGTAAATGCCAGTTATTTTTATGACCATTAAACTGCAAAGTGCTCTGTAATTGTTGATGATGATGACTGTTCCCATTTATACACTATAAAAATTAAAAGTGACATCAAAATTTTCAGGATCCTAATTTCAGAATGTAAACATTGGTTATTATAAATTCTTTGCTGATCTTTTTACTGTTCACTGTCATCACTCTGATGGTTCTTTATGTCTGTGTGTGTTTTTTATTTTTAGACCTCATCAGAAAGGCTTTACAACAAAGATTTGCGCACACAAAGAGTGATTATCAGAAGGTAATGTTCTTCTCACTCTCTCTGTGTCATTTGTGTTTTTCCAAATCGGTATGTGCTTTCTCTCACCTGAAATCAGAGCTGATCGTGTAAATGACTCATTACTTGATTTGTGTCTGATGCTCATTTCAACTTAACCTGTTGGTGGAAAAGTTGAGTTTATGGCCTTACAGAGTATTAGTCAAAGTTCCATTAGTGGAATATGTTACATTTTCCAAACTAATAAAATATTTTAAAAGTGGGACCTAAAAGCAAAACTTTGTTCAGAGTGGATTCATTTCAGATTGAAATTCCATAGGTATTGACTTGATTGACATTGCTTAGCAAGGTATAACCCCCATTCTCTGTAAGACTTGAGCCTCACAATGGATGCTTCTGTTCCTTTAATCTTGGGTTGATTGTTGGGTTTGGGAGCAGGGATGAGGGTGAGGAGTGCCAGAAATTTGTGTATCCTGAGTGGCAAGGTCCCCAGCCAGCTGTCATGTCTTGTTGGGTTCTTCTTTCTCTTTATGTGACTGTAAGTATGAGCACAATAGCAGAATGTCTCCTGGAGAAGGAAATGGCTCAGGTTGGTAGCTGACCTGGTACTTCTTGGAAGTCAGCAAGTTACTTTAACTAACAGAAGCATTGACTTATTTAGATGACTGGTGTGTCCCATGAGTGCAGGTATTCTAAAGCGACAACGCCCTGGAGGCCCCAAATGAGGCACGTTCTGTTGGTGAGCAGTGATATTCAGGAAAACACACACACTCAAACTCCTGGGAAAAGCTTACAGGATGCCTGGATTATGCAAAAAGAAGATTACTGAAGAGATAAATCAGATTCTCCCCAGGACGTTAAACCCCTTCCTGACAGTAAAGTGGGTTCATACTTAGGGAGGTATGCTTTTAGCTCTTTAAGGCCACTAGTTGTGTTTACATATCTCAAAAACATACATCCATACCAACCCCAACCCCTCTCCTCTGGAAAGAGAAAGACTGTTTTCCCCTTTAAAGAATGAATTGGTCTAGTAACTGCAGCTTGCAACGTAGTTTGACCCCAAGAAAAAGTATGTCTACCGGTTATAGCAACTGCATCTGGGTTGTAAGAGGATGCTTGGCACTGTCCCTAAGATTTCAGGGCAGGGGATCTTACCAGCTTTTTTGTATTATGAGTTCTTTTGGCAGCCTGGACCACCTTCTCAGAATAATATTTTTAAATGTATAAAATAAATAAGATTACTAGGGAAATGAGTTATATTGAAATGTAGTAATTAATTTTAAAGGAAATTCATGATCCTAAGTTAAATTAAGAACCCCTCTCTGGGATATAGTTCCAAAACCATGAAAATGACCCTGATGAGCCTTGGAGCCAAGAATTTAGGAAAAGACAGCAGTTAACTCCTGAGCTAGAAAATTGTGATGCACTTGGTTGGGTGGTAGAGCTCGGACTCTGCTTGCCTTAAGGAGACTCAGTGCCCAACTCCTTCCTAGTCTACCCCCAAATGGATCAGAAACAGAAAGAAGGTATGTTAGCAGCAAAACATCTGAGCTGAGAGAAGGTATGGAACTAGATCATTTGCCAGAAAACTCCATGAATAGGATCATAGGAAGATTTCACTTCATTTGGGAGAATGTCTTTTTGTATTATTAACCTTACCCAAGTGTGGTCTGGTTATAAAGAGGGCCAGATTTGGAGTCAAAAAGCTTATGTTTGAACCCTTTGGGCAAGTCCCTTCCCTTCATGGGCCTCAGTTTCCTTAACTGTAAAATGAGGTTAGAGAAGATGTACTCTATATTTCTGGAACCTGTGACTTAACATAAGGATTGAGTTTGGGACTGGTGCTGTGGGTAGAGGGGACTTACCCAGAAGCAAACAATTCCCTCTGCCAATGTAATCATTCACCTTCTTTCCAATTTGTAATCTTAGAGTTACCTAGATGTTAAGTGACTGACTCAGAGACACAGCCACAGTGTGTCAGAGGTAGGATGTGATTGACTTTGAGGTCTGGTCTCCATTCACTACACCATGGTGGCATTCATGATTTAACATACATTCATACCTGCCTACATACATGTAATAATGGTCCTTAAAAAAAAATCACTGCCACTTCCAAATAGCCTTCCCCCATATAGCTCCTCTTCTATACCAGAAAATAGCTTTAAGAAAATAAACTGACACATTTTCTGCTTTTTCATCTAAGGCCTTCAATAGAAGGTAAATACATGCCATTAGCAGTCTTCTGGAATCAAGATTAATTATTATATCTGAAGCTACATGAATTAATGCATGACCCAACATTCCAAAATGTGACTTACATTTTCTTTTAAATAATTTTCCTCCTGTCCTGGGTTGTAGGGTCAAGGGCTCTTTGAGGGCCATCTTCCACCTTTTCCTGTCTGTCCCTGCTAAATGTGCAAAGTAAATGAACAAGTAACCCTTCCTTCTCCATTCCCCTTAATCGTAGCTAGGATAACTTGAGAGTCCTTTCCACCTGACCTTGTACCTTATATTGTACTGTTCCTGTCACAAATAATCTGATTAACTTATCTCAGCTTATGGATCAAGGTGGAGTTTGTTGTCTCAGAGGATGATTCATTCTGTACTCATGCTTAAGAAATTTTAAAGACCCTTTAAAGCCATAAAGGCTTTAAGAAAGTCACATTTTTAGGGAAGAAGAGAGACATCTCTTGTAACCATGATCACAAAAGGTCCACATGGTTCCATCTAGGAAACTTGCCCCCAACAAATATTATGGTTGTAAGAAAGGCAGAGTCATGGAGTAGATAGATATCCAGCCTTAGATTCAGGCAAGCTACTCTAATATCTTTGCCAAGAATGCCCCAAATGTGGTCATGAAAAGTTGGAAGAATTGGGAGAAGTTTCCTCATGGAGAATTCCCAGAATCACTTAAGTAATAGGTCTCTACTTCGAAAAATATTACGACTGTAAAATAGACTTGATTTTTTTTTAAAAACGAGAGATGGACAAATTTAAGCTTCCAAATGAACAGTGGTTACTTTTGGAGGTTAGATACTTATTTCAGAGTTGTTGTCACTATTCAACAGATTAGATCAGATTAGATAAAGTATTTATTAAGCATTTGCTTCATGCCAGACAGCTGTGCTAAGTTGAAAATATAAGAAAAAAGAAAACCCTTCAAGGAACTTATATTCTAATGGAGTAAGGCAACAAAAACATAGCAGCTGGAAATTGGAGTTGAGGGAGACCCAAACAGGGCATGATGGAAAAGTAGCCCAGAATTTGAGACTTGAGCCTGTAAGCATGACTGACATATGTATACTTTCTCAAATGAAGGTGTAGGCAGGAACCTACCAGTCAGAGCAGGTAGTCTTAAGAGTGGAGTGATGGAGAGGCATCAGTGTGTGTGACAGAGGACCTTTGGGTAGGGACAGAAAAGCACAGCCTGTTTACTCTAAATGCTGTTTTCCAGCATGAATGTTCTTCTTAGTGACTAGATTGAGTTTTACTTACCTTTGATAACCCCTGAAGTTATCCAAAAGTTCCTGCTTCAGTCTCCAAAAGGACCTTCCATTGAGGCAGCTAGCAAACTTTTTTAGCAGGGCAGTCTATGCCACTGGAATAAGTATATTGGGCAACTAGTTGACACAGTAGATAGAGCACGAAGTCTGGAGTCAGGAGGATCTGAGCTCAAAGCTGGCCTCAAATACTTACTAGCTGTATGACCCTGGGTAAGTCCCTTAACCCTGTTTGCCTCAGTTCCTCCTCTGTAAAATGAATTAGAGAAGGAACTGACAAACCACTCTAGTATCTCAGCCAAGAAAACCCCAAATGGGGTCACGAAGAGTGAGACATGTCTGAACTACAACAGTTCTCAAGCCAGGGACGGCATTCACTGGTTTTTCTTTATTCAAGTTCAGTATCATTACCTTGTAGTCAAAACCTGGATGTGTTACAAAAACGAAATGTGTCAACTTTTGGATTTCGTTGGCAAATCCTCAGATAACTGTCCTTTAGCTAGAATGACTAAATTACGAGAGTATCAGAGGTCCAAGGTGAGTGCTGGCTTCTTCTTCATTTTCATTCTGTTGATCATTTTTATCCAAAATCTTGAGTTACTTTAGTTCCCAGTTCATCACTGAGTATAAGAGCTTTGCATGGTCAAGTTAAGCCCTTCTATCGTGTATTTCCGTTCATCTGTTCACCTTTATTATATTTTCCTAGACCTGTGTTTAATACTTAAACTTTTCGTTCATTTAATCACTTTGTTACTTTTTTCCTGAAGATTTTTTTGGACCAGGTTGGGATCTTATTTGAGTTTCCTACCACTGCCTTTAATTAAATCCTTTTGTCCTTGATGTGCTTCTTTCATATTCATCACAATTGTAATTGGTTTTCTAATGATTGATTATTTGTATAAGGTAAGTCAGCTTAATTGTTCTAGTATCCCAGGTGATGATGATCCATTCTGCCCTTTGACATACACCTCCACCTTCCACTGGGAACAACATATTCAAGGCTTCCATAAATGACAAAGAATGTGCACAATCTTTGGTGCACTCAGACTGATGTAGACCTCTGGAAATGTTTATTAAGTGGCCAGATTTTTGGAATTGCTAATTCTCTGAGCAACTATTGAGTGCCCACTGTGGGCTTAATCCAGCATTGCTTTTGGTGCTGTGGAGGAATCAAAGACATCTCAAGTTAGGATTCCCAGCTTCTAGGTGTCATGTCCATAAACCCTGAAGGAGAAGTCCCAAGTCAGACCACTGCTTCAGGGTTAATGTTGTTCTTTTATATGTTCAAACAGTTTAAACAAAAAATAAAAATCCTCAAAAGGGGTTGCTTGGTTCAGTTGACAAAAACAGCTTGTTTTGCTAAGTTATAGCTATTGTTTGCAGATGCTGCTTTTCAAACTTTAGGCTTTCTCTTGAAAGCTTTATGTGGCTACCTGGAAACTGGACAGAGCAGGCACTCTACACCAGGATGCAGAAGACATCTTGTACACTGTGCTGTCATCCCAGGAGATATGACCCACTTCATCACTTGATTTGCTTGCCTCTTGGCATTTCCTTAATTCCATAGCCCATTGCTCATTCTGTAATTCAAATGAGAGCATACCAGGAGTTTAGCTATCTTAACCAAGTTTCAGTAATATTGCAAACATTGTCCTTCTCAGTCTTCCAAGGCCTGAAGCCTGGGGAAGACATAGCCAGGGTGTTCCTTGCTTTCCTCTTCAGCTCATGTTTTTTGGCTTCTGTAACCATTATCACCCTGCTGGACTAAGAACAAAGTTCTACTTTTTGTGTCTATTTTTCTATCCCCTAAAGACCCTCTTCCAAGACAACCTATCACCTCCTATTTTTTCAGAGGAATAGAAAATTGAAGAGGTAAAAGATTTTTCTATTTTGACAAAATGAGGTGGAGATGGTACTAAATTCTTAAAGGTTCTACCAGAGCACAAGCTCTGAAAGGTCCCACCAGGTTTGAGAAGTCTGGATTACAAGCCTGATGATAGAATGATTGAGTTTATTGACAAAGGCTAAACCTGATTAAAGTTCAGAGACATTTTTCACCAGGTCACTAACAAAGCAATGAATTTTTGGGTTGTAGAAACTGTTGTAGAATATCTACTGTGTCTTAGAAGGGCTGCCCTCCAAATTGGTGGGAAGGGGATAGTCTCACTCCTCATGGTCATAATTGCTTTAAATGCTAGTGAAGATGGATTTCCATTAGGCAGTTTTAATTGGTTCTTTGTGTTCCAGGCATATGGCACCTCCATATCCTGTCTTGTTGCTTTTCACTATAGCTGTCCCCCATCCCTGGAATGCTCTTCCTCTTCAATCCTACTCCCTGGCCTCCTTCAAGACTCAACTTGGATCCCAGCTTCGTCAAAGGGCCTTTCCTAATCACCCTAGTGTCTTGCCTTTGAGAATACCTTCCATTTATGTTGTATATATCTTGTGTGTTTGTAATTTTTCATGTTTTCTTCCCTCATTAGAAAGTTAGCTCCTTAAGGGCAGAAACTGTGCTTTTTTCTTTCTTTGTATCTCAGTTCTTAGCACAATGCCTGGCACATGGTAAGTGTTTAATAAATCCCTGTTGATGATGATGCAATCTGCAGATCCCTAAGGAGTCAGTGGATAGATTTGATTTTAAGAATGTCCATAAATTTGAATATTAAAACATTATACCTTTATTTCTATATAATTGATTTTCATCAAAACTTTTCGTATTATATGTATTTAAAAGCATGATTCTGAGAATGTGTCCATAGGCTTCACAAACTCCCAATTTCATACACACATCACAAAATAAGATTAAGAAAGTCTTTATTTACAGTCTATAATAACTATCCCTGCAAAGTCTAGCCTGTGGCAGAAAATCACTTAATGATAGCATTAAGAGAAATTAAAACCCAAATACAAATACCACAAGCATGAATACTTTTAAAGATTTGTAACTTCATTATTGTAGACTCCATTCCTTCTGACATATTGCACCATATTCCATTTCTTTAACATGATTTTATGAGTTACCATGGCCAAAAAAATTTATTAACCTAGCGGCCAATTTTCTGGTGATGAATTTCTGAATTTTGTAAGGCTGGTGCTTGGATAAACTACCCTTACTAGGCCCATTCTGGAATCCCATCTGCTTGGGAGTTCCCTGGAGGGTCTGTGCTCTCTGCTGACAAAGTTTTTGAGAGCTCAGTATGTAAAAATTCCACACAATGATTAGAATTAGAAATTAGAATTGGGTTTGAGTGGGGGAAGAAAAGACCATATCAATAGAGAAAAAGGCATTGTATTTTTCTGCTTTCCTCTTTTTTGTGTCTATCAATTATACCTTTTGTTCAAGATAACTCAGTTTTAGTTAGGCATTAACTATTCCCATGATTTTTCATTTGTGTTTTTTTGTTTTGTTTTGTTTTTTGCTGCACGCTTCATCTGCTTTGGCTTCCACAGCCAGAATTTATTGTCTTGATGCTGAAGGTAATTGACTCTATCGCTATTTCTATTATTCTACGTTGTACTTTAACTAAAAGCAGCCAATGGTGATACTTTTGCCAAGGTGTCCTATGATGTTGTCTGTCTTGTGATGATTGCAGCAGGATATGCATGGTTTCTATTTTATCTTGGTATCTTCTCCATTGTCTACCATGCTTAAACCTTTCTTTTCATTTCAAACTTTGTGAATTCATCTATTTATGTATGTATGTATGTATGTATATTATGTGCTTATGTATGTATTATTATATCTGTAGTTTTGTCATATGTACAATATTAGAAATAAACTGTTCCCTTTGAAGTTTAAGTTTTTTCATTGTATTAAGAAATGACTATTTTTAAGAGCCATTGGAATAAAGTGAAAAATATATGTGTGTGTGTATATATGCACACACACAGGCACACAGTGACTGGTTTCCAATGGAAGGCTTTATTAGAAAAAAAACAAACTAAAATCTCACACAAAAATCCACCTCCTTTTCGTTTCCCTGCTGCAGAAAACATTGTTACATTGAGTTGTCCATCAAATGCATGCTACAAATTTCCTCTTATGTAAATGTATTGCTTTGAGCAAATACAAGTAATTGTATGCCTGGACTTCAAGAATGAGATGAATTTTTTGAATTTAGTTACTTTCTCTTCATGCTATATTTTGGAATCCTGTTCTCTGGGTTTAAGGCAAAATGAGTTTGGGCTCAGGGAAGATATTATTGAGTCATGCAAAATATATTTCCATATTAGCTATGCTTAAAAAAAGGAAGAAAGTGAGAAAATATGCTTCATTTTCATAGAGTTCTTCAATTTTCTCAATGATTTCTGTTTTAACCTCTCTGAGTGGCCATTTTTTGTTTGCCATTTAAAAATTCTCCATTCCCTTTTTTGAATCCATTTGTACCGTCCCTTGGTTTAATACATTCTTAAGTTTGCTACCCATTGTGGGAAGTAATGTTTTCCTTTATTTTTGTTAACCTAAACATCTCAGGAAGTCTCAAAAACAAGACCAGCCCTCACCCAATATGTGAAGTCAAACCATTGGTTGCTTTGGATTTGGAATTATGCATTCTGACCTCTGCTAAGTTCAGAGGTAGCAGAAGTCACCAAAAACTTCCAGTCTCTTTTGTCCCCTTTGCCATCTTATTAGACAACTCATTTCTTTGCTCTCTTATGATTTTGAAAAAGAAAAAAAAAAGAATCGAGAATGGGATGGTCAAATAGTGGTCTATGAAATGAGAACCGTGGGGCATGCCTAACACCTCCTGTGCCTTCTGTTTGACTGCCAGATCGCCCACTATGAAATCGGCTTTATTGTGTTGGCCGCCCTGGGACTCCTGTTTGTTGTGCTCTTGCCCCTTGTTGGGCTGTGCTTCTGCATGTGCCGTTGCTGCAACAACTGTGGTGGGGAGATGCACCAGAGACAGAAGAAGAATGGTGACTGTCGCCGGCGCAGCTTTGCCACATCACTCTTTGTGATTTCCTTGATCATGAGGCAAGTAAGACAATGTGCAGCTCTCCCTCTTGTATATTCTTCTGTGGAATTGGTGCCCCTGATTCTGAAGAGTGTTTAGAAATCTTAAAAATTAAATGAAATGAGTTCTGATGTCAATCTTGAACACTGGACTCAGAGCCAGGTGAAACCTGGGTTCAAATCTTCTCTTGGATGCTCATTTGGTGTTCGACTGTAGTCAAGTCATTTAACCTTTCTGAACCTGTTTCTTCCCTGCAAAATGGGATAATTCTGTAATTCCTCACAGGGTTGTCTGTGAGGAACTGGTGAGATAAAATATTCAAAATGCTTTTCTTATCTTAAATGACTTTATCATTGTCAGTTGTATTCAGGTTCCTTGAAAGTTACAGAGGGGCTTAGTGGGGCACTAGTCTCTTTCTATAATGAGTGTTTGTACCTTCCATCTTTGGAAACTCATAGAATCTTGACATTGAAAGGGACCTTAGAAACTATTTAGATCTAGTCTTCTGCCTCTTGGTAAACATGTTGGAAAAGTTGCTATCATTCATCTGATTGACTACTTGAAGTGATGGGGAACTCATTGACTTAAGATGTATGGCATTGCATTTGAGGATAAGAGTTCTCTTTCACAGAATCATAGATTTTAGAATTATTGGAAACCTTCTTACATGGAGCCAAGATCTTCTGTCAACTAATTTCCATCCACTGGTCCTGTTTGATCCAAGTTTAATGATAATTTTCTTCATGATAATGGAATTTTTTTTTTATGGTACATAGCTAGAAGTAGTTACCCAGACATTTAATAATGATGATTTTGATTTAAAACCAAAAGTGAGTGTTGGATATGGTTATGACATGGAAGATCTTGAAGGAATTTAGGCTGACTCATTGATTTATGGCACAGAAATATACCAAAGTGTCTACTACTATTTTTTTCTAATGTTTTTTTTTTCTCTCTATGATGTATTCAGTCATAAACATGCTGTTTTAGGCTAGTGGAATTTGCTTCAGCCCAAATGAAGTTTCTCAGTGAATACAGTTGCATAGACTACTGAAAGGCCACAGCTTTGGATACAAGGTTTGACAGTCAGCTCCTTGTTCGTTTGATTTCTTATTTTTATAAGTAATGTTTTTGTTTCATCTTAATAAATATCGTTTTCTCACTACTAGTATACAGGCTTAGCTCAGAGATATAACAGATTGCCTCATCTCCCTCCTTTCTTTTCTATGTCTCCATTTATATAATATATATGTATCTGTAGCCCACCTATATCCACCTGCCTATCTGCCTATCCATCTATCTGTCTATCAAGAGTCTTACGAGCTATAACAACAGGTTGTACCCACACTTAGAATCATAGCATTTATAACTGGAAGGACCTTCTGCTCCTTCATCAAGTATCTCTCTTTATAAACAAACCAAAGGACAGTCCTGTTGTGCAAGATGATAACAGCCTGTGGTTATGTTTATTAAGCCCCACTTTGGGGGACAGTATCATCAATGCAATTTCATTAGTATTTCTTAAGTATCTACTATATATGTACCTAGCTCTTTGCCAGACCTGCTCTCAGAACTTTTCTTCCTGGTGTGGATGTACACTAGTACAATTCTTGAAACGTTTTTTATTTATTTACTGTGTCCTAAATTGTAGAGATACAAGTACAAGGAACAAAACAAATCCCTGCTTCCAAGGAGCTCACATCAATGATGAGACCTGTCTGCCTATTGCTGGTCCTGGCTCTGTGTACTCTTGGGGAGGGCAGAGAGGCGATGAGTGAGGGCACACCTGGTATTAGAGAGGGTCATCAGGGATGCGGCATCTTCTGGAGGGGCTCATTCAGATTTTCATGATTAGAAGGAATTGGACAGGAAGAGCACTCATACAAATGGCAGTTTGTTAATAATAGAATGACATTTGAGTATACAAATGGAAGGGGAAGCAGGATATGGGTACTGGTGGGGTAAGATTGAGAAAATTGGGCTGAAGGCACAAATCATAGTAGTAGGGGAAGGAAATATTTACCCAGGGAGCTTTAAATGCTCAACCACAGAGATTCAAAGAGAAGAAATATAAAGATTTGCTAGCCATAGGACGATAGACACCTTCTCAAATCAAGTATTCATTGTATTTCCTCTCTTTCTTTAAAGCAGCTATGGTCCTGGGTTGGTCTTTATAGTCAGATGGTGAGAGACCTTGTATCAGTGGCTCTTCTTGATTGTGAAAGACTGAATTCTAGTTAATTTGCACATCCTCCTCATCAGGAAAGGCAGCTGAACTCTGCTGATGTTTTCTTTGGGTGTCATAGTAGCGGAAGGGAGTAGGGGACAATAACTTACTCGTTCTAAGGAGTGGGGGTTCCACATATTTTGGTGGTGAGGTTTGAGCCAGGTAGCCAGACCTGGGGTAGAGTGACACTTTGTGGCAGTAGTGTGGAGGTGATGAGGCAAGGGCCTTAGAGAGAGTAGGAGAGTGAGCCGCTGGGGAATCTTCTCACAGTTCAGGATGACCCTGTTAGCTCTGTTAGCTTCCCTTCTGTTGGATTTAGGGAAGCCAGGAGCCTCACTTGCTGTTCTGTCATGCTGGCTGACTAAGAGGGTCATTTTTCCCAGGTTCACTCAGCTAGTAAATGTTAGAAGTAGGAATCGAAATTAGTTCTTCCTGACTCCAAATTCATCACCCTATGTACTGAGCCTTAGATGAGAAATGATAACCCTTGCCCTGAAATAGGATGTACATGTAAATATATGTAAATAAGTGTTGCATAGGTTAGAATGTAATGGGAGCAGGAAAGAGATCCAAACATAATGCTTTAGGAGAGTTTGAGGATGAAGAGGGTATTTCTAGTTGAGAGGACCAAAGAAAGTTCCATAATGGAGTTTTTACTTGAATATAGATATACATACATACATGCACATATATATGTATGTATATATGTATATGTATCTAGTCTTACTAATGGTGTGGCACAAGTTACACTGAGCATTGAGTCTAGAAGGAAAAATGTCATTTAGGAAATGAAAAAAAATGTTTCTCTTTGCATTTCTTTATAAAAATAACTTAGCTATCATTTGCATCAGTGTTCCTCATATGAAATGCAGAATCTTATTTAAAAATGGGAGCCAAGATGGTGGATTAGAGGCAAACCAACTGAGCTCTCTGAATATTGCCCTCAAACAACTTTTTTAAAATGCTTCAGATCAATTTTTGGAATGGCAGAATCAACCAAAGGTCAGGGTGAGGCATTTTTCTGGACTAAGAAAACTCAGGAGGTTAGGAAGAGAAGTTGGTGGCACTGAGCAGAAGCCTGTCCAGAGATCACATGTGCCATGGTAGTAACTTAAGGAACTCTTATCCCAGAGATGGTAAGGGGATCAAACAACTGATCAAAAAAAAAGATTACAAGGTGTCCTTCGCTGGCCCTGGGTACACCTGGCACCGATTGACAACTCTTGCCCATCTGTACTTCTGGGTTGTAGTTCCAGGGTGGAGAGGAGTGTTGGAGGTCGATCACAAGGGAACCCAGGGACCCTGTTGACAATTTCAAAGCAAAGATGAGTGAGTACTTGTGGTTGCAAGGGACCACATGCCCTTCCTGGTTAAAGACTAGAGCACAAACCAGAAGTGCAGTGACCATACCTTTCCAGCATCACACCACCTTGGAAGCAACAAAAACTTGCAGCAGCAAACAACGCCCCACTCCCGCCCCAACTAGGTCTGATGATGAAAGTATAAAAATGTCTGCAGTTTGAGAGAGTTCTTCCTGACCTCCAAGTGAGTAGACCCCAACTTTAGCATAAAATTAAAAATCAAGAAATAGGCTGAAAAAATGAACAAACAACCCAAAAAAAAAAGATTTGATCATTAAAAGCTCTCACAGTGAGAACCAAAACAGAAAACCAGAAGACAGCAATGTAAAAACTATTACAAGGAAAACTTCAAAGAAAAATACTAATTGTGGATCCAGTCCCAACAAGAATTCCTGAAAGAATTAAAATAATGACTGGTAGAGGAAAAAAATGAGAAAAGAAATGAAAGTGATGAAAGAAAATTATGAAAAGAGAATTAATAGATCATTTTTTAAAAAGACACAAAATATTGAAGAACATAATACCTTAAAAAAGAGCGTTTGCCTACTGGTAAAAGAGTCACAAAAATTCACTAAAGAAAAGGTCTCCTTTAAAAGCAGAATAGGTCAAATGAAAAAGGAAGTACAAAAATTCACTGAAGAAAAGAACTCCTTAATAAAACGAAATTGGCTGAGTAGGAAAAAAAAGGTACAGAATTTCACTGAAGAAAGTAATTCTTTAAAAATTAGGATTGGACAAGTGGAAGCTAATGACTCCATGAGACATCAAGAAACGGTAAAACAAAGTCAAAAGAATTGGGACAAAAATAGAAGAATATGTGAAAGGAAAACTACTCCAAGACAGCAAAAATAGAAATTGAATTCACTGATAGATAACCTCTTAAAAGTAATCCCAAAATGAAACTCCCAGGAATATTATAGCCAAGTTCCAGAGGTCCCAGGTCAAAGAGAAAAATACTTCAAGCAGGCAAAAAATAACAATTCATATATTAGGATCAGGATCGTATATTATATCATATCGTATATTACAGTCAGGATCACGCAAGATTTAGCAGTTTCCGTGTTAAAGCATAGGAGAGTTTGAAATAAAATGCTATGAAGGGCAAAAGGACATGGGAGTACAACTAAGAATCATCTACCTGGTAAATCTGAGTTATAATCCTTCAGGAGAAAAAATGGTTATTCAGTGAAAAAAATGATTATTCAGTGAAATAGAGCACTTTTAAGCATTCCTGATGAAAAGACCAGAGTGGGGTAGAAAATTTGATATTCAGATACAAGACTCAAGAAATACAGAAAGGTAAATACAAATCGAATTATGTGTAGAATAATTTTACACACACACATGCTTATTTGTATCTAATGGCAGCCATATCTAGAGTGGGAGTGGGAGAGAAGAGGAGAAAAACAAAATTTACATTTGAAGGGAATAGCAAGTTGTATATAGTAGATTTACGGTTTCATATGCAATCATTTTTTTTATTGTACTGTGTTATGGAAATGCTTGTTTTATTTCATAAATTAAGCATCAAGTTTATAAAAGGTCAATATGAAAGTAATTATAAGGGACTCAATAGTGTTAAAATGTTTACGTTTCTGCATGGGAAGTTGATACATGTAACTCCTAAGAACTTAATCATTGTTAAGGTAGCTAAAAGGAGTTCACATTAGACAGAGGGCATGGGTGTGAGTCGATTAGATGGAGTGATCTCAAAAAAAGAAATAAAGGGATGAGAAAAAGGGGGAAGAGAGAGACAAGTCAAGGGAAATTTCTCACATGAAAAAAGGTATGCAAGGAAGATCTTTTAGAAGTAGAGGGGACAATGCTTGAACATCACTGTTGTCTGTATTGGTAGAAAGAAGGAAGAAAAAATGTGAGCGTGTGTGTGTGTATGTGTGTAATATATAGTACACTTAGTTGTGTATAGAAATGTAACTAGGGAGGCAGTAATTACAAGCAAAATGTATTTCATGAGGGACAGGATGAAAAGAAAGAAGAAATAGAAGAAAATGGGATAGCGGGAATGCACGGTAATCATAACTGTAAATGTGAATGGGATGAGGTCACCCATGCAGTGGAAGTAGGTAACAGAATGAATTAGAAACCAGAATCCAACGATATGTTGTGTTTATAAGAGTCATATTTGAAATAGAAAGATACAGAGTTTATATAAAAGTCTGGATCAGAATCTGATATATTTCATCTGAACTAAAAAAAAAGGCAGCGATCATGATCTCCGAAAAAGCAAAAGCAAAAATAAATCTAATTAAAAGAGATAGAGAAACTACATTTTAATAAAAGGTAACATAGTCACTGAATATCAGAATTTTTATAGCATGTTTCTCTGATAAAAATCTTATTTCTGAAATATATATTGAGTATAGAACTAAGTCAAATTGGT
>CM053772.1:213404359-213470506 GCA_028658325.1 Potorous gilbertii
TAAAATCTTAATTTTAAGGAAGTGATTGTAGAACATTTATAAATAAATAAAATAAAAAAATTTTTAAAAAAAGTAAAAGAAAAGATGGACAGCTCTGAACACAACGTGTATATTACGTAGGCTTTCTTGAAAAGGAAATTTATTGCTGTATATTTGTAATCCTCTTAATGTTCTGCTGTGCACATGGCAATACTTTTTTTCTTTTCTCATTTTGTATTTAAGTTTATGTTTCTTTTTCTTTTCTTAATTGTGTATTCAAGTTTTAGTATTTAAATTTAAAATAATTTTAAAAAGAGAAAAAAAAGAAGGAAAATAGACATGCAAAGTAAAGTAACTTTGGCCAGATAAGAAATACAGAGCTATGTACATGTTGGGACCCTCCCTCCGCCACCTTCAAGTATGAATAAGGCCTGTTTTATTGTTTGTTTGGATTTTCAGATTTCATCTTTGTTCCACCTTTGTACAGTATAGTGTTTGGTACAAAACATAGCAGGAAATTTAATGTGCTCATAGAATGGAATGAGATTGAGAATTAGGAACCATGGGTTCTGGTTCTAGGTCTTCCTTGACAGCTGGTGGGCTGTGTAACAGTACCCCTCTTACCCCCGTTATTCTCTGTGGGTCTCAAGTTCCTCATCTTTAAAATGAGGAGTTCAGGCTGAATGGCATTTTAGATCCCTTACAACCAATGGTATGCCAAGACCACCTCATACTAAATTAAATTTTCAGTTGGATTGTTTGCACCTCAGAAATCAGCAAATGCTAAACGTCATGGCTTAATTGTTATTTTGTTGATTGTCTAGACTTAATGGCAAAAATGTTAATAATGCATATTAAACATAAAAATTCCATGTATACATTTTTTGGAGAGCCCCCTTTCCTCCCTCCTTCTCTAAACCACCCCCCAAACAAAACCCATGATCTGTAAAATGGAAGGAATAACATTTGTGTCACCTACCAATTCTAGGTGGTTTTAAACAAAGTGACTTGTAAAACGTTAATGTATTAAGAATGTGAATGCTTATTACTCATTTGAGTAAGTCATTCACACTGGGCTTCACTTTCTTTTGTTTTTAAAATAAAAATGAAAGTCAGTGTAATGTGGCAGATGATGGGCTAGCATTGAAGACAAGAAAACCTGGTTTTGGATTCCAATATTTAAGACAAATACTCACTGTGATCATGGGGCAGCCTCTTAGTGTCACGATCAATGCTGTAAGACTCCAAATTATAGTTCAACTACCGGTTTACATTGGTGCATTTCTATACCAAGAGATCCCCACCATGAAGAAAAACAGATCTGGAAAAAATGTTTAAATAAAAATAATAGCCTTTTGAGCCCTAAAAATTCTGCCTCTGTGATATGTGAATTAGTCATTTCTCTACACACTCACAGAAATATGTTTAGGAGGATTTTGACTTTATCCCACTCAAAGAAGTATTTCAGTGACTTGGTTTATTTCCTAGAGGGGACAATACTTTTTTTACTTAACAAAGCTTTCTCTTTAAAAGTTCAGAATTCTTACCTCACTCCATTATCTGATTCAGCAATACGATATGAAACCTAGGTGCAAGGTCCTTCATCATAAATTACATTTAAAATAAAATGATTGCTAATTTCATTGTGAAATTTCGGTAGAATTTTTCTTTTTCCTTTCTTTTTAAAAATGAGCAGGTACTGGGGAAGAAATATTTTTACGCTGGGGAATCTTCTATTTTTCCCTTTGTTGATTTGAGGCCTTTTCCATCTGCAGATGTGGAGAGAGCATGAATTCCATCAGAATGGTATGGCTAACATCTGTTCATATCATCTGTCTAGCCATCACTTGAAGATGGAATATCTTCCCTTTGCTGAGTTGACAGTTTAAACAGATGCACTTCTTTATTGTATTCTAGAATATGTCAAGTTCTCCTTCACTTTTCTCCTGCCCCTTGTTTGCTTACACTTTCATCACTGCAGTTTTACGGAGCTTTCATAAGGTGATGAAAAACCAGATATTCCCCTTGACTTGTCCAAGTTACTAAGCTGAATGAGATTTCCAGATTTGAGTCAAGTAAATGAGTTTGGTAACTCAGCATCAGTGAAATGTGATCTTAGTGCTTCTCAGAAAACTGAGTTCATTCTTGAGAGGATGTAATTATTGATTCCTGCTTTGGTGAACACAACCCCTTAGGTATAGAGAAAGAGCAGCCCTAAAAATTGAAAAACTTTTGTGAACTTGGCTTCAAGGATTAGTTGTTTGGGGATGGGGGGAGGTAAAGAGAAAAAGGGAGAGGGGAAGAGAGAGGGAGGGAGAGAGAGAGAGAGAGCTCGGGGAGAGAGAAAGAGGAAGGGAGGGAGAGAGAGAGAACCTATACAGATAAATATCTCATTTTTTCACTTATATCCTCAGTGCTAAGTACATAGTACTTAATATATACTTTAAAATTCATTCATTAATACAGAGATTTACTTATGGGTATGAATATAGATATCTCTTTCAGCATAGAGATAGACATAGATATTGTATGTCACTTTACTAATGTGGTGAAATTATATAGTTGATAGTGTACACACACACACACACACACACACACACTCACACGGTTTCTTCTGATCAGATAGGAGCCTGAAGTTTTCCTTTATTATTTCTGCAAATTGCTTAGTCAGGTGATTCATTCAAAGTCATTCTCACTTCTGTCAGATATGTGGGTTTCATTATTCATAATCCTGGCATTCAGATCCTCAGATTGTAAACAAGCCTTTGTTCAAAGTGATTTTCTTTATTGAATGGTTAATTTGAGGAAACCGAATCTGACTTTCATTTCTTGCTTTTTTTTAATGAAGTAAATTTTCCCAAAGTGAGGGATCCCTTTGAAGGGATTCTTTTCAACACTGTCTCTTATTTTCTAAGTCCTCTGACAAAGGACCTCATGGTTTTTGGGTAGACAATGTGAAATAAGTTTTCCAGTCAAGAGTGAGTTGACTGTGTCAGTGATGCATTGTGGTTTAGTGGATAGATAGAAGGCTTGGGTTCAAGGCCTACTTCTGGCTTGGCTCTCTTGTGATCCTGGCCAGATTAACTTCTCAGCGTTCCAGGCAGCTCTCCTGCATCTGTCAGTTGCAGAGAAGGTGTTGACGTATATGTATAGGAGTTGTCTCATTCAAGAATTTCCTGTACTAATGGAATGATGACTCTTATCCCCATCCCCATGGAGTTTAGGAATAAAGTTGCTCTCAAATTATTTTTAATGTTTGGACTTTTAAAAAAAATTTGAGTGGTGCCTTTTGCTTTTTACATAACAGGCATTTCTGGATAAAAGGCCACAATGGCTCTTCCCTTTGCCCCTCTACCCCAAACTGAATCCTTATAATAAGAGGGTAAAAAAGTTAAACAAAAACATATCCTGTAGAAGGACTACGTGACAACATATACAACATGTGATGCCTTTGCTTTGCTGAGAGAAGGGAGGTATTTTTAATTAGCTTTTTCTTTTTGGGGCCAAAATTACTCATTATAATTATACAGAGGTTAGTTTCCTTCCTGAATTCTTTTGGTTTACATTTCTCTTGTCATTGTGTATATTTTTCTGCTTATTTCACTGTGAATTAGTTTGAGATTTTTCATGTCATGAATGCCTCCCCTTTCTCCTTCCTCCCCCACCTTGACAGCCTGGTAAAGTCCACCGACCCCCTTTCTAAGAAAAATGTTTTTAAATGCACAAAATAAAATACATGGGAATTAAAAAGAAACCAATTATAGTTGACAAAACTTTAAGAACCCCTAGTAAGGCAGCTGGGCAGCTAGGTGCTACAGTGCATAGAGTGCCAGGCTTGGAGTCAGGAAGATCTGAGTTCAGATCCATTCTCAGACAATTACTAGCTTTGTGCAGATATATATATGTGGGCAACTGCTAGGTGGTATAGTGGATAGAGTGCTGTGCCTGGACTCTGGAAGATGTGTCTTCCTGAGTTCAAATTTGGCCTCAGACACTTACTAGTGTGGGCTCCTAGGAAAGTCACTTAATTCTGTTTGCTTCAGTTTCCCCTACTGTAAAATGAGCTGACAAAGGAAATGACAAACCACTCTAGTATCTTTTCCTAGGAAAACTCAAAATGGGGTCATGAAGAGTTGGATGTGACTGAAATGACTGAATGGCAGCAGTTAGGCAGATTTTGTGATTTTTCTTGTGGTGCTAAACTCTTCTTGGGTAATAGTTGCATATATATTATAGAACATCCACTTTTTTAACACAAAGTATTGGTTTATGAATGTATCTCTTAAAAGTTAAAATTTAAGAATATCAACTGTGTTTTTCATTTGATATTTGAAAAATGGATTTTTCCTAATGCTTGCATTTCAAAGGAGTAAAAAATATGGAGAGCAGCATCCTCTATCAAAATAGTATTAAGTCTGGTGATCCTTGATAATAACATCAGATCTGAAGTGACACAAAGCACTTAGGTCAAAGGGGGAAGAAAATACATAATTATAAACCCTCAATTTTTTTTACTGTTTAGTTATTATAATAAAATTCATTTGACAAGATGAACAGAAAATGCACCACCTTGCATATGTAGGCATTTCAACAGATTGACACCAAAGATCCAAATATAAAATTTCATAGATCTTAAAATTTGATCTGAAATTGAGCATCTAGGTGCCATTTAGTTGTGTAATGTCATTTTCTCTGTTGTTTTTTTTCTTGATTGAGATCATTCTGGATTAGCTGGGACTTGGATGTGTCTAGCACTCAATGTGGGGCAGCTGAGTTCCTTTGCTAATGGCTAGTCTTCATGTTGTAAGAGTTAAAACAATTGCTTGAGAAAAGGGGAGAAAAAGCAGCCTAAGACTTCCATATAGATGACCACCCAGGAATAACCCATCACAGGAAATTCATTTTACTTCCAGCAGCATCCTCTCCATTCTAGACATTGCAGTCATCTAGTATCCCTCTACCATTACTGTCTCCACTTCTCAGCTCCAAGAGGTGTAGTGTGGGTCAATAGTCAAATGCTTGGTGGGAAGGCTGTCCTGAATCAAAAGATGCAGCTGGCAATAGAACTGCATCTGGGGCACAGATCCTTTGGTTCACATTCCTACTTTGCAGACATTTTCTGCAAAAAACCAACCATTTTTTTCTATAAAATGAGAAATTTGACACAAAGACCTCTGTGGGCTTTTCCATATTCAAAATCCAGTTAGAGAGTAGAGAGAAGGAAGTGTAGTCCCTGGAGCTATTTTTGCCTTCCTCCCATGGGGAAATCCCCATTCTAAGCCCTGATCAAGGCAGACAAGGAGAGTCAGTGATTCCAACATCACCAACCACACAAGTTGAAGCTGCAGTTTTGGTCTCCCAAGCTGAAAATCCGAAAGCATTTTTGCCTAGTGGAAATAGTGTCATACTTGATAAGAAATTATGGTAACTATGGTTACCAGATGATTTTTTTTTTTTCTTTTTTCTCTTGAAGCTTCAAGTTATTTTATGGATAAAATAGAATTTTGTTTGGCTTATTTGGGAACCTAACCACCACAGAGAGCATTATGTGGGGGGAGGGATTCAACTCAATATTCAAAACAAATTATTTGCAAATTAACTTTTGCTGTACTACCTTTGCGTAAACAGGTGAGAACTGCATGTAAACTGAATGCAAGTCTCAGCAGTAGCTTTCATTCAAAAAAGGAAAATAAGGCAGATTTGTTCACTGAATTGGAAACTTGGAAAACCTTCTCCCTCGTGATCTTTGAGTTCCTTAAAAGGGGACACACCTTCCAACAGAATTCCAGGGAGCAGGATTTCTTTACTAAGACCTATGGAAAAATGTACTGTTGGCAGTTTTGTGAAATTGTAGTTAGTTCCATACTTCCACCTAGTGGCTGAATGAACTTTTCATATAAAACTGAACCCACGACTTAGAGTAGCTATTGAGGTCTTAGCAAGCACATGATCTAGAGTGGGACAGGTCCTAGTTATCCAGTGCAACCCTCTCTTTTTTTACAGATAGTTAAATCAGGCTCCTTGAGGTGAAGTGACTTTCCAAGAACCGAGGCAGGATTTGAACCCAGGTTCTCTTGTTCATCAAATGACTTTTCTTTGCCTTATTGTGAAAAATAATGGTCAAATAAATTTAAATTAATTTTTATAGAAGAAACCTGGGACTAGTCATTAAATCTGTGCATCTCAGTTTCTTCTATAAAAATGGTTTTCGAATTTGATGGCCCTTGACATCCATCACCTTGAATCTTATGTTGCAAAATATGCATAATGGAGTGTCAAGGTCAGAGCCAAAGGATCTCAGAAATTCGAAGGCAAGAGATTAGTCACAGGAGAAAATGAACAGTTGGGGAATGCTTTGTGGAAGATGAGGGCTTCTAAGATGGGCCTGGAAAGAAAGGCAAGGGAGATAGAGTGATGCGCACAAAGGCACAGGGTCTGTCTTTCAGGAGAGTATTTCATTCTCAGAACTGCTGTGAAGTCTTTTCCAGAAGCCTTGTAGAGATCTACAGAAGGGTGGGGAGAAAATTGTCACCTCTTCATGACTGTGGAGAGACTGGACCTTATTAAATCCTTATATTAGCCAGAAATCCTCCCATCTCATGGAAACATCTCTTGTTCCTTGTCTCTGCAGCCTCGGTGTTTTTTGTGCTTTTGCCACAAACCAGCACCTTACAACTCAAGTTCAAGGAATGCGGCCACTAATAAAGAGTAATTTTAAAGACCTGAGAACTCTTCTGACTGATACTCCAGAGGTAATGACATGACTTCTTAGTAGAAGATGAAATCTTGCTTTGCATGATTTTATGACTCTTTTTAAAATTATTATTTTATTTGTTTTCAGCATTCTACAATCACTTCCATATATCTTAGATTGTTCCCCTTCCTCCCCACTTTTCCCCTACCTCCCCACTCCCTCCCGGAGATGGCATACAGTTTTATATAGGTTCTACACATACATTCCTATTAAATACATTTTCAACTTAGTCATGTTGCATAGAAGAATTAAAATAAATGGGAGAAATCATAAAACAAACCAAAACATAATAAAAAAAAATGATCTTCATTCTGTGCTCCAATTCCATAGTTCTTTCCCTGGATGTGGAAGGCATTTTGCCCTAAGAGACCATTGGAAATTTATGACTCTTTTTGCAAGAGGAAGTAGTGACTTTTAAATGAGGAAGTGTGGTTAATAAGAAAAGCACTGAATTTGAAATCAGAAAACCTTATTTTGAGTATTAATGCTACCTGTCTCCGTAACTAGACACATTTTTTTAACTTCCCTGGGGCCTCAGTCTACTCCTTTGTAAAATGGGAATAGAAGTAGTTGTTCTACCTGACTCATAGAGTAGTAGAGGAAAGTGTATTAATGTGTCCTAAAACTTTTATGGCAGTTTTAAGCTATGAATACTTTAAAGCTTTTAATAAAGCTATTAAAAGCTTGAAATGTCATTAAGACTTTTGAGAAATCCTGGGTAAATGTGATTTACTTTTTTAGATGAATCAAATAATTTGATTCTTAGGGTAACCCTGTAGTTTAAGTAAGGTAGATGTTATCAGCTGGCTTTTCCCATTCTTTTACAAGGAAGGCATCATGACAGAATGAGGAATAATGCATGTGTAACCCCTGAGTAAATCACTTAGGGTATGTCAGTTTTCTCCTCTATACCATGTGAACAGCATGGTGTGGTAGAAATAGTCCTACATTGGAGAGTTAGAGGACTGTGTAACTTATCTGCCTGCTCTGACCCATATCCCTCAGGGCCTTAGCTTCCTCATCTGCAAAGTGAGTGTGTTGGAACTGGCCTAGATGACTTTTAAGGTCCCAAATCCTGTAATCAGTTCCAAAATGTACACTTTCTGTAATTGCTGTGTAAACTATGAAGTGCTTTATAAGTGGTGAGCTGTGATGGTGATGTATGTGTATGTGGTGAGGACAGAGCCTACAGATGTGGTAAGGATCTGGCACTATTTTATTCTCTGTTAGATTATGCCTTATCCCAGTGTCCTGAAAATATTCTGTCCAGTGAGATTACTGCTCCCTAAATATCCAGGATTATTGTGTTTTGACTAACAATGAATGTTAATCAGTTCATTAAGTTCTTAGAAATCATATAATAGAAAAGAGGGAGTCTAGAACAAAGAGCCGGGAGAGATGAATTTTATTCCTAGCACCTGTTGTCTCAAATTTTCCTTACTTGGTAATAAGGTCTGTAATATTTTCTCCCTGGTTAACTTGCTATTTTAACCGTTTTCAAGATCCATAAGAGATGCATTATAACATTTTTTTCCTTTAAAAAACTGCCTAATTAAACCCATCTAACTATTCTTTTCTTTTGCTAAAAGTATAGATGCTGGGTGGGATTTAGCATCAATCAGTAAGCATTTATTAAAAATTTACTGTATACCAGGCACTGTCCTAAGCTTGAAGATACAAAGACAAAAGTGAAACACTTTCTTTTGCCTCATGGAGCTTACCTTCTAATGGTAGAGATACTAGGTACATATATAATCATACTCAGAATTGATGTTTGCCCTTTGTTCTCAAGGAGGACTGTGACATCAGGAAGGTGATGCCATGACTTGCAACTGAATTGGATTTAAGTGAAGGAGGGCTGTGCAAAGTCATCAGCCTCACTTTCTCCTCCATATCCATCTGGGTTCAGTGGCAAGATATAGATCAGTTCAACTGGAGATTGCCCTACATTCAGTGGGAGACCTTGGTCTTTCAAAGCTAAGGTCTTTTTCCAAAGTCTCCCTCTGACTGAGGCAATAGCCATTCAGTGATTAAGGGTAGGTAAGAAATGAGTCAAGAAATGGCCTCTTTTACCTAATTAAAAAAAAAATCCATCTGGAAGGGGAAGAACCTCAGGGTTTCTGGCCAAAACAGACACAATGGCTACTTACATTCACCCTGACCCAGTCAGGGCCCAAATAACATCCTCTTAGAATGAAGGATATGGCATAGGCTCAAAGCTTGTCACCATTCTGGGACGAATCTGATTTATTTGGCAGCAATGGATGCCTTCCAGCCTTCAAGTTAGGGTTGAGGGGGCAAGCAAGACCAGATGTTTTGCTGTCCCTAGAAATAAAAACTAGAAACAAACAGGACATCCCACAAAAACTATAGTTTACTAAATACAAAGAATTCTTACTTAGCAAGGTGTCTCCCTCAGGTGTTGATATAGGTACATCTTTCCCAACCTTCCTTGTATTCATTTTACATTTATTTTTTGTTTAAATAAGGTTTCATAGAAGGTGACACATTGGTAGGTAAGAGATGTTTCTACCATTTAATCTTTTTCTGTGTTTTTATTTTCAGCAAATCAATTATCTAGTGAGCCAGTTCGATACCCCAAAGAATCAAGCACTGTCAGATCTTGATAGTAAGTATTTTTTTTAAATGACCATTTCATTTCTTTTAAAAAACTACTGTGAAAATATCCCATGAAGTCTAGAAAGTCAAACGTAAACCACACTATTTACACACACACACACACACACACACACACACACACACACACACACACACACACACACACACACACACACACAGCATAAGCCAGTATTCCATTGTGTCTGTGTTCTCCTCCATGTTGGCATTTCCTCCATTGACACAGTCCAAAACTGCCCACATCCCTGTGCATCCTGTGTAACTCTCAGCCCTAAGTTTGCTGTAGGGTAGCATCTGTTTGGTTGTTTTTAGTTTAGTGTAGTTTAGTTTTGTATTGAGAGGATTTTTTAAAAAACAGTTTAGTGTGATTTCATTGGTGTCAAGAAACTTTCCTATGGAGAAAATATCCTCTCCCATTGCTTGTCTCTACCTTTTTTGGTAACTTAATCCTAGAAAGTTCCCTGGAACAGCTGAAAGGGTAAGAATTTTTCTAGGGTCCTGAAGACAATCTGTATAAGGGGTGAAACTTGAACTCAGATCTTCATGACTTCAAGGTTAACACTATCTGTTGGCCATGCTACCTCCATTCTAGAGGTGCCAGTTGGAATTGGAGGAGGAAAACCCTTATCTGTAAAGTAGCAGTATTGAACTAGATCATCTGTAAAATCCCTTCTGGAACCGGTAGTCTGATTCTGTATTACAGACATAGGAAAGAAGTAGAGGTTACTGCCAAGTGTAATCTCAACCAAAAATTCTAATGTTTTGTTAGTTTTATTTTCAGAAAGCATTTGAGTGTAGTTTTTTTCTTTTTAGTTGCTCTATATTCTTTGATGTTGGTGTTTTAGTTGCAGTTGGTCAGTTCTTTCTAGAGCCCTAGTAACTCTGAGACAAAGGAAGTTTTTACTGCATTTGGTTCTTCTTGCTATACCTGTCAGAAAAGAGAGTTGATGGTGGCAGAAGGTGCTCTCAGTATGTGTCTTTTGGTGCTTCTGTCGCTTCCCACCATCTGAGATAACGTTTTAAAAATATATTCCAATAAAATCCCTGGCATCAGTAAACAAAACGTTCCTGAAAGTTGAGCTTTATTCACCCACCTAAGAGTGAATCCAAATTTTAATGCAGCAAAATGTGACAGGCTTGGCAGTTAACTTGGTGAATCAGTATCATCATAGCTACACATCTGAGTACTCTCAAATTTCTGTAGCTCAGGTTAATTTTAGAGGGAGCCAATATGAATTACTGGGGGAAGACAATTAGGATTTTTTAAAAGAAATACCATTTTAATTCATTTCAGCCAGGATTTAAGTACCCACTGAATGCCAAGCCCTGTCATACACAGAGCATTTTGTAATGTTTTATTTCAAATACTTACAAACAACTGATTTTCAACTAGATTTTTTCCAAATAAAAACCTCCTGACCTTTATGGAAGAAACAAAAAAACCAATTCGAAGTTAATATTATCTGTAACTTGAGTCACTATACTAGAGTCCTTTTTAAAAAGTTTGCTGCTATGAACATATGCTTCCTATAATTTTCTAGACATCATAAATTTGTGAAACCTATTCTGCTGATGGAATCTCTTAAATCCGCTTTGGCCAAATTAAGTTCAGGTTGTCACAGATTTTAAATGAATGGTTTCCAATTCTGCGAGATTTATTTAGGTTTTTTTTCTTCTCCCCAAATCTTTTCTTTAAATTAGTAGAACACAGTTACTATTTTTTAAAATTTATATAAATACTGGTGCATGCTTAGCTCTAGCCATTACAAATATTTTTAGATGCATCCCTGAAACATACCTTGGCATCATGGTCCCAAGGCCTGAAATCCTTCCGTTTCTATTTGTATCAAGAGGAATCATGAGTGTACTCATTATTCATGCCTGCATTTAACTGAGAAAAATCCTTAAGGTTCTTCAGTTGTCTGGAAGTTAGCCTTCATCCTATTTCCTACTTTGGTGGAGACAACTATGTTTAGATTCTTAGCTGAAGGCCATGTTAAGCGCCATCATGCCACAATGGGACAATAAGGAAATGCACAGAAGGTCTCCCTCATCATCAGTTTGGTTTCTCTCCAATGCAGATATTGGACCATTGCTTGGAGGCCGAGTCCAAGATCGGTTGGGGAAACGTGTCCTTCCAGCTCTTGACGCAGTTTTAAGTATGGCAGGAGGTAAGACCCAGTTGCATATTAGTCACAACTGTGTCTCATGCACAAATGACATATGGCATGTAGTGGGTGGAGAATATTTGTAGTAGCTGGGATACTTTCAACTAAACATTCCTCATTCTTAACCAGGATTCCTGTATTATCCTAGATGGCAGCAGTAAGGGCTGGCTTTTGTGGTCGTAGGACTTTCTCTTAATTCTGCTCTTACACAATTATATTTATCTTTCTTTATCTGGACTGGTGATATCATTTGTCTGCTTGATGGGGGTGGTCAGCAACCTGGGGAAATGGGGTTTTGATGGGATCAAGGGTAGGGAATCCTAGAGACCTGAAATGATACTGAAAAGCCCATGGGCTTTCTGAGACTGGGAAACAAATGGGAAGATTAGATTTGAGTAAGAAAGGCCAGATTAAGTGGGAAGCCTCAAGGGGAACTCAAGGAAGTTCCCAGAGTCCCCATCACCTCCACTGTTAAAAATCAAATATCTAGATCTAGAAAGAACTTCAGAAGCTATCTGGTCCAACCTGCATCTTTTACAGATGAGGAAACTGAGACCCTGGGCGATAAAGTGATAGGCTGGAAACTGTCAGCAATTTGAAATCTTAAGGGAATTGCCCAGGATGCAGTGAAATGAGAAAAGATTGGCCCATGGTCTCATAGGTAGTATGTGCCAAAGACAGTATTTTAACCTTTCTTTTCTTGACTCCAAAAATGACTCTGTCTGCTATGCAATATTGCCTCCTATGTATTTATAGCATAGTAACTTTATAGGCATACACCTGAAGTTATATGTGAATGAAATGGTTATAAAATTAATCATTCTAACTATACTCTTTGAAATCAGTATTTAAAAGGATCCTATACAAAATCTTTTTATTAAGTGATATGTGCTTTTGGTAACTATATAGTTATCCACTAACTTTGTGTTTAATTTTCCTCTACTGCCCTGTTTCTGTTATCTGGAGGTGCATCCTTTTAGTATCTTAATAATAGACTTTGAGGGCAACCTTCAGGTAATAATTTTTGACTCTATCTTGTATGCTGAGCACTGTGCCAGGTCCTGGGAGAGATAAAGGGATTAGAGAGGACAGTCCCTGCCCTCATGAAACTTACAGGGGTAAGATAAGACACAAACACAGATAATCAGCCTATGCATACATGATACATCTATTAGAGACATCTGAAATACAGTCCTATTTGAAGCCTGCAGCAAAAGGTCATTACTGAAGAGGACATTTAGAGAGGTTTGCTAGGAGAAAGAACATTTGAATAAGCCTCTAAAGGATGCATAGAAACTCAACAGGTAGAGAATAAGCATTCTGGGCCTAGTGAACAATGGATGTAAAAAGATATAGGAGAGGAAGAGCTCAGGATATATTTGAGGGGCATTCATTGTAGAAGGGAATGAAATGTATCATAGAGCACTCCTCCCAAAGGACAGATTTACATTTTGGGAATATCTTGTGATCACTGATGCTAATGAAGATGAATCAAATTGTACTTAATACACTCTGTTTAAGAAGATGGGAAAATGTCTAGGTCCATCTTAGGTTAGTTTCCATTTCTTAGCATAATTTTTTGATGCTTAAAGAGCTTGTATTTACTTTTAAAGTCAAAGAGCTTGCCTTATATTTTCTTTTCATATACTATTATATGGACATGTTATCTTTCCAAATAGAATGTAAGATCCTCCACAGCAGGAGGAACTTTTTCAGCTTTGTATCCTCACTGCCATAGCACTTGTGCTGCTTACTTATAAGCCTACTTAGTAGAAAACTGAGAGCAAATTTAGGTGATGTGCCCAAGGTTTTATAGTGAGTAGGGAGAAAACCTAGGAGGCAAACCCCAAGGTTTCCAATGCCAAATTCAGTGTTTTCAATTCAGCAAGGATTTAGGAAGCACCTACTATGTGTAAGTCACTGTGCCATTACCCCTGATTTTAAACCTGTAAAATAAACCCCTAATTGAAATATAGTCTTCGTTGTTTCTGGCCTCCTAAAATTAGTTAAGTGCTTCACTTAGGAAGTTGGAAAGATCTGAGAAAGTGTCTGATTTGGAATCAGAACCTGGGTTCAGATTGTCCCTTGGCCACCTTAGCTATGTGATTTTCAAAGAGTCATTTAACCTTTTGGGACTCAATTTCTACTGAATACTCCCTCTGTGTCTCTGTTTGTCTGTCTGTGTCTCTCAGTCTCTGTCTGTCTCCCTCTCTGTCTGTTTCTCTCACTCCTTTTCTCTCTCCTTTCCTTCCCCTCTTCTCTCTGTCTCTGTCTCTCTGTCTGTCTCTCTGTGTCTTTCGATCTCTGTCTGTCTGTCTCTATTTCTCTCACTCCCTTTCTCCTTTCCTTTCCCTCTTCTCTCTGTCCTCTGAATGTGGGCATATGTCCATATATAACATTTGTGTGGTGATTTTCATCTGATCCTTGTAACAAAGCTGTTACTACAGTCTTTGCTTAATAGAGGAAAAGCCTGGGTGGCTTGCTCAGGGTTACATACCTGGTATGTGTCTGAGGTGAATCTTGAAAAAATCTTTGTATGAAAGAGGGCTGTGACTGGATTTTGTGAAGTCCTTTAGTCATATGAGTCCAACTCTCCTTGACACCATTGGGGGTTTTCTTGGCAAAGATAGTGGGGTAGTTTGCCATTTTCTTCTCTAGCTCATTTTGCAGATGAGGAAACTGAGGCAAACAGGATGAAATGACTTGCTTGGGGTCACACAGCTAGTAAGAATCTGAGACCATATTTGAACTTGGGAAGATGAGTTTTACTGACTCCAGGCCCAGCACTTTTTCCACCAGGCCACTCCCACAAGGTAAAAAATTGACATCACACTATTGGCTAAGGAAGCATTGAGTGAAAAGTGAAAATCGGATCTAGAACCTCTGTGATGCTCAGATACTTTTAAGGATTCATTTCTATGACTGGTTGCTGTAGCATAATGGGAAAAGGTGTATGTGTACTTGTTGAAGATGTGTTGGGGATGGGTTTGTGAATTATGTTGTAGTTCTGGGAATGAAAAAAAACCCCAAAAACCTACGGGACCCATGAGATATGAGGGGGAATGTTGGTCATGATCCGAAATGTTGTATTAGGTCTAATTGTATCCATACACTAATGGTCTTTGTCTAGATATTTTCTTCATTATCCATCATTCTTTTGCTTTTTTTTTTTTAAACTTATAGTCAAAGTGGAAAGGGCTACCAAAGGTAAAAAAACAAACCCCAAATCCTAAGTTAAAATGTGTGCTCTGTGGTGTGGAGTCTCTATTTTAGTGAACTGTTCCTCACTTTGGTGTACTTTCTCCTTGTGTGTGCCTAGTTATATCTGTGCTGTGTTTTCTTTTTCTTGGGTAACACAGTCTTGACTGTTGGGCTTTATATATGAGTTGGCTCATGCCTTGGGGAAAAGGCTGTTTGAAAAAGCATTTCAGGTTGAGTGTTTGTTGAGCTCGTGGAATTGCATTTGATAGTCTCCGGACAGCACTAGGTCTCAGTTATTCAAGATGGAACTTTCCTGGTACAACGTTTTTGACTTTGGCTGCAAAAAAAGCTGATGTTTCTGTGGCACTTCTATGATTTAGAAAGCAATTCCTTTAGAATAACCCTATGAGATTGGTCATGTAAATATTTACTATCCTCATTTCACAGATGAGTCCCAGAGAGGATAACTTTCCCAAGGTCACAGCTGGCAAATGGCACCGTTTGAACTCAAATCTAGGTCTTCTGATTGCAAATCCAAGAGGACTTACCTCTGCCTAAAGTAAAAGAATTCTTGGCATGGAGTCAAGAGACCTGGGTCTTCTTTATGTGCTTACTAGTGTGTGGCACATAATTAAGTCTTTGACAAATGCTTTATCTGTCTGTTTCTCTTACTGGCTCATAACCTTGGGCAAGTCAGTAAAGTTCTCTCAGCTTCAGCGTCCTCTCATCTCGAAGATGAGAATAACCATGCTTTTGATATCCCTTTACAGGATGGTTGTGAGAAAAGTACTTTGTAAACCTTAAAGTAATATAGAAATGTGAATTATTCCATCATGTCCCAAGACACAACTCCCTACCCACAGTGTAACATGATGTGACCAAGTCTGCTCAGAATATAGGTGCTAGTGCTCTTTTTACTGGCTGAGAGTTTTCACATGTTTCCATTGTATACTTTGGCCTAACCTCAGCATCCATCAGGGAAGACCATATAACCACCACCTCCCTTGGGGCCAATTCCTGGTAGTTGAAAAATACCATTTTACTTCAATTTTCAGTTACCATTATTTTATTTGACTCCAAAGTCCATGAAAAGATGATTTTTAAAAAGACAAGTCTGACTGGTGTAATTGAATTTACACAGTAGTTGATTCTTTAAAAAAAAGAAAGGAAGGCAAAAAAGAAATTTTTTGAACAGTACTTTTTTTCCATGTAGAATTTAGCAGCATGTTGCCCATTTTCTCCTATTCATCGTAGAGTTGTTGTGGACACCCTTTTCCACTCCCTATAGTCGCCAAATGACCCAGAGCAAAATGGACTCCAAAAAGAAAAGAAAATTGGATTAATTGTAACGATGCAGTATTTTACATCTACAAATACCACCAAGAATTTCCATGCTCACAGAAGAATCATTGCCCTCTGTGACTGTCATTGTTTAGGATTTCTTCCCGTTCCTTAATTTCAAATTAGGTCTAGAGGCCAGGAATCTGATCAATATAACCTTACTGGTCCAAGAAGTGGAAAAGTAAATAAGAGAGTTGTATGTTATACTAGAAGTTTAGGCATTTGATTCTTTTTTTCTGGGTTTAGGTAAACTATTTCTCAGTATAAATTTTGACCCAAATTAGCTGAATTTGTAGGGCTTGTCAAGTTCTCCATCCAATTAAATGTACATTTATGGAGTGTTTATTATGGTGATAGGTCCTGAGAGAATTGACAGAAGTAAACAAGGTATCCTTTGTCGTTAGAGACTTATAGTCTCCTGGGGTGGTGGAAGGAGATGGATTATTTCTCTCTAAGAGATTGTAAAGAATAGCCTCCTGGTGAAGGTAACGTTTGCCCTGAGCCTTGAACACTGAAAGATTGGTAAGATTTTGAGACACAACATAACATTGTGATCCCTATCATGGAGACTCTAACCCTAACCCCATGTTTTCCATCCCATCCAATCTATTCAGAGCATGCCATTATTGTTCTGTAGTTGGCACCAGTCATTGTCTCTTGGTTCAAACCAAAACTAGGTGTGTCAAGATTGAAGAGAAGCTGCTTCTTTATGGCCCCTTGTCTTCTCCCTGCCTTCAGCTCCCAGCATATATTTCTGATTGTCTCTTGAAATAAAATGGACATTCAAATTCATAAGAGTCCCTTAGCTATATGTAGTTACCTCTTTGGTGTCAGTAACAGAACTGATTGTCTTTCATCAAATAAATGGCTCCTGTTTCCTAAAAAGTATGCCTTTGTGCCTCCAGCAATCAGAGAAACCAGAGAGGCATTAGAGAATGTGAGTGCCTCCATGGAGATCCTGAAAGAAGGTACCAACAAACTCAGCGCCAATCTGACCACTGCCAAAGAGAACCTGAACAATACCCTCAATGATGCTGCCTGCTCAGAGGCTCAGGCGTCCTTCACCTGCAATGTTATTAGGAATTCGTTAAACCAGCTGAGTATCAATGCCAACTTCAGTCAGGTAAGAAGAGTTCTTGCATCTGTGAGGGTAGAGGTTCACTTCTCAAGCTTAGCCATCTGATTCTAGCATCCACCATGTTCCTTTTCAGTTTGGCAACCAGGGAAAATAAAATGAATGCAGACCTCTTGTATGATACTCAGTGCTATGTAATGCAAACATGGCCGAAAGGAAAATTGACATTTATTATTAGACAAGACTTTTTTGTAGATTATAAGAACCTTTTACATAAATATTTGTGTTTTGTTTTGTTTTGTTTTTGAGACTGGATCTCCCTATCTTGCCCAGTCATTTACTGTTCTAATCTCACTATATTTCTATATATTTTTTCATTTTTTTTTCTGACTACATTTCTTTACTCCTTGGCAGCCTGGAACCTTCTGGGTGCTTGCCACATAGGTGCCCAATTTAATTTAATGCTGACAGCCTATTAACCCTGTGGCAGCTCAGGAGAATACCACTCCTTAGCCCCTAGCCTCAGCCTTTCTAGATTACAGGCATATGCTACCACCTCCCACTCACATTTGTATATATGTAATTTTGTTAGAGAGCTGGATAGTCAGTCTTAGAGTCATGCAATTCTGGCTTTAAGTTCTGTGTGTACTAGCTGCGTGACTGTGAACCAGTCCTTTAACTGTCAGTGGCTCCAAGTAACTGAAGAAAACACAAGGGACAAGTTGTTGACGTGTTAGTGGAGGGAACTTCTACCTTTGGAAGGTTGAGGAGTGTCTTTCCCTTCTCTTTCCCAACCCTTAGCACAGTGTCTTAACTTGGTAAATCAATGCTTGTTGATTGTCTTAATGATTGATTACCAGTATTGCTACATGTTTTGACTTGTTTTGGGTGGGGTGATCTGTTCCCTTTTTTAGCTTCCACCGGTGACCTCACAGCTTGCCAAAGTCAATGAAGTTCTTAAAATTGATTTAGCCAGTCTGGTCCAAAAGGTATGTTATTAGAAATTACTACAAATTATCCTGATTATTTATTAGATTATTCATTAGAATACTTGAAATGCATTTTGCGGGGGTCTGCTCAGGGAGAGGCAAGAGAAGAAACAGTGAAATGTTGGGGAGCTACAACCATGGAAAGAACTATAAAAGGGTGCTTTCTCCAAGATAATTTCAGTCCGTAATGTCAACTGGGTAGATAGTTTGTATACTTTGAGTGCTTCATTTCATCCTTAATCTCTTCCCTGTTGGTTTTATTTCCACTACTTCCTGTTGAGTCCTACCATTACCTTAGTATTTGCTATTATCCATGTCATTTCATAAATCTGACATTCAGAGTCCTCCCAGTTTGTTAAAGTAATTCCCCTAGAGCTTTTAATGTTTTATAAATACTCAGGATGTTTACCTGTTAGACTTTGCCCTTAGACTGGCCCACCATTTTTTTTTGCTCACAGATGTTCATCAGTATCTTAGATACTTCTTACCATATACAAATTCTCCTTTCTAGTAGGCTGCAGTCCTTTTTATAAATATGCACATACTCTGTATGCCATATATGCAAAATATATAGATAGATTATATGTAATCTAGAACATGACTGTTCTACATTTTGTTTCTTGAGTTGCTGTGTTCAGGGAATTTATCATCAAGTAATCAGACTACTGCTGATGATTCGCTCTTGACACCTTTGCAGCCTCAGATAACCTGGTAGAAATTAGGCTTCTGTGCTTTGTAAAGTAAGGCGCTTTCCTTGTACTATAGTGGGACTTCATTTAAGTGAATTTCATTCACTTTAACTTAATAGTCAAGGTAGTTTTTGCTAATGGAATCAAATTTTCTAATTAATTTCTAGTATAAAAGTTTGGTTTCTTTGCAAAAGGAGAGAAATGTTAATTGTGTATCTAAGGATGTCATGGTGGAAATATATGATAAGAGAAAGAAAGGAAGATAGGTATGACTGGAGGAAGGGATAGCTCAAGTGCTGAACCATACCCAAAAAATTTTAAAAGAACCAGAATAAGTCCAGTAAGTAGACCCTCTTTGTAGCAAGGAGATGAACAGAAATATTATAAATGAGATGGCATGGATGGATATTTCTTTGAGCTACTGGAATGCCCATGTTGATGAAATCTGATGTACCTTAAAGTATGAGACATTATACACACACACGAAATACAAATATGTGTGTATGTATATGTGAAAAATTAGCTTTGTATGCATAATATAATGGGAGTGTTTGCACTTTGGAGTCCATTCAGACTAATCTCATGTGTATACACACACAGCACATGCACATACACGTGCACACACACTCCATTTCTAGGCGTTAGCACTGGCCATTCCACATGAAGAAAATGTACTCTCCTTTCCTCTTGCTTTAAGAAACAGATCAAGTATTGTCTTCTATGTGAATGTTTTCCTGATTCCTTACCTGCTAAAGCCCTCCCTCCCAAAACTACCTTGTATATTTAACTACTTTGTATTTATTCAAATTTATTAATTTTATTTTGTATTGTGTTATACATTTATGTTATTTGTCTGCCCTTTTAGAATGTAAGTTCCTTATGAGCAAGAATTGTTTCATTAATATTTGTATGCCCAGCACAGTGTTTGACACGTGGTAAAGACTCAATAAATGCTCACTTACTGATCTGTTATTGATGATTTTCATGCACCTAAACACTGTATTCTATTAGGCAAATTTTAACATTGATGCCCCCTGCCCTCAGGGAGATTATAATCTTAGTTACTTATACAACATGAGTTCGCTGGATAAATAAGTTCATTAATTCAATTCAGCAAATATTTAAATATCTGTTCTATGGATGAGAGCACTGGAGATGAGAAGACATCCAGAAAATAGGTGCTGTCTTCACAGAGAACCTGTGTTCTTGGTGTATAAATGACTGGACCTTGAGTCAGGAGGACCCAAGGCCATTATCCCCTAAGATTTAAGTGTCTTTGTATCTTAAGTATCTAAGTAGCTTCGTAACTGGCCACAACTCTTGACATCTCTGTCCCTTACTTTGCTTATCTTTAAAAACAGAGACAATAACACCTACTTTAATAGGGCTGCTATTGGGATCACATAAGATGACCTTTGCAGAGCACTATATAAATAAAGGTCAGCTATTATTGTTAGAATTATTTTTAGGAAACATCCAATGTGTGGATGACACAATATGATATAATGTGAAGAGGGACAGAGGGCTTGGGGAATGGAGAAAAACTTTGCCCAAGAGGTGATAGCCATGAGGGAAACAGTATTCTAAGAGTCAAGAGGGGAAGCCAGACTAAATGTCACACTTACAGGATAGTCAGTAGAAAGGGATGGATGTGAGAAATAATGGCACCAAATTTATTGAACAACTGGAGCAGTCTAGTGGCTAGAGAGCCACTGAAGATTATTAAGCAAAGGAGGTGACGTTACTAGATTTTTCCCCTTTTGGGCAGCCATATACATAATGAATTGGAGTGAGGAAAGGATGGGAACAGGGAGATCAATTAGATTATTACGGTAGCAAACTCAGTCAAGATAAGAACTTGAACTGGCATCATAGCTAGGTAAGCAGTGTTGAAGGGATAGATGCAAGAGATGTTATGAAGGACAGGGCTTGATGACTGGTTTTATGTGAAGATGGGGGATAAAGGGAGCAGTCAAGGATCCCACCAAAGTTGAGGACTCATGTAACTGGGAATGATGGTGTTACACTGGTAGAAATGGAAAGATTGGAGAGGAGGGTGTGCATCAGTTTTGCATTTTGCATATGTTGAGTCAGATAAGCTGAAGAGAGGTCCTCATGAGCAACTGTTGGTACAGGCATGAAATTCAGGAGAAAAACTCTTTATGAGCATATAGATTGCAGGGGTTGTCTGAATAGACATGGTAATTGAACCAATGGGAACAGTTCAGATCATCGAGGGAGAGATCGTAGAGAGAAGAGAGAACTCTTTATAGAACCTCAGTGGATGACTCCATGTAGGAGATAATCCAGCACAGAAGAATAAAGATTGCTGACAGATGAGAGCAGATACAAGAAATAGAGGAGTATCATGGAAGATGCTGTGTTAAGGTCCTTCTGACTCTTAAGATATATGACCTATAATCTAATAGTGGGATGACTGAAAAAGGATATTGCACACACAAAAATCTGGCCAAACACTGATTATGTTTAACTTAAAGCAAACAATATATGGAAATTTATGCTTAGTGAAAAAAAAAATAAAATCATGGCAATCTTCATTTTGTACTCTGTGATACCTCTGTGGGCAAAACAATAAAATAGCTTGTATAATTGAAAACTTACCAGGATACTAAATGAATACTTCAACTGCTAATAACAGACTCAGAGACTTAATAGATAAGAAATTCAACAAATATCCAAACTTTTAAAGGAGACATCTGAAAAAGATTTCAAGAATTCTGTTTCTTAAATCTCAAATTTAACTATATTTACACTTTGTCACTAGTAAAGTTTATTTTTTTTAAGCTAATACCTCTTCTACAGCTCCCTGTGGGGACAGATCTCCAATTTTACAATGGAAAAAATTAGAAAATATTTCAGAAATTCACTTCACAAACAAATTTTCAGGAACACATTTACATGATGACATCTTGTACCCTACCTTTATATGAATTAAGTCACTCTCTCTTCCTTAGATAGCCATTAGGATTTGTAAGTTAATATTTGTTTTGAATTTGTTACTGGAGATAGTTGTTCAAATTCTTTGCTAGCAAGTGACTTAAAACTCTAAAAGGGCACCAGGGGAGTTGTTTGTTGTTTTTAGTGTTACTTTTATTGGCAAGTCAAATGTTAAATTTATGTTGTTTTGCTAAAGAATAAGTATGAACCAATTTTTCATTACTGTATGAATCCTTTTTCTTCCCCAAAATATATTTAGGGATATGCAGCATTCAATGATACGCCTAATTTGGTGCAGAATCAAACCAAGAATATTCTGTCAGGTGAGATTGATAAAATACATTTTCCATCTCTGTGACAAATACTTACACTATAATATCTGAAAAATGCTTTTGTTTGGGTCTGCTAATTAAAGAAGTGCTTAGAGGGATGGTACTCTTAAATCCTTGGGAAATTAACCTTCTTTCAGTTATTTAAATGGTAGCTATCAGATGAGGATCTGCAAAATAAAAATTGATAGATATTTCACTTTTTCTTCAGTTGAATATTTTTAAGCAGTACCTCCTGTGTTTATTCAACTGATACCACTAGCAGTGACTTCATAGTTGAGCTTCACCATTATGTCAGACCTTAGAATAGTGTCATTTTCCTGATTGCCCAAAGGGCACATTAGATAACTGGTGCCAATCTAAGTCAACACTTGAACCCAAGTGGCCTTAAATTCCAACATTATTACTCTCTTTGTCCTAATTAGATCATTTTTTCTATGTACCTAGTACCCCTTTCCACCCCTACCCCCCATGTTTTTCATCTGGCATTATGTTTTCATGGTACCAATTAACTCTCAGGTAGGTCATGCACCTATTTTTTACTATAAACTTTTTAAGAAAAACATTTTCTATAATGCTAATGAAATGGCATCTAAAATGCACATAATTCTTGCTTAAGGTTCTATAGAGTGAGATAAAATTTTGAAATAATTCCACTTGTCTTAAAAGTTGGATATCTGTTCCTGTAGAACATGGCTCTTTGCCACTACAAGCAAGGAAGTGTACTAGAATTAATTCTACTTGGTGTTACACTGATAAGGTGAGGTTGATCACTTCACAGAGGCAATCTCTACCGATATGTATTAGATGAATCTCTCTGATTGCTAAAACCATAAACCATATTTTCAATGCCTCTTTTATTAGATTTGCTGTCAAATCATCCTTAAAACATCGTTTATTTCAACAGATATTAAATGCCAAGCCTATGCCAGGGGCTTGGAGAGATGCCAAGATAAATACATGGTATATACATTTAAGGACTTTATAATCTACTTGCAGAGATAGTCTATGTACATGGATGTATTTCTTTTATAAAATACTGTTTTATTTATAGTTTTTGTAAAACTGTCATCACTTTTTATTAAAGGAGCACTCTTTTATAAAAGGACCACTTTTTATTCAAATATTTTTATCCGATTGTATGGATTTTTAAATGATTTATTTATTTTTTAAATGAAATCTTTCATCCTCTTTCCCCCATCCCATCCCCAGATAGTGACAATGTTATTGGTCATTGCAGTATGCTTCTCATATAAACTTGCTTACTAATTTCTATTTAATTTTTGCTTCCATTGTGGACCTGTTCTGCCAATATACACAGCTCTTCCTTGTAAGTTGGCAAAGTTATTCCCGTGCCCACACTATAGGAGATATGTTACCTATTGGATAGAGTTTTCTAAAACAAGCCAGAGTTTTCTCAGAAGGCCATTTTAAATTTAATTGATTATGTTCCACTTGTAATTTACTCATTTTCCTGAGAAGTCTTAGATAGTTTTAGCTCTGGTGCAACGACAATACTAAATGAGATGATAAAGACTGTGTTATTAAAAGTGACATTGGATCAATTTCATAGTCATACTATTTTAAAGGGGAAAGAAATCGTTAAAACAGCTGAAAAGCTTTGAACAGAAAATGATTGGATTAATGTCTATCTGTGCCAAAGAACCAAGGCTGTGGTTAGGTCCCTGGAGATTAAGGTACAGGCCAAAGCTTTTCTATGGGATTAGCTGTCAATGTTTATAGAATTCCTACTTAGGGCATTGTTGTAGGTCCTGTGCAGAATATGAAATATATGATACAGTCACTCCCCTTAAGGAACTGTGCCGTTTCTCCTTTCTTGTGTTGCTTCTGAGGTTAAGGAATGCCCCTACACTCCTAGCAACCCCTTTTTAATGATGTTCCCATTTTTTAAAAATAGCACTATAATTATAATGTTATTATAGTTTGTAACCTGGAACTTATTTATGTTTTGGTATTTTAAATGAAAAGAAAATATCAAAGGGGAAAAAAGGTAATTTGGGGCAGAAGATGAGAGGAAGATAATCTCCTAAAAGATAAATAGTCACATCATTTTTACTGAGATCTTCACAAGAGATGGTGGACCTCCAAACCCACCAAAGACAACTGAAATGAGCTCATGTCCCATGTCTGACCTTTGTCTCTATCATAGATCCTGAATACACTTAGTCAGGGAGATCTGTGACATAACATGTATGTGTTAGTGATTATAAGGCATAAAAAGCCACCTGGGTAGGTAGAAATTGATGGATGAGCCAACTTTGGAGATACCATCCCCTCTCTAAAAGGTTATGTTTCTGTGATATGGCGTAATTGACCCAAGCCCATTACTGGGATGAATGGTTCTGGTACATCTTCTACTCATTTCAGTTTCCAAAAAACAGTGTTTGTCCAGCTATAAGATCAGCTTTGATTGAGAGGCATGGCTTATTCTTTTGGATGCCTCAGTATGAAACCTGAGAAAAATCATAGACTCCAAAGACTGTGTTTCACCTGAGAATTATGTCACTTGGTGGGCATCCAGAAATGTCCTTGAAAATTACCTGGCTCTATCGGTCCATTTTCTTAGTGCAAGAAATGCCAGTGTAAGATTTCATCATTTCCAAGTTAAGAACCTTTTCTTTTTTACTCGATTAAATAGAAAAAGAAAACTCTGGCTTGATTCCACATTCTGCATTACTCATTTCTGTGTAAATAGTGTTATTTTGTTAGTAATGGCTTCTTAGTGGTTTGGCTGCATTCATACTTGCCTGAGACCCTGGCTTTATGTTGAGGATAGATGTAAGTGAGGCGGGTCGGGGGTCAGTATTAGTGTTGGTCGTGCTTTTCATTTGACTTCTGAGATGTTTTTGTAGGTTTTCCCCCACAGGTCGGTAATTTTATAACAGAGATGTGTTTATTTTCAGATGTCAAAAGTGTTTTGGATTCCATTGGTACAAATATCACCGTTGTAGTCAAAATGCTTCCTATTCAGAAGACAATAACAGATTTCATGGTTTATCTTACTCAAACTGAAACATATATTGAAAATTATTTCCCCTTAGTTGAACAATATGACTTCTACAGGTGAGTATTAGGGATGGCAAAGTAGATGAGATCTAAAGAGTCTTTTTAAATTCTAGATTTTTTGGATAGTCTTATATGAGGAAATCCTACAAGAAGGGGTAAAGGTTGGTGGTTGTTAAGTCTGTATGGTCAGAACAAATTGAAATATAACAGATCTTGAGAAGATGAGCAAAATCTTTACACTTTCACATTTTTATAGAATTTCAGAATGGAAAGGGACCTCACAGGCCATTTAATTCAGTGTATATTTGAATAGGTGCATAGTGGAAAAGCAGCCAGCCTAATCATAAAGACCTCCATTCAAATCAGACCTTGGCCATTTACTAGTTCTGTGACCCTGGGCAAGTCACTTAACTTGTTGGTCTCAGTTTCCTCACCTGTAAAATGAGCTGGAGAAAGAAATGGCACTCTAGTATCTCAAATGAGGTCATGAAGTGTCAGGCACAACATGAGTGTCTGACAACAACATGGGTACAAACGATCAAACTTGCTCTCTTTGGTCCCAGAAGGCAGAACAGGTAGCAGAGTGGAAGTTGTAGAGTTAATGGTGATTCAATGTCAGGTAATACTTCCCAGCAATTTTAGCTGAAGTGGAATGAGCATCCTCAATTTCAAGAGGCCATAAGATCTTCAGCAGAGTCTAGATGGCCATATGGTTGGTGGGCATTGTCTTCCCTATGGATTGGAATAGATGGCTGCTAAGGTCCTTTCCAGATCCCAAATTCTTTGATTGTCTCAAAACTAGAGGGATCGGGAGACTTGTGGAGGAGATGTGTAATGATGGAGCCTAGAAGTTAGGTGACTGAGCTATGTGAGGCTGGACAAATCATGGCACTTTGCTGACTTTCTGTTTCCCCATCTGTAAAATGAGGGACTCTAAAGTTCCCATCAGCTCTAAAATGCCACATTTTTGAGGTAGAGCTGGGAAATTTTGGTGATTTACTAGGTAGATAGGAAAGGAGAAGAGTCAAGGATGGCTGAAATTTTAATTGAGTTACCAGGAATAGATGGTACCATGAATGGAGAAGTTTATAAAGGGGTAAAGGCAATTGTCTCAAGGCTATGTCAACTTCTAGGACAGGCCATTTGCCCCAGGAATACTGGTAATTCAGCACTTAGCACGTAGTAGGCTCTTAATAAATATTGATTGATTGATAATGTTGTTGCATTCATCTGCTTAGATTTTATCTACTGTGATTTTTTTCTGCAGTACATGCAGAAGGAACCATGGTGTTGTTGAAAAAGCACTGGAGTCTTGGAGTTAGATCTGGGTCTTTGGACCTCAGTTTCCTTCTCTATAAAATGAGGGATTTACCAGGACTTTTCCAACCTTATGATAATATTTCTTACTCCTCTCCCCAGTGTATACCTCTCATAGCGACCATAACAACACGCATTTATTGAGCACTCACCATAGCAATAATAGCTAACATTCATGTAATCCTTTAAAGTTTATCAAGTGCTTTACATTTATTATTTTATTTGATTCTCACCATTCTGTCAGGTAGGTGCTGCTATTATACCCATTTTATAGAGGACAGACTGAGGCTTAGAAAAGTTAAATGATTTGCTTCCAGCGTTGTACAGCTGTTAACTGAGACAGGATTGAAATTTAGGTCTTCCATTATGGCACTCTAACCACTAAGGCATCTGGAGGACCCTGGACAGAACCAGTACAAGGTGCAAAGGGGGAAAAGGTGGAAAAACAATAAGAGGAGTTCATATTCCACTGAGTTATTTATATACATTATTTCCTTTGAGTCTTACAACACTCTTTAGAGGTAACATTGTAATGGGACTCCTCCCCCTGTCCACTGGCTGGTGCAGTGGACAGAGTGTTGGGCTCCGACTCAGAAACACTTGAGGTCAGATTCAGCTTCGGATATTTACTAGCTGTGTGATCTTAGATAAGTCATTTAACCTCTGCATATCTCAGTTTCCTCACCTTTAAAATGGGGATACTAAAAGCACCTCTCTTACAGAGCTGTTGTCAGGATCAAGTGAGATAATAACTGTAACATGTTTAGCACAGAGACTGGGACAGAATAAGCACTGTATAAATGTTACTACTCCTCCTGTTCTTACTCCTTTATTATTTATTAATATTATTGTCATGTGAGGAAAATGAGGTTCAGTGAAGTTATGACTTAACCGTGGTCATGTAGTTACACATCTATATATATTCTGGACTCTGAGAGCAGCACTCCAGATGTTCTGTCTCACTCTAGAAAGCAGTTCCGTGAGACATGTTGTTGGGCATTACAGAGTTAAAGTGCTTTCATTTGGTTTGGTTTCATTATTTTCAAATATTTGATTGCATATCTCTCATGCTTGAAGATTCCTCAGCTGCTGGGACCGACTGTCAGAGCTTGTAGACAGGCCAGTTAAAACTAATTGGACATCCTTTATCCTAGAATGCTTGGGCAAACTGACAGCATCTCTGTAAAATGGACATTGACATTCTTTGGGCACCTGATTTAGAATGCTTATAACATTTCTAAATATTTAATGCATCTGGATATGTTTTTTCCAGTCTACAGAATGGAATAATGCTCGTGAAGCTTTATTCCTGTAATATCAAAATATTGTTCGTAAAGACCTTTAGAAGAAAACCAATGTTTCTTAATTCTTCCTTCACTTCTCTTCACATAAATAAATAAACATTGATTTGATGATAAACCTTGAAAAGATTTGACAAGCCTTATAGAAATGTTTATTAATATTCTCCAAAGAGAACTTATTTAAATATTACTTAAGTAGAAAGAGGTGGTCAAAAGAGCATTGGGATTGAAGTCACAAGACCTGGGTTCAAGTCTTCCCTCTTGTACTGACTGTGGCTAAGTTGCTTGCCCCTCTTAGCTTTCGTTTTTCATGTATAAAATGACAATAGTAGTACTGTCACTACCAACCACCCAGGTTGATAAACATTGTCAAGTCTCACTGGTAAGACTGAACTCCTTAAGGGTTTGTGGTGGTGGTTGTTGAGTAACTTCAATCATGTTGTACTCTTCCTGACCCTATTTGATATTTTCTTGGCAAAGAAACTAGAATGGTTTGCCATTTCCTTCTCCAACTCATTTTACGAATGAGGAAAACTGAGACAAACAAGGTTAAGTGACTTGCATAGGTCACATAGCTAGTTAAGTGTCTCAGGGCAGATTTGAACTCCGATCTTCTGACTCCAGGTGTAGCACTCTATTTACTGCCGCACCTTGAGAGTAAAGAATTATTTTTGCCTTGATTTGAATTCCCAGTGCTTAGCAAAATGCATAGCTCATAGTAAGCCTTTAAACTGCTTAACTGATTGAGAGGGTAGACTTTGGTTCAAGATCTGCCACTGCCACATCAGCTCTGTGCCTAAGGACAATTCATATGACTTTTTAGTGCCCAAGATAATTCTCGATGACAAAATTGGGGGACAGTTGCTGATTTGCAATAGTGAATGTGTCTTCTTCCTTATCAAAAGCCTCCTATACTGATGAAATCACAGGTCTAGACAAAAAGCAAGTGGCATATAAAATGTGTGTTGCAGTTACTAACCCAGTACCTTCTAACCCACCACTCCTGCTTACAGGATCTCTAGCAGTCCATTCCAATTCAAGTCAATATACATATAATTAAATATCTCCTATGTCTAAGGCACTGGAGATTCAGAGGTAAAAAGGAAATAGCCCCTGTTCTCAAAGTGCTTACATACTCTACTGGGGGCATACAGCATCTATATAGACTGATAATTTGGGGCAGGGAGGGACAAGGCATTCAGGGTTAGGGTCACATAGCTAATAAGTGTTGAGTGTCTGAGGCTGGATTTGAATTCGGGTCCTCCTGACTGCAGGATCGATGCTCTATCCATTGTGCCACCTAACTGCATCAAAGATGCCAGTACAAAGTAATTTTGGGAAGATAAATACTAACAATTAAATACTAACTAGATAAATGCTAACAATTGAGTGACCAGAAAGAATTTGTAGGATGTGTTGTCTGGCCTGTGTTTTGAGAAGGCGAGGTATTATTAGACATGGCTGAGGTAAGAATTACATTTTAATATAGGGGAACATCTGTGGCAGTTTTGACTAAAGGAAGAGTTTCCTGAAGAATGTTTGGCCTTTCCCATTGAAGTTCCTTGTATTTGTCCCGTGCTGTGCAAATGTTACATTACGGACATACTAATTGCCATTTTCATCAGGTGGCTGTCTTGTTTAATCGCCTGCTGTTTGCTGATTCTGATTCTGGTCTTTTACTACCTGGGATTATTGTGCGGTGTCTGTGGTTATAACAAACATAAGACTCCGACCAACCGTGGCTGGGTGTCAAACACAGGAGGCAACTTCCTCATGGCGTGAGTACTTTCTTTCTTTGTAAAACATTCAAGGGAAATATTCCAGAATTCCAGGTTGAAGAATGGAGAGTGAGATGATCCCATGAATGAATCATAACAATCTAAAGAGACCAAAGACCCAGCACTGTTAATACTGCTGCCTTATATCTCTTTATAGTTTGTTTCCTTGGAATTGATCCTTCCCATCACTTTTCCCTTTTCCCTCCTGTTTCTTTGAGTGAAATGTATTTCTGTATCTAATTTGTGTTTTTGTGCGTATGTGTATATTCCTTCTTTTGACCTGTTCAGATGAGAGTCATATCCCTCCAATCCTTGTTGCTTGTTTATATTGATGTACACATGCACACCCAGATTATGAGATAATTTTCCCTAACCTTCCTTCCCTCCTGCTCCAGTGTATTGCTCTTCCCCTCATTTTCCATTCTTAAGATCATCAAGACATAACAGAAGTCCTCCTAAGCCTTGTCTAATTGGGACACACCCTTAGACCCCTGATGATGGTAAAGATTCAGAGGGGACACTATATCATCTCCCCATATTTGTTTAGTCCTTTACAACTATTCATTCATGTTTGCTTTTTTATATTCCTTTTCACCCTTTTATCTGAACTTCAGAGTTTCTATGCAGATATGGCCATTCTATCTGGAGTACTTGCAAGTCCTCTGTCTTCTATTTCTTTAAAGTTCAATTCTACCGCCTTATAGTATATTCCATTTTGCTGGGTAAGTTATTCTATGCCGTAATCCAATATCCTTTGTCTTCTGGGATATTGTATTCCAAGTTGTTCACTTCTTTATATTCATGGCTGCTAAATCATGTGTGATCCTGATTGTGGATCCTCAGTATATGAATTCTTCATTTCTGCCTGCCTATAGTATTTTTTTTTCCTCTTTGGCCTGGAAACTCTGAATTTGGCTGGGAGTTTTCATTTTGGAATGTCTTTCACTAGATAATCAATAGAATCTTTTGTATTTCTACTTTGTCCTGTGGTTCTAAGAGCTCTGGCAGTTTTCTTTTGAGATTTCTTGAAATAGGATGTCAAAAGTCTTTTTCGGTCATGGCATTCAGAGTGTACAATAATTCTTTTCTCCTAAAACTGTTTTTTGTTTTTACTAAGAGATTATCTTACAATTGCTTCCTTTTTTTGTCTTTTCATTTTGTTTTAATATTTCTTTTTTTTTTAATTAATTGGTTTTCAATTTTAAACAATCACTTTCATAGGTCTTAAATTTTTTCCCCCTCCCTCCCCAAGACAGCATGCAATCTTATGTGGTTCTACGCATACATTCTTATTAAACAGATTTTCACATTAGTCATGTTGCATAGAAGAATTAAAATGAATGGGAGAAACCATGAGAAAAAACAAAACACAACACAATGCAAGAGAAAATAGTCTGCTTCATTCTGCATTCTGATTCCATAGTTCTTTGTCTGAATGTGGATGGCCTTTTGCTTCCAGGGTCCTTTGGGAATGTTTTAGGTCCTTGCATTGCTATGAAGGACTAATTCTACCAGAAACAGTCCTTGCACACTGTGGCTGTGTATAATGTTCTCCTGGCTCTACTCATTTCACTCAGCATCAGTTCATGTTTTAATATTTCTTGATGCCTCATGGGATCACTGGTTTCTGTTCTTCCACTCTGATTTTCAGGGAGTTTGATGCCTGGGTAAGGTTTAGAACCTATTGTGCCAACCTGTAAATTGCCTTTCCAGTTCTTTCTTCTAGAGCCCATACTTTTCTAATTTTTTTCCTCATTCTCTCATTCCATTTATAAAGGCATTTTTTTGTTCACTTCTTTATATTCATTCTTTAAAAACTCTTGTTTCATTTGTTCTGGGAATTCCAGTTTAGTTTGTGTCCAAGCTCTCTTTCTCTAAGGCAATGCTTGCAGATGTTTTGGAGTCATTTTCTTCTTTCAGGTTTGTGTCTTGAGTTTCTTTGACATCATAGTGGCTCTTTCTTTAGGATTAATGAATTAGGTTGAGTGTTCTGATGTTTCAGTATCTCAGGAACAGGCTAAGGACCTGCAAGCTTTCAGTTCTCCCAGAATGGCCTGACTGCTGTCCCCTGATCTGTCTGTACTCTGCAAGTTCCTGATGTGGATTTGGGTCTGAGAAAGATTAGTCTGTGTCTGGACTCTGCCTCAACATCTAGCTGGACAGATTCCTGCCCTGGTTATTCCTCTGCAGGCTAAGCTAGATGCTAGAACTTAAACTATAAACTGCACCTGAGTTCTGACCTACACTACTATCACTGCTGCCTTCTTAACTTCTACCTTTCTTGGCTCATGGTTGAGAGTCTTCCCAACCAAGACTTCTACTCCCCTGCACAATGTCTCTTCAGTTCTCTCTGGATATATGACATTGGTGGTAGGTGACACCATGACTATTTCACACTGATCCACATCACAGTGTCTTTTTCATTATAAGTCTGCGACCTCCTTTTACCTGGTATAGAGCTATTCAGTGGATATTTGAGAGTGCTGAAGTGTGCTCCTGACCCAATCCTGTCTCCAGTGTCTGAAGATCTACCTGTCTCATCTACTTATGCTGATCAGGGTTAGACAAAAGACTGAATCTTTTCTGTTTTCTTCCCCATCATGAGTTGGTCTGGTGCATTTTGTAGATTTTGAGGAGTCCTTTGGACAGGGTTTCACTACGTTACTCCTTACCACTCTGCCTTCCTCATTCCTTTCTAAATTTGACAGCTGAGTTGAGGATAGACTGGTGTGGGGAGAGATTCGATTTAGAGGAACCATCCAGCCTGCTGTTACAATAGTCTAGGTATGAGGCACTGAGGATCTGCTCCAGGCTGGCGGCAGTGTCTGAGGAAGGCAAGGAGGGGGGATATATGATAGATGTCACAAGGGTAGAAATAACAGGACTTAGCAGTTGATTGGATATGGGCAGTGAAAGACATTAAGAAAAAATGAAAATAAAGGTAGAATCTTGCTTTATAAGCTGCCTCTGAACTAAACTGCTATCGAAGTCTGGCTAAGGGAGAAACTTCTTTCTCTGCTGTCCTAAAGTAGACATTGAGAGCAAGGACGTGTATTCACTCATTTACACCTAAGATGTTAAATTCTCAAGGAAAAAGATTCACTTGTGTGCTGATTTGAGTCAAAATTGAAACTCTACCTAGATAGCTATTGATTGTGAGTTTACTATTTAAAATACCACCATTTTTGTACTCTGATTTCCCTAACCCCCAAAGCAACAATGAAATGAGATATTCCATTTTGGTGAGTGGCTTGAAGGGAGGAAATTAAGTTGCTGTGTATTCACTGAGTGTACCTTTCATAAGTTGTCTTGAACTCCCTCCTCTCAACCCCCTCTTCTCCCCCCCAACCCCCAGTTAAACTACAATTTAGGATGAATGCAAAATGTGTTTCTTAGGCCAGAAAACCCTCCCACCCTTATGCCCAACTCACCCTTGCTTAAATGCAATATATTATTCTTACAATTTGTATAATGTATTCTGTGACTAACAGAGAAAAGGGAGATGCTGAATCCCAGAATAGATGCGTATTTTTATTAAGATTTAATTCATTCACTGCCTATAATGAGTTTTAACCCCAAGTTTTTTCAAAGTTGACTTCAGGTGATCTCAAGTGTTTATTGGTGGTCTCCTGTCTTTCCTCTTGGTTCCCTCAGAACTACTCCTGCTTTCCCTTGTTTCATAGACATAACGCAACTCTTGTAGACATCTGGTAAATAGCCAGAGAATGGAAGGAGTAGGAAATATGGTAGACACAGTCAGGGTAATCAAACTAATTAGAATGGTTAGGAGAATGTGTTACTTCATTTGGAAAATTGTTTAAATGATCTGGGAAGCCCAGAAGGAAGAAATGAATTTAGCTGTGATAACATTTAAGCTTCAGCTTCTGTCTTTTAGAAAGGGAGGGAGGCGTGAAATGGTGATAGGACTTCCCATGACATTCAGCTGGAGGGATAGAGAAAGAATAAAAGATGCCTTTAAAAAATAATCAGCTGCAGCTATAAAGCTCTATGGTTAGTTGAGCCTAGGGAAAATGCCAAATTGTTGTTAATAATAAAATCATGGATAGCGTATATGGACACAGAATTGGTTGGGGATGGGAAAAAGAAAATAGGATATTTCCTCCTCTAATCCAGAGCACATTTTGATGCTATGTGGGTAAAAGAGGGGGTACCATTAAACCTGAAGGAGAAACAATTCTCTTTAGTGGCCCGCTTTATCCTCACTGAATTGAAATGAACCTAATATAGCCATTGAATCAACTTCTCAAGCTACTGATGGTTCCACCTTTATTTTCCTTTCTCTTCATCAATCAGTCCCTGGTTCCTTTTCCTCTTCTGGATAGTTCCAGTCTCTTGGGATAGAAGAGACTAACCTTGACTCCCACCCTTTCTCCAGACAACTCTATTGCTACTGTTAGCCTCTAGGACTAGTTTTCTATCTGTACCTTAATGAGTATTATTGAATTATCTACAAATGAAACTTTACAAAATATTTTGTTTGTTTCTTTTTAATCAGACCTTTGGTGTTGGACGTATCCTTTAGTTATCTGATGACACTTATTCATATCTGTAGTATTAGGCCTATAATACCCTGTTTGATAGAATGGGCATAAATTAGCCAGCCACATTTTAGGACCATGCAGAGAACAAAGATAAGCTTCATGCAAAGATGCCTTTCTTAATAGTTTGGACTGACCTGTAATCTATAAAAATTTACAGGTTTTAAATCCATCATTTCCACGTATTGTTTTCAAAGACAGTGACTTTGTGAGTTTGAATAGATTGGATGATCTTTTTTTTTTCTTTTTTCCATCTGCAGTGGAGTTGGATTCAGTTTCCTGTTTTCTTGGGCATTGATGATCATAGTGGTTTCCACATTTGTTTTGGGTGGAAATGTAGAAAAATTGGTCTGTGAACCCTTTAAAGACAAGGCTATATTTCAGGTAAAGATGTGTTTAATAATGTTTTTGGTTTGGTTGTGTGTGTGTGTGTGTGTGTGTGTGTGTGTGTGTGTGCTTGTATATTTTGGTGTCATAATCCAAACTTGTAAATTCTGTAATTAACATGGGGCCTGAGAAAGAGGCCGGGTAGGAGGAGAGGAGCTGGGGGAGTTGAAGTTGAGCAAAGAAGAGAGGAGGAAGTGATTAACCAAATGAATTGAGGGTCTTTGTATCAGGAAGAAAAGAAACCAATTAGTTCAGATTCTTGGCTGCAAATAACATAATCTGCATTTTTTATTCAGATTAGTAGTTGCCCTTTAAAACAATGAACATTCTTTTTTTTTGTATTTGAATTGATTGAATAACCTGACCAGCTTGTTGAACCGAGCACACATCATACACAATTTAAATTGTACTTGGCAAACTTCTGTAACAAAGAACAGATAAAACAATTTTTACAAGAAAATGTTCATTTTTAAAAGCAAAATATGCAAAATAAATCAATTCCATTGAAGCAATAAACATTCTTTGTGGAGTCAGTCTATAAATAAAATTATATTTAAAAGTGTTTTGTGAAGCAGAGCTCCCATGCCAGAGATCTTCTGCTATCAGAGAAGGCAGTATTGGAATGGAGGATCTATTCTCATTTGGTCTTACTCCTCTCCCTGCAGACCATTAAAGGAGCTGGTTGTAGTGAGGATATTTTAGTTTTTCAGCTGTATCAATGGAAACTAGTTTCGGGCCACTATTTTGCTAAATTAAGTCCTTTTGGTTTTTATAATTATAAACAAGCCAATTGTTGTCTCATTTCTGGGTCTTACTCTACTGAACAGAAGGTGCTTGGTATTGCATTGCACATACTACTCCATGTTAAAACCGTGCATTCAAAATCCATACCACAGGGGAAAGGCAAGAGCATTGAATTTAAAGTTGGACTTGACTCCGAGCTTTGCTAGGTCCTTACTGTAGGTAAGATGCTTGCTCCTTCTGAGCGTCTTTTCCAGATCTAAACCCTGTCATCCATCTCCTACCTTTTAACTGGAAAGTCAAGATTAGAATGGAAATATTAATATGTCTTCTAAATTCCTCATATATAAAAGCAAGTGAAGAGGAAGTGGAAATGTTGAGATTATTTTTCACAAGATTAATGTAATTACCTGTTTAATAATAATAAGAGACCTTTTGGGTTCTAGGTTTTGGATACCCCTTACATCTTCAATGCGCAATGGAAAAACTACCTTGCTGGTCTCCTGTTTAATAATCCTGATGTTAATCTCACCTTTGAACAAGTTTACAGGTACAGAAATTTTACTGATGAAAGTTTTAGTACGACATTGTGATGGTTTTGTCTGGTTTTAATTTTTCAACATGAGAGCATTGCCTTCAAAAGTCTTCACTGGTAGTATCTTTATACTATCCCTCCATCTTCATGGTAATTTTAGTGGCTTTTCTCCAATACCACCTGCAGCTCCATTCTTCCAGCCTTGAAAAGGAACTGAATTTGGCATGAAAAGATCTGGCTTTGAATCCTAGCTCTTCCATTGACTATGTGACTGTGGGCAAGTCATTTCATTTCTCTTGGCTTCCTCATCTGTAAAATGTGCATAATACACATTTGTTCTGAAGACAGTACATTGTAGAATGTAGAGCCATTTAAAAATATGAGGAGTCATTCATTACCCAGAGAACAGTATACAAGCATTCCCAAAGTTCTTTCCTGGGAACTGACAGCTTAAAACTTACAATCTTGTATCTCTTTTTCTTATGTAATTAGTTTGTACATTGAAAGTCAATTACTTTTTTTCTCCCTAATCACAAGGCCTTGCAAAAGTCCTCTATAGCTTATCTTAATTGATGAAAACTGGAAAAGTTTTAGCATCATCTGCAAACAGACAATTCACTGAATGCTCCATCTTGTAGCTCATGTCTGAAAATATTAAATAAAGACAGTTTTAGCATTAATCTCAGAGGCATCCCATTGATTACTTCACTCTGAGAAGTGCCTGTTTATTATTTTTGTAATTGTAGCACTATCAATAGATTCTAATAAGGAAAGAAATCAAATATGTAACTTTTAGATGTGGATAGGTACTATACTTGTGATTTCATTGGTGAAGGAACATATAAATGTTCCAAAGCAGGTTGGCACCTCTCTGAAAATTACAGTTTTAGAGAATTGCTTAGGATGCTGAGAGATCAAGTGATTAGCCCCAGGTCACACAGTCAATGTGTGGCAGAATGCAGTCTCCTGGAATCTGAGTGCTGCTTTCTATCCATAAATTAAAATTCAGGCTACTAGGATACTCTCATTGTAGAAACTCTCAAGTGATACCATTCTGCAGCTCACAGGGACTAGCATATTGTAAGTGCTACATAAATGGTGGTGGTGGCGATGGTGATGAAAGTTTTAGAGAGTTGCCTGGGGAACACCTTACTGACCCTAAGGCTGTCCCTCTATACAATATACAACATAACTTCCTAATAGCAGACTTACTATCTAATACTCATTTTAACAAATAAGAGTAATACTTTTGGAACCAGTCACCATTAGACTCAGCTCTCACTTGATTTAATTACATTATCATTGTGATGATATAATATTATTACATGATACCATGTACTTTTTATTTTCTACAGTGCTTTCTCATGTGTAAACAGTCCCCAAATTATGAAGAGGTAGTAGTGTTGCAAAAGTTAATTTGATTGAAACTTCGTACTTATTTTTCCACAGAAATGATGTTATCAATTGTAGTTAAGGTCCTTGGCTATCCCACACAAACTCATTTAACTCATAATTTACTTCAGTCCAGTAGATATTTATTATAAGTCTACTACACATCAGGATTCTGTGTCAAAACTTATTAAAAGTTCCAATTCAAGGTGCCTGGAACGTATTCAATGTCCTGATAAGACATCTGTACAGGGAATGGGGACTCTAGTCCACCAGTATTTTTGTGGCATCATGATTGGGACTTCTAGAAGAAGATATAAGGGCCTTAGCTATGGATTTGTGGCTATGGGGAGGGAAAGGATGAAGGTATCACAGCAGGGGAGAGGAATGTAGTTTCGGTGGGTGAGTACAGTTGAAGCAAATCTTTGGCCAGCATCATTTCTCTTTACAGATAAGCAAACAGTAGCATAGAGAATTTAGCCCAAGGTCACATAGCTGAACATCGTCCTTGATTTGGAAATCTGATACTGACCTTATGACTGTTCTCTGGATATAATCAATACCTATAATTTAATTTTACCTGGAGTTGGCCCAAATAAAACACAAAAGGAGGGGCAGAGGTGGGATGGAGGAAAATCTAGTTCTAAGGGAAGGTGGAGACGTGTCATTGGCAGCTGCCTAAGTCACCTCGTTGGTGTAGATTTTCTTTCCATCCGTACATATTTCAACTCATCTATATCTTCTTATCCTTTGATATTTTTTTTTGTCCATATTCTTCCATGGATCTTCCCGTGATTATTCAGTGTGCTGGAGACCTTTTGTAGATTGAACATTGCACTGGGACTTGGGAGAATCCCTGAGTTCAGTTCGTTCCTGAAATACTAACTAGTGTTGTCACTGGTCAATTCTCACTCTCTTTTAGCTTCAGCTAAAATCTGTAAAATGGGGGTGATAATAGCACCATCCTCATAGGGTTCTTGTGTGGGGCAAATGAAATTTTGTATGCAAATGTTTTGCAAACCTCTGCATGCTCCTTTCTTATCCTTCACTTTGGGTATAAAACTAGCCTGCTACCATTTAAAATCATACATTTCTTTGTTGCTTTAAATATTGTCCCTGATTGAATTCACTTTCCCTATAGAGTGATGGGGGTTTGCTTCCCAGGATATTTTTTTTTGTAGTTACTTTATGCTTATATAAAATACGAGAACAAATCTAGGAGATAATATTTACTGAATGCATGAGCAACTCCAGAGATTAAAAAGGTATCAGTGAGCCTTGGAAATAACTCATTACGCTCTTGGTTCCTCTGATATATCGTTAGTATTAGAACCTCTCCCTTCTCAGATTAAAAACAAACAAACCAGAAATTTCAGATAATTTTCCTGTTAATCATCAGCAAAGAACATAGATAGCAGCAACTCAGCCTTTCTGAATATGATTGATGTGTTTATTTCCCATAGTGACTGCAAGAAAAATAAAGGCATTTATACCTCTCTGCAGCTTGATAAATTCTACAATATCAGCAAATTTCTGTCCATTAGTCAGGTAAGTCAATAGAACTCGGTGTGTAATGGACACATTATTCCATGTAACGAAGTTATCTCTCATGCTGCAGAACTTGCCTTGCAGGTTTACCAGTAATAAATGGTCTTAATGTGGTTTGCTACAGTCAGAGCTTCCAGGGGAAGGCTGTATGTTCCTCCACAGTGGAGTCTTTTGGCACATGATGCCCCTTCCCCAGATTTGCGAGATTGCAATGGATTGTTTGTTTTTTTGGAAGTGACATTCTCAACAAAGGACCAGAATTCTTCTCCTGGACTTGGAGTCAGGAATACCTGGTCCAGATAACCATCTCAGATGCTTACTAGATATATGATCTTGGATAGGACATTTAATATATCCAAACCTCAGTTTCATAATCTATAAAATTGGGGTAATCATGTCTGTAGTGTTTATAGCATCACCTTCTTGTGAGGCTCCAATAAAGGAAACATATTGCTTTGCAAACTTTAAAGCACTTTTATAGCCTTGATCTCTTAAATGACGTGGGGTTGGGTCCTTTGATTGCCTTTTCTTTTGAAAGGCAGCATGATATGGTAGAAAAATTCTGAGAATGGGATTAGAAGACCCAGATTTAAGTCCTATTTCTACAGTTTATCCATTGTGAGACCTTAGCAGATTCCTTCAACTCTTTGGGCCCCAGTTTCCCTATCTATAAAATGAGGAAGATAATTCCTATAGTGCCTGCCTTGCAGTTTGGTATAAATTAGTAGATGAAAACTTCTTTGTAGATTTCAAAGATCTATTTAGTTGTCAGTAGTTAGCATCATTACTAAAAGCCCCCCATGATGACTTCACCAGTGATTCAAATTGCTTATGTCAGCCCAAATTCAGTCGGATCATTCTTTATTATTTGCCTGCCCCACCCTACCTCCAGACCTTTGCTCATGTCTTCCAGTCATCTAAATTTTACCTGTTCTTCAAGGTGTGACTCAAGATATACCTCCACTAGGAGACAACGTAGTAGAATGGAAAGATCCCTCAATTTAGAGTCCTTGATCTGGCTCTTCTGTTGATTGACCTTGGGCAATCCCTTAACCTTCCTAACCTCTCTTAAAGTTTCCTTATTTTGAAATAATCTCCCTGTCCTCTGAAATCTTAGGAGATTTATGTTTTTATACTATTTTTCTTAATGTGTTGTTATACAGGGTGTCCCCCAAGTCTTAGTGTGGTTTGAACTTTTAATAGTTAAAATGCAGAAGCTTGTGATGGAGTGGGTGGAGTTATTGGGGGGCCATCACTCTCTTGACCTTCTGTTGACCTTAAAGGTTTTATGGCTTAATAATTAGCTTAAAAGCCTAAAAGCATTTTGGGACATTGTATTCAACACTGTCTTATGTTCCTACTGTTTTCCCTGTTCGGGTCCCAAACATTTATATCTCCATTTACAGATGAGGAAACTGAGGCTGAGGGAGGTTAAGTAATCTGTCCAAAGTTTCACATCAGCATGACTGAGATGTGAACTCCGGTCATCTGACTCCAAATCTAGCACTCTAACCACTGCCTTTTGGTTTTGTGTTTGTTTCCCCAGTTCTTATTTTGAAACCTTCCACACAGGAGATCTTTTAAATAAATGTTTGTTGAAATCAATTTAATGATGCTATTTTCTTTTCACTTAAAGAATTCAGTGTAAAATCTTTACAAATTTGTAGAAATTGTAAAAATTGTAAAAAGTCTCTGCAAAATAAATTCACTTCTACTTTCCATGTTTTTTTTTTAAATTTTTTAATACAGTATACCCAAGATCTAACAGTTCAATTTGAAAGTATTAAAATAAACCTTAGCAGCATAGTTTTGCTGGATGAAGTAGGAAAAGAGAACCTCTTGAATTTCAGTTTCTCAGGAATAGATGGAATTGATTTTGCAGCTTATCTGGCTGAGGTAAGATTTCTATGTTCTTGAATACATTATTTAGAGGAAATTCAAGCTTTGAAAAATATTTATACCTTTTACAAATGATATGGCTTCTGTCACCTGTAATAACAGTGACTGAGTCCAGGGCTTGGGTTCTAGAGATCCAGCTCTGAATTCTGGTTCCAAGGTTTGCCAATTCAGTGACTATAAACAAGTTGCTTAACTTCTCTGGAATTTGTGTTTTCTGTTTGTAAAATGAGGATAACATATACAGTAGAGTGTAAACTCCTTGATGACCAATGGTCAAAACTGTTTATTTTTGGTATTTGTTTTGTATCATCAGTGCAAGAAAATAATAAATACTTACTGAATACTTTTTTATTCACTCAATTTGTTGAACTAAATACCTGTAACTACCTACCTCACTGGAAACTCTTTACATCGTTTTTTAGGTCAATAAGAGTATAACAAAAGTGGATCTGTTATCGTTTGCCAATGATTTAGAAGCAAGAGCAGAACAGTTGGTAAGTTTAAATTATTTATTTGAATGATGTGTGGTTGACAACTGTTAGGAGATAATATATGTAGTTTGCTTGGCAGACATTAAAGTGCTACATAAATGTGAATGATTTTTGTTATTCTCATTATATCTGTAAAAACCCTTGGGCACTGGTAGCAAGGGCTCCCACCACTCTTACTAAGGGTTCTTGGCTTGAAAATCACATGGATCTGGTCCAGTCATGGAGGAACTTGAATTGTAAAAGGGGAAAGTCAGGCTTTTCTTGAACTCTCTGCCTCATTGTACCCCTCCTCCAGAGCAGAACTTCGGGGAAATTTTTTAAATGATTAGGAATGACTCAAGTCTAGGGTTTCACTACAAGGTATTAATAATGGTACATTCTACAAGGAAACTCACTATACAAAGTAGATTGAATTTAGGACAGATCTATGTTTCCTCCTATACATTCCCCCTTTCATTACCCCCCAGAAATGCTTAAAACAAAAAAGACTCATAAGTATACATTGACATAGACTGTCTTCAACATTCACAACTTCAAGCATTTGTGTGATTTTTTTTTTTAATTAGTAACGTCATTTTCACTTTGACATTGGCAACCACACACATTTGCAGTTATGTGTAGTAGGGAAAAAAATGAGATGCCTGATGTATGCAAGTTTGTGGACTGTCTGGTATCTTAATAGTCACTTCTTTGGTCTTGTTTCCCTTATGATTAAAGCACTCCATGTGCATTCTTTGCACATTTTCATTGTTTGCCTTTAAAATTTAAGTTTTGTGTTGCAATTATGCCCCCAAAATGTAATGCAAGTTCTTTGGGCCCTAAGCCCAAGTGTTCAAAGTCAACAATATAACTTAGGGAGAAAACAAATGTTAGATAAACTTAATGCCAGAACGTCTGCAGTGCAGAATTTTATTATAAAGAATTGTATACAGATAAGTATATTTTCAGCAATTTCTAGCAAAAGATTAGTTTTTGGTGGTCATGGGAACCTAACCGCCTATTTCCTGGAGGTTCAGTTTATTAACATTCATGTTTTTGACATTTTCTGAGAATGTTACTCTTGCAAAAGTTAAGGAGTAACTGTATTTAAATTATGATAAAATAAATAAAAAGCCAAATAAGTAATTTGCTGTAGTACTTTGAGGATTTCAAAACACTTTACGCATGTTATTTCTTTATCCTCACAACAACCCTGAGAATTAGATATTATTTATTACTGTCTCCATTTTACAGATTGTGAAATTGAATCAACTATTTGTTAAGTGACTTATCCAGCATCACAGAATTATCAAGTATCTGAGACTCTATAGTAACTCAATTATTTCTTTCAGTCTTATCTTTCCATTGCCCTTTATTACACATAATTTTCATTGCAGTGTGATCTGAAAAGGATACATTTAATATGTTTGCCTTTCTGCACTGGATTATGAGGTTTTTAAGCCCTAGTAGATGGTCAGTTTTTGTGTAGGTGCCATGTACTGCTGAGAAAAAGGTATATTGCTTTCTATCCCCATTCAGTTTCCTCAATATCTAACTTTTCTAAAATTCTATTCACCTCTTTAACTTCTTTCTTGTTTATTTTGTGGCTAGATTTATCTAGTTCTGAGAGGGGGAGGTTGAGGTCCCCCACTAGTATAGTTTTGCTATCTATTTCTATCTTCTTTAAGAATTTGGATGTTTTACCACTTGGTGCCTATATTAACTCTATTATTTCTGACTCCCATCTCCAAAACACTATTCATCGTGCCACCTACCTGTTACTTTTATTTATACTCTCCTAGGAGACTGATACTTAAATATCAAAACATGAAACACTATACAAGACTGTGGAACAGATATTTTACCTTTACTTTTGCTCTTTACAGTCTGAGAAACTCCTTTGAGATACATAATCTTCATATATGCTCAGTTGTGACTTGGTCTACCTACTTTTGATGTTACTCATCTTCTCCTTGGAGAAATTGATTTTGAGATCACCTCCTACCAGAAAACTAGTATCTAGTATTTTGGATCAGAAGCACCTGGTCTCTTTAAATCATGAGTTTCCTTCCAAAGATAGGTGTTCAGGCACCTGTGCTCAAGGAACAAATACAGAGCAAAAGAGGCCTCAGAAGACTTAAGGTTTTGTCTCAGACTCATCTAGATACCTTCACTGCCACGTACAAGTAACCATCATTGCTGCTAGGAAAGAAAGGGAGAGAAATCCTCCTTTGACAAGTCTAAGGAAAGGCTGTTAAAAATCCAGAACCAGATATTTTGAGGAGAGGAAAAAGAACCTTAAATGTATTTTCATTTTTACCTTTAAAATTAAAGTTTTGTTTCATTGTCATGGCACCAATCATAGCACAGGTTGTTTAAGCTCTATACCCAAGCATCCAAAGTCAGTAATTCAGCTCAGTGAGAAAATGATGTATTAGATAAACTTTGTTTCAGAATGTCTGCAACCACAGAATTAATGTCCAGGTACAGGCTTCTTGGCAGTAAGTAATCCCTAAAACAATTAATGAAAAGTTCTCTCTGTGTGTGAAGTTCAGTAAGTGGCAAGCTTTTCCTATCATAGGGTGTAAGGGGACCAACCAGAAACCTCAGGTTGCACTTAATCTTTATCAGGGACTCCCAGGGTGGGCATATCACTGATCCATACTTCATAAGATGGCCAATGTTATTCCATTCTAAGCAATATTACCAACATATATATATATATATATATCTGAAATTCTCAAAATACTACAGCATATTACTTATTTGACTTTTTATTTATTTTATCATAATTTAAATACAGTTAATCCTTAACTTTTGCAAGAGTAACATTCCTAGAAAATGTCAAAAACATGAATGTTAATAAACTGAACCTCCAGGAAACAGGGGGTTAGGTTCCCACGACCACCAAAAACTATATATAAAAATAGTACCCATTCTCATAACCCACATTTTTACAATAAGTTTCATAAGGCTTCCTGGTTCTTTTTTTTTAAATTATTTACTATCTCCTTTATTACTTTTGATTCTACAAAGCAGGAAATAAGTGTTGTTATTTTAATTGTGTCTGCACTGTTGGGGAAAGGCAGTATGGTATAGCTGAAGAGGCCAGCTTTCTACTTCCTGGTCCTATGGCTCTGGGGAAAGGTGTTTGATCTATGTCCCTGAACCTTAATTTTCTCATTTATAAGTGAAATTAATAATACTTGTCCTCCCTATTATCCAGAGTTGTAGTTGAGCTTTCGAAAACCTTAAAACTCCAGATCAAATTGAGTGATTATTAAAACCACATCCTAAGTTGTGCTATATATATTTCAGTCGAGCTAAAACAACAAAATCCACTTGTCTTCAGACAAGTCAGGGAAAGGGACTTTGGTTTAATTCTTCCCAAAGCATTAAAGTACTTATTATGAGTTCTCATGGCTAAGGGCATGAGAGAATGTACAAGGGCCTAAGAATTTAAAACTTTGCTCTGTATTATGTAGCATACAGTGACTTTCAATGGAGAGGGGATAGCAGAGAAATTCATCAAACACCTTCAAGCTTGGATTTTGTATACTGGGGCTGCTGTTTTTCCTTTCCTTTACCCATTCCCTTGCTTTTCATAAAAGCGAATGAATTAGAAAAGCTTAAAAGTTAGTCTCCAAAGATGTCCATCTATGCCCCCAGCTGCTCCCTTTAAAAGGAGAGATGCATGTCTGTACTATGCTCCTGGATTAGTTCATATTACTAATGTTATTTTTCCTAGGGAAGCCTAAGGTGCCTGCTGATCTTATGTTATTTTTATTGTATTTCTAGCCCAAAGGAGCTTTGGAAAATGCCCTGAAAGGGCATGCAAGCAACATTCGAATGATCCATCATCACCATGTGATCCCTATGGAGCAGGAAATGGTAAATACGAGTAAATGAATAAGTAACCCAGACATAACTCACTGTCACTTTTTTCCCTACCAAAAATTCATTCATAAAATCTTCCTTAGTTTAGAGGAATGAATGGCATGTTTCCATTTCACATACCTTAAACTAGGTTTCAGTGTTACGTCTATTAAGAAAAATTTGACTGTTGTACTCCCGTGTCTGCAAAATTGTAAAACAATTTTAAACAAAATGGCTAACACTTTAGAAATCTTTCTTGCTGGTTTTTACTTTATTTTTTTTGCTGGAGTGTTTGAGTTCATCTTTATGTGAGTGGGATACAGCCTTTAAAAATGCCACTGATATAAAAATGCCTTTTAGGACTTCTCTATGCTTATATTTCTTTTCAAATTGGCTCTTACTTATTTTCCAATTCTTTCTCTCCTAACTGACTGTCAAGAAATATGTTAAAGCCAGGGTAAGTGCCTTATTTTGATACAGTAGATAACCTTGTGTGTCACTGTTCTCTTTCTGCTTTCTTCTGTTCTGTTTTTGATTCTCCCTTTGTCTTAATCTCCGTTTTCCCTCTTCTTCCCCCTTAATAAAATTGAATGTATGTTGTTTGTGTGTTATGACATGCTTAGGGTTAACTAGATCTTTCACAAATAGACATGATCATTTTGGTTATCAAACATTTATCAAGTACTTATTATGTAGTAAGCCCTAAGGATACAAAGAAAGATGAAAACAGCCCCTGCCTACAAGGAGTTCACATTCTATTAGAGGAGAAAATCTGCGAACAAAACTATACACTAGCACTAGCGTATTTTATTTATATGGGTGTGTGTGTGTATATATATATATATGTGTGTGTGTGTGTATATATATATATATATATATATACACACACACACACATATATATATATATATGTATGTATGTATGTATGTATATACACATATAATGAAGAGGGAAGATATTTGTCAAACATGAGGGAGGGCAGTGAAAAGGCCCCTTGCAAAAGGTGCAATTTGAATCTCATGTTGTGTAGTGTTGAAAGACAGTGGAAGCATCCCAAGCATGGGGGTGGCCATTGTAAAAAGTGGAATGTTGTGTTCAAAGGGACAGCAGGCAGGTGTGTATCATTTGATCACAGAGTATAGGGAGGGAATAAAGTATAAGAAGACCAGAAAGGTAAGAAGGGGCCAGGTTGTGAAGGACTTTAAGAGCAGAAAATTTTATATTTCATTATGAAGGTAATGGGGAGCCACTGAAGTTTATGGTATGTTAGGGGAGAGGGCTGATACAATCGGATCTGAGCTTTAGGAAAATCATTTTGTCTGGTGAGTGGAGGATTGACTAGAATGGGGAGAGCTTGAGTCAGGAAGAGCAGCCATCCCAGGTCTAGCCATGATTTCTCTGGACAATGTTGCCATGTTTTAAGTGAGCTCCCTGTGGTCAGGGATTGGTTTTCATTTTGTCTTGTGATTCCCCACAGCCTAACTGCCTTGCACATGGCAGGTGTTTATTTAAATTTTGTAGGATTCATTTTGATGAAAAGGACTGAGAAATACTTAGGGGGAGAGGAGGGAGTAATTAGAGGGGACATTTGGATAGGTGCTGTCACTATCTGCCGTTATTTGAAAGTTTGTCTTGTAAGGATGAGTTGTAGATGAAATGTAGATGAATAGTGTAGGTCCAGGGAACAGAACTAGGAGTAATGGATGGATGTTATAGGAAGGCCTGTTTTTAATAAGAAGTTCATATTAATTAGTGTAGTCCCAAAATGGGCTGCCATTTAAAGTAGTGAGCTTCCCAGTCTTGCATTCCTTTTGTTGATATACTGAGTTTTTAAAAATACTAATAAGCTACTTTTAAAACAAAATACTAGTATATTGAGTTTTTTAAAAAGTTGATTTTTACTATCCCTTAATTTAAAAAAACTGCTCATGCTAATTAGCCAACTTCTTCTTTCACTTTTTTCTTTCCTGTGTTTATATTCATTCTTCTCTCCCTTCTTCATCCTCACAAAACAACCATTTTAAAAATTGATACTTCCAATTTCTCCTGAAATCTAACTACTAATCTACTATTCATAAGTTATTATTTTTTACTCTAATGTATTGCCATTTGATACCTCTGGGAACAATTGAATGCTTACTTTTTCATGTCCTGATATTTCTTGGATTAGAAAAAGTTTTGTCTGGTTGCTCACGACTGCCCCTCAGTATCTGGCAATTTTCATAGAATGAGGCTGTTCTGCCACTATTAAACCTATTGAGATGAGTGCCAGATCAGAAGAGTGATTGACTGATAAGCAAAGAAGCTTGTTTTCTCTTGTAATGATGTGGAAAATGTGACTTTTGCTTATTTCCCAGAGCACTTTAAATCAAAGTATCCGGTTTCTACAAAGGACAGCAACTGAACTTATGGTGAGTTTTTGTTGCTGTTTGTCTGTTCTTGCTTCTGGGGAGGTTTTTCTGTTTTAAAATGTCCTCCATCCAGTTTAGGGGGAGAATTACTTCATTATACATTTTAGGTAAAGAAAAGCCCTTTTCTTCAGCCACTTTTCTTCAGCCACTTTTAAATTCCATACTCATAGCTTATGTAAGCACCTGTAAATACATTGGCTGTATTTTGGCAATCACTCAGGGTACTGGGTTTGGGTTAGAAGGCTGAGTAGTCCTGCTGGTATAGACCAGTTCTACTCCTGAGCTATTAGTTGTAAATGGTCAACCCTGACTCCATTTGCCGTAGCCACCCTGGGCACTGCCTTCTACTCATTGATATAGTCACAGTCATGGTTTTTGAGTCTGCTATCTTCCATGGCCAAAGAAAAGACCCCTGACCCTTATCTGTCAACTTCAGAAATGCCCATGGGGCAACACACTGAAGTTTAGATCAGTGCAGATCTTTAGCCACTACTGATAAGCTCCTCCAAATGGCATGTCCTTGTGCTAATGCATCAGGGCTGTTATTTGGCATTCATCATAACCACCGTGAACCACCGTTGAATCAGCAGAGTGGAATAAATAGAAAGGCCATGGGAATAAAAGAAGTCAGGAGACGTAGATTCCAGTCTATTTCCTGTGAATCTTGGATCAGATACCACTTCTCCTTCCTGAACCTTCTTCTCCTCATCAATTAGAAATAGGCACGAGACTCGACGATTCCTTTGGCCCCAGCTCAGGGCAAGAGAACTGAACTTGGAATTAGTAGAGCAGGGTTCGTATCTCAACTCTGACAGTTCCTTTCTGTGTGATTTTGAAAAGTCATTTTGCCTTAATTTCCTTATTTGGGAAGTAGAGATAAATTATGCTAACTTACAACACCTCTGTGAAGTGAGGGCGGTACTTTTTCAACTTTAGAGTTTCTACGTGACTTACTTTGCTCTATATAAGTATCTCTAATTACGTTCTTTTATGTCTTGGTACTATTATAACAATATTCCCCCCCCCCCCAGGTTAAAGTGTCTCAAGTGATTACCACTGTGGAAGATGCTCAGCTCCTCATTAACAATAATGCCTCCTTTGTTATTATTGAGGTAAATCCTTTCTGTTTTTAAAACGTGTCTGTGTGCATTTACTAGATATATATATATATATAATATTTCTCTGTAAATTTATCTATATATGCTTAAAGAACTATTTTTATATTCAACACATTTTCAGGAAACTAAGAAGTATATGAATATGATCATAGACTACTTTGAACAGTATATTCAGTGGGTCAAAGATTCGGTAAGTGTGCTACATTTCATGTTCTTGGCATAGTCAGTCATATTGTTTCAGATGGTTAAACATCAGTAAAATTAACAAATGCATTTTCTCATCAGTTGGAGGTCTTTGAACAGGACAGGGGGGAGAGATTTAGTACTTAACTTGAAACATCATTTGTGGGAAAGAAATAGCAGTCTAGCCGTGCTTTCACACAGAGCAACTTTTCTCCCTTTCATTTATTGTTAAAGTGACTTGGTGTGGTTGCTAGAAAAGATACCATTATCCAAAGGTGAACTCCAGCCAATGGCTTCATGCACTGATAATTCCAGCACTCCTGGAGAACTCTTAGTAGGAACTGCTTGCCTAGACTGGTCTTCAATATTGCTGGAGAGTTCCAAAAGCTTTAGGCTCAACTAGGCTACCAAGCTAGCAGTCATGTTCTTTCACAGACTCAACTGCTGGTTTACTGCATGCCTATGAATATGTCACTTCCTGTATCTCAGTTTCCCCCTTTGTGAATGAGTTGATTGGATATGACATTTAAGTACCTGTTGTAAGGCACTTCACAGATGGTCCTAGAAATATGAAATAAGACAAAGCCTTTCACTGTATTCTGCTTCCATTGTTGTGGAACAGTATGATAGATAAACAAGTGCTGTGTGAGACTTGCCGCAGTAGTGAAGGATCAGGTGAGAAAGGCTAAATGTTCCAGGCATATGGAGTAATACAGTAGTAGCAGAAAAAGTACAGGGACAGAAGAGTGTGAGTCATACACAGAGTGATGAATATTCCATTTGGGCTGGAGGATAGTGCCAAGTGGAGAAGATCAATGGAACATGGAAGAATGGAGCCATACTTGGGCTTGGCTTTTCCCTCTCCTCCACCTTCATGATCCCATCTCATTCTATTGGTGTCAGTGAGATGCCTCTATGCAGATGACTCCCACTTCCACATATCCTGTGCTAGTCTGTTTATAGTGAGACACTTCAGTAGATTGCTTTTGTCTTGTCATTACTTCACACTCATGTTCAGAATTGAACTCATCACTCTCCTCCCTCCTCTTAACTTCTGTTTCCTTTATTGGCACCATCATCTTCCTCATCACCCAAGCTCAAAGACACAGGTTTTCTTTTACCCTGCCCTCTTGCTCATCACCCCCAGAATCCATTCAGTTGCTAAGTCCTCTCTGGTCTGACTCTTAACATTTTTTTGAACATCCACACTAGAACAGACCTACTTGAAGTTCATCTCTTGTCTCACTTAGACTAGTTTTAACTGCCTCATAACTTGTCTTCCTGCTTCCAACCCATTCCATGTCCAACCTGTTTTCCATATTGCTGTTGGATTACATTACAACCCTAACTTAAAGAAAAAAACTCAATGATTCCCTATTGCCTGGTCTTGACATTCAAGGTCTTCCACCATCTGGCTTCAATTTGCCTTTTTCATCTTATAGTAGCACTGATTCTCCACCTATTTCTGTTGAAATCTTCCTCTTCAATAAAGGCCAGCTGAAGAGCTACATCCTCCATGAAACCTTTATTCGTTGTTCCCCTCAAGTGAAAATGGTCTCTCTTTCCTCAGATATTTTCATAAAATTTTGTCTGGACTGCAATTTTCATTTATCTTACTCTATTATGTTTAGTTTATTTTTGTACATGCCTCTTCTACCCTGGTAAAATTACAGGTTCCTTAAGAGTAAGATCTGTGTTATTGTGTAAGCTTTTGTATCTGTAGATCCTAATACAATGCCTTGCACACAACAGGAATTTAATAAATGTTTGTTGAAACTGAATTTCACTAAGGAAACAATAGACAGTTGGAGGTTTTACTTAGGAAAATAACTTGGGGAGATTTGTACCTAAGAAATATTAATATGACCATAGTGTGACTGATGTAGAGGGGAAGAAAGTGGAGCCTACTGACATATTCTAAGTGATGGTAATATTTGTATTGGTGTGATGACATGGGATAGAGAGAGGAGGAGCAGCAGTATTGGGGAGGTGGGGCCAGTTGTGCTTAACAAAGGATGGGGTTCATGTGAAAGTGGGAGAGGACCTTGAGAATGAAACCAGGCAAATGCGTGGATTTAATTCTGATCTGTTTCATTTCACTTCTCCCTGGCTGTACTCTTAACATCAGCCAATTATCCTATGACAGTGATTTTGCTTCTGGGTAAATACTAGAGTGTGGGTAACTCAGGACAGATGTCTCCCCATTACCAGAAAAAATAACACCCTTCTTTCTGATGATGGACTCTTTTGATTAATCCAGACTTGGGGAGTTACTAAGACATTTTTATAAAGTTTTTTACCATCGAGTTTTTATTACAAACGTTTTGGTTGAGGTAAATGCCATCTCAAATTCAGAAATATTTGTCTTGATGACCATTTCTTTCCTTCTAATCCCCTCTTTAGATCACCATGGATGTGGCAGCCTGCGAACCCCTTGCCAACGTCATAGACACTGCTATAGAGATATTTCTGTGTAGCTATATAACTGACTCTGTGGTAAGTGACTTTTGTCTTCAAAAATAATGACGACCATTTTCTGCACATTAGTTTTTCATCGGTATTTTTCTATTCCCATGTAATTAATTATTTGGTTTTGTTGCTGTTCAATCACTTTTCAATCATGTCTGACTCTTCCTGACCCCAGCTTGGGGTTTCCTTGGCAAAGATACTGGAATGGTTTGCCATTTCCTTCTCCAGCTCATTTTACAGATGAGGAATTGAGATGAACAAGGGACTTACCCAGGGGCACACAGCTATGAGGTGTCTGAGGCCAGATTTGAATGGGGGAAGTTGAGTCTTCCTGTCTCCAGGTTGGGCACTCTGTGTACTATGGCATTAACTGGTACTGAGTACATGAGAGAAGGGATGGGATGATATTATATGCCTCATATTTCAAACAAATGTTTCCCCAGAAATACATCCAAGGGACTGAATCATTTTGTTAGAGCAAATTCTCTTGTATCCAAAATGATTGAGTAATTAAATTAATTGTATCCTAGTTAGGAGAGATTGTTGTCTCCTGCAGCACAGGAGGAGAGAATGGACTTCAAGGTGGAAGGCTGGATTCTAATTAGACTAAACTAAATGTATCATAGGGTTCCTTCCAGTTCTAACTTTCTGTGATTCCAAGTGCCAGATAATGCCTAGACATGTAACCTTAGGAAAGTCACTTATTCCTCTCTTGAGCCTCAGTTTCCTCACCTATAAAATGGAGTAACATCTGCTGAGGACTGGTAGGATCAGAGCAATTAATGCATATAGAGTGCTTGCGGTTGTTAAAAAAGTCACATAAATCAAGCTATTATCTTAACTGGAAGTTATAATCAGAATATGAACGAATAGTTCATGTGCCTCTTCAGTTCTTTCACTCAGAGAATCAGAGTAACATAAAATGCAGTTGATGTTAAAATTATGCTAACTATACCGTAATCTTTGATTTAGAACTTTCTAGTGCCTTGGGCCAGTTACCATTAGCCTTCCCCCTCTTGTGTTTCAGCTAATGGGTCAGGAAGTAAATATAAAAATATGCTCGTTTGTCCTGTCCTGATCAACATTTTTGCCAGTAACTTGGGTCGCAGGGGAGGCAGGGAACACGGCACAGTGTGATCCAGTGGGGAGAGTACTGGTTCTGGAGCCAAGTGACCTGGGTTTAAGTCCCACCTTTGATGCTTTTACTACTTAAGTTATGTGGGTGGACAGGTCATGAAATCTCCCTAGGCCTCAGTTTCCTCCCTGGCAAAATACAGTGATTAGATTCTGAGGTCCCTTATCTTCTCAGTCTATGGTCTTTTGAAGACAAAGGGGAAATGACTGTCAGAGGTGTGGGAGATGCTCTACGTCAGAATCATTGTGCACAAATGTTCATGTCACCACAGGCTGGATCTAATAAGATGTGATGGAATGGAAATGTGTCAGGAGTAGAAACCCCAACTCTACAGGGATGAGAGACTTCGGATATCTTGTGAAAAGGCTTGAGAGTTTCAGTTGGCTATAATCCCCATTGTGAATTGATAGTGGGAGATGCTGCCAAAGAAAACTCATGCCATCTCAGGCTGTGTTCTTCAGTGAATAGCACCCAGAAATGGGGAGATAGTGGGCCTGGTGTCCTCTGCCCTGGTTAGACCACATCTGGACACTTATTTCCAATTCTGGACTCATGATGTTAAGGACATTGATAAACTACCACACACAGAGAAGAGGTGACCAGAATATTATGGGGAATGGAGAGCAGCCCTTGAGGAACCTGTAAAGAAATAGGGTGGGTGCAGCCTGAAGATGAGAAATTTTCGGACTTTTTGAGTTTAGGTGGAGAAGGGGGAGAAGACCAGTGTAAAAGGAAGAGACAGTGCCAGAGAGTTCCCAAACTGAGACTGATGAGTAGAAGTTACAAGGAGAAATATTTCTGTTCAAGAAGAACTTTCTAGTGGTTAAAGCTGCTAATAGCATGATCTTTTTGATAAGGTGTTCATGGACTTCCTAAAATCTACCCATGTTATTCTGTGGAATCTGTAAACTCCAGCTTAAGAACCCCTCATTTAAAACCAAAAAGAAGCATTTCTGTGTTCTGTTAGGGGTAAGAGGGAGCCACAGGAGCTTCTTGAGTATAATAGAGACATAGCAGACTGATGCTTTAGGGATATCATTTTGGCATTTGTATGAAAGACAGAATAGAGGAGGGTTATGAACTCTCGATCTAGTCCCATTCCTTCTTTTACATATTCAGAAACTGAGGCCCAGAGGAGGGCACATACTTGTCCAAGGTTACCCAGGTATTAAGTCACAGAGTCCAGATTTGAGCCCAGGACCTTGGATAACAATTCAGTGTTCTGTCATTACCCTATTGAAATAATACATAGCTTCCATTTTGCCCTTTGTTTGTTGTCTTTCCAGAACGCATTCTGGTTTGGCTTGGGAGGTGCCACGATATTTTTAGTTCCTGCTATAATTTTTGCTGTAAAGCTATCCAAATACTATCGCCGAATGGATTCAGAAGATGTCTATGATGAGTAAGTATGAGGACTGTAAAGAAGAAGGACAGGACTGTCATTGAAATGGACATTTTTCAAAGGCTTCTCATCATCCCCATCCAAGTAACTTCAATTACTTAGAAATTCTACCTTTTCTGCTCTGTCATCCAAACAGAGGAGAAATACTTTGTGTGTAGCTAGGGCTTATACTTGTTAAGTTACCTCCCCTACATGAAAGTTAACAGTCCCACTAAATATCCCTTTTTGCTCTAGGGGTCTTTGCCTTAATTATTTTCTCTTTAACTTCCTTGCTTTCTTTAACCAATCTTCTATTTCTTATTTACAGTTCTTCTGTCTCAGGGACTTGGCATTTCACTTTATGATAACTGTTTTTACTAGTTTTCATTTAGCCATATGTGGTTTTTATTTTCCTCACTATCCCATGAACTTATATATACTGTGTTTGTTTATTTGTTTTTTACATTTCATCCATTGTGATTCCTGGCTTATTTCTCCCCCAAGCTCGCACATCCATTCTACTGTAGTAGAAAGGTAATATGGGAAAGTAGCTGTTACCTCCATGAGTATTTTTCTTTAAAAAAATAATTATGTTTCCCTTTTTGTTTTATATCTTTTAGTGTTGAAACTTTACCCATGAAAAAGTAAGACTTTTTTTTTACAGTATTTATTCAAATTTTTTCATAAAGTGGGTGTAGGGGATTTATGTTACTCGGTGCTGGACCTCTAATTAATAAGAAACAGGTCCACATGAAAATAATGTAAATGTAAAGCCTCTTAAAAATAGATTTATATGCATCTATATAATATCTATATATTTAATGTACAAATGTAGTTGTTTAGAGTGTTTGGTGGTGGTTTCTAAAGGGTACAGAATTTGAGTTTCAGACTCTTTTACTTGCTGTGTCAGCATTAGCGTGTTTTTACGTATTCTCCATTACCATTTACATTGTCTTTGTAATTCCTGTTGTCACTTCATCTCAGCAATAACACAAGCCTTTTTTTGGTATATTTATTTTGTTACAGTATGGAAAATGGTAATTACGGTTATCATAAATATCATTTATATGGTCTTCACAACCCCGTTATGACAAGGTAACCCAGAAACCTGGAACTGCATGGCTTATCGTGTACTGTAATAATCCTTTAATTGCATTGTATGCATGCATTAAAAACAATCACTTTTTCATTTTTTTTCTTTTTTTGCATGACAAGTATTGTTTTAAGTGGTTGGTCTTTTGAATCATGCCCTATGCTGTGTTAGATTTGGTAATGCTTTCAAGTGTTTTGGTGCATTAAAAAAAAACAGCTGAATAATGATGATGTAAGAGATCACTGAATGAAGTCATCTTGAAATTGCCTTGTAGAGCAGGTGAAAGGCCAATGATGATTAAGTGCATGCACATGTTTTGTTTAATGAGAAGTCTTCTGGTGCCTTGTAGTCACTGAATCACGTTGTACTAATAAGGCTTATTGAGTTTATATAGCATACCTTGGGAAGTTTGTTTTGTGTTTCTTTGTCATGGAAATAGGCAGATAATGGAAAACATACACGACCAGAGACTCCTGAAAGAAACATCTTTGAAATGTGTAATCTAGACTATTCTATAATGTGGAACATGTGGAAGCAAATGTTCATGAGCAGTGGACGAGAAAAACGTTGTAATTCTTTAACTTTTACCTGGCCGTTTGGGACTTAGTTGTAGCAGCAACAGTTAGCAACAGAGAGAAATTGTCATTGGCAATGGCACAGAATGCATGCTTCATTTTTATTGCTTAATAAGCCATGTTGAAATGCAGCCACATGCCTGTTAATGATGTTACTTGGCTAAGAAGATAGAGTAATTAGTCTCTTTATACCAAAATTCAGAGTAAGGGAAATCATTTTACTAAAGATGCAAATCATGTGGAGTTTTGCAGTGTCAATTTTAGGGAATTCTTGTGCGCATTTTGGAAGCTAGTGTTGGTGAAAGTAATTTAATCATTTAATTCAAGAGTTCAATGATGTCCATGAGGTTGGCAATTGATCTATAGTGAATGCTGGTTCTGTCTCACCCTTCTGAATTCTGTATCATTTGACCTCCCATAACTGAAAGGTAACTCTCAAACTTTACTGTTATATACATTGTCTAGAGATACAGAGGAAGACCCACAGGTTATTTGAACTCCTCATAGATTTGGGAGAGCACATGAGTTCGAGTCTCGCAGGGTGGGCAGACAAGGACAGATTATAATCTGCATCATTAAAAGGAGTAGCCACCTCAGTGAGGTCGCAGAGTGATTCATTAAAAGAAATAGAGGCGTTTCCATTCTGTGCCGTAGTGATGACAACCTCTCCAAGTTTTCTTATTGTAGAAAACAACATTGTGCTCTGGATACTCTGTCTCTTCTTGAAATTGTTTATAGCCAAACCCTAATAGCAGTCCCATCCATAAAAATTCAAGTCATTTCTTCACTCTCCTCAACACAGATCAAGTAGTGAAATCCATTGAGGTTTGGAGTCATTGAAATACATTGTACTTTCTGACAAAGATGGTACTTAGAAAATGAGATCCCATTCACCATGTGGGCACTCTTGGTTTGCCATTTAAGTCTATCCATGGAGAACCTTATTCAAATGAAGGAAGCAATCTGAAGATGAGTGATATTGATCCTCCTAATATGCAACTTCCGCTAACACAACAATTTGTAATTATTTTTGTTCATCAATCCCTATGGCATTTTGGTGAAGCCAATGGACCCCTTTTGAGAAAAATGTTTTCAAATAATCAAAGAAAGTACTAAATTTCACTCAGAAGTTGACTAAAATAAAGATGTAATTGTTTTCCCATTCAAGTTCACAGACCCTTTGAAAACTATCTACTATGGGGAAGTCTGTAACTTAACTTTCAGTTCTAAGAAGAGCAGAATGTAGCAGGAATTATTTGATAGAATGAGCCTAAATACTTGCTTTTCGATACTTGTTCCTCTTGGCTTTTTTCCATGAGTTTATGATAGAATGTTTTTTAATGATAGAGCTACAAGAAAATATTTGGTAGCAAAGTGTTTAGGGTTGAGAGAAAAGAACTTGATTACTTTAAAGAAAAACAGTCTTAGAGGAAGCAGATTATGCTTACCAAGTCACGTTAAATTTGACAGAAATACTGTCACATGTTGAATTCTGAAAACTTGTATTGAAGCTAGTGGTATATCTTGCTGCCTCTGAATGAAATCTTTGGTTTTACAGGCTATGGTGGAGTCTTAAAGGAAGCAGGGAGTTGGGTTTTCCCCCTCTCATGAATGCATAGTTTCTCAGTAACTTTAATTTGTCCCTAATGAGGAACGGAATCTATGCAGCATCATAAATCAAACACATGGTGGGACACAAGGTGGTATCATATTTCACCAAAGGAAAACCACACCCATATGGCCTTATGCAAATATGAGAAAGGGTAGTATAGTGGATAGAAAAGTAGCCTTCGAAGTCAGGAAGACTTTGAATCCTACATCTAACACTTACAAGCTCTGTGACCCTAGATGAGTCACTTAATCTTACTTCATGGTTGGTTTCCTTGTCTGCAAAACCTGCCTCAGGTCTTTTGTGAGGGTCATATGAGACATTATATGCAAATTAGTGTGGACCCTAATAGTGAGAAGTACAATATAAGTAGGAACTCTTCTTTTTAGAATTAAATCTGGATTATATTTCTCTGCACTCATTCGCTCACTTTGCCTAGCGTTATTGTAAAACGTTGGGGATAGTGCTCCATGCTCATACTGACTTCAGGCAGAACGAGAAAATGTGTCTGCCCATATTTGAATGGGAGACTTTGTTTCCCCAAGTAAAAGACTATGTTGCTTCCACTTGAACCACAGATGTTTGAGAAAAGCAACTTTGGGGCTATTTCCTCTAAAGAAGGAACAGTCCAAAGAATACAAAGTTGAGAGAAAAGGAGCAACGTGAAATGGTTAGCACTTGCTATGTGCCAGGTACTGTACTTTATAAATGTTAACTCACTTGTCTTCTTAACAACCGTGGATAATGGGTACTGAAACTGAATCAGAAAGAGGTTAAGTAACCTGTCCAGGGTCAGATCGCTAGGAAGTATTTGGGGTCACATTTCTTCCAGACTTCAATCGCCTAGCTACCTCTTTTTGCCATTTGGTCAGCTGAGCATGGAGGAAGGACACTTCAATCAGTGAAGACTTTTTAGCTGATTTAGAGGCTGAAAAAGAGTTCTTAACCTTAGGGTTCATATTTGCTGTCCATGTTCCCCTGGGATTGGCGTTTTCTAGGTTATCCAGAGGCTCTGTGGTTACCCATTAATTTTAGGGTCCATAAATAGGCAGTAATACAAAGAGTTTATTGGAGTACAGGAATGACAAAAATAAGGCATCTGGTGAGAACGTAAGGAAAAAATCCATATATACACACATATGCATGTTTGTGTTTATATATAAAAACTTTTGTGTTTATATATAGTATATTATTAATATATTAATTATATGTAATTTTTATATATATATATATATATATAAAATTTGGGTCTTAAGACAATGAATGAAAAGGAAAAACAGATTTGGGAAGCATTTAATAAGCTACATTTTGGGTATCATTTTCTCATTATCAATGACTGGAAAAAGGAAGACTTTTCACAGTGTTTTTGAGCATTAGTGGGACCAGTTTACTTTAGATCACCATAATTAGTATGTAATTCATATCACTGTGAACTTCATCAGTAGCATGACAATAAAGCTGTAAAGTAGAAATTAAGCAGTAGTTTGATTTCAAGCACGGAGGATCTTGTTTATAATAAAGCCTGTAATAAAATACAGTGTGGTTTGGATCTTCCATAGAGATGGGAAAGAAAAAATATCAGTCGTCTGGGAGCAAATCGTTCCTGGCTTACCTTTTTTTATTACTTTTGCTGCTTTATATTTTTCCTCCATGGACTCCTGAGGGAAGTTTAATTTTTTTGAACTTGATAGTATTTTTATTATGTTGACTTTTTTTTTAAAGAAAATTTCCTGTATAGTTTTTTTTTTCTGTGTACTTTCTTTAAAACATCAGGAAAGGATACTAGAAACATTTAGTTCATGGGTTCCTAACATTTTTTGTTCTATAAACCCCTGTCAACAATGTGTTGCATCACCCCAGGGCAATTCAATATCCTACTTGTAATGTTTTTTTAAATTTAGGAAACGTTCACAATGCCTAGTGATAACGTTTGTCTCCAAAAACTTCATGCTAAAATTTACTTCATATACTCATTATTATAAGATATCAAAATATGCACATGTCACAGAATAAAAATAAATCTGCAAAGCAACAGAGTAATTCTTCACTGCCCAAGGTGCCATTGAAGGATATTTTGTCCCAAGCTTATGGACCATCATCACAAAACCCTAAGAGATTTGCAGACCACTGCATGAGAACCACTGATTTAAATGACACTGTTTACTTCTTTGAATTTCTTTTAAGAATGCCATTAAGACTTAAACATTTTGGAATCTTTGCTTTGCTACTGATGTTTATGAGATCAATTTATCCTAAAAGCTCTTCCTCATTCCCACAGTTGTATCTTTCCAAGAATGTTACATCTTTCTTTTCTTTTCTAGTGCCATGGAACAGTGGTAGAAGATACTGGAATTGGATGAGGTAAGCTAAAAGTTTCTACATTATTTCTACAGAAATAATTTGTGACTCCAAAAGAAATCAGTTTTCACTTTCAAAACTTGGCCATATATAGTGAGTTATGACAGATATTTTAGCCCTTAAATCAGTTAGCCTGCTAAGCATTATATATGTCCAGAGCTAGTTGAGATCTTTGTGACAAAGCAGATCGAAAGCTGGCCTTGGAGGTCGAGTGCTTGAGTTTTAACCTTGCCTTTCATAGGTACTGACTATGCAACCTTGGGCAAGTTCTTTAGGGTCTCAGTGCTCTAGGACAGAAGTGTCAAAGATACAGCATTCTTGATTTTGTCTCTGGCCCCAATCCAATTAAAGTGTATTCTGGAAGTATTTAACAAAATTAGTAAAAACACAGTAAAACATAGATAATGTAGCATTTTAAAACCAAGTCAATATGTGACCTGCCAGGGATCTTTATATGTACTATTTGGTGACCCCAATTTCTATTTGAGTTTGACAGTACTGTTCTAGGCAATCCTCTAAGAGTCTTAAGTTGTCCAGAAGGTGCCAACCTGCATGGATCCTCAACTGAGAGTTCCTTGTACCAATAAGATCACAGGTTAAGGTCCCTCTCACTACATTGCCTGCACTGGGGCTTTGTATCACATCAGTGAAATTTAGAGGGCATAAAAATTTAACAAGAATACTTAGCAGTGTAGAAGCCTTTCTAAATGAGGCTTGTCTTAATTATTTTTGCATTATTTTCATGTCACGACTTGCAAAGGTGATTTGAGGGCATGTTTGATAGTGTTTGCCCCAGGTACCATAACTGCTAATTACAGCTCCATTATATATTCATGTCAGGAGTTTATTTAGGATTCTGAATTATTAATTTTTTGCATTGATTCTATTTTGATGACTTTAAATATTTCTTAAGTTATTGTATGAACATTAATTTCCAGGCTCAAGATGCATATATGCAAGAGAACATAGAATTCTACCTGTATTCTGATCTACAAGCACCTTTCAAATCCAGTATGGTTTTTGGTGGCTTACTAGTAACACAGCTTTAAATCAAGGAACCATATGATGTAACATCGGGTGCCCTGAGATGAGCTAATGGATGGTGTATTTCCTGACTCAAGCTCTATCACCAGCACATTTCTCTGGTTGACCACTGTTCAAGGCTAATGCCACTGGATTTTAAATGTTGTGGGGGGTGGGGGAAGATGTTAGTTTTTGGTTTTTGCTTTTTTTTACACTGGGTTTCTATCTCAAAACCACCCATACCTGTTTATCGGCTCTGTTTAATGCTATTTTTCAGGAAACAATTGCCTGTGTGTAATTGTTCCATTTTATTATATGGGAAATGCATTAAACTGACAACGTTTACATTTAAAATACATTTTATATGAAGTAATTTTGTATATATATATATATACCTTTTGTTACCACAGACTTATAAGTGTTGAAAAAAAGTCTTAGTATTGAGTAATTTACTCTGCAAATGAGCATAAACCAGCATGATTGGTGTTTATTGTCAGTGCTGTTAAAGAATCTTGTTTTTTACTGAAGTATGTGTGTGAATTCTACAGTAAGTCCTTTGAGGCCCACATGCCACCCACAGGGTATTCCTTCTACTCTTTAAATGATCCTGTCAGGATCATTTTGAAAAGGATAGACAGAAGACAAGTCTGAGAATCAGATTGATTCTTTATAGTAATTTGAAAAAAAAACCATTCAAAAATATATAGGGTAACTTGGTTTCTTCAGGTTGTTGGAAAGTAGAATGGTTTTTTAATAGATACCAACTTGAGAGGGATTTAAATTCATTTTTCTGATCTGGGAGAAAAACTGAATCTATGTCTCTTGGAGGTGACATTTCAAATGGAATTGAGATATTCAGGAATATTTGACCACAAAATTAATTTTTGTATGGATTTCAAATGACTCACCTATTAAAATGAGGCTATGTGGCAAATGGTCACAATTTTTCAGATAAACACGATGCTAGAACCCCTGTTTTTCTATTTCTATGATGAATAATTCTTTGGAACAACGTCCTAAAAACGATGTGAAAACACATAATTGTTTGCTGTGAATTTTTTCTGCTAGATTACTCACTCATCAGGTCAGGAAGAGACAGCATTTCAGATAGCCAACATGTAGCACATATATAAAGCTATTCAAAATGTCAGATTTTTTTAAAAGTTGTATTTTTCACTTGAAAAATTATGTCCCCAACTCATTCCAATAAAAAATAATATGGCCTACTTGGTTTGTGGATGGCAATTGTTTTCATTCATGGAGGAAGGGAGGGGAGAAGGAAGTGGCTGGAGGATACCAAGCTTTACATATGAAAACTTAAGTTTGTTTCAATATGTCATTAGTTTATTAAGCACCTACTGTGTTCCTGATACTGGGAATATAGAAAAATTCCTTCAACGCATACATTTCACTAGGGGAAAACAATATATCCATATAAGCATACAACTAATAAATAGTTTTTTCCAGAATGAATAAAATGACGCCTTTTTAAAATTATTTGATCCTAATAGTGGGACATTCAGTGATCTGTAGTTGGCCCTCTTCCACTGTTCAACATGATTATTAGTTCCTTAGGTGAAGATATGAATGACATGCTCATCAAATTAGCAGATGTCATGAAGTTGGGAGGGGTGCTAAGTTGGATAATAGGATCCAAAAATATCTTAACAGGCCAAGACATTGAGCTGAATCTTTAGGAGATGAATTGAATACCATTGGATAGACAATCCTACACGAGTTAAAAAACCCAACTGTAAAGTCCACGATAAAAGATATGAATAGATAGTACTTCATGTGAAAAAGATACAGAAACTTCAGTGGAATGCAAACTCAACATTAAGCAACACACACCAATTAAGCATCAGTTGAGCACCTTCTGTATGTCAGATACAATACTGGGCACAATGAATGAAATAATCTACCTGCAAGGTGCCAACAGTCCAACAGCAGCAAAAAAAAAAATTAATGTAGTGTTTAGACTACATTAAAAATAAGGCACCCAGTAAATTGAAGTATAATTTTAGGTTTTTGCAACATGGCTAAAATGGAAATATATTTTATATGATTTTTACATGTATAGTTGATACCGTATTGCTTTCTTTCTCAATGGATGGGGAGACTGGAAGAGAGAAAATTTATAGATAATTTTAAAAAAATAATAAGGCACAGTATTTTTGTGCTCTGTTCCGGGCAGCACATTTCAGGTAGGACTTTGATGAGCTATAGAGTCCAAAGGACAAAAATGTTGAAAAAACTGACCAGAGAATGCCATATAAGATTTGAATGAAGAAATTTGGTGGTAACTAGCCCAAGAAAAAAATAGCCGGAGGCACTGAATTGCTGTCTTAAAGGATTTGAAGAGCATTCATGTAAAAGTGAGATTGGATTTTCTTTGCTTGTCCCTCAGACAAAATTTAAGAGTAATGGGTGGAAGTGAAAGGGACAAATTTTAGTTTACCAATAAGGAAAACTTCTGATTAGTGCTAATCCAAAGGCTTCCAACAGGAGACTGATGAAAATGCTCAAGAAATTAAGGAGACATAAATGGGCAAAGAGGTACGTCCATATGGTTCAGACCATAGGTGTTTGTGAAAAGCCACCACATTTGTCATTTGCTTTAATAGATCCCTTTCTTTTCATCCAAACAAAATGTTCTATTCCCTGCTCATTCACAAGGTTCCTTTATTTCTACCTCCCATCATTGCCAAGCAACGTAAATTAGCATAGGTTCACAAGCTTGGAGTTGAAAACAAATCATAGGTATTCCAAGCCAGGTTCTCTAATTGCATATTTTTAAAATTGTAAACCAATTTATTCAAGCCAGCTTGACTTGAAATTTTTTTAGGGTCCAATTCTTTATTATAATAATTTATCCCCTTTGAAAGATCAAGATGACACATAATACCTATTTGTACTAAGCAGTTTGTAATCCCATAGTTTAAAATATCTAATTCATATCCTAATTTGAAATGTATAATCATTCAGATGGATTCAAGGGTGAATTCAGTCTGGGATAATTTATTTGGTGGCAGAAGAGAAACAATCATGAATTCATTGTTGCTGAATCAAATAGAACTATGGTTGTTATTTTGGGTGGAACTGTCCTAGTACTGATGTGATAAATGTGCTAATGGACTGAAGTGACAGATGTTTTGTTTGGTCTAAAACACAATGTTCTGAATTTGAAAAGAATTAGAAATGGGAGACCTCTGTATTGACTCAGAGGTAGGCAGTGATGTATTGATTCATCCAAAGCCTTTATTTTCAAATGTATACTACAAGGCAATGGAAAGCTGCTTTCTAATCTGCCTCAGCTCATCTTAAGGTGTTCCTGGTCTGATTTCTCAATATAAAAAAAAAATACTAGGTATCTCTCACCCAGCCTAGAAAAGCAGCACATAATTATGGCCCAAAACCCACTGCTAACTGGCACAGAAACAGAAGCTTTGACCTGTTCCATTTCCCACCCTGGAGTGTTTTATTCCTTAAACAGCCTTCTGGAGGCACCACCCCTAAGGGGCTCTCCACATTAATTCCTGTCTTAGTGTGAATGCCCTGTTAGTCTTGTTGCAGCTCAGAACACTTCATCTCAAGCAGTCTGCCAGCCTTGGCCTCCAATAGCAGGAATCATAGTTATGCACCACCATGCCTGGATAATTTTTATTTTCAAAATAAGATCTGAAAATGTATATGAGTGTTACCATCTGCACAGTCTGGACAGTTCGTATTTATTGAGTGCATGCAATGTTCAGGTTTCCATGAATCCCACAGTAGGGACAGAAGAGATGGATTTGGAGTCGGGATCTGGGCTACAAATGTGTCAAGTCACTCTGGTCTCGGCTTCCTCATTTGTAAATACAGAATGGTTAGATTAGTTGACCTCTAAGGTCCCTTCTAATTCTAATTCCCAGTATACCTCAGACTTCAGCATCAATGCCTTTCAAATTAGTTTGGGAATAACTGCAACCTGCCAACAACTGTGTGCTCTTGTTACCTCAAATCTGTAGGCACCCTCTCTCTGCCATTGTTCTCAGACTCTTCAACAGGTTGATTAAACTAAATGTCAGACACAGGTCAGCAACAACGGAATAAGTCAAAAATATAAGATGCTTAATCATTTCAATTGTGTCCAGCTCTTCATGACCCCTTTTCAGTGTTTTCTTGGCAAAGATACTAGAGTGGTTCACCATTTCCTTCTCCAGATTATATTACAGATGAGGAAACTGAAACAAGTAGGGTTAAGTGACTTGCCCAGGGTCACACTCTTAATAAGTACCTGAGACCAGATTTGAATTCAGGTCTTCCTAATTCCAGGCTTGGCATTCTAGTCACTGTACCACTTAGCAACCCCTGTGATAAAAAATAGATATCGTGGGCAGAAAATCATAAAGTCTAGCAAAAATGAGGTTGATTTATGTGTTGCTACAGAGTTGTGTTACTAAGATATGCATTATGTTTTTGTACAGGATTCTGGGCTAGATGATGCACAAGGTGAGTTGCACAGTGATGACCTTTCTCCTCTAGCTTTCATCAAAAACATCCATATAGCAGGAATGAGTGAAAGACCAAGAAAATAGTCAAGTAATTGTTCTCCAACAGAGTAGCTGTAGGCTTGCTGTAGCTCCTGGAAGTGATAGGCACTATCCAGGGTCTTATCTGTGTAGCAAGAGGCAGAATATGAGAGGTCCTGACAAGCTTCTAGCTTAAGTAAGCATCATCTCATCTATGACAGATAACCCCTTTAAGAAAAAAAGCAAGGGGCAGAGCCAAGATGGCGGAGTAGAAAGACTCACATTTGGTAGCTCTGAACCCACAGCCCATGGATTTCCTCTAAAAAGAACTCCCAACAAATTCTGGAATAGTGGAAGCCGCACAGAAACACAGTGAAGGAGATTTCCGTTGCAGAGAGCCCTGAAAAACCGACCCCAGACGTCCATCGCGCCCCAGAAGGGAGCGGAGCCCTGTCCTGCCTTGCCCTGGCCACGCGGCACTGAGAGGAGTGAGCAGATCCAAGTAGGCTTCAGGGACCACTATCTCCCGTGGCCGCGAAGGTCCCTTCACCCACAGACTCACAGGTCAGTGAGAGAGATGGGCTGAGAGGGGAGCGGGTATCTCCGGGACTCAGACCCCCTCGGGAGGCAGCCCCTGCAGCAGAGGCAGAGGCAGCTCGGCCAGAGGCTCCCAGACCAGGCAGGAGCTCGACAGCAGCTCCATTACAAAAGATCTCTGCATCAACCTCCTGAGGGAACTGAGCCTGGGAGGCAGCCCTGCCCCCACCTGAGCACCAGCAGATAAGCTCCCATTGAATAGCAGTCAGGTCTGCCGCCAAAAGCCCTGAGGCTGGGGAGCAGCATTTGAATCTCAGACCCCAAGCACTAGCTGGGCAGACCTAGGGCGGGGGTGGAGAGGACTCTCAGAAGTCAAGTAACTGGCTGAGAGCATTTGAATCTCAGACCCCAAGCACTAGCTGGGCGGATCTAGGCCAGGGGTTGGAGAGCACTCTCAGAAGTCAAGTAACTGGCTGGGAAAATGCCCAGAAAAGGGGAAAAAAATAAGACCATAAAAGGTTACTTTCTTGAGAATATGATTCCGCCATTACTCTCAGACGAGGAAGAGATCAGCTTACCATCAGGTAAAGACATAGGAGTCAGAGCCTCTTTATCCTAAATATCTGAAATAGATACCCCGTGGGCTCAGGCCATGGAGGAGCTCAAAAAGGATTTTGAAAATCAAGTTAGGTGGAGGAAAAACTGGGAAAAGAAATGAGAGAGATGCAAGAAAAGCATGAAAAACGAGTCAATACCTTAATAAAGGAGGCCCAAAAAAATGCTGAAGAAAATAGCAC
>CM053772.1:213471006-213494778 GCA_028658325.1 Potorous gilbertii
TGTTTGGGATACAGAGGCCTTGACTCCCATGTCTTTACCTGATGGTAAGCATTAGTCTTCTTCATCAGAGAGGAATGGCGGAATCATCTTTCAAGAACATAACCTTCTATGGTGTTAGTTTTTTTCCCTTTTCTGGACATTTTCCCAGCCAGTTACTTGACTTCTGAGAGTCCTCTACACCCCTGGCCTAGGTCCACCCAGCTAGTGCTTGGGGTCTGAGATTCAAATGCTGCTCCCCAGCCTCAGGGCTTTTGGTGGCTGGCCTGGCTGCTATTCAGGGTAAGATTAAATCAGGTTCTCAGGTGGGGGCAGGGCTGCCTCCCAGGCTCAGTTCCCTCAGGGGGTTTATGCAGAGACCTTTTGTAATGTCCAGGAGCCTCTGGCTGCCTGCTGCCTCTGCCTCTGCTGCTGCCGCCACTGTTGCCTCCTGAGGGAGCCTGAGTCCAGGAGACACCCTGCTCCAGTCTCAGCCCTTCCAGACATCTTTCTCACTGACCAGTGAGTCTGTGGGTGGAGAGACCTTCGAGGCCGCTGGAGATTCTGTCCCTGAAACCTGCTTGGATCTGCTCGCTCCTCTCAGTGCCACGTGATCGGCGTAGGGGAGGGAAGGGCTCCACTTCCGACCTTTGGAGTCGGTTTTTCACAGCTCTCTGGAATGGAAATCTCCTTCACTGTGTTGCTGCGTGGCTTCTACTGTTCTAAATTTTGTCGGGAGTTCTTTTTAGAGGAAATCCATGGGCTGTGGGTTTGGAGCTAGCAAATGTGAGTCTTTCTACTCTGCCATCTTGGCTCTGCCCCGAAATATTGGCATTCTTAAGGATGCTAAGTGGAGGGAAGGATCAACAATAACCTGGAGATTGGTAGATGACAGCAACAAGGATGTGGTACAAATGGATTGTATGACTTTCCATCCCAGTGGCACCCACCACTGTGCCCAGCTCCAATAAATATTCTCTAAATAATTCCTGGATGAATTCAAATTGATTTTTACCAGAACTACCAGAGGAAATGCCAAGGTCCAGAATAAATCAAGGCTGATTTGACAGACTCCTGACTCATCTCAAAACAGTTGGACATACAGCATCATGGAATCTCTGATCTGGCTGCATGAACCCCAAGTCTACTGGTGGCAGGAGCTGCCACCCCCTACTCTTCTCTGGTTCTCTTTGCTGTAATAACCCTTGGACCAGAGGTAGCCTCCTTTATTCTCTTTGGAGGACACAGAAGGAGAGCCCTGGTCGGCAGCAAAGAGCTCACACATCCTGCTTGAGTTGGGAAACTGGGTCAGAACACATGCAGTGTGTGCTGTGGCTGCTGTGGTCGAGGGTAGACAGGAGGGCCTATGGCTGATTGTTCAGCACAGCCAGCAATGGAGAAAGGACAATAGTAGAGGCAGGCTAACCACTATGCTATCAATTTTATTCTCCTTCTTACATACCCCAACGATCATATTGTGTGCCTTCTGGGATGTGTATACCTCATTTGAGATATCTGGAACCCAGAGACCAACTGGGCCAAAGAAAAAAGGCTAAAAGTAACTCAGAAGAGGAAAGCATTCCATCCTTTTCATCCAATATTGATATAGCTAGTGTGTGTGTGTGTGTGTGTGTGTGTGTGTGTGTGTGTGCGCGTGTGTGTGTGTGTGTGTGTGTGTTTTATAAACACATAGGCACTGCTGACTTACTCCATTCTGGATATACTTAGAAAAGTATCTCTCCCCCTTCCAGGAGGAGCACAGTTGGCTATTTGACACTCTCTCAGACTCAGTACTGCAGACACAGTTGGGTTTTTCATGGAAGATTCAGCCCACCAGGAAGGAGAAAGAGGTCTTTGTCTAGCCTCCCTTTAAGTTGGGGCTGGCCTGACTTTCTGGTTCCTTCACTGCTTGGGGCTGAATTGCAGACGGTCTGTGTCGGAGTCAGAGTCTCACCATGCCATCTTGGACCTACCTTCTACTAGTGGTGGTGTATTGTCTTGGAGCTTTGGGACAGACCCCAAGGCAGAAGAAAATCAATCCCGGGGAAGAGATTCACTTTCAGACAAAGGGCAAAGATGCTTGTACAATGCGTGTCAGCAATCAGGGTGAAATCCACCTGAGGCTTGAGTGCAGGAATCAGGGCCGAGCCTCCTGGTGTGAGTACAGTGGGAAGCCTGGGTTGTGTGGGGCCTTCGTCAGTAATCCAACTCTCTACTGGAGCCAGGTGGTGCTGGGCTTGAGGAAGCTGAGTGAGCCCTGCCTGGCAGCCCCAGTGCTGAGGCCCACAATGTGTCAGGCAGCTGGACCTGACGCACAGCTCAAGCAGGAGGCTTCCAGCCTGAAGGATACTCACCTCTCCAGCCAGCAGTCTGAAGCTCCCAGGCCTTCAAAACTAGGTCCCAGGTCCGAGGGACCACCCCAGAAAGACTCCCAGGAAGCCCAGATGGGCAAAAGGTCTACTAGGAAGGTTGGAAAACCCAAGGCCACTGCCCCACCTCCAGTGAAATCAACCCAAAGGGAGGAGGAGGCCATGAGAATGGCGAAAGAATACTGCTGGGAGCCCTTGCAAAAGATCTGTTCTTTTATCATTGGCATCTTTCTGGGCTAAGGACCAAGCCCTACAGGTAAAGTTTTTGTCTCTCAGGATATAGAATCAGGAATGCTTTATGCTTTGCAGAATGCTTTCTTAAAACTTCTCTCTCTTAATCCTTACAGCAACCCAAACCAGGTAAGTGAGGCAAGTGTCCCTGGATCTATTTGATGGGTGAAGAGATTAAGGCAGGTTTCCACAGTATCTCACAGGTGGTCAGTGAAGGATCAAAGAATTGTAGGTTTAGGGCTACGAAGTCACCTTAGAGGCTGACTAATCCACTATCTTCATTTTACAGAGGAGAACACTGAGACCCAGATGATTATTAACTTGGCCCAAATTAATATTCAGGCAACAAGGATTTATTAAGTGCTTACTATGTGTAAAACACTAAATGCTGGACATTTGGGTGGATGTGGGATCAGGAAAAATGAGTTCAAATCTAGTTTCAGATACTTATTAGAGGACAAATTTCTTAATTTCTCTAAGTCTCAGGTTTCATATCTAGAAAGTAGAAAAAATAATAGTTGTTACCTCCTAGGGTTCTTGTGAGGACCAAAATGAGATGACATGGGAAAAGATGCACTTTGCAAACCTTAGAATGCTCTATAAAATGCTAGCTTTTGTTACTATTTAAAAAAAAAAACAACAATGTACAATCCTTGCTCTGTAGGAGTTCATATTCCAATGGGGGAGACAATTTGAGAGAAAATTCATGGGCAAAGTAAATGGAAGGTAATCTCCAAGCTGAGGCACTAGCAGTTGGGGCTGGGGAAGGGAAGAATAGGAAAGTTCTCCTGCTGAAGGTAAGAGAGGAGCTGAGACTTGGGAGAAGCCTGGAGGCCAAGATGAATGAGGAAGAACATTCCAGATATGGGAAAAGAGAGCAAATAGCGAAACTAGATTTGAACCCTAAGTCCTCCAACTCCAGATGTGGTACACTCTGTATTGCACTATACAATTTGAGACTATAATGTAGACATTTTGACTCAGCCCAACTCTTTCAATTACCCTAACTCGTGTGGAAATTTTGATGCCCAGGTAACAGATCTGAATAGATTATCCTACTCTGGGAGTATTGCATTCACCTAATCTGGAGAGCCTGTAGGGATTAGGGATTGGAGTCTAGTCTTATCCCTTTGTTTTACTGATAAGAAAATTCTTTCCTCTGATAAAGAAATTGAGGTTCAGAGAGGAAGCCTCTTGAAACCAGAACTCCCAGACCCTAGTCACAGAATTTCGGAATCAGAGGGTCCTTCCTCACCCTGGTTCCCTGAGCTGCTCACTGTCCCACACTACCTCTCCAGACAGTGCTCAGAAGAGGAAATGTAGGCATTGTAAGCCAGAAACCTAATCACCACTGAGTGTTGCTCTGAGACTCAAAAGAGCAGTTAAATGACTTAAATAGTAAATGAATGACACTGACTTTTTTTTTCTCTTTTAGGTTTTCTTTTTCAGAGACCTCTGACTGCTGGAGAAGGATTCCTCCTTCCTATAGGGTGCAGTGTCTTTTAAGTTCTTATCTGTACTCAGAATGAATAAACTACTTCCCTGTTGCCAAGTGAATGAATATTTCACCTGCTGGGTTTTGTTTGTTTGTTTTTGGTTTTTGGTATGTTGGGAAGGAAACACTCCCTTTATGAGTTTATAGTTCAAAGAGATAAACTTTTTGTGAGATTGCAGGGTAAAGCTCAGGGGCTTGAGGCCCAAATGTAGTTTTATAGATTATTTTCAAATCTTAAAAGCACTATAGGGATGCTGAGATATATTAAACATTATTCCATAGTTCTTGGATTAGCTTTTCTAACAAAGTCTGTATTTTGCAATGCTCTCTATCGGCTATGTTGAATGAATGAGTGCCTGGAGATTGGGCTATGGTCCTGTATGCTCTGCCCTTTGTGTTTCCAGAAATAAAGGGATGGCTTTAGAAGTCCATGTTGGAGAATCTGTGTCCTGCCATTTTAATGGAAAGTATGAACTGGTTCCCTTGGCGGGCCATTAGGTCCCAGAGTAGCCATGATTCATTTCCAAGAAGATAAGAGAGAGAAAAGCATGAAAGAAATCTTTACTAGGTGACAAACACACACACACGCATGCGCGCGCGCACACACACACACACACACACACACACACACACACACACACACTGCACATACAGAAATGAGAAAAAGGAGGCCAGTATCAATGCTCAAGTAAGGAAGCCAGATGAAATGCCCAATAAGACATAAGCAAATAACAACTCCGCACCCTCCTGGGTTGTCGCTATTCAAGAAAAACTTATGCTGGACCACATCTATATATTAACTCACTACCTTAGTAATCTTAAAGTAATAGTTCTCCTTCAAAAAGTGTTTGAGTTTGTTAATATGAATGATAGCTGATATTCACATAGAACGGTAAGATGACCAAGCACTTTACCTACATTATTTCATTTGTTCTCCCTGGCAGGCAGGTACAATTATGATCTCTATTTATGGATGAGAAAAAGCAATTTTAAGTGACTTGTCCAGGGTTACAAAGTATTGTGTTCATGACAACCCTAGGAGAGGAAAGTAGTATCAGAATTACTATGCCCATTTGATGAATGAGGTAGCTAAAGTTGAGGAGGGAAGGGATTTTCCCAAGGTCACACAGAACTCTGACTCAAGCTCTAAGACGACTCCCATGCATTCCATCACACTGACTCTGCCACAGTTTAACAACAACACTGAACCTGGTTTCTCAGACATTCTCTTTTCTACCTACATTTTAAGCCCCCAAAAGCAATTTTATAAATAAATGATGCTATGAACAAATCATTCTATTGACTGCTAGTGGTAACAGTCTAATGCTATCCTCCTGGAGAGACTGGCATTTAAAAAGAACGTCTTGGAGAGCAAAGCTGAATCCCCAAGGAAATGAATCTCTACTAATGGCATTTCAGGACCTTTCAAGGGTGAGTGGGGGAGATAATTTGGGGGCAGGAAGCTTCATCATTTTCATTTTGTCAGACCCTATGATTTCATTGATCCCTCCCAGCGTGGTAGATTGACAAGATCTCTGTAACGTAAAGTCTTCACTGCTTGAGGGCATTAAGAAGTTAAATGGTCTATTTATGGTCACCCCTGTCCAGTTAGTATATGTCAGAGGCAAGGTCTGAAAACAGAATTTCCTGTCTCTAGATGCTGGTTTCCTATCCCCCAGGTCATAATGACTCTTAGGGAGGTGGCTGCCATCACATCCCACCCCTTACCAAATGGGAACCACCACCGGCCAAAATAATAATACCTGAATAGGTCTACATATAGTTTGACATGGGTTATCTCATTTGTTCTTAATGACAGTTCGGACAGTTGGTGCTGCAGGTGTCATTAGGCTCATTTTATAGATGAGGAAGCTGTAGCTTCTAGACCTTAAGGGACTTACCCAGATTCATACAGGTATTGTGATTAAGACTAATCCTTAATCAGATCTTAGGTTATATCTAAGGTTTTTATATTTATAAATATAAACTTTTTGTAGGCAGCATGTAAATGGTGCAATTAATAGAAAACTGGACCTGGAATTGGGAGGTCCTGAATTCAAATTCAACCTCAGATGGTGTGACCTTGGGCTAGTTATTTAACCTTTCTCTGCCTCAGTTTCCTCATCTGTAAAACAGTAAAAGCATCTATCTCCCCCTCCCCGTGGCTGTGAGCCTCAGTTTCTTTATCTGTAAAATGTAATAATAAAAGCATCTGCCTCCCAGGGTTGCTGTGAGGATCAAGTGATATAATAATGTAAAACACTTAGCATAGCACCTGACACATAGGAGATGCTCTATAAATGTGAGCTGTCCTTATTAAGAGTTCAATTTAAGAAGAATTGTTTTACCACTTGTTCAGCAAACATTGGAGAGAGTGGAGGTGACTAGCCTGGAGAAAAGGAGATTTTAGAGAAAGAAAATTTCAAAGGCTATCTGTCATATGGAAGGAAAAGATTGACTATGCAGGGTTCCGAATGGCAGACCTACAGATGGTGTGTTGAAGTTACAAGGAAAAATTTTTTAGTCCAACATAAGATTTAAATCTTGTATCTAACAATGAAATGGGCTGCCTTATAAAGCAGTAAGCTCCCCATACTAAAGGAACTCAAGCAGAGGTTATTGACTCTCTATAAGCTGAAATAACTCAACAACAAAAACAGAGAAGGTAAATTGTAGAGGGAATTCCTACCCCAGAGAGTGGAATGAGAGTGGGGTGATTGACTAACTGACCTCTAAAGTCCCATCTACTTCAAAGGTTCAAGGGTTCTGTGAAGATATTGCTTGAGGACCAGGCTTTACACTAGATCATGGGTGGGGGACCTATAGTCTCAAGGCCACATGTGGCCCTCTAGCTCCTCAAGTGCAGCCCTTTGACTGAATCCAAACTTCAGAGAACAAATTCACTTCATAAAAGGCTCAAGGCTGCAGGTTCCCCACCCCTGTACTAGGGACTTTGGGGCACATAGGAAGCAAGGTTCTGGTCTGTGCCTTCAAGGACCCTCTACTGTATCTAGATAGGGAAAATGTAGTAGAGTGGGAAAATGTTGGATTTGGAATCAAAGGACCTGAGTTCAAATCCCAGCTTACAACTTGTATATTATTGGCCAAATCACTTCTTTCCACAGCCTTCAAAAGTTTTTTCATCTGTAAAATGGAAAAGTTGGACCTAACTGCTAAGATGAGTCCTTTCTAACTCTCAACATATTATCCCATAGATATTAGCTCACAAAGAACCAATAATTTCTCTGCACGTTCCCAACAATTCAGTCCAAATCTCAGCCTCAGTTTACATTCCTTTGTTAGCTGAGAAGTTAGCAGATCCCAAGAGGTGTGGCTCCCAATTTTGGGTCCTACTTTTGGTTTTGAAGGATTATAAATGTTGTGCTACACAGGACTTGATACCCCTATTTTACAGATGAGGAAACCAAGGCCCAGAGAGATTAAATGACTTGTATCACACAACTAGTAAATGTCTGAAGCAAGATTTAAATCTCATTCTTCCACACTATCTACTATATAACACTGGTATTTCTTCATCTGTAAAATGGCAGAAGTGAGGGCATGGAAACGGGGTTGGATTGGATCATGTCTAAGGTCTTTTGACACCCAGGAGTTAAGGGGATTGAAGTCAAGTCTCTGCTTAGTGATTTACTATCTCTGTGACCTTGGACCAGACAGGTTACTTCCTTGGGCCCCAATTTCCTCACCTATAAAATGAAGGTCATAAAGACACCTGCCCTATATCCCTCAGCGGCTGTTGTGAGGAAGAAATGAGAGGCTGTCTGTGAAAAACTGGAAAATACCATTCAGATTGTACAGGATTACTGTTGCCTCGGGTCTCTTGCAGCTCTACAGTTTTATGATGCTATGAAACTTAGCCCTTTATTGCTGAGGTGGTAGGAAACAGTAGAGAGATCCCAGTCAATAGCGTCAATCAAAGAAGAGTTTCTCTCCTTGAGCTTAGGAGACTGATCCTTCTAAAGACAACAAATAGGACTGAAGTGACTTTTAAAACCAAAAAGCACATGTGTTTAGGCCACAAGTCTCTGCCAAAACAGGCTGGGAGTGGATTGCTAGGAGGATAGGGGCCAGAAGGCTTGCAGGAAACTTCCTTCTCTCAGTTAGAAGCTGAGACTTTTCAATGCTTCAATTTCAGGTCACCTTGAAAGGAAACAGTGTGCAAGGAACCATCCATTAAAAGGGGGCAAAGTGGCTTTTATGTTCGTTTCTTTTTAACAACTTGATTCTTCAAATCACCTCTCTCCTCATGAGCTTGCTGGCAGTTGCAAAGTAAACTTGAATGTATTTTTTTTAACCTATGAAGGTACACATCCTTTGAGCCTTCCTGTTGGGACAGAGGTAGCCTGGACTCTAGCCAGCCGGTGAGACTGATTCAAGAGCCTAGAGAGGTACTGGGCATGGAGTAGGAATTTGGTTGGCCTGCTGAAGTCTGAGAGGCCCCTTTATTTGGTAGATGGCAGAGAGGAGGAGTTGTGCTTCAGCGGGGCCAGGCAGTCAGAAGACTGCTGAGAAAGTGTGCCTCCCACATCTTGGCACAAATAAGATGAACTGAAGACACCAGTGAAAGACACCGATTTTCAGACATGGCTACTATGTTGATTTTTGCTTGACTATACACATTTGTCACAAAGGGAGGTTTCTATTTGGGTAAGGAAGGGTGAGAATTAGTGAGGGAGGGTGCCAAAAAAAGCATAAAAGTACACAGAAGAAAATTTAAAATTTTGAAAAGGTCAGAAAGGGACAAAAACAGGACCATTTTGTTACTCTTGTTAAATCTAATATAAACTTAAAAAATAAACTAAATGTAAGAAGACAAATTCATGGTTTTAAATGCAGCTGAAAGGGTCTAGTTTGTCCTCAACGTTTTTCTTGGTCCTGCTGTGGATGGTGACATCTGTCACTGTCATTCTGGAGGTGCCACCACCAACTTCAATGGCAACGCCATATCTTTTAACCTTTGACATTTCACAGTCTTTAACTGGTCATAGCAGTGGAAAGGGTCTGGGGGGCTCTTCCTCCCCCAGAGGCAGTTTCTTTTCAGGATTTTTTTCCACTCCTGTGGTCAACCATTTTTTGCTGGAATGCAGGATTTCAAATTTGCGTGTTGTGTCATACAAAGATCCAGAGGTGCATCTTATTCTTTCAAACAGTCATGAGCTGTTTTCCATGTGGCTTATATTTTTGTTGAGTCGTTTCAGTCATGCCTGCCTCTTTGTTATCTCATTTTGGGGTTTTCTTACCAAAGATACTGGAGTAGTTTGTCATTTCCTTCTCCAGCTCATTTTACAGATGAGGAAACTGAGGCAAACACGGTTAAGTGACTTGCCCAGGGTCATAACATTAGCCTGGATGCACTTGAACTCATGAAGATGTGTACCCACTGTGAGCCTGTTGGATCATCTTCCTTCATCCAGTGATGAAAGCATTGACACATTCCAAACTGGTTAAGGTTTATACCTTTGATTAATTGGTTGAATTAATCAAGCTGTCTGGGCTTTTGTTATTACATTAATTGGAATCAGATGGAAATCTCCAGTCTTTCAATAGTATGGAATCTGAGATTTATGATTGGAAAGGACCAAAGGAGTTATCTGGTCCAGCTCCCTCATTTTACAGATTAGGAAACTGAGGCCCAGAGAAGTTAAGTGACTTATTTGAGGTCATGCATGTGGCAAGGAAAATAGTCAGAATTCAAACTCAGGTCTTCTGACTCCCACTCCAGTATTCTTTGAGAAAGGATCTGACCTCAATTACTCATACTTGAATGTTAATGTCAGTCAATGAGTAATTTCTTAGAGGGATGTTTGTATCTTAATGTAGTGTTGGAACCCAATTGTTGACTTTGAAGTTAAAATAACTGTTTTCAAGTTCCAGGTGTGTAAGGTAAGCTAACTTGGGTTCTCATCGTAAAATAGAGATCATACTGCTTGTACCGTCTACCTCTCAGAGTTGTTGGGAAGAAAGAACTTTGTAAAATTTACAAGGTTATAGAAATATAAGTTCTGTGAGCTCTTGGTGTCTCAGTAAATGATAAGGGTGTCTTTAGCATTAAAATCTTACAATTCTACAACTTTTATAGTAGGAATAACTGAATCTCAGAGTGCTAAGGGAGCTCAGAAGACATGCACCCGAACAGGAATCTTCTCTACAATACTGCTCATCCTCACTGTATTTGAATACCTCCTGTGATGAGAAACTCACTGCTTCTCAAGGTACTTCATTCCAATTTTGAACAGTCTATGTGTTAGGAAGAAAAGCTTTGTGTCCTATTAAAGAAGTTGAAAATAATCAAGTAGTTGTTTTGCATTGTTTTTTATTCCAGGGGTAAGACATTCCTGGTGCCCTTGAAATCACATGGAGATTTTGTGCCCTGCCGTCTCCCTCCACAGGTCACCTAAGGCCCAACGATCTGGGGCGGGGCATAATCACATGCAATGTTCAGCATGTCTCCCAAGTGTTTCTTCTGTACTCATTCCTTGAAGTAATGTTTCTTCTGTACTCATTCCTTGAAGTAAGTCCATTTCAGCTTACTGTGGTCTCACAAAGTTTATTTTAATGCCATTCATTCTTTGCGTGGTCAACCCAAGTGGGTGACCATATGCATCTTTTATGAAATTTTTGGAATCAGAGCTTGAAAAACCCATAGCAGCTCTCTTGTCTATCTGCCTATTTTACAGTTGAGGTGATGGGCTCACTAGGGCTAAGTGACTTGGCCAGGATCAAATAGATAGTAGGTAACAGAGATGAGTCTTCTGACTCAAATCCAGAGCTGTTTTGGGGGGTTTTTTTGTTTGTTTTTTGTTGCTTTCTCTACTCTAGGCTGCCTCTTTTCCGTTGGAGGATTAGTGATGCCAGAGGATTTCGTTGTTGGTGATCCTGTCTCCCTTAATCTGTGGGGGGAAAAAATTCAGATATTTCTTGAATGAGTACTATGGACTAAGAACCATTTTAGGTACTTTAGAAGGTAAAACTCACTCCACAGTGCATGTACCTTCACATGACCACAATAATAGCTAACATTTATAGAGTGTCTTATGGTTTGCAATATTATTTGCAATGTTATAATATTATATATTATTTGTAATGAATATTATCTCATTTGACCCTCATGAGAGCCCAAGAGGTGGGTGTTAATATCTCCATTTTGCAGATGAGGAAACTGAGGCAGAGAGTGGTTAAATGACTCACCTACAGTCATACAGTTAATATGTATCTGAAGTCAGATTTCAACTCAAGTCTTCCTGATTCCATGCCCAGAGCTCTAATCACGCACAATCTACATGCAACATTTTGCCCTCAGTGTTCATCTTGTTTTTGCCAGATAAATGTATAGGTGTAGTCTATTAGAGAAGGTAGCATAATATAGTGGAAACAGCGCTAAACTCTGGGTTCTAAAGACTTAGGGCATGGTCCCAGCTGGGCTACTAACTAGCTGTGTATGTCACATTCCTCCTTATCCTGCAAACAGGAGGTTGGGTTGGATGACCACTAAAGCCCCTCATTTTTCCCATAATTCAGAGGCTCCAAGTTTATGAAGCTAAGTTTAGCCACCAGTTGTCAGCTTTTCCTGACAGTCATCCCATGGTGTGTGTATAAAGGAGCCAAGAGATGCAGAGGAATCCTGTAAATGATGGCTGGGACCCAGATCCCCCGGGTTCATCAAGTCTGGGCGGAACAAAGTCTTTGCTGTGTCCACTCCTGTGAATGCCTCCCATTCTGTTAGACCTACATTGATGAGTCAATAATCAGCATAAAGAAGGCTTTTAAGGAGTGTTTGGCCTGTCTTCCACCTCAGGCCTGGGGGGATCCTGGGGACAACCGGGAGGTCCTGTGGTGTTACTTTAATGCAGTTTTTAAAATGTGCAGCTAAACTCATCTTATTTGTTTTATAGCATCTGACATATATGAGATGGAGAAGACCTATGGAGGCTTGCTCTGGAGCAGAGGCCCCCTTTGTAGGGAAGCGTGAGTACCTCTGCCCATGCTGTGAAATGTTGACAGAGCTAGCAACTGTTTACCTTTTTTCTTTCACATCCCCACTTCCTAGTAATGAGATTCCAGGAGGCAGCAGTCCCTGAAAGAAGGACCCATGCAGGCTGTACTTTTTCCACTCTCATGCATTTCTTTTGTATCTGTTCTAAGCTCATATGGACTTCATCTGATTTTCTCATGCTTTTTGCAAATATATAAATATGACTCACCATGGCTAACACCTGCCCTTGGAAGAACAAATGAGTTCTGCATTTCTTTTATGCCATGTGGTCCTTTTTTTTTTCCCTTAGGACTACTCACCTTTACCCTAATCTAGAGCCAGATTAATGATTCATGAATTTTCCCTACTCTATTTCAAAGGACAGATCCACAGTTGTATTTTAAGCACAGAATCAAGGAATGTTAGAGATGGCAAAGGGCTTTGAGATCTAGTTCAACTTGCCCATTTTATAGTTAAGGAAATAAGTCCATAGATGGGAAGTATTTTTCCCAAGACCACAAAGGTGGCAGAGCCAAGATTGGCAATGGGATGTGATCTAGGGTGTGGTAGTAAATGTTTAACAACCAGCTTTGGGGAAGGGAGTGTTGAAGTTTGCAAAAATGTATGCTAGACACATTTTTAGATCTAAAACTGCATTAGGAACATTTTCTCCATCACTTAAGTCTAAGCAATCAACAAAATAATAAATCAAATCCCAATTGTAACATTTACCAGTTTTGGAGATGTAAATGCTCACCCCAGAAATTTAACAACTGGCTGGAGAGAGCCTGTATGAATGAGCAGGCTTTAGAATACCTCTGGGAAAATCTCTGGTTCTGGAACCAAAGGACCTGGGTTCTATCCCTGCCTTGGAAGCTTAGACCTTAAATAAGTCCTCAGCTCCCCAAAGCCCTGGTTTCCTTATATAATAAAAAAAGGAAACTGAACGGGCTGGCCTCTTGGTGGATCAGCCTATGAATCGAGATCTTCTGTCTCCTTATTCACAGTTTTTTTCTATTACAGTTCTATCACACAATCTCACTTTGACTTGTTTCCTCTGATTTGGTTTTTCCCTAGAGTCAAAAGACAGGCAGCTGGTACAAACTAACTCCTTTATAGCAATAACTCCTATACTTAACAGCTATGTACTTAACCACTTCATTTATTACCAAGGAATGAGCTATTCTGTTTAATTAGAAATTTTCTAGATAACTGAGGTTTTATCCTTTTATCTAGGAAAAATTATTTAACCATTTTGGATGAAAATCTTCCCCAAATTGTTACATATACCTTTGCCATCTTCAGCAAAAAATAGCAAGCAGAATTTAATCCAGAGGCAATCCAAACTAGGGGAACAAGCACAAGACTGGATCAAATCAGTCAGTCACTCAACAAACATTTATTAAACACTTACCATGTGCCAGGTCCATTTGGCCTTAGGTCACATAGGTAATAGGTGACATAATATGGATTCAAAACATGGGCTCCTGAGTCTGGCACCCCTTCCATTCTGCCATGTTTCACTTCAAGAAGAAAGGCTAATGGTTCCTTTGCCTGGAGGAGAAAAGGCTGAAATAAAATTGGTTTGTCTGTTATTATCAAGTTTCAAGACTAGATGTATGACCTTAAACAAGTTACTTTCTGAGATTTTATTTCCTTATCTATGAGATGGGGATAGTATTAGTTATACTTCCTTCTGCATAGAATTGTTGTAGGGCGGAAATTAGAAAATGTATGTCAAGAGAGGCAGTTCTTTGGTAGTTAGTTGTGTGGTTGAGAAAATCAGAGCTCAGGTTCTGATTTGGACAGATATTAGATTCTCTACCCCGAGCAAATCACTTTAATTTCTTAGTGCTCTAGCCCCTAACTTCTAAGTCATAGATAACTGTCCAGATCTATTGTCCATAGATAATCATTGGTGGAGGAAATTTCTACATAAGGAGTTCTCTCTGTTGATGAAATCCCAGATGGAGATCAATCAGTCACTAAATATTTATTAAGCACTTATTGTGTACCAGGCACTCTGTCAGTAGTAGGATATGAATAAAAGAAAAGAAAGAGTCCTGCTCTTAAAAAGCTCTAAAAACCATAAAGCCTTGTATAAACGTGAGCTTGGAGCGGTCATGCAGGAGGCTGGGCAGATTTCAGACTTAAGCCTAACTTGGACAATGTCATTTGTTATGTGGAAATCAAGTAGATACAACCAGACAATGATTTATTTAGCATTGCATGCACTTGCAGAAACAAAACAGAACCAAGCCTCTTGGTAACCAAGGACCCAGAACCTCAGTTTTTCTATATAGTTAACATACAATTTGGAGGGAGTACAAAAAAGAAAAAAAAGGAAAAACAGAATAATAGGAATTAAGATACCTGGTTTCTTATTGGTGGAGGGAATCAGGAGACTATGAGGTGAGAGGGAAAACGGGTAGTTTTAGAATATTCCTTAAATGAGGTGACCTTTTGTAATGGGCAATTAATGATAACTAATGAAACAATTTGAACATAGATGATTTATTGCCTTGGCATCCAAAAGAATGAGTCAATGGACCCCTCAGTTAGTCCAAAAATCCTGAATACAGAGTAAAACAGAATTTTATACCTTTTTGCACACAATTAATCAAATAAGTCCAAAAAGTCCAACTAATTATAACAAAAAAATTAGTAGCATTTTTTTTAACATTCATTTAAAAAAAGTTTTTGAGTTCCAAGTTTTCTCCCTCCTTCCCTCACTTTCTCCCTTTCTAAATATAGGTTATATATGTGCAATCATGTAAAACATATTTCCATGGTAATCATGCAGAACAAAAACGATTCAGGATATCAATTTAGGTAATCTAATTTCTAATTGGAGAAAAGTTTAGGGGCCTTCCAAGTTGGGGGGGCCTCTTAAAATGAAAAGATGTTTATTAATTACATTCACCTGCATGCATGAAACATTAGATGACTTATATAATTAGTTTCCTATGGATGAATACCAGAAAAACAACAAAATGGAGGAGAATACACGTGGTAGCACAAGATGGAGTCATTGTTCAAAGATAGAAATGGATTGGTCCTTCTGTTTCTTGCTCTAAACTGACAATATTTTGTACTTGGTCTTCATTTTATCTTAGCACTTTAGGAGGGAGATTAATCTTGTGATTTATCCAAAATCAGGTGACTTACAAGCAGCTGAAAATTAGCTTCACAAAACGGTAGATAAAAACAAAATGGAGTCACTAATGTTATTTTTAATACAACACATTATCCACCACTGTTGCAGTGGTCTATGATACAGTAACAGGGGTTGTTGGTGATGAGAATTAATGCCTCTACAATAAATGACCGCAGATGAAGTTTTGGCATCTACTTTTTGGCCCTCTCCCTTTCTGTGTTTCTGTTTCTAGCCTTTCAAAACTTTACATTTGACTACTCCCTCAAACACACAAACCTCTAATCTGCTGCTTCTCAGCTACTACTAGATTGGGAAAATCAAGACAACCACATTTGTTAGCATTGTATCCGAGGGCCAGAAGAGCTGTCTAATAATGAATATAACCACATGAGTGCTTGTGCATGGGCTTTATGCCATCTGTTTTGGCTGTTCATGGACTTTTTTAGCTTCTTTCCCAGTCTCTGCCTAAGTGTCCATCAATAAACACTTATTAAATGCCTGCTGTATGCCAGGTACTGTGTGAAGCACCAGGGATATGGAGAGAGGCAAATTCCAATCCTTGCCCTGAAGGAATTTATAATCTAATGGGGGAGGTGACATCATGATAAATGTGATCTGACTATACTGAGTTTTCTTTTTCTCTTTTGTTCTTGTGCAACGTCTAACACACACAGGCCAGGTGAATCTGGCTAGACTACTTAACCTGTGAGTGCCCCTGGGAAGTCCTCTATGACTGTAATGCATAGAAAGTGTTCTCGTGCATTGCTTCCTCATGAGGATGAAATCACAAACCTGGTTAAACAAACAAACCACCACCAAATATCTCTCAGCTTTCTCTTCATCAGGGCAAAAAGGTCACCGTTCAATAAGCCTTTCTTTTGGGGGCAAAACATGGCAGAATGGTAGAAGAGGATGCCATCCTGGCTATAGGAAGACCAGAGTGTGAATGCTGACCCTGCCACTTACAGATTGTGATCTTGTACACTATCCCTCTGTGGGCTACATTTTCACTTTTGTAAAAATAATAATAGCTAATATTTTTATTGTATCCACTATGTGCTAGACTTTATGGTAAGTGCTTTACAATGATCCTCACAACAACCCTGGCAGGCAGGTGCTATTATTTATCCTTATTTTACAGATGAGGAAATTAACACAGAGGTGAAGTGACTTGTCCAGTCACACAGCTAGGAAGGGTCTGAGGCCAGATATAAGTGTAAAATAAAGAGTTTGGACTCAAGGAGAGAGGGAACATGATGTAGTTGACTTGGAGTCAAGAATTCAGAACCTTACCCTCTTGTGATCATGGGCAAGTCACTTAATTCTCTGTGCCCCAGTTTCTTCATCTGTAAAATAAAAGGGTGAGATTTGATGACCTCTAAGTCCCATACCTTCTCTAAATTTATGATCCTAGCTTATCTGAAGTCCTGTTGTGTGGGATATAGTGACCTTTACTCAAATTAAACTTAAAGGTTTCTCAAGGTAGAAGGCAAAAAGGAATTTATTATAATCTCATGGGAAGGGGCACTTCCTGTGAGACCATGGGTGGTGTCATCTGTTTCCCAAACTACCCTATCCCTTTCTAACCCTGCTCAATCTAAAAGAATTAGCTACACATATGGCAAGTCCAAATACTCACTTCAACTTATGTTCATGAAATGAATTCATATCAAAACAGAAATATTTAATATTTAATTTAATATTTAATATTAATATTTAATAATATTTAATAAATGCAAAATGCTACCAGAAGTTACCTGCCTCTAAGAAACTTACTCTGAAATTCTTTTCCCCAAACTAAAGATGTCTCTGATTTAGTCTCAGTAATTAATTCAGTCAATTATATTTACCCAAATGCAGTTTACACTTTACATGAAGATTACAACTTTAACAAAGTGAAGGGCCATGCCCGTTAGGTGTTCATTTTAGACTCTTCAGCTCCTGGGTGGGGTTGGTGCCACTTCTCTCCTTCGACAATAGAAAGAGTTAACATCTCTTCTCTGAGTATCTCCAGTTCAGATTAGATCTTAAAAAGTCCTACTGGAATGACTGGACTTCAAAAGGAAAGGGGGATGGGGACAGAAGACTGTCTTAAAATTTATCACAGAGCTTCCGGGAGCCATAAAATTCCTTGTCTCCCTTATCCTGTCTCTTATCTTCCAATCCCCCCCATAAAACCTGAAGTTATTATAACAAATTAGTTTACAAATATAAATTTGGTAGGTAGGCCTTTCAAAAATCATACAAAAGATTTTACAAAACATTTCTTCATACAACAAATATCTTCCTCTCCTAAGAACAGTTTACAATTAATCACAAAATCCTCATGAATCTAATTGGCAAAAATTGCAAAATCTAAATCCCAGGCCTTTTTACATTTGCCCATAAGCTTCCTTTTACAAACACATTTTTGTAAATGCTTACTTCATAGCAAAAAAAACCCAATTTTAGTTAAAACTTCCTTCTTAACAGCAGAAATAAACTTTTAACATACTTAATATATCCTTAGATGGAACAAGCTTAAAAATCACACCTATATAAAAAAAATATGTATTTTTTAAAGGATTCTCATTTTCTCAATAGGAATTCTACAACATAGAAACTCTTACACAGAACTCATGACAGCTTTTTAAACCAATTCATCATTAATTTAACAATGCAATTCCTAATATTAACTACTTAAGTTTACTTAAAACTTAAATGAGTTTAAGTTTCAGTTGAATGCATTTCCACATCACCTTGCACAGTATTTCATCTTCTTATCACAGGTAGGCACACTCTATCACCCTGATCAGATAGAGTCATCTCAAATTTGATTGAGCTATTACCTATTAAATCAAGTTACATGGTTTTTCTGTCTTCTTAAAATATTTCCTCTCACCCTCACTGCTTACTAATACCATCTGAAACTGACCCATCCAGAACTATTCAAACCTTATTCATCTTTCCAAGTCTCTCAATCCCATTATTCAGATTATCCAGTTCCTCCCCATTTCGACTATAACTGTCTGTACTGGAATCCTGTTGTAGCTTAAATCTATCATTATATACGAAATATCATCATTTTCACTGCTTATTTATAACCAGATATAAGTTTCAAATTATCAAATTTCTATCACATCCTTTTAAAACCCCAATCTATATATAAAACTTCAGATTTAGAAACTGTGTAACAATTACATTAGATTAATGTTGCATCTAATACATACTCATCCTTATGTTAGGCACTTTACAATCCTAAATGCCAAATAGCAATATCTTTTTTGCTTAATCCTGATAGGAAGAATATTCTTAGATGCTACTTGTTATTCCTTCAAGACAGATTTTAATTTGAAATCATATCAAACCTGGATTTGCAATCACTAATGATAAACATTTTAGCCCTCCTCCTTTTTTTCAAATACTTTTGCTACTGAAAGAAAACTTTATTTATAACTTTCCATGATCTTTTTTTTTTTTACTCTACTTCTTTAAAGAGCTGAAAAACCATCTTCCAGCTCCCAGGTCCATCCCACCAGGAGCTTTCCCAATTAACTCAGACTGTAGGGGGAAAGCATCCCCTGAGTACATGGTCTAGGCATGCACATGGTCTAGGTACACACATGGATACTGCTTTCTCATCCATATCCACAACTGCTAACTCTATTCCCCAAGGGGCTATCCTCTAGAATGTCTGGAAATTAATTTTTCCCCTTTCCCCTTTCCCATGGCTCACAAGATCTTACCTCCAAAAAAGCTCACTTGATCTTGCTATGAGAAGTCTGGAGCGGGTAGTGGAATTTACAACCAGCCCCTTCTTTGCCAGTCACCCAGGAGTGCTCAATTGATCTTGCCTAATCTATCAGCTCAAGCTCACAAGATCTCACTTGCCTGGGTTGTGTGCACACAGCTCATGTGACTGATAATCTGGCTGGTCTTCTTGGCCAAATTAATCAGTCCTATCTTTGCTCCAAGTCTCTTTATTTTCATTTTTACCTCCTCCAAGTTTTCTTCTGGTGGTTACCCAATTGGAGTTGAATCTCGCAAACCAATTTCAAGGACCTCCAAGAAAACCTCAGTCGGTGCCCAATCCTTGTTAATGGTCTGGGAGACCCCTCATGAAGGGGCCCCGGATGAGCCCCCAAACTGTATGGGATACAACGACTCTTACTCAAATTAAATTCAAGAGTCATCTCAAGGTAGAAGGCAAAAAGGAATTTATTACAATCATATAAAGACTATGGGTGGTGTCAGCAAGGGAGTGCACCTGAGCAGAGTGGAGTAAAGCATTGTATAGTCCCTAATGCAGAAGCCCACTAACCGCTCTTCACATTGGCTGGGAATCTAAGTCTAAGCATGGGAATCTATCCCAGAAACAAAGAACATGGACAGGATCGTTGCTCACAAATGAGGGTTTTTATTAGCAAATATGGAACTTTGGTGGTTCTCCTCCATCCTGGAGCATTTTATTTGCCTAAGTGGGATACTTAGTTATTTTAACTTTGGCAGGAAAGGTGTGGGTTTGGGGTAATTCATGCCTAAGAATTCTTCACTTAACCTGATTTCACTCACCATCTAACCCTGATCATCTGTGAAAGCATATAATGTACCCTTTCCTTCCCTTCCCTTCTCTTCTATTCCCCTGTCCGGTCCTTTCCCAAAACCTTAAACCTACTGCACTCTGAAGCTGGGACAACAATGGACCCCTGCCTCAGGGCTCTTCTGGACCCTCCTGGACCCTCCTAGCTTTAGACTGATTATCAGTAGTTAACTGTTGCTGTTTCCCTCCTAGCCTCATGTCTTTCTTTTTCTTGGCCCCATTATAGGGGCCATGTCCTGGCTACTTCTTAAGCAGGCCTATTCAATGAATGGGCATTGCCTCCCTCTAAGTGAGTATCTGCAAAGACCTTGGCCTAAAGGGGCCAAGGCCTCCCATTGCATCCTGGGTCATCTCCAGTCATCCTGATGAATATCTGGTCACTGGATTCAGATGACACTAGAGGAGAAGTGAGGCTGGGGACCTGTACAACCTTCCTTCACTCAAAACAAAGTCAAGTGCAAGTCATGTCATCATTTCTCTGATGGTGTGGTCTTCTTTGGCAACAAAGGATGAACACAATAATGTGCCTCTGGGCATTGTAATGGAAAACAGTGGATTTGAATAGAATCATAGTTTTTGGATCTAGAAGGTCCCTTAGAGATCATTGTAGCATCATAGATACAGAGGTAGAAGGGACCTCAGAGTCATCTAGTCTAACCCCTTCATTTTATAGATAAGGAAACTGAGGCCTATAGAGTGACTGACCCAAGATCACATGAGTAGTTAGTAGAAAAGCCAGGATTCAAAATCTAGGCATGTGCCTTGAACCATCTGTTATGCTGCAAAGGTTCACCCTTGAGCATAAATACTTCTTTGAGTTTTATTGACAGACATAAAACCCAGTGCCTGCCTGGACTAGAAACAGTTGTATTTCTGCTGTAAGATTCACTCTGTGCTGTGTGTGTGTGTGCGTGTGCATGTGCAACCCGACCAACTACCCAGATACTGAAAAGTTTCAGGAGTTACAAATATTGTCTTTCCATGTAGGAATGTAAACAGTTCAATTTTAGTAAGTCCCTTATGACTTCTCTTTGCTGTTTACCTTTTCATGCTTCTCTTCATTCTTGTGTTTGAAAGTCAAATTTCCTTTTCAATTCTGGTCTTTTCATCAAGAATGCTTGAAAGTCCTCAATTTCATTGAAAGACCATATTTTCCCCTGAAGTGTTATACTCAGTTTTGCTGGGTAGGTGATTCTTGGTTTTAGTCCTAGTTTAGTCCTAGTTCCTTTGGCTGTAAGAGCCATTAACCTGGCAGGGTCCTCCTTGTTTTTCTTCCCTCCCATGGAGCTCCTAAATTGTAAGCACTGTGTGCCTTGTGTCTTGTAAAAAGGTACTTTAAAGGCTGGTGGCTTTGTAGGGAAAGTGGCTATTCAGGACTCCAAATGCTGATAAAGCAGATGGTGGCTGGTAATCTCCACCTGGTGAAACTAATCCCCATGATTCTGTGGGGCAAGTGCTTTCTCAGTCTGCCTGGGGACGAGCCGCAGAAGGGCTAACAGCAGGCCAAATCCAGAGGACTCTAACTGGGATATGAATTCTTCACCCAGGAGAGAGAAGGATTGGATGAGGCACTCAATGTACTGGACTAGAGTCTAGGTCCAAAGACCTAAATTCCTTTTCGAGTTCTGCCATGGATTTGTCATGAGACCTGGATTGAGTTTCTCTCTAAAATATGGGAGTGGGCCAGATGATGTCTAGAGTCCTTCCAATAAATTTTAGGAAGATGACATCCATATTTACCTATCCAGCATAGTCTCTAGTCATGCATTTCCAACTGTGAATTGGTGATTTCCAGCTGGATGTCCTATAGGCATCACAAAACTGTTCAAAAACTTTTTTTGAAAAATAATCTGTTCAAAACAGAATCGATTATCTCACTATCCCCCACCCCGACCAATCTACCTCTCTTCTAAACTAGTAACTGTTGCTGTTTCCCTCTCAGCCTGATTTAGTTATTTGTCTTTGCCTCATTAAAAGAGCCATCCCCCGACTACTTCTTAAACAGGCTTATTCACTGAATGGGCATTATCTCATTACCTAAAGTGAGTACTTGAATAGACCTTAGTCTAAAGGAGCCAAGGTCTCTCATTACATTCTGGGCCTTTTCCAGTCATCCTGATGAATATCTGGTCACTGGATCCAGATGGCTCAGCAGGAGAAAGTGAGGCTGGTGACCTTGCACAGCCCTCCCTCACTTAAAAGAAAGTCAAGTGTAAGTCATGTCATCATTTCTCTGATGGCAAGGTCTTCTTTGGCAATGAAGGACGAACACAACAATTTCTGTCCAGGGCAGCACCATGTTTTTGCCACCAGGCCCACAGCCTCATATATTCAATATCCAATCAGTCTCCAAATCTTGTAGTTTCTATCTCCACAACATCTCACATCTACTCTCACAATAGCCACTTTACTTAAAACCCTCTCTTCCTCCTCTCAGGCCCTGTAATGGGTCTCCTTGCCTCTACTCTGTCTCCTTCCTTTCCTGAGGTGCTACTGAGATTTTCCTGAAGCATCTATCCCTACTCAAAAAAATCCCTGTTGTCTTTAGCACCATATACAGACTCATGTTTGACTTTCAAAGGCCTTCACAACCTGGCTACAAATTATCTTTCCAAATTTGCTATGCCTTACTCACTGTCCCTTACACTCTAAGCCAGTCCTACTCACCTTCTTACTCTTTCCCACATACACCACTCCATCTTTTCTCTCTGCACCTTCAAATTGTCTGTATCCTTCCCTTGGAATGCACTCCCTCCTCATGTCTGCTTGGAGAATCCCTTGTTGCTTTCACCCATGATGTTTCTATAGAAATAATGTTCTTTTTTTTTTTAGCTTTTAACATTGGTTTTCACAAAATTTTGGGTTCCAAATTTTCTCCCCATTTCTCCCCTCTCCCACCCCAAAACGCCGAGCATTCTAATTGCCCCTATCACCAATCTTCCCTCTCTTCTAACAACCCTCCCTTTTCTTGTCCCCATCTTCTCTTTTGTCCTGTAGGGCCAGATAACTTTCTATACCCCATTACCTGTATTTCTACTTCCTAGTGACAAGAACAATACTCTACAGTTGTTCCTAAAACTTTGATTTCCAACTTCTGGCAATCAATATAGGCCATATCTGTGTAGTTTTGCAAATGACTTCCATAATATTCATGTTGTGTAAGACTAACTATATTTCCTTCCATGTTATCCTACCCCCCATTGCTTCTATTCTCTCTTTGGATCCTGTCCCTCCCCAATAGTGTTGATTTCAAATTGCTCCCTCCTCCAATTACCCTCCCTTCCATCATGCCCCCCACCCTGCTTATTCCCTTCTTCCCCACTTTCCTGTATTGTAAGATAAGTTTTCATACCGAAATGAGTGTGCATTTTATTCCTTCCTTTAGCACCATGAATGTGATGAGAGTAAGCGTCATGTTTTTCTTTCACCTCCCCGTTTTTTTCCCTCCACTGAAAAGTCTTTTGCTTGCCTCTTTTATGAGAGATAATTTGCCCCATTCCATTACTCCCTTTCTCCTCCCAATATATTTCTCTCTCACCACTTAATTTCATTTTTTAAAGATGTGATCCCATCCTATCCAATTCATTCTGTGCTGTGTGTATGTGTGTGTGTGTATGTGTGTGTGTGTGTGTGTGTGTGTGTGTATGTGTGCGTGTGCAACCTGGCCAACTATCCAGACACTGAAAAGTTTCAAGAGTTACAAATATTGTCTTTCCATGTAGGAAACTTTGGTAAGTCCCTTGTGACTTCTCCTTGCTGTTTACTTTTTCATGCTTCTTCTCATTCTTGTGTTTGAAGGTCAAATTTTCTTTTCAGCTCTGGTCTTTTCATGAAGAATGCTTGAAAGTCCTCTATTTCATTGAAAGACCATATTTTCCCCTGAAGTATTATACTCATTTTTCCTGGGTAGATGATTCTTGGTTTTAGTCCTAGTTCCTTTGACTTCTAGAATATCCTATTCCATGCCCTTTG
>CM053772.1:213495278-213556839 GCA_028658325.1 Potorous gilbertii
TTTCTTGGTTTCTCACAAAGTCATTAGCCTCCATCTGTTCCATTCTAATTTTGAGAGAACTATTTTCTTCAGTGAGCTTTTGGACCTCCTTTTCCACTTGGCTAATTCTGCTTTTGAAAGCATTCTTCTCCTCATTGGCTTTTTGAACCTCTTTTGCCAATTGAGTTAGCCTATTTTTCAAGGTGTTATTTTCTTCAGCATTTTTTTGGGTCTCTTTTAGCAAGGTGTTGACCTGCTTTTCACGATTTTCTTGCATCTCTATCATTTCTCTTCCCAGTTTTTCCTCCACCTGTCTAACTTGATTTTCAAAATCCTTTTTGAGCTCTTCCATGGCCTAAGCCCATTGAATATTTTTTTTGGATGTTTGAGATACAGAAGCCTTGACTTCTATGTCTTTCCCTGATGGTAGGCATTGTTCTTCCTCAACTGAAAGGATGGAAGAAGATATCTGTTCACCAAGAAAGAACCTTCTATGGTCTTATTTTTTTTCCCTTTTTTGGGCATTTTCCAAGGCAGTTACTTGACTTTTAGGTCCTTTGTTAAGAGTAGGGTATACTTTGGGAATCTGTGAAATCTCAGTTCCTCCAAAGTGGCACAATCAAAGGTGTACTGGTCTGAATGCAGAGAGGGATTTTTGTGCCCAGAATCTTAGCAGATATCTCTCCATAGTCACCTGACCTCAGTTCCAGCAAGTCAGCACTGGGGGCTGATTTTCAGATAAGCTGGATGGGCAGGGCCACCATTCAGTATGAGACAAAGACCAGCTTGCCCAGGGCCTCCGCACAGGGTGGAAGCAAGACTCAGCTCCTCAGTGCCTCCAGGGCTTTTTACACTCCAACAATGGAGCTTCTGTATGGGCTGCTGTGCAGCCTCTGTGTCTGCTACCTGCTGTTGGAGCTATGGGAAGGCCCTTCTCCCTTCCTGGCCAGCTCATAAAACCCCATCACTGACCTTTGGCTCCTGTGCTCCAAGGGTTCTGAAGACCCCCCTGATGCAACTGGAGATTCTGCCCCTGAGGTGTTCTCCTCCCAGAGTCTCATCTCACAGTGGCCAAGGTTGGGCTGGTCTCTGCTCTCGGCTCTGCGTCTGGCACAGCTGACATTTCTATGGGCCTTTTTCAGGTCACCGTGGGCTGGAAATCTCCTCCACTCTGTTGTTCTCCACTTCTGCTGCTCCAAAATTTGTTGAGAGTCCCTCTCTACAGGTATTTTATGGGCTATGGGGGGAGACCCTGCGTAAGTGTGTCTTTCTAGTTCACCATCTTGGCTCTGCCAGAAATAACGTTCTAAAGGAAGCCTCTCCTGATCTCTCCATCCCTCTCTTCAAAAATTACATCAAACTTATTTTATAGCTAATTCATACGTAATTATATATACACATGCAATCTCCCTGGGTGGAAGCTCTTTGAAGGGTATCTCCAGAACCTTGCACAGCACTTAACCTGAAGTAGACACTACTGAATTGTTGATTAAGTTAATAGACTGATTGACTCTTAAAGGAAGAATTCCTACTCCCCCTTCTTCGTGATAGAAAACAATGTTCAGAAGGGTGACTGGCAGAACAAATATTGCTCTCTTCATGTGATGTGTTGCAAGGCTTTTGATTTGGATAACAGCCCACATAAATGAGAGCTATATATGAAAGGTAATTTCTGTTAGTCATATATGTCTGCTCCCATACCTATGGATAATGCCTGCAATTTCTAAACCATTCTTCTCACAATCTGTACTGTAGCATTTTGTTACTTGACTGGATACTATCTTCTATTGTTTATTCATTCATTTATATGTCTTTTCTCCTGGACTATACTGGAAGCATCTTGAGGGCAGGGACTGTAAGTTATACTTTAATGTCTTCATCTAAAATAGTGACATTTCTTGACTACTTCAAAGATCTATAATTTCATCGGTGTAGATGCTTCTTTGCAAGATCTACCAACACATATAGTCACAATTTTATAAATTAATGTAAGTTATAAATATATAAGTAACAATGGATAGAGCTCTGGACCTGAGACAGGAATACCTGAGTTTAAATACTGCCACAGATGCTTACTAGCTGTGTTACTCTGAGCAAGTCATTTAATCTCTGCCTCAGTGTCTTCAGCTGCAAAATGATGATAACAGTATCTACCTAAAGAGGTGGGAGTGAGAACAAAATTAGATAAGATTTATCAAGCACTTTGAAAATCTTAAATCACTATATAAATGTTAGCCTGGTACTGTTAGCCATGTAAAAGTAGCAGAGAGTTGTTGTGGCCAAAATTCCATCATCCTACAGCCAACAAATAGTTATGCAGACTCTCCTTGAATTTCCAGTATCAAGGGTTCTGGGTACTTTTAAAAACAGTCCATTTATAGGATAATAGGTTTTAGAACTGAAAGGAAACTTAAAGATCATGTGGCCCGACACTTTCCTCTTCTTAAAAACTTTAAAAATTGCAATCTAAGGGGAAAAACTCTTAAAATCTTTGTGCCTAGGGGCTGGTAAGAGTTCATCCCCCGTGAGTATGTCTCTTGGAAACAACTTCATGGCTTTAGAATCAAAGGCTGACTAAAGCTGTAGCTACGGCATTGCTCCAAGGTGCTGAAATTCAGAGGACATTCATAGTCCTTAAGTAGCCTAGAAACAACTGAACTGAGTACTTAGCAAAAAAAGCTAGTTAAAGCAAGAAGATAATGCACTCTTTCCACCCGTCTCCTAACCCCAGCCCCCTACTGAAGGCCTCCCCAGAAGTAGCCTCACACAATGAGACCTCAGGACTCCCACAGTGAGCCCTGGGCTTACTCCTCATACTCTCACATCTGAGTGGTTCTGGATAAGTCACATAACATCTCTAGAACTTGATTTTTTCAATTGGGGGAGAGGGTGAGTGTAGGTTGATAGAGGTGGGGTTTGAGACCAGATGGCCAATTAGGTCCCCCTCAGCTTGAAACTTATGATCCTATGAACTGATCTTAAAAGATCTGTTTGAAGCAACTCCAGAGGATCAATAATGAAGTATGATACCCAATTCCAAGATGCAGAATGAGACAAACATTTCTGGACATGGCAAATGTATGCATTTGTTGTGTTTGAGCAAGCACTGATGATGATGATGATGATGGTGGTGGTAGTGAGGATGATGGTGGTGGTGATGCTGCTGATGGTGGTGGTGGTAGTGAGGATGATGGTGGTGGTGGTGATGATGATGATGACAATTTAAAAAGTTAGAGCTGGAAGACAGTTCAAAGATCACTTAGGCTGAATAAGCCTTGCCTGATGAAGAAGAGAAAGCCAGACACCCACCTCTACCCCCAACCCCCCCAGCTAGGACTCTCTTTTTGGAATCCACAATTAATTTCATGAAACATTAATTTTTCAAGCAGCAAACAGTGAATGACCTTGTCAATGTCCAATTATATTTTCGTTTTTCTGCAGATGTTTCTCTTTCCAATACAAAAAGATATAGAACCTGCTTAAAGATTGAGGTATCTGGGGATATTTTTAGCTCTTGTAATATATTTGTGGACAGGAAAGTTCCAGAGATGTATGAGATAAATCACAGTTAAATTAAAGATACTTTAACACAGTTTTATTACACAGAGAAAAATACTTGAAACCACCGGGGTGACTGATTGCCTTTTGCAGCATCTGAAATTAGACAGATTAAATAGAATTTAACTGCAGAAGTTCAATATAAAATTGAGAGAAACAGACAATTCCAGTCTGATCTTTCAGTGAGTGGCTTCCACTGGGAGGTGCTGTGGAGTTGCAAATGTTTCTGGGGGGAAGTACATATACATACAAACACATGTATTTCTGCACACACACATACGTGTGCATGCATGGGTACACATATACATGTGTGTATACACACATGCACACATTAGTAAAGAGAAAGCAACTGGAGTAAAATCATTAGTGTATCAGGGCTCCAGGTTCTAACCCTTGCTGTCATGACAAATCTCCCTCTTACCTGGGAAAACTTAACTTGATCATGAAAAAACTTTGAATTTATTAGGACACTTGCTTTTCAGCAAGGATGGAGAAATGTTCCGATGTGAAATGTTAGAGGTGAAAGGGACCTTGAAGATTATCTAATTCAATCCTAGAAATTAGGGGCCTAAAAAGTGGAATGATTTACTCAAAACATCTGTGTACTGGTAAACATTTAACAACCAGCTCTCTTGGGGGGGAATGTACTGTACAACAAGTTTTAAAATTTATCCTGTATTATTAACATTTTCTTAATCACTTTCTTAAGTCTAGACAATCAACAAAACAATCAAGCCCTGACTTGTAGCATTTACTGATTTCCGAGACTCATGCTGAAAATTTTATAGCCGACTCCCTGGAGTCAGTTTTACCTGGTTCCAGCATGCCCTTGGCTCCAGATGACTTGTCTAATTATTGATGGCTCTAGTACTAAAACCCAATTGTCTTGACTCCCAGTCCTGTACCCTTCTTACTAGACCACATTGCCTCTTCATAAGGAGTTAGAGGATAAGGGACCTTGGAGGTTTCCTATAAGGTGTTCTTAACCTGAGGTCCCTAAACTTTTTTCTTAATGTTTTGATAATGATTTTAATAAAATTGGTTTCCTCTATATTTTATTTTGTGCACTTAAAACCATAATTCTGAGAAGCTTCACCAGCCTGCTAGAGGGATCCATGACACAGAGAGGATTAAGAGTCCCTGTTCTAACAACCTTTTCATTGAGAGATGAAGAAATTGAAACTGAGATAGGTTAAATGACTTGCCCAAAGCCACTCAGATCGAAAGTAACTGAGTCAAGATTTGAACTCAGGTCGTTGTATTCTATATCTGACACTTTTTTATGCACTTACACTATCTCCAGCACTTAGCACAAAAGGTAAATAAGAATGGACTTAGAAAAGACTGGCACAGCACAGTAAATTCCCTCTTTTTCCCTCTACATTGAAAGATGACACTAGCTTAACTTTCTCATATTTTAAAGGGTGTGTCTATTGCCTTTTATTCAGGATAGGGACTGGCCCTATGATTTCACTGATACAGAAAACTCCCAAGTAAGGAAACTCCCTCAGCCACTGCTGGTTGGCACCTTCTCTGGATGTCAGAGTGGGAAGACGTGGCGAAGGGGGAGGAGAAGGGCTGGGGTGAAGATAGAAAGAATCATGCCCATAAACCACTGGAACCGCCCTCTCCAAAGTTACCAGCCATCACTGAATAGCCAAATCTGATGGGCTTTTAAAAATTGTCATCCCTTCCAACCTATCTGCTACATTTGGCACTGGTGACCAGTTATTTTATAATTCAAATTACTTTTAAAGTCTGAAGTCCAAAATATCTGAAAGTCATGAGAGTTCTTTGAGATCATAGGTTTCTTGACATAGTCAAAAAAATAATATTCCTGGAGTGGGAAGACCCATGTTCAAATCCTACCTTACTATCTTGGGCAGGTTACAACCTCTTTGAGTTTTGATTTCTTCATCTGTAGACGCAGGGGGTTGACCTCGTTGGCCTCCAAGGTCCCTTCCAGTTATAAACCTGTGATTCTGTGACTCAATATTCTTTATCTGATCCCGTGGAACTATGTAGCCTACACCCACATTCTATCACTGGGAGCACATAGTTGATAGAAGACATCAGGGTATGGAATGCTGTTCTTTGAAAACGATTCAACAAACATTTATTGAGAAAATATACTTTGACAGAAAGAGCTCTGAAAGTGAGGTAAGAAGACCTTGGTTCAAGTTCCATATTGGTTCAATTTCACTTAACAATCATTGGTTAAACACCAAACATTCTTGAGCCACTTTGATAAGGACAGGGAATGATGATTGTTTGACCCTGAGCTAATCCCTCAGCCTTTGCCAGTCTATTTCTTCATTTTCTCATCAACCAGACTAATACTTGTAATGTCCTTGGCCTTGCAGTGTGGGTAGCTATCTGAGAAATGACTAGTAATCTGACATTACTTACTTCCACAGTTTTATTTTGAGGCTTAAATGAGATAATAAGTTGTATTTGCATAATGCTTTAAGGCTTAACAAATCTTGTGGGGTAGAGAGTAGAATTTCCTTCGGTGAATTCATGATCTCATTAAGGTGGGTATTTCTACCACATTCACAGGTCACAATCCATTCATGGCTTCTTATCCTATACAAATTGTGTTCATTTAAAAATCATGAATATCACATTTGCTTAACAAAATAATTAAACAGGTCCATCAAAGATCTACTCAGCATTCTGAATACTTTCTTTTAGGTCTTTTTCCACTTCATGGCTTTACAGTAGTTCTTGTGTTAGCCTTTCATTAGCTACTCTTGCTACATGACTGACTTACTTTCTTTTCCAATCATACAGTAGAATATAAGCTACTTGAGGGTAAGAATTGTTTCATCATTACTTTGTCATAACATCTTTGCATAGTGGTCAAGTGCAAGTCATGTCATCATTTCTCTGATGGTATGATCTTCTCCAGCAACGAAGGATGAACACAACCTAGTGTAGTGCCTGGCACATAATAGCTGCTTAATAAATATAATTATATAATAATTATATATAATTAATAAATATTTTAAAATCTATTTTTTCATAATAGCCTTTAAGCTGCTTTTTGTATGCAAGTCACCTTAGAAATCTGTCTACCCTTGCCCACCATGTTTCACTTCATTGACTTTTCAGGCCACCCACAACTTTTGGTTCTTTGGAGCTTGGGGACCTTTAAGATTGACAGGCAGATAGCATCCCAAGAAGAATATATGAGTTTTAAAAAATGGGATTTGTCTTGGAGATCAGCTTGGGACTATCAAAGGCACTGTTCAATTTCCCACATTCAATGGACTGTTCCATGATGATCACACCATTATCAGTGCCCATATTCCCACCATGACGAACCCTAATAAGTTCAAAAAAAATTTTATGAAGACCTAGAGACCCTTCTCATCAGTGTGCCAAAAGAGGACAAACATAAATCTGGGTGACCCTAATGCTAGAGTAGACTCAGACTACCAGACTTGGCAGAGAGTTCGAGGTAGGAATGGCATTGGAAGCAGCAAGAGCAATGGTCATTTACTGCTGAAGAAAACTTAACACTTATGAGAGTGGTGGTAGAAAACTGAAAACAAATTAATTAAATTTTTTTAAAAAATGAAAACATAAAAGGAAAAGGAAGAAATTACTCTTTGAGCCTACTGATCTTCCTAGTGTCCTTTAAATCCACACTAAAATCCAACCTCCTATAAGAAGCCTCTCTAATGCCCTCTTAATTCCAGCACCTCCCCTATATTTTTTCCTATTTGTCCTATATGTATAGCTTACTTTGTGTGTATGTGTTTGCATGTTCTCTCCCCCTTTCGAATGTGAATTTCTTGAGGACAGGGACTGTTTTTTGCTTCTTTTGTGTTCCTTGGCACAGAGTAGGCACTTAAGAACTTTTTATTGAATTGAATTGAATATATGACACTGTAAAAAGTTTGCTGGCTGAACTCATTTCCTTTTAGCTGGTGGCTAAAGAATACTTTTCAACCAGTCCTGCAGAGCAGTGGAAAGTGGACTGAATTTAGAGCCAGAGGTCGTGGGTTGGAATATTGGCTCTCCCATTTGTTAGCTGTGTGCATATGATCTTCAGCAAGTTGATTAAACTTTCTGGGCCTCATTTTCCTCATCTGTAAAATAAGGAAGTTTGGACTAGCTGATCATTAAAGGTCTATCTTCTAACTCTTCCTCTGTAACCCCCCAACAGTGGTGTTTATTCAGTCAACCAACTAACCAACATTTATTGAACCCTTACTCTATACAAGGTACATTCTTAAACACAATTAATGGACTACCGTAATCTTGCCTCTTAAGAGAAATCTGATTCCCTTCTGAGTCTCTCATTGGATTACTTGTTTCACCAGATCACCTTGATCTCAGTTGTTTTGTTTTGTTTTTTTTGCATATGTCCAAATGCTGGTGGAAGTCTGGGGACTAGGGAAGGTTGGTGTGGGACATGAATGGAAGCAAGAGGCATTCCAGTTGCACAGTTTTTGCAAGAAGATGGGAGTTTGATGAATGAAGGGTTGTTCTCTGAAACATGTTCATCTCAAATGGAATTCCCATATTAGTTCCCAACCTGTTTGGGTCCTTTACCCAGACTCATTTGAGAAGGACATTCTTTATCACTGATCACTATTTGGGAAAGTCTTCTTAACAGGATATGTGATACCCTTCCTCTCCAACCCCTGGGTGATAACGACCTTGCCTTTAGGACTTCACATAGTGGTTTTGCTATCTAATATAATAATCCCCCTTCTAAAGTGTCATTCCATGACTTTGCCTTGCCTGAATTTTGTATATCTCCTGGCACCTAGTACAGAGCACTATATACAATAGGCATTTAATAAGTGTTTATTATTCTGAACACAGCAGTCCTGTATAGAATGAAATTTAAGGGGTTAAAATTGTAACTAAAGAAATCTGAAAATCAATTCATGCTTTGCACAAAGCACATGCTGGCTTAACTTCCTGTGTGAAACAGTATGAAGTATGACTGTTATTGACCCAGTGGAAGGATCAATTGGCCTTCATTATTTTTCAAAGTTTAATATACTTTCTTATACTTTATACTTTCTGGAGTGAATACATTCACTGAACAAATATTAATTGAGTTTGAACTATGTATTAGACCCTATAAGGGAGAGAAGGATATATGAGACACATCTTTGCTCTTCAGGAGCTAAAGGCCCTAGCAATTTGGGACAGACCACTGAGTGCCCTGCTTTAGCCCTAACTGTGAATCAGTAGTAACCTTGTCAAGTTTAACTCCTACTTGACCTAAATCTCAAAGAAGAAAAGGACCCAAGTGTACAAAATATTTATAGCAGCTTTTTGTTGTAGTAGTCAAGAACTGGAAAATAAGGGAATATCCATCAATTGGGGAATTTCTTGTTCATTGTTTTCAGTCATGTCTGACTCTTCCTTATCATATTTGGCATTTTCTTAGCAAAGATACTGGAGTAGTTTGCCATTTCCTTCTCCAGTTTGTTTTTCAGATGAAGAAACTGAACAAACAAGGTTAAGTGACTCGCCCAAGATCATAGAGGCAGTAAGTGTCTGAGGGTGGATTTGAACTTAGGAATACGAATCTTCTTCATTCCAGGCTCACCATTCTATCCACTGTGCCACCAAGCTGCCCTCAATTGGGGAATAGGTAAACAAATTATTGTAGATGCATATGTTCTTTAAGCACAATTATATTTAAAGAAATCATGAAAAGGACAAATTCAGAAAAATGTGGGAAGGCTTGAATGAACTGATGCAGAATGAGGGAAGCAAAGATAGAAGAATTTATAGTCACAGTTACACTGAAAAGAAAAATGGCTTTGAAAGACCAACTAACTGACATCTCCAAAAAACTGATGATGAATCATGTTACTCTCCCCATAACAGGGAAAAGATGAACTCAGTTTGCAGGATGAGAAATACATTTTCAGTCATGGACAGTGGATGTGTTTATCTTGCTTAACTATATTTATTGGTTAAAATTTTCTAATTGGTTAAAATATTAGTTAAAATTTTCTTTTTCTTTCTTCTTTAATCAGAAAATAGGGAAGCTACTAAGAATATTGCTGAAAAGAAGAGAAAAGAAAAGAAAAAGAGAAAAGGTCTTTGAAGCATTTAAAGAAATGCACAGAAGAAAAGAGAAAGAAGTTCATAAGGAAACACTGTCTAGAACAGCTTTGAAAGCAACATCTTGAATCTACTTACACAGATTTTTTTTTACATTAAGTTGTACCTGGTAGAGATTTGTGGCTTCAGACATAATCCTCTTTTTCTATTTTGTATGTGCAAATGTTCACCTTTTTGATGTTTCAGAATAAAAAATTTAAAAATTTAGGGTAAAAAAAATAAAAATTTACAAAAAAATTTATCTGCAGTAAGTTTAGAGTTAAGAAAAAAACTGTAAAGCTAGAAGTGTAATAATTACCTAGCTATTTCCCCCTGACCTTTTTTTTTTGCCAGGGCATGGTGATATTGCCTGGATTACTCCTAGAAGTTACCTTCTTTTCCAGGTAACTACTTCAAGCCTATTTCTCCAAGTGGACATGTTCACCTTAAAAAAAATCTGGTAAAATCCATGTGGCCACAGTTCAGTATAGAATCAGAAAAACAGTCATATTTAGCACTGAGTAAGAATCATTTTTCATATGAGTTGTTCTTGGGATGTTCAAGAAAAAACAACATTTATAATGGATTAACATCTTTTCATATTTATCTGGGCAAAGGAAATTATGTGTTATGCAAAAAAAGCATTAATTAATTAATTAACTACTCAGAACCTGTTCTCTCTTAAAGTTTTAATGAGGTTCTGCCTGCAACCATGGTTGCTATTTCAAAGTGTAAAAAAAGAATATTGGTCTGGATAGGACATTACATGGAGAAAACAATTTTTTAAAATTTGCTTCTCAATATGGAGGAGGGGATATCCAAGCGGGAAAAATGGAGTTAAAGCACCTACTGATGGTTTTTTCCTTCATGCTCAAAGAAGACCGAAATGATGTCACTATGTTGGGGTCCAAGTACAGTGTGGTCAACTGTGGCTGATCAGACCAATACAAAGTCACAAGGTTCTACCATAATTTGGGCACAAATGGTCCACATGATCATTTGGAGTGGAGATATGTTTACATTTGTGCATCTCACATTTCTGCTTTGTTCAGAGAACATAGTGACTTCTTTGATAGAGGCATGCCATGCTGGGTACCTACTATGTCCAAGGTGAGGCAGAAAGAAAGCCTTAGGTTTAGGAAGGCCTTGTTTCAAGTTTCACCTATGATAACTATTGTTTGTGTGGTCCTGGACAAATCACTTTCAGTGTCCCAGGAAATTCCCTAATCCTCTATCTGGTGGTGTAGGTAGCCTTTGGCAAAGGAAGTTTCTTCACAAGGGATTCCCTATATCAGTGAAATCACAGGTCTGATTGATCTAAAAAGAAAAATGTGCAAGGCATTAGGTTGGTTTTTGGGGATACAAAAATAAAACAGTCCCTGCTCTCCAGAAGCTCATATTCGATTCCATTATAAGTAAATAGAGAGGGACAAGATCTGTAATTTTATTGATGAAGGGAATGTCTAATAAGGGATTCCCTTTGCCAGTGCAGTTTAGGCTCACCATTGAGTCTCTGGGTGGTACAGAGGATAGAGCACTGGATCTGGAGTTAGTAAGACCTGAGCTCAAATTCTAACCTCAGACTTTTAGTAGTTGCATGACCCTGGGCAAGTCACTTAATTTCCGTTTCCTCATCTGAAGGACGGAGACAGGAGTAGCCTTTATTTCACAGGGTTGCTGTGAGGATTAAATGAAATAGATATATAAAGTGCTTTACAAATCATTTTGTTTTATTTTGGGGGTTTTTTGGTGGGAAAGGCAAGGCAATTGGGGTTAATTGACTTGCCCAAAGTCACACAGCTAGTAAGTGTCAAGTGTCTGAGACTGGATTTGAACTCAGGTCCTCCTGACCCCACGGCTGCAAATCTTAAAGCACTAGTTAAATATTAGTTACTAGTATTACCACTCCTTCCTCAACTTCAATTATGGAACTTAGACTGATTTGCCCAGGTCATTCATACAAGCAGTGTATGTTAGAGGAGAAATGTGAATCTGGGTTTAAGGTGATATGAAGCCAGCTGATATCTCTCATAGGACCTTGCTATGGGTAAACTTGATAGAGTCCTAGAAATTGATAATTTTGAATTTTGAGGACAGGACACTTTCAGCAGAAAATTATTAAATCCAGATTTCCCTCTTTATCAACCTAAAAATTTCTACATTTTTCCCTTAGCTGAAAGGGAAGAGCCAGCTGACACACTTCCTGGGTCTTTGACTTACACTCCAGCTGAAACACTGGTCACCGTCAGCAAAAGGCAAGAAGCTGAGTAGAGTCTTTTCCCTCTTATTTAAATATTCTCATGCAGTGTGTGACTTGAGGTAAATAACTTCCTCTCTCTGGACCTCAGCTTCCTTCTCTGTAAAATGAAGGAGTTGATCCCCAAGGTTCTTTCTAATTCTGGTATTTTACAATCCTTAAGATCTAGGATCTATGTGTGCAATGTGCAAAGATACCCTAGAACATTATATACACCACAAAAATTGAGACTAAAAAAAAAGTCCAAACTTTCCCTTTGCCATTGAGTCAGCCGCTCATGAGTAATGAACTATCTAGGGATGGGAGTGACAGCACAGAAACTTCAGAGACAATTCATCAGATGCACTCATCTCCCATAAGAACCTTTGAGACGAGCAAATTAACTGAATGCCAGTCTTCCTTGAGGTTGAAAACTAAGGAACTTGCCTAATGCAGTATCTCATTTAGGCAGCCACACCTCTGTCACTCCATGGCAAGCGTTACAATCCAGAGCTGGCAACCTCTCAAGTGGGTGTAGCCTAGAAAAGAAATGAATAAAGTCCTAGAGGTATTTTTTTTTTCTGTAGTATCATATTGTAAGAGCTTGTGATTGGGCGGTGGGAGTGCCCTGGCTGTATAAGTAACACGCTGTTTTACCAGTGGATTATAGGTCTTCTGAAAGGTAACAGAGCAGTCCTACAATTGCACTGGAGTCTGAACCGGGTAAGGTAAGTGACTTTCAAGTTTCTGCTTCTATTCTGCTTTCAATGGGAGGCTGGTACCATGTGACCAAAGCCAAGACTGTCCTCCCAAGTACAAGAGCAGTAAGTTGGAAATCTCTTTCCTGGGTCTGACTCCCATCCATGTGCCATATACTGGGCGATCATGGATAAGGCACTTAACCTCGCTAAGTCTTGGTCTCCAGCTTTGTAAAGAGAGGGAATCAAACTGAATGATACCTAAGATTTCTCCCAAATCTAACAGTTTATGGTGATTCTGTTTCCTATATAATTTTCTGAGTGAGTTTAGCTAAAAATCCTGAGGAACTTCTAAGTACTTTGCCATTTTTAAAGATAAGTAACACTTAAAGTGTCTTATTTGCCTTCACTTTCCTTCTTTCCTTTCCTCCCTTCCTTCCTTTCCTTCTTCCTTTTTCTTTCTCTCTCTCCTTTTCTTTCCTTCTTTTCTTTTTTCCTTCCTTTCCATGCCTTTCCTTCCTTTCTTTCTGTCCTTTTTCCTTTCCTTTATCTCTTTTCTTTTTTCTTCCTTCCTTTTTCTTTCCTTCCTTTTTTCCTTCTTTCCTTCCTTTCTCCATTTTTTTCTCTTTCTCTCTTTGGCAAAATTCCAGTAGTTGAGTAAATTACTCCCTATCTCCATAAATAGTACTCATAGATTTGAAGTTTCTTTACCTGTACAGATGAACAAAATATTTAGGTTAGACTGGGTTTAGAGATAGTGTAATTTAACTTCCTCAATTACAAATGAGGAAACTGAGGACCAGAGAGGGTAGTTAATTTACCCAAGATCACAAAGCTTATTAGTGGAAAAACCCTGACTAGAACACATCTTCATGGGAGGAATCCTTTGTTTTCATGTATAGTTCACATTCGCTTCCTCACATTTTCTACAAACAGAAGTGAAGTAAGAAATGAGTAAATTAATCAAAGGGGTGGCATCATAGAAAGAACTATATATATTTTGAATAAGAATATCTGGAATCAGGTTCTGCCTTTGTTTCTTAATACTTGTGTAATCTTGGCCAAGTCATCATCTTTCTTTGCACCTTTAGTTTCCTCATCTGTAAAATTAGAGAATTGAATTAAAATTTCTAAAGTTTCTCCCTGCTCAAAATCTGTGAACTTAGAATTTTGCTACTTACCCAACTTCAAGCAATGTTCTGGAGGAAAGCATTTGCAAAAGCATTTTTAAAATATATATGACTAGTAAAATTTCCCCCACAGAGAGAGGGTGGCTTTCTAACATGAGATACTGTGACTCTCGTCCTCACCTTGTACATTACTCCATGGACGTGGGTCACTCAGGCCATATGTTATTGAGAGACTTGTCATCAATGACAATGGGACAAAGAGGAGGGAGGAACTTCTGAGAGAAAAGGGCCCTCTGACTAATCTGACTTTGTAAAACAGGTTTCACACCCAAATTGGAAGCATGAGGATAAATTGCATTGCCCTGTTCTCAGTCCTGCTCCTGGTCTCACAGCTGCTCTTGGTGGATGGTGAAAAGCAAAAGAAAAGAAAAAATGGAAGAGACAGTAAAGGCGAATGGAAACAGCTTGGCTCTGCTGACAAGAGTGAGAGAGACCAGAAAGCTAAGGGAGGAAAAAACCTCCCTCGGGGTAGATTTTCCACCCAAGAGAATGTCTCCTGTACTTGGGCAGTGGCTGAGAAGGAAGGTGTCACCTTGAAAGTTCAATGTAAAGGACAAGAAACCCAATTTGAGTGCACCTATACAGGTAATCCCTCCTCCTGCCCCCATTTTGCAGGCAATGAAAAAGCCTACTGGAAACAAATTGGCCGTGCCCTGCGAAAACAGAAGAACCTTTGTGCAGACCCAAAAAGTGTCCTCAAGTCCCGTGTGTGTAAGAAGGGTGCCAAAGAAGCCCATCTCAAAATGGTGGACTCCACCATTAAGAACAGGAGCCAGGATAAGAGGGGGAGAAAGGATCCCCAAATACCAGCTCCCACTGAGAGACCAGCTGCTCTGACCGTCCAGCCACCTAGTCAGCAATTGACTACTCAGAAGTGTGTGGAGGACACTGAAGTGATCAACCAGAGAAAGATTGCAGAAGAGTATTGTGGAGAGTCCTGGAGCTCATTATGCACCTTTCTGCTCACTATGTTACAGGACAAAAGGTGCTAGCAAACTGTAAAGAGACTCAGGCACATTCTCAGTCCCTGCCCCGAATTGAAGCTGAAGAAAAATTCATTCACCTTCCTTCCATGACATGAACTTCCATGGTGCTGGAAGGGAGGGAAGTACAGCTATGTATTTAAATGTGTTTTGTAATTTTTTTCTTGTTTTGTATTTTGGAATTTATACTTCATTAGATTTTATTTTCATAGAGGCTGCTAACAATTGCCAGCAGATGTTACATAGGCTGCAAAGAGGTTGTGTGTGTATACACATAAATATATATAAACATATATGTAGGTATACATATAGATGTTTGTATACATACAAATGTGCATGCATATATATATATAAACACACATACATATACCATACACACACAGACACATACACACACACACGGTAAGTTCTCCTCATTTCCTCTTTGGGTTCAGTAAGCCAAAGAGATGATCTCAGTGCAGTGCACTCCCTGACAACCTTATAGGGCTCCTCACCTGGTTAGGCACCCCAGCTTTGGCCAAGATAATAAAATATTGCAAATATGTTTAGCCAATGTTTTGTTTCTCTGTATCTGCTGCTATAAATAGGACCAGGATCTGATGGGTAGATAGAGTCAACAACCCTCTCTCTGTGGGTCATGATTTCAGGGATCTAGGAAGACTCTTCTCTAGAGCCATAACTAGTGATATTAGTGCCTGAGGTCAAACAGGACTGATGTTACATGAGAGCTGGCCAAGCGGAGAATCTAGGGTACTTTCCCATAGGTGAATGGACACCAGGACACTGCAAGCTTATTGTGCTCTGAATAGGTCACGATATAGGAAGGAGAAGGGTGGGACTGAGCAAGAATGGGCCTGGGAGAAGTTAATAAAGTGGAGGAGAGATGAGAAGAATCCCTGCCATTTTCTAAGTCCTCAGTTGCCCTTGTAGCTAGCTCCTATAGTGAGGCATTATGGAATCATGGTCAGATAGCCAACCTAGGAGTCAAGACGACCTGAGTTCAGATTACAAAAGTTACACAAACTGGCTGTATGACCCTGGGCAAGTCACTTAATAGCACTGAAACTATTAGCATTATCTGACCAGTCTTATCATTCGGACTTGGAAGTTTTATCCCTTTCACTTCAAGTTTTGATAATTTTTGAGAAGCAAATCCTTGAGCTGGGATCACATTTAAAGTCATTCAAAATCATTAGTTGCTTGGTGTCAATTTGATACAAGTTTTTGATACAGGGATATAAATTTTCTTTTGGATCATCACCATAAGTCTGTGGAGTACACCAAGTAGCCATTACCATCCCTATTTACAGATGAAGAGTGGAAGAGTGGATGTCTAGGGGAATGAATCCTTTCTCCCAAAGTCATATATAGTTAGTAAAGGAAAGAGGAGGAAAGGAAGTGAGGATAGGGATTGGATTGGAACTCAGGTCTCCAGAAGGCAAATCAAGTGCTTTTTCTATGACATCATACCATCCTTCCAAGAGTATAAAGGTGCTGGGAACACTGATACTTGTTTTTATCCAATTCACACTTTGGTTCTGTCCATTGGGGTTAGTCTAATAAATCTCTTGAGGGACTATCCCTCATACCTATCTGGGGAATGAGTAAAAAGAATTATGAGGAAGTACCAGTCCAGGGTCAAAGTTTCCCAAGAACAGTCCCTGTCCCAGGTGTACTTGTCCTTCATTGCTGAGGAAGACTATGGCATCAGAGAAATGATGACATGACTTGCACTTGACTTTGTTTTGAGTGAGGGAGGGCTGTGCAGATCACTAGTCTCACTTATCCTCCAGAGTCACCTGAATCCAGTGACCAGATATTCATCAGGATGACTGGAGGTGACCCAGGATGAGGCAATTGGGGTAAAGTGACTTGCCTAAGGTCACACAGCTAGTGAATGTCAAGAGTCTGAGGTGAGATTTTTTGAACTTAGGTCCTCCTGACCCTTGCACTGGTGCTCTATCCACTAAGACACCTAACTGCCCCAAACAGAGGATCCCTAGAGGACTCAAACCTACAACCTCCAGCTAAGCAGGCTGATAACCTTTCCAATAAGTCCCAGGTATAGGCTGAGGAAAAGGCTAGAGAAAAAGAGACGAGTTGGAGAAGTAAATGTCCTAACAGTCAAAAGCCCTGAATTCAAATCTCATCTCTACTATTTGCTGTCTAGGTCACCTTTCACAATCTGTTTTCCCTCCTTAAGTCTCAGTTTCCTCACCTGTAAAATGAAGGGGTTTGACTAGATGGTCTCTAAGATCCTGTTCAGTTTTAAGTCTTATGACTTGTGATTTTAGGAAATGTTTTGAGCATCAATGTCTAAGAATTGACATATCACAGCTGTCATAAATATCTGACGTTTATATGGTAAGAATGATAGTAGCTAGCATATTCATAGTGCTTTCAAGTTTACAGAACATACATTGGGCAGCGAGATGGTGCAGTGGAGAGAGTGCTTGACTTGGAGTCAGGAAGATTCATGTCCTGAGTTCAAATTCAGCCTCAGACATTTACTACCTATGTGATCCTGAGTGGGTCACTTCACCCTGTTTTCCTCAGTTTCCTCATCTGTAAGATGAGCTAGAGAAGGAAAAGGCAAACCACTCCAGTATCTTTGCCAAGAAAACCCCAAATAGGGCCACAAAGCATTGGGCATGACTGAAGAAAGACTCAACAACAACAGAACATATACATGTCACTTGATTTCCTTTTTTGCAGATGGTGAAGCTAAGGTTCAGTCATGGCAGTTAACAAGAGAAGGGAAATGTTTATCAATTGATCTGATTTTTTTTACTTTGAAATAAAAAATTTTATCTTACTATCTCTATTTTCTTTGTGAATTAAAAAAATATGCACTGAGTCACTTAATGCAGCTTGGTCCTTTGAGTTATTCTCAGATTCCAGTAATTCTAGTTACTTAAGTAGGAAATATCAGAAGTGGGATATAGACCCAGGTGACTCCTTATTCCAAGTCTGAAACGCTTACTGGCATTTATATAACAAAAATAATAACTAACATATTCATACTCCACCACTCCCTCTCAATCACTCTTCATGATGTCACCGTGTCAGCTTCAACAACGTCCAGTTATTTCTTGCATGTAGTAGGCACTCAATAAATATTTGATGCTTAAATTAATGAATGAAAGAATTTTCTTTGCTTGGTCAAAGGTTACCAAATTCAACTTTAGACTAATTAAACTAGGAATGACTGTAGGCTCTTCTAGTCACATAGAAAGGGGATGGCCTTTTCCCTTCTCTGGGCCTTAGTTTCCTCAACTCTAAAATGAGGGGGTTGAATAAATGATCTCTAAGATCCTTTCCTGTTTTCACATTCTATGAATTTGTGGATCTCCTTCTAGCTTAAACATGAAGAGGATGTGAAATCTGAATAACACCTACTATTACATGCCATAATCTAGCCAGCGAAAAATCCCTACAGTTCTATATAGAGAATGATTTTTTTTTAAAGGTGCTTCTTACATTGTCGTCCTCCTCTGGCTCTCTACTGAGTTTCTTTCCAGGGTGCAAAGGATTAAGAGAGACTGCTCCCAAGTGAATACAAAAATATGAAGTCTTAAAAGCAATGTCACCAGCTAAGCATGAGCTAACTTCAGTGGACATGGAGTTTAGAAGCCTTCAAAAGAGAGGAGTTTTCACTGGAAACATTTCTATAGAACCTATGTTTTCCGTTCTGTATTGATTTGTGCATTGCCAAGGGATTTCCTCTCAGCTGCTCAATGGGGCAGGTAAGGAAGGTTTTCTTTTCTCCATATCACAAATGAGGAAACTGGGGTGCAGAGATATGAAGCGAATGTCTTGTCTATGGTCACATCGCTAATTGTAGACAAACAGAGGTGTGGAGAAGGAGAGAGGCTTCCCATGAAGGTATAGAGTAGAAGAGACAGCCTCCTCCAAGGTGTCCTCCAACCCCAAGATGATGTGAGTCAGCAGCGAAGTAAGGCAAGAAAAGACTCTGAATTGAGAGTTAATTTATGAAATCATGAAATGGGGGATAGCACACCTGGTTCTTTGGGTACTCAATGGGAAGGACCATGATGGCAATGGGAAATTAGGCTGGAATCACTCTTTAATAAGGCACAGAAGGCATGGGGGAAATAGTACAAAAAGCACAGACACAAGTGGTGAAAAGTGTCCAGAGTCTGACAGCATGGGGACGGGGATGAGGACGGGGAGGCAAGAAGGCAGCAAGGTGAAAGAGGATGAGCAAGATGAGTGGCATAGATAATGGATCCCATAACCACAGATAAAAGTTGCCAGCACTTGGCAGTAGGGACCTGTGGAGATAGAAGAGGGTTAAAGGGGCAGGAGTTTGAAGTCCCATGTTACAGAATTTTCTAGAACAGACTGACTCTTATCTGGGCCACCATGAGGTTAGTTCCTCAACTCTCAAAGTTGTCAGCAAAACTTTAAAACTAACGTTGGCATCATCTCAAAATGATCAGTACGATTTGAGGGATCTGCTGTGAAATAATTGTAGAGGGCTGAGATTTAGATATCCTAGGATGACAAAGCTTACATGGCTTCTGCTGATTCAGCTCCTATTACTAGGGTGTGATTTTTGGATAATATGTGATATGATTTAGAAATTATGCTCCTTTCATCTTTGGGATTACTTGCACATAACTTCTAGTACCGCCCCCCCACCCCGCCTTGCAATCTTAATACCTGCTATTGCCATGTTAAATTGGCTACTTACAAATTTAATATACTGATTAGAAGGGGATGGGAGAAGGGTGGTCAGGAGGACCAGAATGCAATATAGTTTTAACGCATTTAACTCTGTCCGTGGTGTAAGGCAGAAGAAAAGGGGGTAGAGGAGGGAGAAGAAAGAGAATACAATCACCCTAGACTTCCAACAACTGTTTTAATCATTAACAGCACCCAAGATATAATATTTCATTGTGATGATGTTATAGAGCAGCTGGTGGTGCAGGGCTTGGAGTCAAGGAGACCAGAGTTCAAATATTGCCTCAGAAACTTACTGATTGTGTGAACTTGCGCAAGTCACTTAACTTCTATCTGCCTCAATTTCCTCAACTATAAAATATACTTAAAAGCACTTACTTTGAAGAGTGGTTGGGAGGATATAGTCTCATTAGACTATATTTGTAAAAACAAAAGCACTTAGCACTGTGCCTAGCACATGATAGGCATTATGCAGATGCTCATTCCCTTCTTTCCCTTCTCTTTCCTTCCCTTTTCAGGTTTTCTTCCTCTGAGGACAGAGTTTTCCATCACCCTACACTGCCATAGAATTAAGACATAGGCAGTCTTGTGGAATGAATTCCTCTTGGAAAGAAGGTTTTCCCTCAAGCTTTCCTTGTTCTTTCTCTGAGTAGCCACATACCAGAACTGACTTGAATGACTAGAATCTGTCACAGTTTCCTCACAACCCCTGGGGCTCCTCTCTGAAAGCTTTTGGCAAAAGTAGTAAAGTCAGTGACTGAAGTAGCCAACATGGAAACGTTAAACACAGCATTTCACTAAGGGATACTAAATATTGACATAGCAAAAATGCTGTGACTCATTCTCCTAGAGTAAGGTAAGCCACATTACCCCCTCAGGGTTCCAGGGGGTACTTTGAGGGGCTGGGGCATCTCTTCTCTAACACCATTGCTCAAACCTCCATCCTAGGAGGCTTCTTCCCCTCCACTGTTATCTCCCTGGTGACTAGTACCCCAATTCCATTTAAACATTTAACATCAATTAATTTTTACAAAGGGATATATATTTCAAATGGGCAGCTAAGTGGCACAATGGATAGAGCACTGGGCCTGGAATCAGGGAGACTCATCTACATGAGTTCAAATCTGCCCTCAGATACTTATTGGCTATGTAACCCTGGGCAAGTCACTTCACCCTGTTTGGCTCACTTTCCTCATTTGTAAAGTGAATTGTAGAAGGAAAAGGCAAACCACTCTAGTATCTTTACCTAGAAAACTCCAAAATTGGGTCACAAGGAGTTGTAGACTACTGAAACAACGCAACATCAAACATATGCTTTGAGGATATAGTAAGAACAAAGTAAAAACATTTTCTCCCTGCTCCATTGTCTCCTGTGCCAATAGATTCCTGTACAGTTGTAACTTAACTACTAGATGAGTTCTTTTTTCTTTTTGAGGCTGGGTTTCCCTGTCTGGCCTAGGATGAGAGTACAACAGGCATCTAAGGCTTGATCTCACTGCTGCTCAGCATGGGAGCTTCAGTCTGCTCCATTTTTTCTAGGCAAGTGCTAGTTTGCCCTTCTTTAAGTAGCCTGATGGCCCCACTCTCAAAACTTACCATGTTGATGAGTTAATATAGATAAATAATCAGCTTTGTGACCTGCACCTCAGAACTTTGTAATTCAAGTGATCCACTAGCCTCAGCCTTCATTGGTAGCAGGGGTTGCACAGGTGTACCACCATGCCTACTGGATGAGTTCTTGTCTCAGTTATGCTGTCCAAGGGCCAGAAGGACCGTGGGATATTAATCCTGAACTGGTAACAAAGTCTGGCAAAGACTACAACTCTTAGACTGTCAGATTGGATTTCTGGAGGCTTGTTCTCCTAACCTTTTGAATCTGACAAATTCAGAGACTTTAGATTAATCTCCTTTACCCACAACAAAAGAGCAAAGGATGGGAAGAGAAGGACATTAGGCCCATTTTCATGAGGCCACATATTGGCCTTGGAGAAAGAGGTCCAGTCCCTCTTCCTTTCCAGCATTGCTTCATACTAGACACTGTCAACAAAGGAGTCAGATTGAGAGTGGAAATTACCAACCAAGCAGCAAAGGAAAAGGGCTGAGGCTCTGGTAAGATGTGCCTCCAGTTAGGACTATGTAGCCAAAGAACATATCATTCATCATGTGGTTAGCAGATTGTAACCTGAATCTGAATTACAAAATCAGAGTACATGATTCAAAGTCTCTACAAGGTACTTCCATTACATGTCATGACGGTTCTTCTCAAAGTATGTTCCCCAGTCTCTTCCCAATGGGGATTACATTAGAGGTGCTTGAGGCATGTACCCGTCCCTCATCACACCAATAGTCATTTCATCCACCTGCTCAGTAGAATACAGAACACGGAGTATGTAAGAATGATAGCAAGATAGCGAGTTAGCCTTGGGCCATTCTCATCTGAACTCCATCCAGAAAAAATAAGAAAGGAAAATAGCAATGGTAACAGCAATCAATAAAAATCACTCACATTTTCAGAGCACTCTAAGACAAATTACTTTCCATATGTCCTCATTTGATTTTCAGACAACTCTAAGGAATGGACATCATATCACAGTGTCTCTAGCACATTACAAAGCATGGTACAGGATAAAGAACACTGGATTGGGAGTCAGGGGACTTGGGTCCCCTCTGTCTCTGGCTATGTGACCCTGGGCAAACCACAAGATCATGGCTTTGGAACTGGAAGGGACCTCTGAATCCATCTTATCTAATCCCTTTATTTTATAGATGAGGAAATTGAGACTCATAGAAGCTCAGTGACTTGACCAATCACATATAGGTATTAAGTCCCAGAGTCAGGATTTGAACCCATACCTCATCCAGCACTCTTTCCACTGTAGTGTGGTGCCTTAGTTTCCTCCAGCACTGGACAATCTCTCTCAGCACTGAAATTATGATATTTTAAAAAATATGTATTTATTTTTAGTTATCAAGATCCACTTCCATAAGATTTTGAGTTTTGAATTTTCTCCACCTCTATCATGCAATCTGATATAGACTCTTCTTATACATCCATATTAAACATATTTTCACATTAGTTACGATGTAAAGAAGAATTAGAACTAATGGGGAGAACCATTAGAAAGAAGAAACAAATGAAAAGGAGAGCTGTTAGTATGCTTCCATCTGCGTTGAGATGCTAAAGTTCTTCCTCTGGATATGGATAGCATAAAACTATGATTTTATAATCCATGTTACCTTTCATACAGCTCCATGTTGCTTTGAGTCTCAAAATCATGGTATGTTAGCACTGGAAAGGTCTTGAGAGGTCTTTGGTTCTCATTCCCTTTCTGATAAAAAAAATTTCATAGACCACATGCTCATGCACAATACTATTATTATGTACTGGTTCAGATGTGGTTTTGTAGGGCATTTATAAGAACTCCATAGCAGCTCCCATGCCCCACACAAAGGATCCACAAACCATGGACTAGGAACCTAGTTAAAACTTTCTTTTTTTTTCTTAACAAACTATGAACCAAAAGGATCATAGAGTGGAAGCAACTTTTCCCAAGGTCACAAAGTTAATAAAAGGCAGAATTGGTCATAATGCTGAGGTCTTCTGATTCTGTGAACAATGCTCTCTCTACTTCCTCATTTGTAACCAACAAGTCTATGGACTTAGTTCCAATGATGTTCAGGATTGCATTTGCAGGGCAGGATGGTGGCCATTCTTTCTCAATTGCTTCTAAGCCTACTCCTCTTTCAAGAAATGTGTCTTTTCCCTGAAATTCATTGTTTCTGCCTAGGCAATTGCTTTTTAGTTAAAAGGTGGGGAAGGCAGAAAGATCCAGATCCCTTGAATTGAGCATGGGCAAATTGTCATTGTCTACCTTTGCATCTGGATGAAACCTTCTCCTGCAAGTGAAAAAAAGGAGACGGATGGTATCATGGAATCTTAGATTTACAGGGAACTCACCATCTGAAACCTTCTGATGCAGTCAGGCCAGCCTACTTGGTTTCCCTCAAGCATGTCTTGCATTTTCCCATCTCTGCATTTTTGCCATTATCCCAGACTAAAAATATTCTATTCTTTTTTCCACATCCTTCAAGACCCACCCAGCTCAAATTTCTTCTCCTTTGCCAAAAAGGATGGTCGTGATCTCTTCATCTTCTAAAGTCCTAGAGTAGTCATTGTCTGTGTTATTTACATGAGAATTAACCACATACATCTTTTATTCTATTACAGTTTCCGATTGCATTGAATCATTAATTAGCTCTTGAATTATTTTTTTAATTTTTCTCATGCTTTCATTATCTCCCCAACTGGGTTGCAAGGTCCTTGACAGCAAGGTTTATGTCTTGTACTTTTTTACATTCTCCGCGGCACCCAGGATACTAATGCTTTACATAGATTTAATATATTGTTGGATCTATAAATCTTATTGGTCTTGGATCTTAGATCAAAAACTAGAAGGGATCTCTGAGATCATTTATTCAAACTTATCATTTTACAGATGGGCAGAAAGAAATCAAGTGACTTACCCAGGGAGACACATGTAGTAAGCATTAGATATTTAAACCCAGAACCTTTCTGATTCTAGAACCTCTGTTCTTTCCCCCATATTCCACTGTCTCTACTGCAGATCATACGCCACCCATTCCTTCTCTTCAGACGTCATTCTCATGGCCTATTCTCCATGATCTCCCACAAATCCCCTAAGGAACCCACCCAAGGTACTGTCAGCCTTCCTCTGTTTCTTTTCATGATTCCAGGATAGTCATGTAATCAGTCCTTGGCTGTCCGTCTACTGTCAAGTGCTTCTCTGATTCTGCATCTTTGATGCCATTTCTCTCGTAGAAGTCATTGTGCTTCATATGGCCTTGAATATGACAGGTACTTAATAAATGTTTATTGACTTGATTGGTAGAGTCAGAGGAACTGAATGTGTTATTTCCATGTAACACCACCTAGCACAGTACCTAGCATGAAGTAGGTAGTGGTACACATAATAGGTGCTTAATAAATGTTTGTTGACTGACTGTCTTCATTGATACTGTCACACCATAGACACTTTACTAGTCTAATACTAAAAATACCTACGGACAAATGCACATATATAAGGATGTGAACAATCCTTGAGTGAAGAGCTCATTCCAACGCAAGGATAATTTCAATTTCACAAGTGAATTGAACCTTACTTTCTTCTGCTGTACAATGGGGATGCTATTTCCTACCATATCCAATTCACAATATATAGGAAAGTGCTCTGCAACCACACAGCTCACATGAACATCGAAAGTTATTATTCATCTCCCTGAACGCTGTTACATAGATCTTTTCATAGAAGATTAATTGTAGATTTCCTTTGTGTGATAGGTAGGCAGATCCATGGGCAATCCCCAAAGTTGCCAACAAATAACTCCCTCAGGTCCCGGAAAGTGTCCAAAGCCACCCTCCAGGAACTCCAAATAAATTACATCTTGTTCAGTCTCACCCAGGAGTAAGGCAAAATTATGTATGTACAGTGGCGCCCCCTCCTGAATATTGGAGAAGAGCAGCTTTGCTTAGCCCTGAAGTTCATTTATAGCATGCAATCTTTCCTTACTGCTGGCAAGTTTCCAGGGCATACCTACTGTGTGGCCATTTATCCCACTAGGAGTATTCACTTATCAGGTGCAATAGAGTTTGACTATTCTGGCAAACTATCTTTCTGTCCCCCCCTAGTCAAAAGCAGCCCTAAAGAAAGTTGTCTCTGTTAAAAGTGGCTCAATAGAACCAGGAGAACATGGCACACAGTAACAGTAACATTGTGTAATGACAACTTTGATAGACTTAGCTCTTCTCAGCAAGGCAATGATCTAAGACAATTCCAAAAGATTCATGATGGAAAATACTAACTACATCCAGATAAAGTATGGAGTCTGAATGTAGATCAAAGCAGACTATTCTCTCTTTTGTTTGTTTTTTCTTTATCGTGGTTTTTCCCTTTTGTTCTGGTTCTTTTTATCACAACATGACTCATGTGGAAATTTGTTTGACATAATTGTGCATGTATAGCCCATATCAGATTGCTTGCTTGCCATCTGGGGGTGGGGGAATGGAAGGGAGGAAGAAAAATATTGGAACTTGGAATCTTATAAAAGTGAATGTTGAAAACAATCTTTACATGTAATTGTAAAAAATAACATACTATTAAGTGGAGGGGAGTGGGGGGAGGTGGAACCATAAATAAATAAATAAAATAGGTCACAACTGAACATTCTGGTGAGTGCCCTGAGACCAGGGACATCTTAGATTTTTGTATTTTTATCTTCGATGCTTAGCCCAGTGCATGACACTGAGCACTTAATGCTTTTTCATTCATTCATTCAAAGTGAAGTTTGAGAAGGCTCCATTCAATAAGTAGGGTGGTTCTTCCATTGCCTACATCTGGATTTTGATGTTTGGTAGGGGGAGGGCAGGTTATGAGATAAAGGTAACTCAGCTGCTTGCAGATCCCTTTCAGAGTGTCGTGGCCCACAACCCACACCATAGAAAGTAGGTTTGTGGGCTTGAAGCCAGGGGAAACCTGAGTTCAAATCCCTGCTCTAAAACTTAACAGTCTTTTTACCTTAGGCAAGTCACTTTCTCCTCTACCCCAGCCTCGTTTTTTTCATCTGTAGAATCATGGTAAAGATACTCTGTGTTGCCTATTACCTCATAGGACTTTTGTAAGGAAAGCAACTCAACTGCTGTTGAGATGTGAGTTGTTATCGGCCAAATGTGTCAATGACTTGGCTTGTCAGATTTCAGGGATCACCCTGGACATTTTTGCTAGTCTGAACTTGAAATGCCTTCTCATCCATCTTCCCAAGAAGCCCAAGTTCTCTGTTCTTTAAACAGCAGAAAATCAGTTGAAGACAACTGCTAGGACTCTTTGAAGAAGACCCTTCTAAAATGGCTCAAGGATCTGGTCATTGCCAGGAGAAAGGAAGTATTCTGCTAAGTGCAGGCATCAAAACCTGAAAGCAGTGAAAATGGAATCCTGGAACAGGAACTCACTCACCTGAAGAACAACTCAGGCTTCATGCTTGTCTCCAGGTAAGAAAATACTCCAGGCTTCAAAAGCTATAATTCCACAAAAATAGTGCTGCTATCATTGGTCCTTATGAAACTAAGTCTCTGCAGAGGTAGTGCTGGGGTTGCACTTGGGCTGGGTTGGTGTGAATGAGACTAAAGAACATTGTCATAACTGACTTAATCTGCCTCTTGTGATAAAGCCGCTTTTTACTGTCTTGTTTACAACACAGGTGAGAGAGAGACAGTCATTGCATTTCCCTGGTTAACAGATTGCTCATTTATTCACAAAAAAAACACAGACCATACAGGTCATGTTTTATTGCACTAGCTCACCTTTAGGTGGTTACTTATTGCTGGAGTTTCCAAAGTTAATTCCTTGAACATCCCACAGGAGTAGGGAAGCCAAATAAGGATGCAGAGGTGTACAGTGTAAAGAGTGTTGCCGGCTGAGACTGGGGACCTGGTTTCAAATCCCACTTCTCTTACTTAAAAGGAGAAAAGATAACCCTATGTATATCTCTGAAATCTAGCTAAGGTTCAGCTTTCTTCCTTGAGCTATGGATTGATCAATCAATCCATAATGGCAAAAGCGTGTGGCACCTCTGTGACCTTGGGGAAGTTAAGTTAAATGACACTCAAAGCCTCAGCTTTATTATTTATAAAATGAGATTGGATGGCCCTTGAGATTCCTTTCAGTTCTCAATCTATAATCCAATTAAGTATTTCTGACTCAAGACAATCCAGATGTCAGGGAGACTCAGACCCACTTCATTTAACTAAGTCTTCAGGTCTCCACTAGCTTGATCCTTACCCTTTCACAATCTCACATGGATATTCTACTGGTAGTAAGGGATAGAGATTGGTTTTTATGATCTGTGGATTTCCTCACAGTAGGTTGCTGCTCATAGATTTCTGGGTATACTGGTCTTGTTTAATTCATTCAACCATAACAGCAATAAAAATAATTTCTAACATTTAAATAGTACTTACTATGTGATAGCCACTGTGCTAAGTGCTTTACATTGTTTTCTCAGTGGTTAGAGCTTTTATAGAGTGGCTACTATGCTAAAGAAATATCGTAGGGTTACACAAATACCATAAAACACAGCCCCTGCCCTCAAGGCATTTATAATCTAACTTCACTAAGACATGTGAAAAGCATTAAATGGTAACAATAAAGTAAATACAATTAAGACTGTCCAAAAATGGAATGGCCTGCCATGTGAATAATGAGTTATCATCAGCAGGAGACTTTGGCAGAGTTATTAAAAGAAAACCACCCACACACCGCAAAGTTTAAAGGAATTTATAACTGAGTCATCATTTTTAATCACTGCTTTGGGTGCGCTTTTGTTGCTGCCTCTCTTTTTTCTTTATTTATTTTTAGTTTTCAATATTTACTTTTATAAGATTTTGAGTTCTAAATTACCCCTATCATCCTCCTCACTCCTTAAGATAGTATATAAACTGATGTAGGTTATACATGTACAATCATATTAAACATATCTCCACATTAGTCATATGAAGGAAGAATCAAGACAAAAGGGATAAACCATGACAAAGAGGGAAAAAGAGAAAATAGGATGCTTCAATCTGCATTCAGACTTCATAGTTCTCTCTGGATGTGGATAGCATTTTCCATCATAAGTCTTTTGGAATTGTGAGATCACTACATTAGAGAAGAGCTAAGTTTGTTAAAGTTGACCACCGCACAGTGTTGCTGTTACTGTGTACAATGTTTTCCTGGTTCTGCTCAGCATCAGTTCATGTAAGTCCTTACAGAGTTTTCTGAAATTTGCCTGCTCATCATTTCTTATGGAACAATAGTATTCCATTACACTCATAAACCACAACTTGCTTAGCCATTCTCCAACTGATGGATACCCTTCAATTTCTAATTCTTTGCCACCACAAAAAGAGCTGCTATAAATACTTTTGTACATGTGGGCTCTTTTCCTTTTTTTATGATCTCTTTGGGATACTTACCTAATGGTGGTGTTGCTGGATCAAAGGATACACACAGTTTTATAATTCTTTGGGTATAGTGCCAAATTGTTCTCCAGAAAGGTTGGATCAGTTCACAACTTCACCAGCAAAGTACCAGTGTCCCAATTTTCCTGCATCTCCTACATTTATGATTTTCCTTTTTTTGTCATATTAACCAAACTAGTAGGTATGAGGTGGTACCTCAGAATTATTTTAATTTACATTTCTCTTGTCAAAAGTGATTTAGAGCACTTTTTCATATGCCTATAGACAGCTTTAATTTCTTCATCTGAAAACTGCCTGTTTACATCCTTTGACCATTAATCATTTGTGGAATGGCTTGTATTGTTATAAATTTGACTCAGTTCTCTATATATTTGAAAGATAAGATCATCAGAGAGATTTTCTGTAAAAATTGTTTCCCAACTTTCTGCTTTCCTTTTAATCTTGGTTATGTTGGTTTTGTTGGCACAAAAGCTTTTTATTTTGACATGAACAAAATTATCTATTTTACATTTCATAATGCCTTTAACTCATCTAAGTTGTCCTTTAAGAATTTGGATGCTATACCATTTGGTGCATATATGTTTAGCATTGATATTGCTTCATTCTCTATGGTACCTTTTAGAAGGATATAATTTCCTTCCTTCCTTCTTTTTAATTAGGTCTATTTTTACTTTTACTTTGTCTGAGATCAGGATTGCTACTCCTGCTTTTTTTTTTTAACTTCAGCTGAATCATAACATATTCTGCTCCAGCCCCTTACCATTACTCTGTGTTTCACTGCTTCAAGTGTGTTTCTTGTAAATAACACATTGTAAATTCTGGTTTGTGATCCACTCTGCTATCTGCTTCCATTTTATGGGAATTCATCCCATTCACACTCACAGTTATGAATAATAACTGTGTATTTTCCCCCCTCTTATTCTTCTTTCTGCTTAGGGTCCTCTCTCTCCTTTCACCCTTTCCCTTCTTGACAGTGTTTTGTTCCTATCTACCACCTCTCCAATCTACCCTTCCTTCTGTCAATTGCTCTCCTCCCCACCCCCACCCCTTTACTTAATCTCCTTTCCTCCTATTTCTCTGTTGACTATACTCAAATGGTTGCATATATTATTCCTTCTTTGAGTCAATACTGATGAGAATCATGTTCAAGAGATGTCCATTGCCCACCCTCTCATGTTCCCCTCCACTGTAATAAGTCTTTTGCACCTATTCATGTGAAATAATTTACCCTATGCTGCCTCTCTCTTCCTTCTGCACCCAGTGTACTACTTTTTCTCATCTCTTAATTTTTTTGGTTATTTCCTCAAATTCATCTTATACCTGTATCCTCTGTCTATGTATATTCCTTCTAGCTGTACTATTAGTGGTATAATTTTTAAGGATTACAAGTATCTTCCCATGTAGGGATGTAAACAAGTTAGCTCTACTGAATCCTTTATATTTTCTTTTCCCATTTTAGGCTTCTCTTTGGGTCTTGATGTTGGACATCACATTTTTGGTTTAATTCTGGTCTTCTTATGCAACCATGAAATCCTTCTATTTCATTGAGTGACCATTTTTTTCACTTGATATATTATGCTTAATTTTGCTGGATAAGGATTTTTGGTTGCAGTCCTGGCTCCTTTGCCTTGCATAATATCATGTTTCATGACCTCTGACTTTCTAACGTTGCAGCTGCTAAATCCTGTGTTTGTGATTCCCTGATATTTAAATTGTTTTTTTCTGGCCACTGGCAGTATTTTTCCCCTGACTTGATGGTTCTGAAATTTGACTATAATTTTCCTTGGGACTTTTATTTAGCAATCTCTTTCCTGAGGTGATAGATTCTTTCAATGCTTATTTTGCCCTTTGGTTCCAGGAGATCAGGGCAGTTTTCCTTGATAATTTCTTGAAAGGTACTGTCCAGGTTTTCCTTTTGAGTATGGTTTTCAGGTAGTCCAATGATTTTGATTTTCTCTTCTGGATCTATTTTTCAGATCAGTTATTTTTCCCCTGAGGTACTTTATGTTTTCTTCTATTTTTTCATTGTTTTGAATTTGTTTGTTTGATTCCTGATGTCTCATAAAGTCATGAGTTCTACTTGCCAAATTCTAACTTTTAAGGAGCTGTTTTCCTAAGGAGTTGTTTTCCTCAGTTAGCTTTTGTATTTCCTTTTCTATTTGGCCAATTGTATTTTTTAAGGAGCTTCTTCAGTGGATTTTTTAAATATCCTTTTCCATTTGGCCAGTTCTACTTTTTAAGCCACTGGGTATTTTCCCCACAAGCTACTGACTTTTTTTCCCATAATTCTCTTGCATCATTTTTCTTTTCCCGTTTTTTTCTACTTCTCTTATATGATTTTTAAGCACCTTTTTGAGCTCTTCCACAAGTTCTTTCTGTACTTGAGACCACTTCCATTTTTCTTTGGGGTTTTGCCCATTGACATTTGGACATTGTTGTCCTCCTCTGAGTTTGTGTCTTGATCTTGCCTGTCACTATAATAATTTCCCATGGTCAGATTATTTTTTGTTGGGTTTTTTTTTGCTCATCTTTTTTCACCTTTTTCCCTTCTTTTAAATTTGAGCTCTGCTCCCAGAGTGGAAGGGGCACTGTCTCAGGTTTCTTGTGCTAATGATTGCAAGCCCTGGCTGTTTAGCTGGTGCTTCCCTGAGGTTGCCTTGAGGCCCCTATGGGACTCTGGTGTCTGGTGCTGTACTAAGGGAGCATTGTGGAGATAGCTGGCACTGCTGGAGGCTGTAGGGGTTTGGCGGTTTACCTAATGCTGGCCTAGGGTCCTAGTGGTGGTGTCTGGGGTGCACTGAGATGAGTGGGGTGTTTCTGACTTTCCCTAGGGCTACAACTGAAGCATGTGGAGGTCTGGCCGTTGGAGGTTCATGGTTGCTTCAGGGCTACATGGGACCATGTGGCAGGGGCCTAGAGCTGGCAGCTGCCTGTTTGCTTAGACACCCTTGGGTTGGCATCTACCTGTTTATCTGAGGCTGTATTGAAGCAAATGCTGCTTCTAGGAGCAGGAGCCTGCTAGTTGCCCTGGCTATACACATGGGAGGTCCTGGTGTTGGTGTTTGCCTGCTCCACCACACTGGGACTCAGGATCTCCCACTGGTTTACTGGGTTAGTCGCTGTTGGCTTGCTTAGATACTTCCTGTCCTGGACTGGAGTCCCCTTTGATCTGAGCAAAACAGACCATTCTTGTCAATCTTACAAGTTTTTGGGGCTCAAAGATTGTTTCACCCTGCCTTTTTTCTGGTTCTACTGTTGCAGTAGTTGTTTGGGGGCACTATTTCATGGTTGTCTGGAGGTGAGTAGGGAAGAGTTACTTACTCTGCCATCTTGGCCCTTAGAAGTTGTCTCTGTACCCTGTGCTGACAATTTTATTCCCATTTTCTATGTGAGGAAACTGAAACTCCAAAAGTCTAAGTGATTAGTTGTGTAGCTAGTATCAGATCCTAGTCAACTCAATTCAATTAATATGTGTTAAATGTTCAATGTCCAGGTACCATGCTTGATGCTGACAAAAATCAAGAGTATCCCTGCCCCTTGCATTTAGATGATATGTAAATGAGGACATATTTTGATAGCAGGAGAGGCCAATGAAAATCAGGATGAATGTGAAATGGGGAAGAGGATTTGGACTGAGAAAATCTTCCCTTAGCAGGTGACACCGAACATAACTCTAGGAGGAAGATGAGGATTCTGGGAAGGGATGAAGAGGGAGTGATTCTTTCACTGTTTAAATGGAAGAATGAGAAAGACTGCAGAGCTGGAGAAACAGAAAGTCCATTTAAGTGGAAACAAAGACAGCGTCAAAGGAAGTAATATGAAATAGGTTTGGAAACGGTCAACTGGAGATAGATTGTGAAGACCCTTAAGTGCCAGACTGTGAAGTCTGTATTTATCCTAAAAGAAATAGGAAACTAAGTGAAGCCTTCCATGCAGGGAAATGGCCTAGTTAAACCTGGGCCATAGACTGGGTGCATTCATTCCTCCCCATAGGAAACAGGTAATCACTGAAGGTAAAATCTTTGAGGGTAGGAATGTGTCTTATCTAAAACTGCATTTCTCCCCAGCATCCAGCACAGTAATCTACACACATTAGTAAAATAATAAATTAATCTTATTAATTGACTATAAATTATTATTTATTTATTAACTGGACAAATGTTGTAGGAATTACTGATAGCATATTCCTTGATAAAATTAACAAAGGGACAGAGACTAGACCAGTAATTCCATTGTATAGTGAACTCCCAAGTAAGGCAACTTCCTCTACTAATTTAGGCAGTATCTTCTATACAACATAGAATTTTAAGAGAGTTGCCTAGAGCATTAAGATGTTAAGTGACTTGTCCTGGATCAAACAGACAGCATGTGACAGTCTCAAGGCCAGATCTCTATTCTCTATGGTACTCTTCATCTCTGCTTAGCATAAGGACTTTTATTTATACAAGTAGCACCTGCCCTTTCCATATTGTTTGGGGTTTTTGAGAGAAGTTATCTTCTGGGCACAGGAGTATACAGGGCACATGGTATACAATCTCATCCATGAGTGTTACAATGCTAGGAATTCTGGTTACCACCCTAGGAAATTGGAGGGGGGAAAGGGTTGCTAGCAGTTTCTGAGAAAATAAAATGAGTAAATAAGAAATTGGCTATTATTTTAAGTTATTCTATCCAGTACACAATTGTTCATTGAGGCTATTTTCTTGTTCTTGTTACATAGCTGGCATATCTCTATAAATTTGAGTCCTATAGTCAACAAGTCAACCACAAAGAAAGTGTAAACTAATGTGTAGGCTCTGTAGCCAGACCACATGGAGCTCCTCTGCCAGACCAGGCTACTTTATTAAACATTGATTGTCTCTCTCTACCTCTGTCCTCTCTCCATTCCAATCCCATTCATCACAGCCTATTTTTCTAAAATTACCATCTGATCAAGTTGTTCCCCAGATCAAAAAATCTTCTGTGACTCCTTGTTGCCTCTTCCCCAACTAAAGGCAGGGAGAGCTAAAGGCACAGCTCTACCCAAGCCAGTTGCCTGTTTAAAAGTTCGCTTTTTTGCAAGGTTCTCTGTTAGGTGCAATGGATGCAAAACGAAACATAACAGTCCCTGCGCACTTGGGGTTGCCATGAGGAAAGCACTTTGAGAACCACTATTCCTCCTTGTTGTTGCTGCTGCTGCTGTTGTGGTGACTATAGGGAGTGTTACTCATAGCCTAAGGCAATTCTGGTAACTAGCTCACATGGAATGTACACCAATTTCTTCTCAGACTTACACACTATCTCTGAAAGACATGCTAACATCATAAACAATAAGCCATGCAATCCAGTCTTTTGTCTGTCCACCATATACTGATAGTTCCTTCTGTTCAGTGCCAGTCTTCTAGACCTAGCTAGTATAAATCTAATAAGAGCAGTGTAGACTGAGGTAGGCTCAGAAAAATTAGGGCATTACAATGATGTTAATAAACCGAAGTAGAGAGTTGAAATGGAAAGTCGCTGACCTAATCTGTCAGGGGCCAGGAAATGTGTGGGCACTGAATCCCACTTCAAAGGCACAAGGGCGATTTCTGGTTTAAAGTCATCTTATTCTGAATCAATTCATGACAGAAAATAAGTCAAACTGTATCATTTTTTTAAATCTAGGTTCCCCAGTGATATATTTGGTTTTCTCAAAGGAAGGCACATGAAAGGCATGGAAAGAACACAGGGAATTGTCAACACTTTTATTTTTAATTTGAGACATTTTCGATGAAAATATTTTTATACTGAATTACACACATCTCTGCCTCCTTAAACAGAAATAAATGAAACATATTAATCTTTACTGGTTGATCAGGATATTAGGTTGGGAATTTTGAAGAACCAGGACAGAGCCTCATGTAGTTGAACTAGCCCCAGGACTTACTGAATAACATATAGCATGTGGACATACATATACCATATGGACTTACTGAATATCATTTAACGTGTGGACATACATATTACATGTAATAGGTGGATAGACATAGAAACAAGTATATTCTGGTCCATCCCACTGCCATCTGCAGGCATCCTATATTTACCTGGTTCCAAGGAAATGAAGGTGAATGTGTATAAATAGCTGCTTTCAGGAAGTCTTTTCTATCCAGACAATAAATTGACCACTTACTAGCCTTTAGGTAGTAGGGGTTTTACAGTTTTATGCTGAGGTAGGAAAGATGAGGTAGGAAAGATAAGCATAGGCTTATCAATGCACTTTGAGAAGAAAAGACAAGGCTAAAGGGAAGTGATGGTAGAATTCCTTAGATGTCAAGAGCTATAATCATGAACTTTCATCAGTCACCCTAAGGGTCCCTATCTACATGTCCCACCTTCTTCCTTGCTTGGTCTTATTGGCCTATAACATTCCCTTCTCCTTTGGGCAATACTGCCACTTGTCTGCAGACAACATAGGACAATTCTTCCAACAAATAACAAAAGCTGAGGATCATGACCAAACACATAACTGACCCAGACAATAGCTTTGCACTCTTTCTCCTGGTGGGAAGTCTCCCTAGGATGCACCAAAACCAAGGGTTCTACTAGTGCCTTCAGCATAGTTTTGATCCTATTCTCCCATTTGGGATATTGTTAGAAGTTGCTCTGTTAATTGGGTATCTTCCATTGACTGGAGTAGAGATAGGAATTTTTGTAAGACAGATGCATTGTACATGGAAAGCTTGTTCCTATCCATGTATTGAGAGTTGATTGAATTATGCTTCCCTACTCAATTCTGATGAATTTAATTAAGTTAATAGCACCTCTATTGAATCAGCCAATCATAGGCTTGAGATTGAGTACAAAAGTCTTTGATCAATGTAGAAGTCCTTGAAAGAAATTGAAGTGGAATGATACCACATAGGAAGTGGGCCTGAATTGGTTGAAGGATTTGGTCATGCCCAATGGAGCTTGTAGAAAGCTCCAAACTGGTGCCAAGGATTTGATTATCTATCAGCATAGGGTAGTGATCTTTTAGTCAAGCCGAGGGGAGGGCAGGGGGACGAGAGGAACAGAGTCTTTAACCTCAGTCTTAGTCTTTTCCCCTTTTGTCCTACTCCTGGTCAGAGGCAGATCTTATGAGCTTTAAAAGATCTTTTAGATTTTCCATTGGCATCTCAGTATCATCCCTCAGACAGTTGACTTGCAGTATCTGCACCAGGGAGCCAAAGCCACACTAAATACAATGAGTAAAGGGCAGATTCAGGGCTCTACAGCAGGAGTTCTTAGCCTGGGGTCTTTGAACTTAAAAACATCTTTTATAACTGTATTTCAACATAATTGTGTTTCTAGGTATTTTATTTTGTGCATTTAAAAACATTTTTCTGAGAAGAGGTCCAAAGGTTTCACCAAGACTCATATAAAGGGACCTATGACACAGCCCCTCATCTATCAGCCCCCCAGCAGAAAAGGTATTCTATACCTAAGAAAAGCATCTTGAAAACCAATTATTTTTTTTAAAATAAGGAACTGTATATTATTTGCCCCCTTTGCCACATATGCTTTCTAAGTTTGAGTCCACTTTCCCCTGGTCTCTCTGTGTAATAATAATGAGAGATTATCTCACAGTCTTGGGGGGGAGGGTGGGCAGAGGTTTTCTACCAGCTGTTATTACCATACTTCCTCTGTAAAATATTCTTTTCTGAAAACTAATTAAGTCTGATTAATTGATATTGATAATTAGCAAGGAAAGCACACTGGTTGCAGTCATGGCTATAGCATTAGAGAAGATATTCCCTCAGACCCTCATTGATACCTTTAGACATTGAAGGGAAATATAATACTCACCCTTTGGGGATCAGTAGAGATCTGGGAGAGGACATCTAAAGCATGTGTTACATATATACATCATCATTCAAAGGTGGAATAGAACGACGAGTTAGTTACACCAGAACCAGACAAGGAGACATGGATATAGAGATAGCTAGAGTGCCAAATGAAAATTTATGGATGCAGCCCTGATGACAAAGGAATTTTGTCTACCCTTGGTCCCCTCAAGAATGGTATATTTGTAAGAGATTCTTTTTCCATTGTCTACCTAAGTATACAGCTACACCATTTCTACCATCTGCCTGTCACTTCATTTTCCTGCTGTCAGACAAAAATAAGGATCCCATAGGTGGCAGTGGGGTATACCAGGACATGCATGCCTCTTCATAGCCCTCATGTATATCTACCCAGATTGCTCATTATTCAATTAACGCTGTCATCAGATCAAGTGAAAGTGAGGATGCAGCTGTTCCTTGGAATTTCAAACCTGATTAATATGAAGTCATCAAGCAGTGATATCCTCAGGGCCAGCTGAAGCATGCAGGGCTGCTGGCCCCTGCACTAAATAGCTGTGAATTTCTTGGTGGTTTGAGAGTTGCTGTTTCTTGTTCCCCAACTCCTTCCTCATTTACCTGTCAGTAGATACTTTTGTTGGACTCATGGCTGCCTCTAGAAGAGCAGGCTCTTTTCTAATTTGTTGAACTTTCTGGGGAAACCAGATAATCAAGCCTGTTAGAATTTTGTGTGTCAAAAAGAAGCTGATCCTTAGGGGGTTTCCTTCGAGTAAACAATCATAAGAGCTGCTAAAGCCACTGTTTTTCCACCTTCCAAACTGTATGGATACAGACCATACCTGGGAGGAGTTAAGGCACTCAGCTCTCCACCTCCTGAGACCTTATCACACACACCCCTGGCATACCCTAACCCTTCTACCTTTCTACCTTTTCTTCCAAGAACTAGAATCATACCAACGCCAGCATTGTCTCTGGAAAGGTAGTATCAGCGGACTGCCCACTCATTAGTATTATGGTCTCCCAGACCTCCACTGTCTTCACAACATATATAGCATTTGAATTTTTATTTTACAGATATACATACATGCATATATAGCATATATTTTGCTTTCATTATACATAGTTTTTGTTCAGCATATAAGCATATAGCAAATGCATTTTTTAGTTAATTATTTTGCCATGTAATGAGGAATTATCCCTCATTTTAAGTCTTACAAGGGCCTTTCATTACCCAAGTCTTGCAAAATAGTCTTATTACCTCCATTTTAAAAATGAGGAAAATGAGGCTTAAACGGTGGTTACTTGCCCAAGGTTATATAGCTAGTAAATATTAGACCCAAATCTTCAGTATTCTTTCTATTAACCCCAATACCACTGAGAATTATGTGCTCCAGCAGTGCAGATGGAATGTCATTGAAAAATCTACATCCATGAAAGTGTGGAGCTCAGAGTGATTGAGTCCTGGGATACAATAGCTCCTGAGAGAGTGATGTATTTTACTCCTACTAGTTTGGGAGTACACCATTTCAAAACTCATTTTCTGTTGTGGAGTTGTGTCTGACTCTACATGAATCCATGGACCATGATATCCACAGGGTTTTCTTGGCAAAGTAGATATTGGGTCCTTTTTAGAATCATTTCTATACTCAAACCAATATTTCAGTCACTGAGTTATTCATTCATGTAAGCTTTTGTGTTCGTACAATGTGAGACACCCTTTGGGACCCACAGAGAAGAATAAGAATAATCCATAGACCTTGCCCTGAAAGAGCTAGATAGATAAGGCACATCCACAAAAACCTACTGTACATGGTAGGATGTGGAAGTTTAGTAAGCAAGGTGTCAAGTGGCTAGGGTAGCTAGATGGTGCATTTAATAGAGCTCTGGATCTGGAGTCAGGAAGACCTGAGTTCAAATTCAGCCTCAGACACTTACTAACTGTGAGACCATGGACAAGTCACTTAACTTCTGTTTGCCTCAGTTTCCTCAGCTGTAAAATGGGGATGATAATGGCCCCTACCTCCCAGAGTTGTTATGAGAATCAAATGAGGTAAAAATTGTTGAATGCTTAGCACAGAGTCTGGCATATAGTAAATGTTACTATGTAAATATCAGTGATGATGGTGATGATGGAAATTCAGAGAAGAGGAAGGGATCTACATTCTTTAGGCACAGAGAAATTTAGAGAAAATTTAGCATTTCATTTAAAAACACAGACAAAGAGATCATTTCCATTTCCAGTTCTGTCAATCCATCAGTAGTATTTCTTGAGTACTGAAAGCTAGACTAATGAATTCATTGTTATAAAGCTTCTCTACCTTTCCTTGTCTAATCATTCCCACCCCTCATTTCTACAGTAGCAAGAGAAAACAAATGCTGACATTTAGGACTCATAGACCAAATTCCTTTACCACCTTTGCCCCGTTATTTATGTTTTCATATATGTGACCTCTCTCCAAGTAGGCTTGTAGTCCCCTCAGGGGCAGGCACTGGATTTCATATCTCTTAGTATTTTGACAGCACCAAGTGACTGCTAGGAATCTGGGATGCTACAGGGCTGGAAGGGGGAAGGAGGTCCAGGTGCTACACCCCATCCCCATGTATGAGAAGATTCCTTCCATAGATCTCAGCTACTGATGATGCATCTGAGGATGGAGCCTGGGGTAGGAGACAGAAGGCATATCCAGGGACAATGAGTAAACTTGTGAATTGCTGGTATGGGGACAGAAAATGGTGGATGAGAAGGTGGCCTGAGTGATGTGGGTTCTAGAGCACCAGAGGAGAGTCAAGAATGGTGGTAAGATCTAGGTTTTGGTAGGAGAGCAGTGAGTGAGCACAGATGCAGATTTGGGGGGTCCTGCAGTGGGGGAGGCATGATGGCAGACTTTGATCTCCTTCTCTGTGTTGTGTCATCACACATGGGACACACTCATGGATGTCTGTCTCAGGTAGGGTTTGGTTGCTTTTATCCCCAGCACAGAATATAATGAATAGTGTAGAGAGAGCAATGAGGAGAGCTGTAAGACTAGGTTACTTCTCAAGCAGTTGATCTAAATTGTGGCACAGCTGTACTTGTGTCCGAGGGAGACACCAGGTAGCCCAGGAGTGGCCTGTACAGAGATTCCCTTAATAAGTCACAGAATCAGAGTATTTGAGAGTTGGAAGGGACCTTAGTGAACGTCTAGTCTACCTAAAAGAAATCCTTAATATTATAACTCCAAGAAGTAGCTGTCTATCTCCTCCTTGAAGACCAGGAAAGGAGAACCTGTGGTCTCTGGAGGCAGCCCCTCCCACTTTCAAAGAGTTTTAATTATTAGGAAGCTTTTCTTGACTTCAAATCTAGATTGGTCTCCTTGTAACTCAGTACTCCTGGTCCTGTCCCCTACGACCAAACAGCATAATCCTGATTACGCCTGCTCATGATAGCCCCTCAAATGCTTGAAGACAGCTATGACGTCTCTTGGTGGAAGGTGAAAGATAAAATGACTGAGGGGACAAAGGTTCAATCTTCCAACCATATAGATTTATTAAGTAATGCATGGCAATTGCCCAGGACACCAGGACCAGACCTCTTCAGCTTGGGCTTGGACCCTGAATACAAGGAGAAACAGACTTTTATACATTGAAAACAATTAATCAAATAAGACCAATTAATTGAAAGGAAATAATACATTAGGGAATCTGATTTCTAATTGAATGAAAGAGGAGGGACTTTCCAAGTTGGGAGGGGGAGCATGAACAGTTACAATTCTCTAAAATCAGAACAAGATGAGTCCTATTCCCCTCAAGAGTTTGTAAACAATTAAAGGAACATGGAAATAATAACTGATTGATTGATACAGGGTGAGTTTCCAGGTAAGAGGTCGGTTGCTTAAGGTGTGCAATTGGGAAAAAGCTCCTTGCATCAGCCTTTAAATCTGACCAAGTTTCCTAGGTCCTTGGTTAAGAGTCTCTCAGCAGCAAGTAGAGGAAGTCCAGCTTCCCAGACATATAGGGTTAGGTTCAAACAATATAATTAAGTTTTCTCTCAATTCCCACGACTGAATAAAATTTTCTCACAAGACAGAATTTGGACTAGACCCACCACTGAATAGAAAGGGAATTGAGCTAGCTCCAAAATTGAGTGGCAAGATGGAGTTAATGTGTTTCACTCAATTTCCACCACTACTTACTGTCCTAATTCCCTCAGTTCTTCTATTGGGAAGGAGTTAAGGCACTCATCTTCCCCTTCCTGAACTTCCTGCATCTTCTCCTCTCAAAACATCTCAGTTCCTTTAAGAGACCCTCATCTGACATAAATTCTAGGCTCTTCCTTTAAGGTGCCTTATATATAGTAGGGTATTAATAAATGTTTGTCTAGAAGGTACTATAAATTCATGGTAGAGCAGAAGACATGAGAAGAGGTCACCAGCAGCTAACCCCCTAAACTATACTTTAGGACAGAACATTCTCTTGAAATGACTAAATTAATGAAATTCCAGCTCCATTGCAGTCAAAGGACTACTTGAGCAAGAAATTTTGAAACATACTTTGAAAGTAAAAAGAGGCAGCTGGTACATGAGTCAGGGTCCTGTGCATACCAAAGGGACTAGGAAAGGATTCAGAAGTTATTATCAAGGATATTGATGTGGTTGACCTTGTTACTTGGAATTATCACTGCCCAAATCATCCAGTGTTTTCTTTATCCAAGACCTCAAGTAGCTTATAGCATGGCTTGACACAAGGGAATGAATATTAGCATAAGAGACATAGGGAAACACAACCATGGAGGATAAAGCCCCTCTGGAATCCTAGATGCTGGCAACCACCCAATCTTGCTTCAGAGAGGCCTCATCAAGCTATCTAGCTCTGCTTCTTTCCAAGGTATTTAGTGCTGCAAATGCTAGTCCAGAGGTTCTGACTCTCACTACTTTTTATCTGCTACTTCCAAGTGAGAGAGATGGAACTAAGCCCAAAGGACCACCAAATTGTGCATACCCTTTGAACCAACAATATCACCGCAAGGTCTGTATTGCAAAAAAGATCATTAAAAAAGGAGGAAAGGACCTTTACGTGCAAAAATATTTATAGTAGCTCTTTCCATTGTGGCAAAATATTGGAAAATGAGGCGATACCCTTTGATAGGGGAATGGTTGAACGAGCTGTAGTATATGAATGTAATGGAGTACTATTGTGCAATAAGAAATGATGACCAGGCAGATTTCAGAAAAACCTGGAAAAACTTGTACAAACTGATGCAAAGTGAAATGAGTAGAACCAGGAACACTGAATCACTGTGTGATGATCAACCATCAATGATTCAGCTCTTCTCAGAAAAAATAATCCAAGACAAGTACAAATGACTCAAGAAAGAAAATGCTGTCCACATCCATATAAAGAACTGATGGATTCTGAATGTAGATCAAAACATATCTTTTTTATTATTTAATTCTTTTTCATTATTTTTTCCCTTTTGATCTGTTTTTTTTTTTTTGCAACTGTGACTAATATGGAACTGCCATGATAGTACATGTATAACCTTTATCAAATTGCTCACCATTTTTGGAAGGGGGGAGAGAGGGATAAAAATTTGGAATTCAAAATCTTGTAAAAATTAATGTTAAAAATTTTCAACATGTAATTGGAAAAAAATAAAATACTATTTTAAAAAAGAGTGAAAGAGACGCAGAACTATGTCTCAGAACTATGACTCACAGTTGCTGCTTCCTTCCCCCGTAGCTCAAGGGCCCTGAAATCTTTCATATGGTAAGAATGTAGACTCTCCCTTGTTCTGACTCATGCTTTCTCTCTACAACCTTAGGCATTTTGCCTATGCAGATCTGATTCCTATCAATAATTGTTGTAATTAGACAATCTTAATGTTTTGCACAACTTCATATGTGTAATGGGTAGAGGAGGTAGTGGAAAGAGGGAGAGAATTTGGAACTGAAAATAAAATAAAATTTGAATTTAGGTAATTGACAATCATAAAAGTGTGGTGTTAGATAACCTATCCAAAACACATCCTCTACTTTCCTTTTTCTACACTAGGAGAGCTTTAGTTCTCAGCTTTGTCCCTAAGTCTTTGCCCTTAGGGGAATCATTTTACCTTGCTGGACCTCAGTTTCCTAATCTATAAAATGAGAGGACTGGGTAAGATGATTGCTATGGTCCTTTCTAACTTTAAAATCTGATGAAACAGACATAAGATGAAGGATGAGCATATCCTTCAAAGTTAAATGTCATCTTTTCCATGATGTCTACTTCAGTCCCCATTTTTTGTTGATGCCCCATCAACAATGAAACTGTTATCATCACTGTAGAGTACATTGTTTATCATCTAGACTATTTTCCAACAGAAATTTGGAAGGTGAGCATCCCATCTATTTTAAGACCGATTACCTTGAATTTATTTTATTGGGATTTAGGAATTCAATTCAATGCTAAACTATACAGGTTAGGGCAGCTAGGTGGTGCAGTGGATAGAGCACCAGTGCAGGAGTCAGGAGGACCTGAGTTCAAAAAATCTCACCTCAGACACGTGACATTCACTAGCTGCGTGACCTTGGGCAAGTCACTTAACCCCAATTGCCTCATCCTGGGTCATCTCCAGTCATCCTGATGAATATCTGGTCCCTGGATTCAGATGGCTTTGGAGGAGAAATGAGGCTGGTGACCTGCACAGCCCTCCCTCACTCAAAACAAAGTCAAGTGCAAGTTACATCATCATTTCTCTGATGGCATGGTCTTCTTCAGCAATGAAGGACGAACACAGAAACTATACAGGTAATACCTGATCAGATTTCAAAGAGGTACATTCTGAAAAGATATAGGGTAAATATGATGAGTATTCCATCTAAATGTGTTCTATCTCAAGCTACTCTCATATGTGCTATACCCACTAGAGAAATGTGAAACCGTTAGTTTATATTTTATTGATATCGGTAGATAACTATTTTACAACTTATTGGAATTAGTTGGTCTTGGTATCAGATTTTTATACTAACAAATGCTTCAGGTTCCTTTGGAATTGTGCTGACTTTGCCTAACTACTCCTTATGCTTTGACAATGAAGAGTTTATGGCAATTCACTTTCGTTTAAAACAATAGATTTTGAAATTCATTCAGAGGGCCATGGTTTCCATAAGTTTTCCAAATTCCCCCATGAGATTTGAAAGAAAGAAAACAAGAAAAATTAACCTCCTTTGACAGAGAGAGAATCCCAAAACATGGTGTTTATTTTGTGTCTCATCTTGAACCTATATAAGGCTCCCACTCAGAGTAAAACTATGAGCATCTTTTACGGGATCCAGTGTTCACAGTAGTTCACTGACAGTTTGTGTTCCAGTGCCTCATGCCAGTGTTTTGTGGGATAATGGAATGGACCTTGAACTTAAGGTTAGAAGATGTGAGTCCAGTACTGACTCTAACACTCCAGTGTTCACAGCAGTTCACCGACAGTTTGTGTTCCAGCACCTCATGCCAACGTTTTGTAGGATAATGGAATGGACCTTGAACTTAAGGTAGAAGATCTGAGTCCAGTACTGACTCTAACACATGGATGACCATGGACACATCATTTAACTTGTCTAAGTCTTAGCTGTAAAACAGGGATAATATTTAACTCTTCAATTCAATACCTATTGCATGTATTGATATTTTCTTTTCATTTCTTTTATTCCCCCTTCATCCATCCCATACTCTTCCCTCCTTTCTTTTCTTTCTTTGTCACACTGCTAGTATCTGAGGCTAGATTTGAACTCAGATCTTCCTAACTCTGGAACTAGCACTTTATCTGCTGTGCCACCTAGCTGCCCCACCATGCCCCCGCCTCATCTCTGAAGAATCAAATTTGAGGGACGACAATGAAGAGGCTCATGGTGGGTATGAATCACTAAAGAACATCTCTAAGAATAGATGTGGGGAAACTGTATAAGAGATGCGATGAGAAATATGTCTGACCAGAATAAGTGGTCATGAATAATCAGCGGACAGCCAATATCTTCCATTGATATCCACACGATGTAAAGAGGACTAAAGGAATCCTGGGTAAAGCTCTGTGTGGGATTTACAAGCGAATGTGGACAAGAGTCTCCAAGAGGAGAAGACATGGATGCGTTTTCATGTGCATAGTTGATGGGAGAGCCCACATTGGTCAAGTCACTGAGCCTTTGAAATGTATGACAAGGAAATGTTGAGAGTACAAAGATAAAAATGAAGGGCCCTCTGCCCTCAGGAAGCTTACTTTCTAGTGGAGTGACATAGCATGTACTTTTACACACACATATGCATGTATGTATATATGTAAATATAACACAAAGCAGAGCCCTAAGGGGGCAAAGAAAACGCCAGATGAAATATTCTAGGAAAATTTAACGAAGAAAAATATTACCAACTTAGAAGGATCAAGGAAGGCTTCAGTGAAAGATATGACACCTGAAATGAACACTGAAGGAAGGTAAGGATTTGGAAAGGCAGGGCTGAGGCACAGTTAGACATTTGCAGAAAGGTCCAAGATGGAATTCTGAATATTGAGATCAGAGATCAGCAAACCAACTTTATTTGTCTAGATCAGAGAGTCCAGGAAAGTTAGTGATGTCAAATAAGACTGGAGGGTAGTGGAGAAAATTATTTGTAAACCTTAAAGAACAATAGGAAATTGTTAAGTGTTCAAGCAGAATGGGTTGGCCATCCCTCCGCTATTAGAGATGGGAGTTTGATAGTCCTAGATGACCTCTAATATCCCTCCAACTAAGTTCCTGATTATAAGTTGGTTTTATTTCCATGTGCTAGGGGGCAGGGTAAGCTAGCAGCAAAAAAACAAAACAAAACAAAAAAAACAAGCAAAATCCCCTTCTTGTGTGCTTTTCCCTTCAGATCATTTCATCATTCACTATCTTTTATATACCCTTTTCCAATCCTTACTTATTGGAAAGGCAGACCCTTCAGTTCTAGTCTCAGCTCTGTCCCTACAATACTGAGGAAGTCAACCTCCCTTTCTAGTCGTTATGATGGGATGCATGTGCTTGGGCCTCAATTCTAAAATCACATTTCTCTTTAAAAATCACATTTCTGCCTAGCCTCAAAATACTATCTCAGGCACTTTCTCCCCAGCCCAAGGACACAGCCTGTCCTAGCAACAACTGTCATCTCCCTTCCTGCTATAGTAGCCATCTGCACCTATCAAACTTATTAGTCTGAACCAGCTGTGTACTGGCTGAACTGACTGTGCACTGGGTCAAAACGACATTTACTACTCACTGACCAATCATATGTATCTTAGACTTAGACATACATATATTCCCTTACATTTATCTTGTCTAATAGGACATTGATGAGAGCAACCTGGTATTTCTGAGCCAGCCATGACCACTAGTTGAATTAGTGATGTTTCAGGCCTAAAACCATACCTTCAGGTGCCCCCTCTCAGACTATTTCCCAATGAATTTTGGATAAAATACCTGCACAGTAAATACCAAAAGTGCATGTTCTTTTAAGAACTAACCACTCCTTAACTACTCCATAATTCCACCTCAAAACTCCTAGTTAGCATATTTGGCACATGCTTTACTGTGGAATATCCTGTATTAGCTTTACCTATACCCCTCTAAGGTTGCAGCTTCCCTAAGAACTCTTGCCTGCTGAAAAGCATAAAAAAATCTTTACCTTAACCTCAATAATGCTTGAGTCCATGAATTCCTTCCAGGTGGCCTGCCCCTGGTACCCTGGTCTTTGTGAGGGTCTCACCCTCTCCCCATTTCCAGCCCTCATCAATTAGTTTTGTCAAATTCAAAATGAGAGATGTGAACAAAATAAGCTCTAATTCTACTATTCTAACATTCTGTGACATTATATCTTCATGGCAACCATTACTGATGTAGAAATGGGTAAAACCTGCTCATATCTTAGAATTAAATTGCCATGGAAGACTCTGACTGCTCCGTTATTTGATAATGATGATAGCTAACATTTATATAGGGCTTTACATATATCGTCTTATTTAATGTTCAGAACACACCCTCTGAGGTAGCTGCTACTATTAACCCCATTTTACAGAGAAGGAAAGTAAACAGAGACAGGTTTATGACTTGGTCACATAGCTAATAAGCATCAGAATTCAAACTCACATACAAGTAACTCAAAGTACAATAGTCTAGCAATCATGCCCCTAGCTTCTCACAATAACATAGCTGTCTTTTATCTTCACCAGAGTCAAGGTCCATACTCCCACTTGTCTGGAATATGGCAAGAGCCTCATTACAGGTATTTCTGGCTCCCCTCTATCCACTCCAGTCATTCTTCACAGCTCTAACTGAATAACCTTAATTGTATTCACATTTGGTCATGCTACTCTTCTTCTCAAATACCTTTAATGGCTCCTTATTGCCTTTGGAATAATTTTCAAGCTCCTCTCTGGAATTCAAGGCCCTCTATTATCTGGTACCACTCAAACTTTCCACATTTATTTCATGTCATGCCTTTCCACATACCCTGCCTGAAGCAGAGTACTCTCTGCCCCTACCCAGTCCTCAGTCTTCTTGACTCTCTCCCTTTGTTCACCTGTGCTGGGATCCTTTTCTCAACCTACTGAATGTTTACCCATTGTTTTAAAATTCAACACAATTGCCATTTCCTCCAAAGACACTTCCCTGTCTGTCCCTTCTCCTTCCCCTTCCCTTTAGTGGTTAATGACTAAATCTCTACCCTCCAAACTCAGACCTTGCCACGGAATACCCAGTTTTGTGTTATTTAAATGTACTTAGATAATATTGCATGTTAAAATTATTTATGTTGGTGTCTTAGGAGGGCTTCCAAACTGAAAATTTCGTGAAGGAAAGCTCTCATCTAAATTGTGCATTTCCCCCAATGTTAAGCAGTGAGATGTGCAGAAAGGGAGTGTATAATGTGAGATGTCATGTGGTGATCGTTATAGTAGACTCTTTTTGGAGGGGGAAGAGATTATTTTCTTTTTCAAAAAAAAGAGGAGAAAAGACACATCTTAAATTCTGTCTTGTCTCTCTATGCGTCTTTTTTTTTTTTTTGCCAAGATTCACATTACTTCTAAAGCATTTTCTTTCTTTATTTCTCAGCTGTCTTAGTCACTCACCTATTTGGCAATAGCCAGTTTAGATCACTCAGACAGGTTACCTAACAACTCTCAGAAAGCAATGAAAGAGGAAGTTAATGAATGGACCTGAGGCTAAGCCATTCCATGGAGCAACCCAACCCCTCTTACTCTCCCTCCTCCAGTAGAAGTACCAGCCCCCAACGCCTGATATCGCCCCATCAAGGGCAGGCCAATCACTGTGGGAGATGCACACTCACAAGTTACCTATTTCCTGCCTTTGCCAAAGCTTGGGTAGGTGTGGTCTGGCTCAAGTAACACTCTTTCTCCCCAATTCTTTCACCTCAACCCTCCTATTTACACCTGCCCTGGGATCCCCTGGGAGACTTCTTAACTCTTCAGTGACTTCCCTCTAGTCCTGTCTTCCCCCCCCCATTTTCAGGGGAAGTGATTATCACCCTAAGAGCTCTTTGGATGCTTAAATTTCATTAACGATCTGCTGAGACATTGCTGGACTTTTGATAAAGAAATTTCTTTGGCTTGTGTCCAAACTGGCTTGTTTGTTTTCGTGGGAAAGACAGTTTCTGGGAGATGGATGCATAAAACTGGAAGTTAAGGTGTGGAAGATATAAAGACATTTGGATGTGCAAGCACTCAGGGCAGACCTTAAGAGACGTCAGTTAGAGACTTAAAGGTGTTATTTTATAGAGTTGCTAGCTCTGCTCTAAAGTATCTTCATTACTTCCCTCCCCACCCAAACAACCAAAGGCTTTTGTATTCAAAATATTTCCTTTGAAATGCAAATGTTTTTAGAAGGGGAAATATCCCAGTATTCATCTAGGCTAGGCACCAAAGCTAAGTTTTGAAATATGAAATACAAGATGGAACATTAGGAGAAAGCAGTTTTTGGCTCACTACCTTCCTTCCACCTGAAATTGTCCCTCTCCCTTTCTAACATCCTCTTTCCCACCTCCATTCTATGTACTCTCCAAAGTTTACCTCAAATATCACCTTTTCTAAGAAGCCTTACTAGGTCATCCTAGGCTAATCAATTCTGAATGTGTGTGGTGTGTGTGTGTGTCCGCGCGTGCACACGGACACAATTGCTTTTGGGTTGGTTGAGAATTTAAAAGATTGTGACAGCAGGTAGCTTGGGGAATTGGAGAGGGGACAAGAAGAAAAATAATACGTATCTCTTTTTAGAGGTGGTGGTTTCATTGCTGGCATGGGAGATGGCTTAGGCAAAAGCATAGAGATGGGAAAAAGGAAGTAGTTTAAGACTAGCAAGACAGATTGGACCTAGACTGTGAAAATATTTGGATGTTTGGAACAGAAGTTGTTTATATTTTAGGAGATACTCAAGGCTTTCTAGTAGAGGAATACCTTGGTCAAAATAACATATTAGGAATATTACTCAAGCAAAGAACAAAGGATAGATGGGAGAAGGGATAGACTCAGGGTAGTCTAGGCAGGAAGAGATAGAGGCCTGAATAAAGATGATAGCTGTAGGTAAGGAAAAAAGAGAATGGAAGGGTATGATATTGTGGAGGTACAATCAAGAAGAGTTAATAATTCACTGAGTGAGGGGATGAAGGATAAGGAAGATTGGAATACTGAATTGTGTGAATACATTGTGTGAATGTGTGTGAATGACTCATAACTGGTTTCTCTACATCCAGATTTTCTCATCTCTAATTCTTCTTTTAAAGAGCTGCCAAAATAATATTCTTAAACACATGCCATTCATTGTCTAAAAGCATCAGTAACCTTTAGGATAAAACATAAAATGTTTCTTTTTGGTGTTTAATCTGGACTCTGGCCACTCCTTGAGGCCAAGTACCTATTAAAGCATTCACATACTCTAAACCAGCCAAACTGGAATGCTAGCTGTTCCTGGTACATGGCATTATGTTTCCTCCCCAACCCACTTTGTATCTTTGTGTAGGCTGTCTTCCCTGACTGGGATGCTTTTCCTCCTCACTTCTGTTCCCTTGAAATCACTACCTAGCTCCCTTCAAGGCTCAACTTAAATTCTATCTGATCTCCTATAAGCTGTCTCCTCAACATTTATTTCATATATTTGCTGAACATGCTATATCACCTCAATAGAATGTAGGCTTCTTGAACACAAATACTTTCTGTATTTGTTTCCCCAAGACCTGCTACATAATTTTAAAAATGCTATTTTATTTTTTCAAGTTACATGTAAATACAGTTTTTAGCATTCATTTTTTAAAAAGTTGAGTTCTAAATTTTTCTCTCCTCTCCGCCTCCTTAAAATGATAAGCAATACGATGTAGGTTACATGTGTGTAATTATGTAAAACATATTTCCATATTAGTCATATTGTGAAAGAAGAAACAGACCAAAAACAAAAAAAAACCTTGAAAAAACAAAGTGAAAATAATATGCTTTGATCTGCATTCAGACTATATCAGTTCTTTCTCTGGATATGTATAGCATTTTCCCTCACGAGTTCTCCAGAATTGTCTTAGATTATTGTATTTCTGAGAAGAGTTAAGTTGGTCACAGTTGATCATCACACAATATTGCTGTACTGTGTACAATGTTCTGGTTCTTCTCACATCACTTTGCATCAGTTTGTGTAAGTCTTTCCAGATTTTACTGAAATCTACCTGTTTGTTATTTTTTTATAGCACAATAATATTCCATATAATAGACCCTTAATAAATTCTTGTTTATTGATTTAACTGGGAGGATAGTGGTGCCATGAACAGAAATAGAGAAGTTAGAAGAATGAGAAGGTTTAGAGGATAAAATTGATGAGTTTAGCTTTGCACAAGTTGAATTTGAAGTTATCCCATGGAACATCTAGGTGGATTTCCAGTGGGCAATTTTATATATGGGAATAGAGCTGTGGGAAGAGGCTAGGAAAGAATAGAGGAGATGTAGACTTGGAAATCATCTGCATCATAATTTAAGCCATGGGAATGAACTATCAATGGGAAGTTAGAGAAGATAGAAAAATTAGAAAAGAGAGTAAGAGAGAGAGAGAAATGACAATCAAGGATAAAACTTTGGGGAACATTGAGGTAAGAGGAAGAAAATGAGAAAACAATGTCACAGAAACCAAGAGGTTACCTAGGAGATATTTAGATATGTGTGGGTGTGGGTGTGGGGAAGAGCATAAAAAAATCAGTTAGAGAGGTCACAAAGATTAAGCATAGAGTAAAGGCCGCTGATTTTCTGGTGATAAGGCTATTGATAGTCTTGGAGGGGGTTTAGCATCTCAGGGAGGACAGAGGACAAATTTCAAGGAGTTTAGGAAAGTTGTGTAAAAGTACTGACAATGTGAGCCGCAATAATCCCTTTGAGAAATTTGGTAGAGACGGAAAAGAGTAGAAAAGGATGGTAGCTTGAAGATATAACGGGGTCCAGAAATAGTTATATATATATATATGTATTTTAGAATAGAACATCTTTCCCCTGTTTTGTACATAGAGGTAAAGGAATGATTAAACAAAGAGATGGGACAATATGTGGAACAAGACAAAAAAGGACTTGGGTGTCAGTACAGTCAAGGCTAGATGGTTTAGCTTAGCAACTGGAATGACAACCTTATGTGATGAGACCAGGCAATAATAAATATGAAATGATAGGATAGAAAATGGAGGCTTCCTGAAAGAGACCAGAAACTAAGAAACCAGCCCTTTCAAGGGTGAATTCAAATCTGGTTTTCAGGAAAGATATTTTCCTAGTCCAGTTTGGGATCTCAAGAAAGATAAATAAAGCTATACCCGTTTCTTCTTTAACTTTGGGCTTATTAATAGCTTATGAATCAAGGGTGGAACACTTTCTCAAAAAAAAAAAAAGAAGCAAGTTCTTTCATCTCACTCCCTAAAATGGTATAACAGGGAAAAGTTGTAAGATAATTTCCATGTGAAACAATGGTTCTGCTTGCTTCTAGCATGATGGGCACCTGGGCAAAGCAATCAGCAGATAGCTCCCCACCTTTTTGTGACCTTGACTGCTCCTCCCTTGGGACATGGTTTTTGCCTTAACACTCCCTTAGCTCCTCTCCTCTGGGAAATAATTTCCTTTCAAAATTGGCTGCAGGTAATGGTTGCTGTTTGACCTGCTCAGATAATTTTCTTCTAACACTGTTCTCAATGTATTTTGAAGTCAAGAGGAATCCCAGTGAATGGATGCTCTCTATTCTGGGGATTTGTTGAAACAAATCAATAACTTTCTCTCATAGTTATGAGTCAGAAATATCACTCTGGCAGATACAACAATTTTAACTATTTCTCACCTAATTCATTCCCAGTCACCACACTGCAATGCTTCATTTATGCATTAGGTTTTTTAATAACATAAAGATGCAAATAAATATAGACAAAAGAAATATCTAATTATCTATTGCTTAGTCACACATCGAGAGGAAACAAGGTTACATTCTCTTCACAGAATCTGTGGGAAAGTTGTGGGTATTTGTTGGGATGTTTGTGGTATGGGAGTCTCTATGCTATAGACTGAAATCAGGACCTCACCATTAGCCAGAGTTTCAGGTCATTACTGCCCTCCATCCTTCTGTGGTATGGAGATGCAAGTGAAACAATGGTTCTGCTTGCTTCTAGGTTGATGGGCACCTGGGCAGAGACATCAGCAGATCTTCTTGTTCTTTATTATGTCAAGGTCAGATGTTACCATTCTGTCCCTCTTCATGTGGTCACCCAGAATCTTCACTGACGCTGTCTAGTTAGTATCTTCCTATTGCTCCCATCAGAGAACATCCTTTCCTCAGAATCAAGCCTTTCCTGAAGAGGGCAGGGTTTTCGATCACTTTCCCAAAAGCGACTACAGAGAGAATCAGCTGTAGACCTCTACCTCATTCACTTGGCCTGCAGGCTCTTGACATCTGGAGAGGATGCTCCACCTAGATTTAGCAAAACAAAAATGTTAATGTTTTATTAAAAGCTTAACAGTGAGCATCAACATAATGAATTCAACTTAGTAACATTCTAACACTTTAATTTCAAACATATGGATTATCACAATGATTTTTAGTTACTCCCTCTAACTCAGGGGCTCTAAATCTGACATTTGGGAATTTGGGTTTTTTTCCCCACTTAATAGTATTTTATTTTTTCCAATTACATGTAAAGATAGTTTTCAACATTCATTTTTATAGGATTTTGAGTTCCAAATTTTTTTCTCCCTCCCTTACCCCTTCCCAAGACAGCAGTGATAGAGGCTGTAGGTGTACAATCATATTAAGCATATTTACACATGAGTCACATTGTGAAAGAAGAATAAAAACAAAAGGAAAAAACTACGAGAAAGAACAAAAAAAAAAAAAAGAAAAGAGTATGCTTTGATCTGCATTCAGACTCCATAGTTTTTTCTCTGGGTGTGGATAGCATCTTGCATCTTTTTTTTTTTCATTTTTTGTCTTTTGTATTTATCTTAGTACTTTGAGCATTACATTTCTGAGAAGAGCTGTCTATCAAAGTTGATCACTGCACAGTGTCACTGTTTCTATGTATGATGTTTTCCTGGTTCTGCCCACCTCACTCAGCATCAGTTCAGGTAAGTCTTCCCAGGTTTTTCTGCAGTCTATCTGCTCGTCATTTCTTACAGCACAATAGTATTCCATTACATTCATATACTACAACTTATTCAACCATTCCCTAATTGATGGGCATCCTTCAATTTCCAATTCTTTGCTTCCACAAAAAGAGATGCTATAAATATTTTTGTACATGGGGATCTTTTCCCTCTTTTATAATCTCTTTGGGATACAAACTTATTAGTGGTGTTGCTGGATCAAAGGATATGCACAGTTTTATACCCTTTTGAAAATAGTTCCAAATTCTTCTCCAGGATGGTTGGATCAGTTGTTAAATTGTTTTTTAATATTTTGATAATTCCATTTCTATGTAATTAATTTCCTTTGTGATCCCATACATTTTATTTTGTTCATTGAAATCCATATGAAAAGGGGTCCATAGGCTTCCTCAAGCTGCCAAAGGGGTCCATAAGTCATAGAAATGTTGAGAACCCCTTCCCTAACTTCTTATTAGGATTCATATTTATTTGTATTCTTCACATTTGTTAATATTAAACTAGAATCTTCTATTAACTACCACAGTTTATTTAACCATTCCCATTCTTGGACATTTAGTTTCTTTAATTTCTTTTCAATTGCATTTAAGTCTGCTATGAAAATCTTTTAATAGATACCTTTACAAAAACAGAAACACATATAGGGCACTTTCAACAACAGAATTATTTTATAAAATGAGTATAATTATTTTTGTGGGGTTTTGTGTGTGCGTGTGTGTGTGTGTGTGTGTGTGTGTGCTGTCAAATTGTTGTCTAACAAGATTTTACAAGTTTGCAATTCTAGCTGCAATGAATGTGTACGTCTTCCTGCCCAGACCCAGGCAACATTGAATTCCATTGGTTTGAATTATTTTCACCATTTCCATGAGGATGGAGTGATATCTCAGTACTATTTTAACTTCTATTTCCAATATCATTTTAACTTATATCTCTTTTTAAAAGCTTTAACAAAGTCTTTCAGGTTAGTCTTGTGGACTAGATATAGTTTCTGTGAGCTAAAAGGGAATACAGTTAGGTGGATTTGGAACTACCTGGTTACATGGCTAGATCCAAAGAGTCAGTTTGGGAGGAGAATCCTCTGTCAGTAGAATCCTCTGAGGATCTGTACCTGGTTCTGTTGGGAGCTTCTAGAGAATATAGAGATAGACTTGCCCAATTTTTAGATGATGCAAAACATCAAGAGAGGAAAATGGCAATCACAGAACCAGCATGGCTTTACCAAGAACAATTCATGTCAGACTAACTTCACTTACTTTTATGACAAATAAACTTGACTGGCATTAACCATTAAGGAGTGGCATTAATCCAGAACACCTAGAATTTGATAGAACACAACAAAATTTCTTGTGATAGCCTGCTAAGAAAAATGCAAAGGTATCGGCAAAGTGATAGTTCCATTAGCTAGATTCTAAATCCATTAAATGAAGAGACCCAAAGAGTAATATTTAGTCAGTCTGACTGGATATCCCTAGGACAGTGCTCCAGTGATCTCTTTTTAATCTGTAACTTTTAAAAAAAAATTTAAAGATATAAAATGCTTATCCAATTTACAAATTATAAACCTGAGAAAAATAGTTAACACAGTGAGTCAGGATCCACAAATTGTTCAGTGTGATAGATTCATGAATCAAATAGGTCTAGAAGTAATCATACAAAGTATAATAAGGAGAAAAGTGGTGTGTCACACATTGAAAGTCCCCCTAATACATCTTTTCTCTCCCTACTGATACCTAGAACTTTGTCTTAGAATGGCATTCCTTTTCTCTTAAGTCTGACAGAGAGACACATACTACCTTGGGAAGAAAGTACACATTATAAGCTATGAGTCATTTACACAATAGCCTAAGTGAGTTTTAGATATTTTTCTGAGAACAGTTTTTGATGAATCACTAAAAGGGATGATCACTTTTGATAGTCACTAAAAGGGATGAAATTAGAGCAAGGATAAGCAGAGAAGCCTCTAAAATAGGAAGACTGAAGAAAGTAGTTCAAGACAAAAGCTACCTGTATATAATTTTCATTGAATTTTAGAATATTACTTGTAAGGTACCATAAAGATCACTTAGTTTCACCTCCCCATTGTACACATGAGACTCCAAGAGGGAAAATGATGTGCCCATGATCCCATAGTTAATTAGTGGTTAAATGAAGACTAGAGCCCTGACTTTCAATGCTCTTTCCATGACTCCTGAGTACAAAGCTATCTTTGGTCTTAAATGAGCATGAACCAAGTAAAGTCTAAGAAATAAGGCCTATCTGAGTTTTCCCATATGCTAGCCAAATTCTTTTCATGTTTTCTTTTCTAAAAAAATTAAGTTTTAGTTTTCAATGTTCACTTGCAATAAGATTTTGAATTCTAAATTTTCTCCCCTTCCTTCCCCTGCCCCCTCCCCAAGATGGCATGCAATCTGATGTAGGCTCCACATTCATGTTCTTTTCTGAACAGAAGTATGCAGTTCTCTTGGCCCTGGCTTGTTTTAGCGTCTTATTTTACAAAACTTATTCTATGACACGTTCTGCCTAATTTGTCTCTTAAGAAAGGAGGCTATCGAGCTTGCCATTTTGCACCTAATTTTTTTGCTCTGGTTTCTTCAGGAGGTTTGTTTTCAGTTGAATTGAAAAGAATAACAAAACATACTGGATATGACCCTGATGCATGTTACTGTGGTATAAAAAGCCGTTTACTAGAGCTGGAGTCAGAAGATGTTCTGCTTTGTACTACAGGTTTAGGCAATTTGGGGAAAACTTTCTGTGCCTCCATTTTCTCAGTAAAATGGGGAAATGATGTCCTCTTTCACTGATGGTTAGGAGAAAACTACTTTATAAACCTAAAAGTCTTGTGAGTTATTATCATAAACCTCATGGGATACCACTAATCCAAGGAAGTGGAGATGCCAAGGAAGGTGAGTGAGGTGGGTTCTATACCTTCTCAAATCGTTTTGGCTACAAGAGCAATAGGTAATTGACTGGCTTGAATATCAATCAATCTAAATGATTGAAACAGCCTCCTGATTCATCTCCCTGCCTCAGATCTCTCTCTACTCCAGCACATCTTCCACACGGCCGCCAAAGTGATTTTCCTTAAGTGCAGACCTCACCATGCGATGGTCTTACTCATACAACTCCAGTGGTTTCCTATGGCCTCTGGGATAAAATAGAAATTCATTTATGTAGCTTTTAAAGTTCTCTACAACCTGGCCTAATCTATCTTTTCATCCTCCCTGGACATTATTTCACACTGCCACACCACAGTCCAGCTAAACTGGTCTTCTCTGGGTTTTCTAATTCAGCACATTCCATCTCTGGGTCTTTGTACAGACTGTCTGCCATGGCTGGAATGCACCCCATCCTTACTTCTGCCTCCCTTATCTCTGTCTCTCTCTGTGTCTCTCTCTCTATGTCTCTCTCTTTCTCTCTCTCTCTGTGTCTCTCTCTGTCTCTGTCTCTCTGTCTCTGTCTCTCTTTCTGTCTCTGTCTCTCTCTGTCTCTCTTTCTCTGTCTCTCTCTGTCTCTCTGTGTCTCTCTCTGTCTCTGTCTCTCTCTCCCTTTTAGATAAAGCTCAAGATCCATCTTCTGCATGAGGTTTTTTAAATCCCCAACTGCTAGTACCCTCTTTCCCAAACTCCTTTTATTTAACTTTTCTTGTTATTATTCCAGTCATGTCTGACTCTTGATGACCCCATTTCAGTTTTGTTTTTTGGCAAGGATCCTGGAGTGGTTTGCCATTTCCTTCTACATTTTACAGGCGAGGAAACTTGAGGCATACAGGGTTAAGTGACTTTGCCCAAGGTCGCACAACCAGTAAGTGTCTGAGACCAAATTTAAACTCAGGAAGAAGAAATTTCTGGACTCCAGACCTACGGCTCTGTCCACTCCAACACCTAGCTGCCGTGTGTGTGTGTGTATGTGTATGTATATATGTATATACATACATGTATATATATGTGCATATATGTGTGTTAGATTTCTATTTGTTGTAAATATATTTATACTATATATATACACCTGATACAAAATATTTACTTTGCACAAAGGATTTCTTTTATATTGCTATATATAAAGCATATATTAATATGTACATAAATATATATATTTTTATATACATATATTATGTGTATACATATATATTCACTTATACATAATTGTGTATATATGTATATATATATATTCCATATGATATGGAATAAATACATTTTGTGTAATATATTTATGTTTATTGACTTTATACTATATATTTTTATATATACTTATTGTTCCCCCATTAGAATATAAACTCATTGTTCATTTCTTATACTTTTATTCCTATTGCTTAACACAGTGCCTGGCTTAGGTCCTTAATAAATACTTGTTGATTGATTAATTGATTGAGTAAGGGTTGGGCCATTTTTATATTTCCCAAAGCCTAAAATATGGAAGATGTTTAACCAGTGTCTATTAAATTGAATTAAATCATGCAGACACCACAATTTCAAGGGTTAGAAAAAGAAAAGGCAAAGGTGTTACCTTCATGGCCTTTCCCCACCCTGATTAACAAGATTAATCATTGACTCCCCTACCAAGCCTTTCAGACTTTCCTCCATTGTATGTGTCCATCTTTAAAATCCTCAGCAAGCCTATTCATACCAGCAATTGAGAAACTGGAAAGGGATTCTCCAATATGACGTGTCTGAGGAAGCAGTGATGGAATTCAGACAAAGCGGATAAGAAACCTACTGTTTCCATCTCATACCTGTTCACTGATAGAAAAGCCCAACCAGGGCATATGTGAATCACCTCCTAGAGGAGATAGGTATCTCAGTAAGTCAATGAACCATTCAACATTCCTTCCCCAACATTGGATCTACTAAATGATATATAGGAAAGGTTGATGATTCATCAAGTTGTAGACAGTACTAAGTGACCTGATTATACTATATATATATACCTGATACAAAATATGTACTTTGCACTGATTATGGTCCTGAAAAGGAGGATAATGATGGTGATGATGATAAGCAGAAGAAATAAAAATCATATGAGAGTACTAAGTCTATACCCCTGATGGATTAAATAGAGGCCTCAAATGTAAGTAAAGATATTTATAGTAGTCCTTTTTTGTAGTAGCAAAGAATTGAAATTGAGGAGGTACGGCTAAACAAATTAGAGAATATGTACATGATAGAATACAACTGCACTATAAGAAATGATGAAGGGGATGGTTTTAGCTAAATCTGGGAAGGCTTTTATGAAATGGTACAGAGTGAAGTAAGCGGAACTGGAACAATTTATATAGTAATAGCAACAATGTTAAGACAAACAACCTTGAAAGACTTGAATCTCTGGTCAACAAAATGGCCAACCACAATTCCTAAGGAATCAAGATGAAACATGGTATGACCTCCTGATAGAGAGGAGATGAATTCAGAATCTATCTATCTATATCTATATATGCATACACACATATATACACACACATGTGTGTATGTATGTGCATTTGTGTATATATATATATATGTGTTCACATACACGTATACATGTCTTGAGCATTGCAGAAATTCGTTCTGCTTGACTCTGTATGTTTGTAACAGGGATTTTCTTTTCCTTATTTTTCTAGAGCAGGGGTTAGGGAGATAGAAGGAAGATAATGTAGATTTGAAAATAAAACTTAATTTAAAACAAATCTGTGTTGAAACTCCTAAGAGAAGAAACATATGATCCCCAAAGTCCTGAGCATTACTGAACTTACACTGCTAAAGGTTTCAGTGAACCTCTTGAAGATGATCTTGCATCTCGATACTGTTATTTTATATTATTTAGGCAGCTAGTACACCAGACTTGGTGTCAAAGTCAGCTTCAAACACTTATTAGCCGTATGATCCTGGTCAAAACTATTGTCTATCTGTTTCCTCATCTGCAAAATGGGAATTAAAAATATCACTGCTTTCCAGAATTTTTTTGAGGATAAAATAAGATAATTGTTTAAAAAAAAAAACAACTACCACCTTTTGCAAACCTTAAAAGGCTATGAAAATGCTATTTGTTACTTTTATTATTAAATTACAAAAAACAGCCATCCAATCAGTTCATGCAATAGGCTACTGAACATTAAATATAATTGAATAAGAACAGATTAGTGACTTGTCACAGGACCTTTAAGATATAAACTTCATCTAAATAAGACAAAAATAAGGTAATAGCAATGATAGCTGGTATTTATGTGGAGAGTTAAGGCTTAAAAAGTACTTTACATACATTATCTCATTTATGATTAAAGAAAGCTCTGAGGTAAATACAAGTGTCTTTATCTCCCTTTTATGGATGAGGAAACTCAGGTTCAGAGAAGGTAATTGACTTGGTCTGTAGTCACACAACTCATGCTATAGGACAGGACTGAAGACTGCTCAGGAGAGATTCGAGTGTCTGCTAGGAGCTCAGAAATATATAAAGAACCTTGTTCTTTCATTCCACATATTCAGCATCTCTCACTGTTGGCCTTTATAGGTTCTATATTCCAGACACACTGGATCCCTAGCCATTTCCCAAATTTATCTCACTATCTCTAACTTCTGGGACCTTGTTTATACTACCTAAATCTTAAAAGATGGGTAAAATTTTGCCAAGCCAAAGCCCTGAGGGACAGCATTCCTGAAATAGGGAATAATGTAAACAGAGCCAAAGGTTGAAAACACAGTGTAGCAGGGGTTAAGGAATATGTGTGATGAGACTGGACAGATTGTGGAGAACCCTGAGTGTAAGACCAAAGAGTAAAGACTTGATATAAGGGAAACTTATGTCAAAATTTGGTTGCCCAGAGAAGTTCATCAATATTATATGTCAGTTTCATGATGGCACGTTTGCTCGGGTTCTGGATAGTGGACAATGCTCTCATATCTTCCCAGTCACCAACAGAGTAAAACAGGGCTGTGTGCTTGCTCCCATGCTTTTTAGCATAATGTTTTCAGCCATGCTGTCAAATGCTTTCAGTGAGGATGAACATAGTATTAAGGTCAACTACCATACTGATAGTAAGTTCTTCAATTTGAAAAGGCTACAAGCCAAGACCAAAGGGGAGGGAGTATTGGTGCATAATTTTCTGTTTTCAGATGATTATGCACTCAATGCAGCCTCTGAAACTGAGATGCAACAAAGTATGGATCAATTCTCTGCTGCCTGTGCTAATTTTGGCCTAATAATTAACGCCAAGAAAACATAGGTGCTCCATCAGCCACCACCACACCACCATACATGGAATCATTGGTTACAACAAATGGAGAAGTTTTGAATGATGTGGATAAGTTCACTTACCTTGGTAGTGTACTTTCCAGGGAGTACACATTGACAATGAAGTTGATGCACACATTGCCAGAGCTAGCTCAGTGTTTGAGAGGCTCCGAAGAAAAGTTAGAGAGAGAAGAGGTATTAGACTGACTACCAAACCGAAGGTCTACAGAGCCATTGTACTGACCTCATTGGAGTATGCCTGTGAAACATGGACAGTATATCAGCACCATGACAGGAAATTGAATCACTTCCATTTGAGCTGTCTTAGGAAGATTCTGAGTATCACCTGGCAGGATAAAGTACCAGACAATGAAGTCCTTGCTTGAGCTGAACTGCCAAGCATTCAAACTATGCTTCAGAGAGCACAACTCCATGTTGTTCGAATGCAAAATGTACACTTGCCAAAAAGACTATTTTATGGACAACTCACATGGGGCAGGCTCTCACATGGTGGTCAGAAGAAGATACAAGGATACTCTCAAGATCTCTCTCAAGAAATTTGGATTTGGGGAGGCAGAGTCAAGATGGCAGAGTAGAAAGATGCACACACTGCTAGCTCTTCCCCGACAGCCCATAAAATATCTGTAAAGAAAGACTCTCAACAAATTCTAGAGCCGCAGAAGCCACAGAACAACAGAGTGGAGGAGATTTCCAGCCCAGGGTGACCTAAAAGGCCCACGGGAAACGTCTCTTGCACTAGACGAGGAATGGAGCCCAGCCCAGCCTTGGCCAGGTAGTGCAGCTCTGGGAGAAGGACAAGATACGAACAGGCCTGGGGATGGAATCCCCAGTCTCAGTAGCAGTGGTTTGCAGATCCTTCAACCCACAGGTGCCAAAGGTCAATGAGAGGGTTTTGTCAGCTGACCAAGAAGGGAGAAGGGACTTCCTACAGCCCCACCCAGAGGCCACATAGGGCAAGCAGCAGCAGCTTCTACAGCAACCCACATCCCTTGTTGGATCATAAAAGCCCTGGGGGCACTAAGCAGCTGATTCTTACCTCAGCCCCATGTAGCGGCTCTGCCCCCACCTGATATTCCTGAGGGATTTGAGCAGCTGATCTTTATATCACATTGGTGGCCCTGCCCCTGAAGCTTATCTGAATCTCAGTCCTCAGTGCTGACTTGGCTGAAAACTGGAGGCAACGTGGTTGTGAAGACGAAACTCTATTCCTCAGATTCTGGGCACAAAAATTTCTGCTTGCTCCCAGAACAGTATACATGCTTGATTGTACCACTTTGGAGGAACTGAGATCTTACGGATCCTTAGAGTATACCCTACTCTTGACAAAGGACTCAAAAGTCAAGTAACTGGTTGGGGAAATGCCCAAAAAAGGGAAAAAAAATAAGACCATAGAAGGTTACTTTCTTGGTGAACAGATATCTCCTCTCATCCTTTCAGATGAGGAA
>CM053772.1:213557339-213607594 GCA_028658325.1 Potorous gilbertii
AAGAGAAACTCCTAGGAACATTGTGGCCAAATTCCAGAGTTCCCAGGTCAAAGAGAAACCATTGCAAGCAGCTAGAAAGAAACAATTTGAGTATTGTGGAAATACAATCAGGATAACACAAGATCTAGCAGCTTCTACATTAAGGGATTGAAGGGCGTGGAATAGGATATTCTAGAGGTCAAAGGAACTAGGATTAAAACCAAGAATCACCTGCCCAGCAAAACTGAGCATAATACTTCAGGGGAGAAAATGGTCTTTCAGTGAAATAGAGGACTTTCAAGTATTCTTGATGAAAAGACCAGAGCTGAAAAGAAAATTTGACTTTCAAATACAAGAATCAAGAGAAGTATGAAAAAGTAAACAGGAAAGATTATTCATAAGGGACTTACTAAAGTTGAACTGTTTACATTCCTACATGGAAAAACAATATTTGTAACTCTTGAAACTTTTTTCAGTATCTGGGTAGTTGGTGGGATTACACACATACACACACACACACACACACACACACACACACACGCAGAGACAGAGACAGAGATACAGGATGAGTTGAATAGGATGGGATCATAAAAGAATTTTCAGTGGAGGGGAAAAGGGGTGACATGAGAGAAAAACATGAAACTTACTCTCATTACATTTGACTCAAAGAAGGAATAAAATGCACACTGATTTTGGTATGAAAACTTATCTTACAGTACAGGAAAGTGGGGGGAGAAGGAGATAAGCAGGGTGGGGGGGGATGATGAAAAGGAGGGCAATGAGAGGAGGGAGCAATTAGAAGTCAACACTCTTGGGGAGGGATAGGATCAAAAGAGAGAATAGAAGAAACAGGCAGCAGGATAGGATGGAGGGAAATATAGTTAGTCTTACACAACATAACTATTGTGGAAGTCATTTGCAGAACTACACAGATATGGCTTATATTGAATTGCTTGCCTTCCCAATGGGGATGGGTTGGGGAGGGAGGGAGGAAGAGAAGTTAGAATTCAAAGTTTTAGGAACAACTGTTGTGTATTGTTCTTGTATACAACTAGGAAATAAGAAATACAGGTAATGGGGTATAGAAATTTTTCTTGCCCTATAGGACAAAAGAGAAGATGGGGAGAAGGGAAGGGAGGGATATTAGAAGGGAGGGCAGATTGGTGATAGGGATAATTAGAATGGTCAGTGTTTTGGAGTGGGGGGAGAGGAGAAATGGGGAGAAAATTTGAAACTCAGAATTTTGTGGAAATGAATGTTGAAAACTTAAATAAATTTTAAAAAAAGAATAGACCAAAAGAAAGAAATAAAACAATATCTATCAGTTCATACCAGCTACAAATTTGAATTAGACTCTATCATTCTCACACTCACAGGAAAAAAGACATCATGAGCAAATTCATCGTCCTAGAGATTGTATCAGTTTGGGGACTCAAATCTCTTTATGTATTCCCATCAGCAGTCTCTGACCCTCTGTTTGGAGTCCTTGAGGATAGAGCAAAAAAACTCAGTAAAGTTTCCATATAATGAAGCCACAGAGGACTCACAGTCCAACCATTTCCTATAAGGTGTGTGCTTTTAGTGAGACTCCCCATCACAATGCCCCTCAGCTGTGTACCTTCTTTCCCTTAGAACCTATTAAGTTTGTTTTTGTGTTTTTATATTATAAATACATATATATATTAATATATATTATAAATTCCTTGAAGGCAGACACTTTCATTTTCTGTTTTGTATCCCCAATGCTTAATCCAGTGGCTGGTACATAAAAGGTATTTAATAAATGTTTGTTAAATTGAAAAAAAAAGAAATTTTGATTTGACTGTGCAGCATGGGAGACACTGGCGCAGGACCACTCAGCATGGCATACCCACATCAGAAAGGGTGTTGTGCTCTTTGAGCAAAGCAGAATTGAAACATCACAAAGTGAATGCAGGATACACAAATTTGGGATATCCGCCCCAAATATTCACATGGACTATCTGTGCTCAATCTGCGGCAGAGTATTCCTAGGTCATATTGGTCTGATCAGCCACAGTCAGTCCTTTTTGAGAACAAAGGACAGCAATCAACCACCCAGTAGGACACTATTATTCCCTTTGGATTCCTGGAACAAGCTGTCTATGCCAATTCCTTCCACTTTCCTCTCCTCTCTCAGTCCTCAGCTTTCTGTGATCTAACTTCTGACTTCATCATTCAAATGAGACTGCTCTCTCTAAAATTACCAATGATCCACTAGTTGACAAATTCAGTGGAGTTTTTTTTTTCCTCAGTCTTCTCTGTTGTATTTTACACCATTGGCCATCTATTGCCCCTGGATGATCTCTGCTCTCTGAGTTTTTGTGACATCACTCTCATCTGATTCTTTTCCTATCTGGCCATTTATTTTCAGTCTTCTTTGTTGACTCATTATCCACATCATATCTTCTAACCAAAAGTTCATTCCTGGGCCCTCTTCTCTTCTCTCTCTATCTATCCTCTCTTAGCCACCTCATCAGGCCTCATAGACTGAATTATCTCTTTGAAGATGACTGATAGATTTATATGTTCAGTTCCACTAGTCATATAGAGATGGAATACTAAAGACAGAATAGGAATGATGATGGAGGCAATCTACTGGAGAAGAAGGGAGGAGATGAGATAAAGTGGTGCAAATGGAGAAGTTGTCTTTGGTCGAGAAGAAGGGCCACCTCTTTATCAAAGGCTCAAGTGAAGGAGGAGATTGTGGGGGTTAGTATCAGAGGGATATGAGATGAGAAGAGGAGAAGAGGGAGTTCTGAAATAGCCTCACTATTGTATGAGTTGTAGTCCTCAGACGAGAAGGTGGAGGGAAGGAAGTGCTATGGAATGCTTGAGGGGACAGGAGAATGTTTGGAACAGCTATTCTAGTGAATGTTGTGGAGAATTAATTAGTGAGCAGTAGAAGAATTGCCTTGCTGTGATGAGAGAGAGGTGAGATTAAATAATAAAAATTTGTCATGGATCCAGTTAGCACAGTTTCATGACTTCGTTTGGCTCTATTTGGCAGCATATAAGTAGGAATAAAGGAAACAGAGGGTGTGGGTAATCCAGGACTGAGGTTTGGAAACTGTGGGGATTCAAAATTGTCCAAATGACCATAAAAGAAACTGAGGCAGAGCTCTGAGCTAATGACATTTTATTAAAGGGTTCATGGCCCCCCTAATGAAATGGACCTGAGAATTTCCTCATAATCTGAGATGCCCATTTCCTCCAAGACCTTGCTTTTATATTGCTTGATACGCAGATGATAATAGTGGAGCAGATCAAAATATGGTCTTATTGGTGGATAGACCTTGCTCTTAACCCTCCAGAAGGGTCTACACAAAATACAGTATCTACATTGGTAGACCATCTGGTTAATGAGCAGACCTCAACAGACCTATGTTGACCTTTCAGGAAGTCCTACCAAGCCAATGAGAACCCCCATGGGATCACTCATTGACCAAGTGCTCATGGTCATCTCCCCATGTTGGGCAATAGAGGGATGACAAGGGATGGAGGAGTAAGAAAAATAGCTAGGGGACTTTCCATGTAACCAAGTCACCTCTGCCACATTTGGGCTTGGTTACCACAAAAAAGAAAACAAGGATAGAGGTCCTCTAATTAGCTTCCTATGACTAAACAAGTGAACTTACAATCTGCTGTTCACCACTCCAAGGCTAAATATCAGAATTTATAATCACTACCCCTATGGAATTATATCAAACTGACTAATGCTGACTGGAATAAAATAGGGGTCCAATCAATCATCTATTACAAAATGTGTGATCATCAATAGGAGAAGCAGCCAAGGTAGCTGAGAATAATGGAAAATACAGGGTTGGAATAATACATTAAGGGGTTGAGATTTGGATGGATTGAGCGTATAGCCAAGGTAAGGGTGTCATAGCAATATACAGAAGGGTGGAATGATTGGCGGTAATGGTGAGAACAATGAATAGGGTTAGGGGTCATAAAGTATAGGCAGAGGTGTGCTTTAACAATGGTCTCTGGGGGGAAATGCATGCATGACACTCAAGTTTAATCTCCATTACTAATATTTCTCTATCACTTTCTTGAGACAATAAGCAAAACAATAAATCTAACAGTAATGTGTAGTGTTTGCCAATTTCTGAGGTATAAATTCTCACACTGAAAATGTAATCATTGGTTCTCGTAAGTATACCCCAATAAGGAAAGATGCTCATGATTATGGTCAAAGAATTTCAGAGATTATGTTCATGGAAGTAGAATACTTAAGAATGATAGTACTATCCAGGGGATAACCATGCTTGCATACAAATTATGGCTGAGGGGAAGATTAGGCTATGAAAACTGACCGAATTAAGGGACTAACAGATGACATTTTTTACCCCAAATCCTCTCCTCTAGTCAATTTCCCTGGTACAGTCATTATCCTCCCACTTTGCAACTTGACTCACCACACATGTCATTCAGTTACAAAATCTTGCTATTTCTGTTTCCGTGACATTTCTTACATCTGGTCCCTTCTGTTCACTCACATAGTCAAAACTCGAATAAAGTTCCACGATACTTCTGTCAATTCTATTGCCATGGCCTCCTGATTGGTCTCCTTGCCTGATGTCTCTTCCCACTCCAATCCATGCTCCTTATAAATTTCAAAGTCGAGTTTCCTTAAGCAGAGTTTTGACCTCACCATTCTCCTACTCGCTAAATTCCAGAGGCTCCCTGTTGCCTCTAGGATAAAGTAAGAATTTCTGTTTGTCTCTTAAAGTTCTTATAGCTTGGCTCAAACTGTCTTTCCAGCCTTATTATATGCTCATCCTCTTCCCACACTCTACAACCCAGGCAAATGGACCTCCTCTCTATTCCTCACCTAGCACTCCCATCTCTGCTTATGTACTAGTTGTTTTCCATGTCTGGGATGAATTCCTTCCTTACCTCTCCCTCATAAAATTCCTCACTTCCTTCAAGACTCAGCCCAACCACCGCCTTTTAAACAAAGCCTTTCTTGATCCCTCCTCCTTAACTATCTTGTATTTTACAAACTTATACTCATTTTGCGTTTTCTCTACACAGGTGTACATGTGTATTTTGTCTCTCCAAAAGACTATGAGTCTCTTGAGTGGAGATATTATTTCTTTTAAATCACAACATAGTGGAGAACTGATCTGAGTCAGAAAGACCTGTGTACTATATAGTTCCAACCTCCTCTGTTATATACTGGTTGTGTGACCCTAAGCAAATTAGGGGGAGAAGAATAAGCATTTATTAAGCACCTACTGTGTTCCAGGCACTGGGCTAAGCATTTTTCAAATGTTATTAGATTCTCACCACACCCCTTGGAAGTAGGTGCTGTTATTCTCCCTATCATCCCACTAAAGAGGTAGCACAGGGTGGATAAAGTCAGGAATACCAGAGTTTGAATTTGAACTTACATTCTTGCTAGCTCTGTGACCCTCAACAAGTCAATTAACTTCCATCTGCCTCTATTTCCTCAACTGTAAAATGGGTAGCATAATACCACCTACAGACCAAGGTTGTTGTAAAGGTTAAAATGAGATCATATTTGTAAAAAGTGATCAGCATAGTGTGTAGTATACAGTAGGTATAATCTAAGTGCTTATTCTCTTACCCCCTTTAAAATCAGTTTACCTTTCAGTGCTCCAGGCAATTGTCTATGACTCTAAAATTGTAGAGCAAGTGCTAATCTAGATTGGTAGAAAGGGTATTTTCACTGGGAATTCCCTATACTGGTGAAATCAAAGATCTGAAAGAATCCTCATCTTTCCTAGCATTTAGCACAAGACTAGCCCACAATGGGAACTTAATAAGGGCTTGTTTATTAATCTGTGGGTTTCTGAGCAGAGGAATGATAGCATTAGACCTGGTGTATAAGGGAGAGTATTATTCTGACAAGGATATGAAGGATAGATTAGAGGTGAAAGAAATTCTCGAAACTCAGTAAGAGATCCAAGGGGCCTCCTTAAACAGGAAGGGGTCCATTAAAGTGGAGCTAGTATAAGCTAAACTGTTACCTTTACAATTGCAAGTTAAGATTTTAGTAAGAGGCCTTGTGATATAAGGACCAAATTGAGATAATAACTGTACAGTGCTTAGCACACAGTGCCTGGCACATAGTAAGCATTATATATATTCACATAGACTTTCCTCCTGGGAAGAGAATGCTCTGATGAATTGGTTTAAGTATTTTTTGTTTCCTATTTCTGATTTGTAAATCAATAGATTGTTGTTCTAATTAATAAACTGGTCTGATGTGAGTCAAGTTAGTATGAATCAGTTTCCCCAAAGCATGATCACTTCCAGACAGCCCGATACAATCAAACTGCCAAGCCTGCAGCATTGAGGATTAGATCAGACCTGAGGTGGTTCCACCAGGACATTTCTGGTACAAGAGTTATTGGTCTGAGGAATCATGGCCCCATTTGGGAATTCCATCACGTAGCTACCGCATCTCCTACTTCCGATTCTAGGAAATCATTCACATTCATGTAGGTTCTCAGAATTATATGAGGTTATTTAGGCCAATCTGTGTCTGGAGTATCAATTCCCTTTCCAGCATCCTTAAGAAACAGTCACCCGGATTTCACATAAAAACTTAAAAGTGAGAAAGAAATCTTTTCCAATCAACCCATTCATGGGTCTGTGGATATACTTTAGAAGGTCTGTGGATTTGTATAGAAAAAAATGACAACTTTATTTTCATTTGCCTCTAAATGAAATTTAGCATTGCCTTCAATCATTGAAGAACACCATTCAGAGCTTTATTGGCTTTACTGAACCCCCAAAGGAATCCATAATTCCTCCAAAACTTAAGAACTCCTGAAATAATGTGGTTTTAAAGTCTCCAATTTTCTTAATACCCAATGACTTAAAAAAAAAACCCTCTACCTTTCAATATTTTCTTAACAAAATCCCAAATTTTATTTGCTTTTCTAAAACTAAAAAATTGACTGGTACATTTCTTTGATTTTCTCCATGTCATTAGAATTTGGAACATAATTGTGTTGCAATCTCTGCTTAGCAAACTCACCATCTCTTGTCATACAGTTAGGTCACCATCTTGTGGTCTCTCAAGATATTGTCACTAATGACTGAAATTCATGTTGTATTTTCACAACTAGAAGCAGAAAAGATTTTATTCTAGAAAGAGCAATGCCTGACAAATGTTTAGCTTCTATTACTTGTTACAAACTTCATGAGATTAAGCATAGGGCCAGAAGTTTCCACTCATGTTTTGGAGTTTGATTATTTAGAGACCTTTGTCCTAGTTAGTAAAATGCCTCAGAATAAAGAAGCAAAATCAAATATAGTAATTTTCTGTGTGGCCCCTGGAGCCATATTTTTCCCATGTTTGATTGGTAACGAGAGAATCCTTACCTTGTGACTCCTTACTTTTCTAAATTCTTAGAAAGTCTCAAGGACGTTAGTGCTTTAGGAATTCTAGATTAAGAGATGGCTGACCCTGAGTGACTGTAAGGGACATCCAGTCCAACCTCATCATTTGACAGTTCTGGAGACTGAAGCCCAAAGAAGCAAAGAGACTTACCTACATTCAGATGGGAGGAATAAATGAAGGGACATTTCTTATTCCAATACATCCCTCTTTCCACCACACCACATTTAGTCATCTGTTTTGATTTTCCATTAAGTTGGATAACACACACACACACACACACACACACACACACACACACACACACAAACATATGTTACATTATATTCTAGAAAAGGGAAAAAAATTTTTTTTTTTACTATTCAAAATCACCTTTGGAGATATTGTAGTCAAATAGGACAGAAAGAGCTCTGAATTTTCTCCCAAGTACAAATCTCCTATGTTGGCTTTCCTTAAAACATATCTGAAATAAAAAGATGATTGGTGAATAGGACATATCTGGCTTGGCTTTAGGCATTTAGAGTACAAAATTGTCCTCTAATCTGCTTTCCACTTAAGCATGTTGCGGATCAAAGAGCTGATGGTGCATTTCATGTGGGGTAATGGGTCAGCCACAGAACTGTCCCTCGGGGCTAGCCATCTCTTAATCAGTAATTCCTAAAGCCCTATTGTCCTTGAGACTTTCTAAGAATTTAGGCTGTTAGGTTGCGCCGTGAATAGAGAGCCCTGGACCCAAACTGAAAACCAGCCTCTAACACTTTCACTAGCTGGGTGACCCTTGGCTCATCACTCATCCTCAGTCTGCCTCAGTTTCCTCATCCGTAAAAGGGAGGCAATAATAGCAGTTACCTCTCAGGGTTGCTGGGAGAACCAAATGAGATAATATTTGTAGAGCCCTTTGTGAACCTTTAAGCATTATATAATGCTAGCTATTGTTAATTTTTGGTTCTGGTAACCAGAATGTATAGAAAGAGGTTAGAAATGGTGAACAATTGAAAAGTTACAAAATCACAAAGATGCTATTGAAGATCTTAAGAAAAGATAGCCTTAGGATTCTGCACATTGCAAAGTGAAGTTCAGCCTGTTCTAAGCTTCTCATCAGAGCATGTAAGAGCCACTCTACATGGCTTTCTCTCATTGCCGGGGATCCCAAAGTTCCCTCTGACTTCCTCTGTACTTCATCCCACTGTCCCTTCACTCATCTGGCACTAGGCATCCTCAGGGAAGACAGTGGGATCCCCAGGTATCAGGACAAAAACAGTAGTGGAAGGTCACCCCAGGCGTTTCCTTCCAGATTTTGATAAACCTACTGGGATGTAGGCTCTAAAAGAGCTATAAAATGAACACTGAAGCTGAAGTCAGAAGCCAAGGTAGCTCTGGTGAAGTAAAGCCCCACTCCTTTTGTTATTAGCTACCTGTGTGACCTCAGAAAAGTCACAAGCTCTCCAAACCTCTTTTTTATTTTCATTCACAACATTAGGGGTAAAAATGACTGACTTGCCTATCTCACAGGCTTTTTCAGATTTACTCTCTGCCTCCTAGAGGTCAGATTCATATTTTCTTATATTCAGATCTTATGAGGAGAACTAGAGGTGCATTTCAATGAATCAAATGGGACAAATACTTTTGTCTCAGAATCTCTGAATTTTCTGACTTGATTTAAATGCATGTGTGCATGCGTGCGTGTATGTGTGTGTGTGTGTGTGTGTTCCAGATTTTTACACCTTATTGGTTCAGTGGCCTGAACTCAAGAAGCCCTGGACTCAAGAAAGCTTGAATACAAATCGAGCCTAAGATACTTACAGACTATGTCACTTAACTAACCTGTGTCTGCCTCAGTTTCCTCAATTGTAAATTGGGGATAATAAGAACACATCTATGCCCCCCTCCCCAGGGTTGTTGTAAGGACAAAATGAGATACTATTTATAAAGTGATTAGTACAGGGCCTGGCACATAGGAGCCACTTAATAAATGCTTGTTTCTTTTCTTTTTTTCTTTTCATTTCCTTTTTATCCTCTCCTTTTCCCTTCCCTTCCCTTGGCTTCTCTTTCTTTTTCCTTCCTTCCTTCTTTTTTCCTTCCTTCTTTTTTCCTTCCTTTTTTCCTTCTTTCCTTCCTTCCACTAAATACCAGGCACTAGTTTCTGCCTGAAGACCTCCAACAAAGAGAAATCCAAAACTTCTGGAGGCAACAAAAAACATTCCAAATATTAGGAAGTTGTTTTTTTTTTCTCTTTGACCTCAAGCCTAAATTCACTTCTTTGTGACTTCTAACACTTGCCCCTCATTCTGTTCTCTGATTCCAAATTGAATAAGCCTAATGTCTTTTCCACTAGAAAACCTTTTAATCCTTGATAACAGCTCTTGCTTTCCCTCAGACTAAGCATCTCCAGTTCCTTCAGTCACTCTCAACGTAGCATAGACTCAAAGCCCTTCACAATCCTGACTACCTTGCTCTGGATCCAGCTCATTAATGTCCTTCTTCAGTTGCCATGCTTGTAACGTGATCTGACCAGTAGAGTAGAGTGGGATAATAACCTCTTTGTTTCTGGAAGCTATGTGACACAAATCACAAGAAGTTTTGTGAGCTGCCATAGCAAATTACTGACTCATATTGAACTTACTACTAAATATATTGTCTCCTTGATTATTATAGACCAATTACTGTCTGACCACGTCTCCCCATCTTGTCTATGTTTAAGATTTTACATTTTCTTGATTAAATTTTATTTTATTAGATTCCATCCAACATTCTGTACTGTCATGATCTTTTTGGATACTGATTCTGTCACACAAAATATTTGCAGTCCTTTGCAGTTTTTCATTTGTACAAAGTCTAATATGTAAAGCTGTAATACTACAGGAAAGCTCTTTGTTTTTCCAGAACTATAACTGGGTTTACAAGTCAGAATAATCTTCTCACTGTCACCCCAGGATATCTTGTACATCCCTGTTTCTGTAGATGTCCTCAAGCATCTGATTACTTCTTCTAAAATGCCATTGCTACTCCTTGGCACCAACTTGAAGCCTATGCATTCTGCAATGCCCAGCTCAACTTCCACATTTTCAGGGTCCAGTAATCTCTGACACTGACATAAGAATTATGAAGAAAATAGGGAATGCTCAGAAACTTATGTAAACGACTTTGTAACAAAGGCTTATCACTACCCAAACCCTGGGCTTTGCTTTATATCTAAGACCTTAGGCAACATACAACATGGCTCAGCACACATTTCTCCAGAGTTACACACAACACAGGAGACACAAAAAGAAAGCTATCCAACAAAAAGAAGTCACGAGCACTTCCTATTTCACAGTTACCTTTGCTCTACTACAAAAACACTGCATCTGGATAAATATTTTGTTCCTTTTAAAACAAACACTTCTGTGACAGCAGCTGAATGAGCAAGCCAAATGCTGTTTGGGAAGTTCTGCATTTTAGTGCTTTATTTGATAGCCTGCAGACAACCTCCAAATGCGAAAGAAGCTGGTATTATTGCCAAATTTTATTTGGATTACCTTTCTCCCCTATGACTCAGCTAGCCCATCTTCCTTAGATGTGACAATTAAACACAGTCAGTAAGTACTATATGGATTAAAGGAGAATCAATTTCTAGAAAAATTTCCCGTAACTCTTGTATGTATAACATGGACCACCCCTTGTGTTCTTGGGTTAAAGTTAAGTTAAAAGTTAATGTGTTTTATACACTAGTGCACAATTAGTTGACTGTTTGCTATGATGCCTTGCAAAACTCCTGCAAGTGTGTTTGTCTGCAAGCAGGATGTATTCTCAAAATTCCAAAACTTTGTTCTATTAGACATGCCTGGACATTTTACAATAGCATGTGTGCTATTTTGATGGCAACTGAAAATAGGTCTTGTTGATTTCTTTCCCTGCATTGGTTCAATTTCATCAGCTCACCTCTCAGCCACCAATTAGAACCCTGAAGGAGATCTACTTTTCAGTCTCATGACACTTTGCTTAAAAATCTATCATACACTGTTTGAATGATGTTGGGATTTGTCTCTTCTCTGTGTAATTTTGATGGTCTCCAATGACATGGTGCAAATGTTCAACTTCTGTTGATTGAATTAAGCTTTCAAACTTCACCTACTATTCCTCTTGAGCTTAAATCATGGAGGCCTGAAACTGGGCTTCAAAATGAATGAAAACTCAATTTTAAAAAGAAAAGAAAAAAGAAAATTCTCTACAGCTATTTATTGCCAGCAGGAAGATGATTAGGGATTAATTTATTCTCAGATTTTTACCTTAACTTTTAGAGGTTCCCTTGCATTCAAACAATAGGATATTTGCATTGTGCCCATGCTATGCACAAACTAGAAGAGTCTTCCTGGCCTCTTCACCAGGCCTTTCATTTAATTCATGAGCACAAAAATATTCATTTATTTTGTAAATGTAATATTTTATTTTTCCCCAATTATATGTAAAAGAATTTTTTAACATTTGTTTAAAAGAAGTTTTTGAGTTCAAAATGCTCTCCCTTCCCACCTCACTGAGTTTGTTATAGAGTATTCACATGCATTCATGCAAAACATATTTCCATGTTGGTCATGTTGTGGTAGAAAACACAGATAAAAAAAAAACAAGAAAAATAAAGAAAAGAAAAAGTGTACTTTGATCTGCAGGCTCCATCAGTTCTTTCTCTGGAGATGGAATAGCATTTTTCATCATAAATCTTTCAGAATTGTCTTGTATCATTGTATTGCTGAGAAGAACTATGTCATTCGCAGTTCATTGTACAATATTGCTGTTACTATCTACAATGTTATCTTGGTTCTGCTCATTTCACTTTGCATCAGTTCATGTCAGTCTTCCCAGGTTTTTCTGGGAGCTACCTGCTCATCATTTCTTATAGCACAATAGTATTCCATCACAATCATATACAACTTGTTCAGTCATTCCCCAATTGATAGACATTCTCTCAATTTCCAATTCTTTGCCACCACAAAAAGAACTGTTATAAATAATTTTGTACATTATCTTTTTGTTTTTTTATACCCAAAAGTAGTATGGCTTGATCAAAGGGTATGCATGGTTTTGTAGCCCTTGGGACATAGTTCCAAATTACTCTCCAGAATGGTTGAAGCAGTTTACAATTCCACTAAAAATGCTTTAGTATCTCAGTTTCCCCATATCCTCTCCAACAATTGTCATTTTCCTTTTCTTTCATATTGACCAACTTGTTTTGTGTGGAATGATAATTCAGAGTTGCTTTTATTTGCATTTCTCTAATCAATAGTGATTTAAAGCATTTTTTTCATATGACTATAGATAATTTTGATTAATTCATCTTAAATATGCCTGTTCATATCCTTTGACCATTTATCAATTAAAGGATGGCTCTTATTTCTATAAATTCAACTAAATTCTATATATCTGAGTTATGAGATCTTTAACAGAAAAACTTGTTCCAATTTTTTCATAGCTATTATTACTAACTATGCATTTCCCTCCACTCTATTTCCACCCATGTTTATCCTACTATCTCCTTTTATTGTGCCTATTCTCAGAAGTGTTTCACTTCTAACTTTTACCTCCTCCAATCTATCCTCTTTTCTATCAGTCCCTGCCCTCCCGATCCCATTCTTTCCTGTAGGGTAAGATGAATTTCTATTCCCAATAAAGTATGTGTGTTATTTCCTCTTCGAATCAGTTCTGATGAGAGTAGGGTTCATGTGCTCTCCCTCACCACCCTTTTGCCCCTTCCACTGTAAAAACTTGTTTGTGTCTCTTCTCAGATAATTTACCCCATTCTAGAATTCCCTTTCTCCTCCCAGTCCATTCCTCTTAATTTTTTTTAGGTTATCATTCCATCATATTCAGCTCACATCCATTCCTTTTGTCAGCATATACATCTTATAACTGCCCTAACAATGAGAAAGATTTTATGAGGAACAAGTACCATTTTCCCATGTGGGAATGTGAATGATTTAACTTTGTTGAATCCCTTACGATTTCTCTTCTAGTGCTAGTCTTTTAATAAGGAATGCTTGAAAGTCTTGTATTTCATTGAATATCTATTTTTTTTCCCTGAAGGATTACCATCAGTTTTGCAAGTTAGGTGATTCTTGGTTGTGATTCTAACTCCTTTGCCCTCCAGAATGTCATATTCCAAGCTCTCTGATCCTTTAGTGTAGAAACTGCTAAATCTTGTGTTATACTGATTGTGACTCTAGGATACTTGGATTGCTTCCTTCTGCATACTCACAATATTTTCTCCTTGACCTGGAAACTCTGGAATTTGGTTATAATATTCCTGGGAGTTTTCATTTTGGGATTTCTTTGAGGAGGTGATCAGTGGATTCTTTCAGTTTTTTTTTTTTTAATCCTCTGGTTCTAGAATATCAGGGCAGTTTTCCTTGAAAATTTCTTGAAAGATAATGTTTACACTCTTTTTTTGATCATGGCTTTCAGGAAATCCAATAATTCTGAAAATATCTCTCCTGGATCTATTTTCCAGGTCAGTTGTTTTTCTTTTTTTTTCTGGTCTTTATTTTTTTTGTTTATTTTTAGTTTTTAACATTCATTTCCACAAAATTTGGAGTTCCAAATTTTCTCCCTATCTCTCCCCTCCCCCCACCCAAAAATGCATGCATTCTGATTACCCCTTCCCCCAATCTGTCCTCCCTTCTATCATACCCCTTCTTTCCCTTATCCTCATCTTCTCTCTTTTCTTGTAGGGCAAGATATATTTCTATACCCCATTATCTGTATTTATTATTTCCTAGTTGTATGCACAAACAATTCTCAATATTCATTCCTAATACTTTGGATTCCAACTTCTCTCCCTCCCTCCCTCCCCACCCATCCCCACTGAGAAGGCAGGCAATTCAATATAGGCTATATATGTATAGTTTTGCAAAAGACTTCCATAATAATCATATTGTGTAAGACTAACTATATTTCCCTCCATCCTATCCTGCCTTCATTTATTCTTTTCTCTCTTTTAACTTTGTCCCTCCCCAAGTGTTTACTTCTAATTACTCCCTCTTCCCATTTGCCCTCCCTTCTATCATCTCCCCCACCCCACTTATCCCCTTCTCCCCTACTTTCCTGTAGTGTAAGATAGATTTTCATACCAAATTGAGTGTGCATGTTATTCCCTCCTTAAGCCAAATGTGATGAGAGTAAGTATCACTTTTTCCCTCTCACTTTTCCCCTTTTCCTCTCCATTGAAAAAGCTTTTTCTTGCCCCTTTTATGAGAAATAATTTTCCCCATTCAATTTCTCCCTTTCTCCTCCCAATATATTCCTCTCTCACACCTTAATTTTATTTTTTAGATATCATCCCTTCCTATTCAACTCATCCTATGCCCTCTGTCTATATACATATGTATATATAATCCCTCCAACTACTCAAATACTGAAAAAAGTTTTAAGAGTTACAAATATTACATTTCCATGTAGGAATGTAAACAGTTCAACTTTAGAAAGTCCCTTATGATTTCTCTTTCCTATTTAGCTTCTCATGCTTCTCTTGATTCAAACTTTCTATTCAGCTCTGATCTTTTCATCAAGAATGCTTGAAAGTTCTCTATTTCATTGAATGACTATTTTCCTCCCTGAAGTATTATACTCAGTTTTACTGGGTAGGTGATTCTTGGTTTTAATCCTAGTTGTTTTGATTTCTTGAATATCTATTCCAAGCCCTTCAATAACTTAATGTAAAAGCTGCTACATATTGTGTTATCCCAATTATATTTCCACAGATTGAATTGTTTCTTTTTAGCTGCTTGCAATATTTTCTCCATGGCTCTTAAATTTGGCTACAATATTCCTAGAAGTTTCTCTTTCAGATCTCGTTCAGGAGGTGATCAGTGGATTCTTACAATATTTATTTTACTCTCTGGTTCTAGAATATCAGAGCAATTTTCCTTGATAATTTCATGAAAGATGATGTCTAGGCTCTTTTTTGATCATGACTTTCATGGTCCTATAATTTTTAAATTGTCTCTCCTGGATCTATTTTCCAGATCAGTTGTTTTTCCAATGAGATATTTCACATTTTCTTCTATTTTTTCATTCTTTTGATTTTGTTTTGTGATTTCTTGGTTTGTCATAAAGTCATTGGCTTCCATCTGCTCCATTCTAATTTTTAAAGAACTATTTTCTTCAATGAGCTTTTGAACCTCCTTTTCCATTTGACTAATTCTGCTTTTTAAAGCATTCTTCCCCTCTTTGGCTTTTTGGACCTTTTTTGTCAATTGAGTTAGCCTATTTTTAAAGGTGTTATTTTCTTTAGCATTTTTTGGGGGAGGGGTCTCCTTTAACAAACTGTTGACTTGCTTTTCATGATTTTCTTACATCACTCTCATTTTTCTTCCCAATTTTTCCTCTACTTCTCTTACTTGATTTCAAAAATCCTTTTTGAACTCTTCCATGGTCTGAGACCATTGCATATTTATTTTGGAGGCTTTGGATGCAGAAGCCTTGACTCTTTGGTCTTCCTCTGATGGTATGCATTGTTCTTCCTCCTCTGAAAGGATGGAAGAAAATACCTGTTCACCAAGAAAATAACCTTTTATAGTTTTATTTTTTCCCTTTTTTGAGCATTTTCCCAGCCTGTTACTTGACTTTTGAGTCAAGAAGAGGGTATACTCTGAGGACCGGTAAATCCTCAGTTCCTCCAAGGTGACACAATCAAGGGAGAGGAGTTTATTCCTCTCCTGGTTTGTGGTCTAGTGTGGGAGCTACCACAAAAAATCTGGGAGTAGAATTCCCTCTTCAGAGCCTCCACCAGCTCCATCATGCCAGTCAGCACTCCTCACCCCAAGGCTGCCACTCAGGACTGAGATTTAGATTAGCACCTCAACCCTGGGGTCTTTAAGCTGAGGGCTCCAAAAATGGATACTGCTACTACAGTTGCTGCTGCCAGTGGAGCCAGATCACATTCCCTTCTCCCTCAGGTGAAAGAACTTTCTCACTGACCTTTGAAGCTGTCTTTGGTGTTTGTAGGTTGAGCTATCTACGAACCGCAGCTGCTACCTGGGATTTCATGCCCCAGCGTGTTCTGGTCATGTCCATGAAGCACCATGCCACAAGACCAGGGTTAGACTGTGCTCCTCTCTGCACCTGTTGGGTGCAATAGACCTTTCCTGTCAGCCTGGCAGGTTACCTTGGGCTGGAAAGCTCTTTCACTCTGTCAGTTTGTGGTTTCTACTGCTCTAGAATTTGTTTAGAGTCATTTTTTACAGGTATTTTATGGAGTATTGTGGGGAGCTTCTACAGGACAGTCCTTTTACTCTGCCATCTTGGCTCTGCCCCCTCAGTTGTTTTTTCAATATGGTCTTTCATATTTTCTTCTATTTTTTCACTTTTTTTTGTTTTGTTATTTCTTTCTGTCTTCTAAAGCCATTAGCTTCTATTTGCCTAATTCTAATTTTTAAGGAGTTATTTCCTTCAGTGAGCTTTGTACTTCCTTTTCGATTTGGCCAATGCTACTTTTTTAAGGAGTTTTCTTCAGTTGATATTTGTAGCCCTTTTCCCATTTGACCAGTTCTACTTTTCAAGACGTTCTTCTCTTCATGGACTTTTTTGCCTCTTTTACCATTTCATGATTTAAAAGTATATAATATCAGCATTTTTAAAGTAACATAAGCTTGCAGGCTAAACTTGTCCCTGACTCCTATCCCAAGGAGTGTGTAAGTTGGCCACTGGATAAAAAATAATAATAATCACAGTTCCTATGCATATGAGATATATGTATGTCACATGTTATATAATTATTATTATATAATTATATATAATTTATAATTAGATATAAAGTACAAAGCTTTTCTTACTTATTTCATTTGATCCTCACAATTCTGTTAGGTAGTTACTACAGTTATGACTATTTCTATTACCTTCCTACAAATGAGGAAACTGAGGCTTAGAAAAGTTGAATTATATGTTTACCCAACTAGCAAATGTCAGGCACAAGATTCAAACCTAGAGATCAACAAGCAGTTATATTTGTCAACTGTGATGCCAGGCATTTTACTAAGCAATAGGGGTATAAAGAAAGGCAAAAAGAACCATCATCACCCCCAGTTCCTGTCCTGAAAGAGCTTGCAGCCTCATAGGCTTTCTCAACACCTGGTCTAAATTATTCTCAAGTCCAGTGTTTTTATGACTAAATCACACTACTTCTGATATGACCTCTAAAATAGCATTTCGGAATAAAAGATAGCATGTGAGCAAAAGAAAAAAGCTAACCCTATGCTACCATGTTTGGAGTTCAAGGGAAATTATAGGTAAATTTAATTTCTAATCCAATTCAATCCTATAAACATATAGGAACTTTGCATTTGGTTTCTAGACATATACGACTTATGAGCTCACACCATGAGATGATGAAAAATCTAATTGGCTCCAGAGCCAGAGGAGCTGATTATTCTCTGTATATATGGAAATGTTAAACTATCCCTTCACTTCTCTCTCTCTCTCTCTCTCTCTCTCTCTCTCTCTCTCAATCTCTCTCTCATTTTTTCCAGCTATGAAGACTAGATTGTTCTCAGTTTCATTTGGGAGTTTGGTAGAAGACACAGATGACACAGAAAAAGTTTAGAAACTGAGAAATGCATAAAATATATGTAAAGTATTATGTAATGTCAATATAATAGTCAATCGAGTAAAGGATTGTCCTGTTTCCACTTCCTTCTCCCTCTCCTTCTCTCTCTCTCTCTCTCTCTCTCTCTCTCTCTCTCTCTCTCTCTCTCTCTCTCTCCCTCCCTCCCTCCCTCCTGCTAAATCCGAAAGACCTCCACTGGCATGCTAACTAGACTGAACCTATTCTTGTGTCTCCAAGCTAGGCAGACAAACTAGAGAATTCATTCTAAATAACAAACAACATTGTGGAAAAGGGGAGAACCTTTAATTATCTGAATTAGCAAGTGACATTATTCCAATGGCAATGCCCTGGTTAGCTCCCAAGTTTCTACTTTACTTTGTGCTATGAAGATGTAGCTCAAATGGCCCTTCAGAAAGGTCTGCCAAGTTCTAGCTCAGCCTTTGGCTCATACTGTAGCCATTGACATCCCACTCAATACTAAGAAGCTATCTCTTCATCACAATTAGCAGGAGGCTCTTCTGTTGCTAAGTAACAAGTCACAATATTTAGTACTGGAGTAGCAAGGAGCAAAGACTATAAATTTTACTGCAGTGGCTGCTATTTGTGGCTTTCTTGTGTACTAGAAAATGACTTACTGAGGAAATATGAGGAAGTGAGCATGTAAACCATGCATAGTAAATGTAGAGAGTTTTGAGGGCTCACCTATTAGGAGTAATATAGTTCTTTCAGGCTCCTTGAAATCAAGTCTGGCCTTTAGATTCTGATGCTTTTTATTGGTGAATTGGTAAGGAGAGAAGAGTTTCTTTGATTTATTCTGTCAAAGCAGTAGTTTTCAAAGTGTGTTCCCAGGACTTCTGAGGTTCCCTGACACCCTATCAAGGGAACTGTAAGGTCAACTAATTTTTATAATAAACTAAAATGTTTTCAAGTCTAATAGATAAATATCAACAGATATAATATCAATAGATATAAGTCACACAGACAAAAGTTCATGGGGTGCGATGGTCCTCAATAAATTTTAAGAAAGTATGAGAATCTCTATCTTAAAGATAAAGGATTTTAAACTTGGATTGGGCTTTGACCTAAAGAACCATATAATCCAACTAGAAAATTCTGTGGTTTTATTGTTAACCTTCTTGGTTCAGCTAATTTCTTATTAGTTTTGACCATTCTATCCATAATTTTATTTACTATCTTAGCAAAACAGCAGGAGTAAAAAGGATGGTTAAAGAACTTTAAAAAGAATCCATAATCTCTGTGAACAAATGGGTTTTAGACTCATGGCCTAAAAAGTGGCATCAGAAATTATCACATGAGTTTTCTGTAAAATGAAACCACATGGATACCATTGAATGTTTGGTAAAACTGCCCCATCTCGGCAACTTACAAATCGTATAATTTTAGGCAAGTTATTTAACTGCCTTTGTCCTCAGTTTTCTTTTATGAGGAGGCTAGATTACATGACTCTGAGGTCCTGACCTACTCTAGATCCATAAGTTTATAAAATATTATCTATTTATTATGTGGACATGTCTATAGCAAATGCAAAGTATTTAGTTTTAAAAAATAAGTTAGAACTCAAACATTTCAATGATGATTTCAAATCATAAAGTATGAAAGCTACAAGAGAGCTCAGAGATCATTTAGTCCAAACACTCATTTTATAGATGAAGGAATCAAGGCCCATAAAGGGCAAATGACTTGCCCAAGATCACCCAACTAGTTAAGGACAAAACCAAACCAGAATCTGTCTTCTGACTTGCAATTAAGCTCTGTTCAAAATAGTCCCCTTCCAAGGCTGCACATTTATTATTTCAATTGCTTCCCCCAAAATGGCTGTGATGGTGAACAGAATTCAACTTTGGAGGAGCTGCTAGGTGGTGCAGTGAAGAGAGCACTGACCCAGAAGTCAGGAGGACCTGAGTTCAAATCCAGCCTCAGATACTTGACCCTGGCTTTGGCAAGTTACTTAACCCCAATTGCTTTGCCTTCTCCCTTCCAAAAAAAATAAATAATTCCACTTTGGGTTTATCTTCAGATAAAGTCCTGTGTCACATGAGAGAGATAATCATTTTTATTGCATTATAGTCACACCTTATTCTTGACCCAAATTATTATAGTTCACTTTTCAAAAATTTTTCTTGGTGCCCAAATGACTTTCAGACATTACTCAGAATCAAATTCACCCTCAAAACAGCTAAATTTTGCCTCCATTGAAGAGACTCAAAGGAATGTTGTGTAGCCCATGATACAATATCCATGTGAAAACTTGTTGCTAAGCTTAGAGATTCATTTTATGACAAGTATTGTGAAAAATCCTTATCTGAATTCCCCCAAGGGGACCCAAAGGTTAATGGATGGAGAAGAAGGACATCTTGTGTAACATCTTCCAGTTACTCAAGAATCACTGCCAAGCCTGGTTAGATCAAATATTAGATGTAAAGATAAGTGATTGCACTCTGAGTTATGAGGCCTGGCATGGTGAAACCATGCCAAGTTATGTGCAATGAGATGTTTCCTGACCTCACTGAACAATAAGGCACAGAAACAAGCAGTAAAAAGGATACAGAGGCAGATACTGGGGAGGGGAAAGAGGCAGAGACTTTCACTCAAGTAACCAAGGATTAGAGTTGGGAGCACTCAGCAGTATGAACCCATGGAGATGGAAAAGGGCTAGGGTGGGGGTGGGGGGCAGAGGAGTTTGAGGTCTCATTTTTATAGGGCTTTTTTTTATAAGGGACCAAACAAGTTCTATCTGTATGCCACCTCAGAGTTAGTTTATTGACATGTTCAAATCATCCTAAAGTTAACCGTAAAACTTCAAGTGTTCATCCCATAGTTATCTGTCCCTTTTTGATGTTCTGGTCTGGGAGCTATGGAGATCTGGAATTTGGCTGGAATTTACATTTCAAAGGAGAAGAATCCTCACAGCAGCATCTAGATGGCTTTCGCTAATTCAGCACGTATTACAGGATGTGATTTTCAGTTAATATATGATATAATTTGTAAGGTATGCTCCTTTGATCTTTGGAACAGTTTGTACATGACTTCCAGGTTCCTCTGTGCAATCTCATTTCCTGCTAATTGCTTATTTGTACTGGCTCGTTATAGGCTTACATCCTATACTCACTGAAAGGGAGGAAGTGATCAAAGGTACTAGAACAGGACACAATTTTAACATATACAGATGAGGTGAGCAGCTGAAGAGATCATGAACTCAGGCTGTACAACTACTGGAAAAAATTATACTCCAACCTCGTTTTCCCCTTACATGGCATGGAGTGAGAACACAGTCACCAAACCCCATCCTTGGGATGCAACCTGTCTCTCATCATTCAGTGTCCAATGACCCCACAGATCATGCATGGGAAAACATTTTCCACTTCTCTGACTCTTGCCACAGAAATGCCTAGAGCCTCTGAATCTACCCTTGCAAAATCTGGAAAACTCCCCCATAGACACTGTATTGATGTCCCAGATATGGCTTCTTATAAACCCAGCCTGATAAACTAAAATCGTTGATGGACAAAATCAGTTGAAGAGATTCCTCGAAGTTCCAAGAGCACTTAAGCTGACTGATTTGTGCTAATTAAATACTTTTCAAGTGTAATTTTAATTAGATAATGTCTTCATGCATACTTTTTTACTTTTACTTTTTTGCCTATTTTCTTTTACAATATGATTAATAGGGAAATATGTTTTGTATGACTTTGCATGTATCATCAATATCAAACTGCTTGCCTTCTCCAGGAGAATGGTGGGCTGGGCAGGAGAGAGAGAATTTTGGAACTCAAAAACTTTTTTAAAATGAATGTTAAAAATTTTTATATGGTATTGGGAAACATTTGATGAAATCAAAATACATTTTTAAAAAAGAACATGTCTTTTTGTGTGGGAGGAAAGATATACAACTTTGCCATTCTGACTTCTTTTCCTCCTTCATGCTTTGAAGGATGACATGGATTCATGTACTCTACTTGTCCTTTGGGTTGCACAGGCTTGAAATGTGATTCAACTTCTGGATGACTCACCTTCCCCTGAAAGATTAACAGCCAACAAGGAAAGGAGAGGGTCACTTGTTGGTTACCTACTTCCGTGTTTTTGCATTGTATCAACACTTCCTTTGGTCTCTAAACCACTAAGAACAAGGACCAACCTTGGGGGAAATGAGGCAGTTGATAATATTTGAAATAGGAATTGACTGGGTCTCTCCCCACAATACTCCAAGGCACCAAAGTAAAGTTCAGTGGTATATCTTCCTTAATGAGCAACTATTGAGAGCATAGAGACCCAAGTCAGAGCCTGCAGAAAATGTAAATGAGGAATGGAAGGAATGTTTAGAGATGGATGGAGGCAGCATGATACAAGACTAGATGACTTCTAAGGTCCCTCCCTTGTAGGTCAGGCTCAGTTCTATTCTCAACTCCATCAATTCTTGGGTCTATGACACAATTCAACATTGGCCTTGCCATTTGAAAAATGGAGAAAATCATAGAATTTGAAAGTTGAAAGGAATGGTAGTGAACAACTTGTTCCAAAAAGGAATCCCACTATAAAGTATCTGACAAATGGTCATCTGGACTCTGCTTGAAAGCTCTCCAGTGAGGGCAGTCTGGCATCATCCAGCCTCAGAATCCTTGATTTGCCAGTTAAAGTCTCTCACATTTGACTCTAGTCTATTTTCCTAGGCTGATTTCACATCATTAACCCTGGTCCAGTCAAACTGCTCTGCTTCCTATTCCCCATTTGCAGGCTGTCCCCAAGACCTTAGTGACGCTTTAAATTTTCCAATATAATGCTGCACTAAGACTTTAGGGACACTCTATGCAACGTTCCCTTTCCCATCTCTGTGACTTCACACAGACATCTAACACACTTGACCTCTTAGAATCCCCCTCTCTCTTCAAATCTCACTTTATGTGTTTATTTCTTCCTAAATGAGACCCTTCTTAGTTCTCCCAAAAGAGTACTAGCAAGTACTCTCTCCCTCTCCCCCAAATTAATTAGTGCTTCATATACATTTTATATATACTTGAGTACACGTTCCTTCTACCATATCCTTGGGGATGGTTTTTTGTCTATATTCCCAGCACCTAACACATTGCCTTAATAAATATTTGTTTAATGGGATTGACTAAAATGTTAAAGAGGAAGGGGAAGGGACAAATATTTATTAGGCACTTACTAGTTCCAGGAACCATGTGAAGCTCCATATAAATGTTATTCCACTTTATTTTCACAAAATCCCTGGGAGGTAGGTGCTATTATTTCCCCCATTTTACAGATGAAAAAGAGGAGGCAGAGAGAGAATAAGTGACTTGCCCACAGTTAAGGGCCTGAGGTCAAATTTAAACTCAGGTCTTCATGACTCCAGGATCAGTGCTCTACCCACTGAGCCACCTAGCTGCCCCTAGAACTGGAAAGGACCTTGGTGTTTTGTCTTGAGCTCTTGTAGACATGCTCCTAGAATAGGGAGTTCTTAACCTGGGGTCCATGAGCTTTTTAAAAAATATATTTTTATAACTGTATTCATTATAGTTGGTTTCTTATACTTAATTTGATGTGTTGAAAAACATAGTTCTGAGAATGTTTCCAAAGGCTTCCCCAGATGGCCAAGGGGTCTATAACACAAGAAAATTTAAGAACCTTTGGCCCAGAGGACAGCCTGGAGTCGGTTCACCGTGGCAGATGTGTTGCCCAGACTGAATTATCACAAACTCATCTTCCCCTCGCCCCAACTAGAATCCCAGAAATCTCAGATGGATCTTCCATAGGCTCTGTAACCTGTGCCCTCTTCCATCAACGTGCCCCCTCTAAACTGAGAGATCATGTCTTATGCCAATCCCCTTATTTTGTAAAGGAAACTGAGGCATAGACAAGGTTAAGTGACTTAACTGTGTTCCTTTTGAACTTGCAGTGCTATAGAGATGAGAGATTAGAAAATTTATCTACTACTTTGAGCACCTCAATTTAAGGTACTGGAATCATTCCAACGTCTTGAAGGCAGAGACCCCATTTCTTCAACTTTTGTGTAGATACTTGGAAAGACAATTGAAAGAAAGAAATCTTAAGAAACATAGAATTAGAGAGCTGAAAGGAAGGAAAGAAACATGAAATACCCACTATGTGCTGGGCACTGTGTTAAGTGCTTTTTACAAATATTATCCCATCTAATCCTCACAACAACCCAGGGAGATAGGTGTTATTATTTGGTCCATTTTACAGTTCAGGAAACTGAGGCAGGCAGATGTTAAGTGACTGGCCCAGGGTCACATAGCTAGTCAGTGTCAGAGGCAACATTTGAACTCAGGTCTTCCTGATTTCATGCCTGGCTTTCTATCCCTTGGGCCACCTAAGGGACCTTAGGTGATAATCTAGTTCAACTTCCCTCATCTTATTGATAAGGACGTTGAGATCCAGAGAGAGACTTGCCCCAAGGTCGCACAGGTTGTGCCTGAGCTGAGGCTAGACCTGGATTCTGAGCTTCCATCCAAAGCTTTTTTGACCATATTGCCTTTCCATTCTTCTGCCTAGAGCAGTACTTTGTATGCGACGGGTACTTCACAATTATTATTAATTTAAGTGGCTATAAAAACTCCTGGTCTACAAGACAGTTTGGAACTATGCCCCCCAAAGTGACTACACCATGCATACTCTTTGTTCTAGTGATACCACTGATGGACCTGTACCCCATGGAGATCAAAGGAAGAAGAAAATACTCTGTAAGGATGGAAATATTTATAACAGTTCTTTTTGTGATGGCAAAGAATTGGAAACTAGAGGAGCATTGATCAGTTGGGGAATTGCTGAACAAGTTATGCTATGTGAAAATAGGGATACTATAGTACTGTAAGAAATCAGGAAGGGAATGGTTTGATGTGGAGTTGTTGTTTTTGTGTTCATCCTTCGTTGCCGAAGAAGACCATGCCATCAGAGAAATGATGATGTAACTTGCACTTGACTTCGTTTTGAGTGAGGGGGCGCTGTGCAGGTCACCAGCCTCACTTCTCCACAGTCATCTGAATCCAGGGACTGATATTCCTCAGGACTGGAGATGACCCAGACCTTTCGGTCAAGGTCTATGCAGGTACTCACTTAAGGTGGGGTAATGCCTAGGCATTGAATAGACCTGCTTAAGAAGTGAAGTGAACAGAAACCAGAGAACAATTCTTTTTCATATCAACATTGCAAAGATTTGAAAAACTTTGAAGGGTTTAGGAATTCTGATCAATGCAATTACCAACTGCAATCTCAGAGAGCCTATGCAGAGAGGTGATAGACTGAGTGCAGACTGAAACTTTTTTATATGGCTGATGTGGGAATTAATTTCCTTGAATAGGAGTTTCTGACAAAAGAGTTTTATTTGTTTTTCATGGAGTTCAGGTGATGGAGCGGGGAGGGAAGAGGGAAATGAAAAAAGAAAGTACCTCTAGTGGTTCTTAACATTTGTGTGTGTTCTGGACCACTTTGTTGGTCTGGTGAAGTCCAGGAAATACTTCTTGAAGTCATGTTTTTAAATAAGTAAACCAAATACTACATTGCAGTTAGAAGGAAATGCTACACTGGTTATACTAGTTAGTAGAAAATAGTACATTCAGTTAGAAGTTGGTGAAAATAAAGATATTCTTTTTCCCATCCAAATTCATGGACCCTCAAAAATCTATCCATGGACCCCAGGGTCACAGACCCCAGGTTAAAAACTTCTCCTCTTTGAGGATGGCTGTCTATAAAAGAAGTCAGGTATTAGGAATTCATATTTGACTAGTGAACTCTTTACTTAATGAGCTACTAAGAATAAAGACAAGAAGTGATAAAATATGGCTATCATACTATGCACACAACAACAAAATAATATAATAGTAAAGTTAAATGTCACCTTCTACATAGTTTATCAAAATTTCAGGTAATACAATGCATGAGGGAACAGTTTTGTGTGACATTTTACAAATTCCTTAAGTACCAGATTTCAGAAATGTGACATTTTGTCAAGTCTTGTGGGTTTTTGCAAATTTTGGAAGGAAAAGAAGAAAAAGGGGCTTATTTACTTGAAAGATAGGGAATTTAAAGATACTGCACCGTCATTGTCTCATTGTGTAATTATGTCTTCTGTAGCCAACTCCGGCTTTCTTTAATGTCAGTTTAATCTCTAGAATGGATTTATTTGCATGGGAACTTTGTGTCCCTGTTCTCCTATTGCTTCAGAATACAAAATGAGATTATCCTTGGGAATGCTGCTGTCTATAGCTTCCTTGTGCAGGGTTAGATTCTGGTCTGCTTTGGGACTAGGAAGCAGGAGGGCCGTGAGACTAGTGAAATTAGTGAGACTAGGCAGGCAGAAACCTAAGGTGAAGGTGTTGTTAAGTCTTTTCAGTTGAGTCCAACTCTCTGTGGCCTCATATGGAGTTTTCTTGGCAAAGATCCTGGAGTAGTTTGCCATTTCCTTTTCCAGCTCATTTTACAGATGATAAACTGAGGCAAACAGGGTTAAGTGACTTGCCTAAGGTCACCAAGTGCCTGAGGCCAAATTCAAACTCTCAAAGAAGAGTCTTCCTGATTCCAAGCTCAGTGCTCTACACACTTAGCCATCTACCTACCCGAAGAGATGAAATTACACAGGTTGTCGATGTCCAGACCAGATTTGGGCTCTCTGTTTCCTGACTCTAAGTCTCTTTCACAATATCACACCTCCTAGTTTGGTCAGAAAACCACCATAACCTTCATCTTGAGTTTCCTCCTTTGTGGTGAATCCTTGTACTTTTTCCAATGACCCAAGATGAAATTGAAAAGGAAGAAGAAAGAGAGGAGTTGCCTAAGGAGGTCCTGCCCTGCATTTCCTTTTCTTGGTCTGTTAGAAAATGGAGTCCTCCCAAAGAAATAAACAAACACACAAATGAACATACAAAAAAAACTAGATTGATTTAGTTCAGTTCAATTCAATAAACATTATTAAGCACTTAACTTCATGCAGAAACTTATGGTCCACTGTGGGGATATAGCATGTACACAGATGTAAATGCAAAATAATTTGGAGAGAGAATGAACAGTCTGCAGATTCAGGAAAAGCCCAATAGTCTAATTGAGCTGAGTGTTGAAGCAAGATTAGCATCTTGACAGGCAGAGTTACAAGGTATTTTATAGCTCTATATTTTATGAACCTCAAACCTGAAACTGTGTCCAATGGAACACCCAACCAGTTGGCCCTCTTCATCAAACAAACCATCTCATGGAGGAAGCCCTCTCCAAACCTGCTTCATTCCAATGCCTCAGCTCAGTTAATTATCTGCCATATGTCCTGTATGTAACTTACTTTGTATGTATTTGTTTGCATGCGGTCTCCCCTCTTAGCTTGTAAGCTCCTGGGGGGAAGTGACTGTCTCTTGTCTCTTTTTGTATCTCCAACACTTAGCACAATGTAGGTACTTAAAAAATGGTGACCGAATGATTGATCTGGAGTCAAACCTAATACAGACCCATGGAGGGATTCAGGCTCAGGGTTAAAGAGATTTGAATGCAATGACGCACACGTGGATCATTTAATGTAATACAAAAACTTTATTATGTATACATTTATTTATAACAAAATACTAAAAGAATACAATTCATAAGGTTAAAAAGATAGTAATTCAGATAAAAAAGCTACTCTCCACGTTTGTACATTGACCACAATAGTTGGCCACTAAGTTAGAAAGGAAATAGGAGCCCCATTTAAACTCTGCACACCAAGTCCTCATGGGTTGGGCCTTGTATGCCTTGGATCATAAGGAAGCCTTCTCCAGTTGTGTCTCCTACACCACAAAGACATGGGTAGGGTGTGTGGTCTAGATGTCTGTATGATTACGGTAGCACCAGCATGTGTTTTATGCAGTCTCGGCTTGTTTCCCTTTAGTGAAGTGGAAGAACTCTGCTCAGCATCATTATCGTTTTTGAGGTGGGGAGGAGTTCCTCTAAATCCGTGATGCTTTGTTAGGCCAATGGGTCTGTGTTCTTATTGCTTGGTACTCACTCTGCCAAGTGAGACTGCAATCTCTTTATGTAATTTTGTTTCTACATTCTTTCTCATAAAGTCTTTCTGTGCTAGTTTATGTTTGTACGTGTGTATGTGTATATATATATATATGCACACAGCATCTATATATGTACGAACATTTATGTATATATGCATATGTGTGTATATATCTATAAATACATATATGCATTGTGTATATATATATGTGTATATATATATATACACATATACATACACACACACATGTATATTGTTGCCCAGTTGTTTCTCTTGCATCCAACTTTTTATGACCCCATTTGGGGGTTTTCTTGGCAAGGACACAATAGGGGTTTGCCATTTCCTTGTCTAGCTCATTTTACAGATGAGGAAACTGAGGCAAACAGGGTTAAGTGACTCTCCCAGAATCATACAGCTAGTTAAGTGTCTGAGGCTGGATTCGAACCCCAGAAGATGAGTTTTCCTGACTTCACGCCTGACATTCTATCCACTGCATCATCTAGCCTACATATACATATGTGTGTATCATATCTATACATATATGTATACATATATATTTCATGGGCTCAGCATTCTCAAAGCTCTTGTATTTTATATGAAATTTTAAGTGGATTAAATGTAAGGCAATTTGAGGAGGGGCAGGTCATTAATTAGTCAGAATTTACTAGCCTTCAACCTACCTTCCTGGAAGAATTCTTATAATCATAGATCACGAGCTGGTCATCTATACAACTCTCTCATTTTACAGCTGATGAAACTGAGACATAGAGGAGGTTAAATTATTTGCCCAAGAGATGAGATTGGAACCCAGATCCTCAGACTCCAGAACCAAAAACCTTGTTATAGCCTTCCTAAGAACGAAGAGCAAAAGGACAAAAAGTCAGTGGGAAAATGTATCCCAGCTTATAGTGATGAAAAGCCCTGGACTGGAGGCCCTACTTCCTCCCTTCTCTCCTGTGACACCAGGGAATTATCATAGACTAGAGAGGGGCCTCCAGTGCCTTGAATGGGCCTTAAGGTCAAGAACTCTTGGTAGGAGGGAAGGAAATATCCCAATGAAGAATGCAAGCAGAACTTTCTGTCTTGGTGGCTGGAGGCTTTCAGATCCCTGGCAGCTTTGTTCAGGACCTCATGTTCATGCATTGCAAATGATAGGCATTAGGACCAGGGACTTTGGGTGCCATGTGCCCAGACTCTAGTAGGATCCTAGAAAAATAAATCCTGTTTATATAAAGTACATGGCACAGTGCCTGGCACATCATAAGTGGTATCTAAAGGCTACTATCGTTATCATTAAACAAGCTTTCTTTGTGCAAATGCTTTCTTAGGATTTTCTTGTCCTTGAGCAAGTCAGTTAATTCCTCAAATCCAGTTTCCTCATCTGTAACATGAAAGGGTTAGACCCTATGACCTCTAGTACAATCTCCAAAAGTACTAACAAAGGTAGAATATCAAAATCAAGGCTTAATTTCTTGTTCTTTGTCTAGATTTAAGAAAGTGATAGAGAAAATGATAATTACATAGATTAAACTTTAAAAAAAAATGTAGAATAGCCTGCCTCTGTAGAGAATGAATTCTCCTTCTGACTAGAGGATCTTTTTTTTTGGAAGGTGGAAGGGCGAGGCAATTGGAGTTACAAGATTTGCCCAAGGTCACACAGCCCATAAGTGTCTGAAGGTCACTGATTTTTCTGACTTCAGACCTAGAGCTCTGTCTACTGTGCCACCATTGAGAAGATTCCCAAGCTCACACAGATCACAGACTGCTAGAGAATTTAGCAGAACAATACTTATAAAAGCTTCCTCTACTGTAGAAAGCACTGACTTAGAGAAGTTACATATTTGGAGAACCATTTCACGGAAGGAAGCAAAATTTCTAGAGGTCTTTAACAGAGAAGAGAGGACTTGGTGGTGAACTGGAAGAGAGTATTCTGGGACTGGGATGGTCATGAGAGAAGACTGGCCCGAGGAACAATTGCTTGAGTATGCAAGTTGGGATGCCCAGAAACTGTCAAAGGGATTAGACATGTTTGGTGGGGCCCGGACGGCAGAGCGAGCAGCAGTGATTGGAAGTTGCCAGGAGGCACATTTAGGTACGATGCCAGGAAAAACTTCCTAACCATGACAGCTATGCAAGAATGGAACAGACTTCCCAAGGAGACAGCTCATCCCCTTTCACTGGGGGTCTGCAGGCAAAGGCTGGATTGCTTGTCCAGCATGTAAGTAGTACAGTAGCTAATGGAAATGGGGATGGTAAACATCCAATCAACCATAACAAACCTAGCATGAGAAAAATCAAGCTTGCCTTAAAAGAAAGCATACTATGGGTAAAGTGAAGGTGTTATCTATGCTTAGAGATAGCAGTAATGAAAATAATAGTATAGTTTAGCTCTGTGTGGTTTACAAAACACTTTACATACTTTATCTCATTTCATCTTCACAAGAGTCATATCAGGTAAGTGCAATATTCTCTGTATTTTACAGAAAAGAAAAATGGAGACAAACGGTTAAGTGACTCACCCAGGGTCCCACAGCTTCCTGACTTGGCCCAGTATTCTATCCACTGAGCCCACCTAGCTGACTTCAAGGCAAACAAAGGTTATGTGACCTGTCCAGGGTCACACTACTAATACCTGAGGTCAAATTTGAACTCTGGTTTTACCTACTCTAGACCCATTGCTCTCTATCCATTGCACAATCTGGGAGTCTACACTTCTCTCCATGACTGTGTTTATGTTTAAGTTATCAGATCCTTCTCATCTCACACACTATCAAAATAATATTAGGAATTATGAAAAGAGCTAGTGAACATTTTATGGACCTGTTCAACCTTTCATAGGTGTTAGAGGGACCCCAGAATAGAAAGATAAACACAATGAGCCACACCTCCTCCCAGAAGAAACAAAATACTTTGTTCTAAAAACGTTGAGTGTTACATTCATTTACCCTTGAGAACAGTTTAGGAAATCTTAATGGAGACATGTTTCTCAATAGAAAAAATAATGGTGTGATATTCAATTTGAATATGTGGAAATATAACCAGGATAAATGCAGCCAGGAGCATAGAAATGGGAGTGTCATGTTTTCTGAAAAGATCTAGTCTTTTCTTGACCAAGTAAAAGAAACTTATTAGGATGTAAATCAATGTTCCTTGGGTTTTTTTTTAGTAGAAATAGGGTACAAATATACACTTTAGTGTCCCTCACAGAGAAATACTAATTAAAAACATTTAATACAAATATATTTCTAACTTGATTCGATAATTACTTATTGCTAAATATTAGAGTACCTAGATAGAACATAATTGTTGTAAATTATTTTTATACAATTTTTCCGAGACTCAATAATGCCCATGTTTTGAAATTAAACCAGCTTGCTCTCTAAAAGTCCGGGTTTTGAGAGATTCTCTCCTTAACATTTGTACCTTCTCTGTATTGTCTTAGATGAGGATTAATACTGCAAAAAAATTTTTATTTAAAGACACCTCAAGATTCCGTTCCACTGGCTCTGCAGACTGGTTCCTCAGAGTTTCCTACACACTGAATGAGTTGAACATCCCTGTGAGAATAGAAAATAAAAGGTACTTAGAAAGAGTAGCAACCACAAGTCACAATTCCGTAAGGCTTTAAGGTTTGCAATTCTGAATGCTGGGCCATGGTAGTATTATCATTCTTATCTTACCAGTCAGGAAACTGAGGCTCTGAAAGGCTGAGGTCACAATTCTACAGCTTGTCTAGGAGTGGGGACCTTGCAGCTCCATGTGACCCTCTAGGTCCTCAGATGTGACCCTTTGACTGAATCCAACTTCACAGAATAAATCCCATTAATAAAATGATTTGTTCTGTAACCTGGACTCAGTCAAAAGGCAGCACCCAAGGGACCCATATGTGACCTCGAGGCTGCAAGTTTCCCCCCCTGAGCTTGTTCAAAGTGGGATGTGAAACCAGGACTTGATTGTTACATGACAGCAAAATCTAAGAGTTGCTGTTCAATTGTTTCAGTTGTCTCTGACTCTTTGTGACCCATTTGGGATTTTCTTGGCAAAGATCCTGGAGTGGTTTGACATTTCCTTCTCCAGTTCATTTTACAGATGAGGAAACTGAGGCAAAGAGGATGAAGTGACATGCCTAAGGTCACTAAGTGTCTGAGGCCATATCTGAAATCACAAAGATGAATCTTCCTGATTCCACACCTAGTGCCTCTATCCACTGAGCTACCTAACTGCCCCAAGTCTAATGACAGAAGTTTAGAATATATAACTTTTCTATTTTTGTGAGGATGTACTAACGAATGAAAACTTTAGCCTGACATGCAAGGGCATCCACGACAGGGATCCATCTTTACATTGTAGTCTTATCTCATACTTCTCCCCATCACAAACTCTAAAGATCCTGTCAAAGGAGTTGCCATATTCCAAACTCATTTGACCTTTTTCCATCTCCTTGAATGTTCTCACACTATTTCCTACAGCAGCACAGGGGTGAGGGAATCTGCAGCCTTCAGGCCACATATGGCCTTTTATCCAATTGGATTCAATCGAAAGACCTCACTTAAGGATCCCATGTCTGGTCTACAATGACCATTGACTATGAGGGCTTGGTGACCTATGACAGAGAAAAATAAATGCCTTAGAATGAAAGTAACAGCTCAAAGACTGTTAAGGAAGGACATGTCTGAGGCTGATTTTATAATACAGATCCTTCACCAATGAACCTTTCTGTATTTTTAAGTGCTAGAGATTTATAGTGGCTCATAGCATGGCTGAGCCCACAAGATTTTCTCAGGGACATAGATAACATGGGGAGGACAGAAACACCAAGGGAGACCACAGAGGAACACTGACCCTGGCTCAATTTCCCCTTTCTTTCTAAAAGAATTAGTTCTGCAATAGCAGTATATAGCAGTACAATAAGTACAATAAGCCATAGCAACACCATTCCATAAGTTCTGCTTTTCCTTACTTTCATCCACAGCCTGCAGCAACCCCAGAATGAGAGAAGACTAGTGCACTCCTCAAAACTTCTGGAAACAACACACCTTCCTTTCTGCCCCATCTGTTAGCAGCCCTGACTTCTTTACCACTAACACCTCCTTCCTCTTTGATATCTTATCTACCCATTAAGGCCTAGCCCCATTTTTACCTGTTGGTGAAGCTTTCCCCAATACTTTCCACCCGGAAAAGAACGTCTTCCTTCTCAGATATTCATAATGCTTTGTCCCTCTCCCAAGTACTTATATTCTGTTTTGTACTGTTACTTAAAGTAATTGAGACAATAGCTTCAGAAACAAAATAAACCCACAGAGGTGACCAGTATTTCTATGTAGCAGTAACAAAATCCAGGAGGAAATAAATGAGAAGACTTCAGATAGAAGGGATTTTAGAGGCCCTCTAGTTCAACCTTTCATTTTCCAGACAAGTTAAGTGACATGCCCCAAATCATACAAGTAGTAAGCATCAGGAGTAAGATTTGAACCTAAGGCCATTAAGGAGCCAGTGAACCCTCTCTTTACTATACCATGCTACCACACTTAAGTCTCATTTGAAAGAACAGGATGTGTAAAATATCTGAGTCTCTAACCATTCTAGCACCTGGGTGGCACAATGGATAGAGCACTGGGTTTGGAATCAGGAAGGTTCATTTTCATGAGTTCAAATCTTTGAGTTCAAATCCAGCCTCAAACATTTACTAGCTGTGTGACCCTAGGCAAGTCACCTGTTTGCCTTCATCTGTACAATGAACTGGGGAAAGAAATAGCAAACCACTCCTGTATCTTTGGCAAGAAAATCCCAAATGGGGTCACAAAGAATCAGACATGATAACAAATCAAAGAACACTCAATACATATCTAGGCACTATCATAACATAGTCCCTAAAGGGAAAAAAAGAACCATATTATAATTATTTGTATGAATGGCCCGCCATTTGCAAGATGGCACAGTGGATAGAGTGTTGGACTTGGAGTCAGGAACACCTGAGTAAAATCCAGCCTCAGATGCTTACTAACTGTTGGCCCCTGGACAAGTCACTTAACCTCTGTTTGCCTCAGTTTCCTCATCTATAAAATGGGAATAACCAAAGAATGTACCTCTCAGGGTCAAATGAGGTAATAACTGTAAAATGCTTAGCACAATCCCTAACACATGGTAAGTATTATATAAATGTTAACTAACTTCATACTGAGATATTGGTACCCTAAGGGGCAAAGATGTGTGCTATTTATTTTATTCATCTGTGTGTCTTCCCTAAAGCTTTGCACACAGTAGATGCTTAATGTTTGTTCATTGAAAAATCCAATTTCCTCTCCACTGAATGATTTTTAAATATAGTCTAATTTAAGCTTTATTTAAGGCCAAATGTAAATCCATAGACGCATATACCAGATAGAGTATTGCGATGATGTTCCAAAGGAGAAAATACTACACAAATGATTTGAACTTTTAGAAATGTGGATTTCGAGCTGGAAAGAATCCCCTTCATTTTATAGGTGAGGAAAATGAGGCCCAGGCAGAGCTAAGTGGATTACCCAAGGTCACAAAGATATTGTTATGAGCGACATTTGAACTCAGATCCTCAAAATCCAGCCAACCCTCCATCTGTGATACTCCACTGAAATAGCTATACTGCCAGAGTGAAATGCAAAGGAAACTGGAAACATGATAAACCAGATGTTCCCAGACTCTTGAGGGAAAATAGCAATTTTTTTTATTTACTTAAAGAAACGTTGAGATCAAAGTCCAGTAGACCCATAATAAGATTTTTGTGTGCCGTAGGCATGATCGCAAAATTAGGTTCTCTTTGAGTTCCTGACCTCTAAAGGTTTTGACCATTCACTGTAAACAGTCTTGACTATCATGAAATTAGTTCCTACAAACTGTGGAAAACAGAATTTTCCAATGAAAAAAATGTGCATTTATAAATATTAAAAAGTATCCCTTAAGCCTCCCTTTGAGTGTTGCCCTATACAGTTGCTGACCTTGTCTGTCAATCTAGTACCAACTGTGATGGTCAGAATCCAGGATACAGGGATTAGAGGGTAGTTTTGCTTGGGAATTATAACCACATTCAAAAGGGAGGGGGATGTATGGCTAGAAGTTGTGCCCAGAATCTGTACTCTTCTCTAGAGTATTTCAAACAGAAAGGGAACATGATGCTGGCTTCTAAACAGGCTCCTCTCTTAGATGAATTTGAGTTTAATATTCCTGTATATGGAATATACTGACTGACCGAACCACATTTTCTAATTCTCAGTGAAGATAACATTTTTCATTATCACGATTGGGGAGAAAAAGTAGTTAAGTTGTGGGATCAAAAAGATAGAAGTTGTTGCTGTCAGACTCAACAAGCGCACCAGTTTCTTTCCCACTGTGAGGCTTCCTGTAGTTTATAAAAGCAGGAAGAATCCAGCACCTGTGGAATTGTGTCCTTACACAGATTTTTATTTTATGGTTATAGAATTGCATATAATGAAAGGAGAGAATGCAAGAGACCCTTGAAGCAATTTGGAGAGTCTGGTCACCCAAGCGGTTTTCCCAGCATGCTTTTGTTTGTATGTTTCTAAGTTCTGTGTCCCTGGGAATAGCTTTGTACTTTGGACTGTGCAGCTCTGGGATGATGGGATTTTATGAAAGGTACTGAGCAATTAACTATGTCACAGTCATTGAGAGCTTGAGAAAACCTTCTAAGTCCTTCCCTGTTTTCTTGGATATGCTTGTGCTATAGATCAGGCGACCCAGACAAGTTTAAAAAAAGATGCAACCATCTCACTGTTAAAGTGATTCTTTTGTAGGATATCATTGGCATAAGTAACAGTTCAGCACAGATAAAGACACTAAAAGAACATTCTTTTCAAAAATATTCTGCTCCAAATTGTGAAAATCTGAGAAAATGTTATGAAAGTGGAATGATTTAAAGAAATTTATTTCATTGAAGTCATTCAAAATAGCCCTAACATTTATGGGTCTCATCCATTCATAATGTGCTAGATACTTTAGGAGATATGAAGAAAATTAAGACACAGTCCCAGGCTTTCAGGGTCTTACAGTTTGACCTTATGAAATTTTGATCATTTCTCAGGTCCCTTCCAACTAAAAAAAAAATCAGATTATATTTTTTCTTTGAGGTTAGTGAAAAATCCCTGATTTTAAAGCCTGCCTGGGAACAGCCCTCCTTACCTTAGAAACTTTCATATAATATTCTCATCTAGCCAGCAGCCAGATTCAGACTTTTTATTCCTATCTGTCTATCAGGTGGGTGTAAGAAACTTATGGGGAAGCATGCTTAGAAAAAGATAGTGATGAGGCTAGAATAAGGAGAAGAAAGGGTGCCACAAAAAGGGAGCAGGGGCCAGTCAGTTAACAAACCTTTATTAATTTATTAAACTTTTACTATGTGGCAGCACTATGCTAAACACTAGGGAAAAGAAAAAAGGCAAAAGCAATCTCTACCCTCAAGGAGAATACATTCTAATAGGAGAGACGAGACGACATGAAAAGGATTATATCTATGTGTGTATGTGTATACAGAGAGAGAGAGAGAGAGAGAGAGAGAGAGAGAGAGATTAAATGGAAGGTAGCCTCAAAAGAAAAGCATTAGAGGTGGGGAGGTAAGGGGAACGGGGAAGAGGATGAAAGACACTGAGTAGGGCCACCTGCAGGAGGTAAGATTTCAACAGAATGTTGAAGGGGCAAATTCTGGAGGCTAAGGTGGAGAGAGAAGGAATTCCAAGGATGGGAAATTAGTCATTGCAAAAGCAAGAACAGTAGCTTTCCTCTGAGGTCTTCCAAGTATTTTTCACAATCATCCTTTGAAGTAGGCAATACAACTAATAATTCTCCCATTTTCAGATGAGAAATCAGGCTCAGAGTTGAAGGACCTAGGTTTGAAATCTGCCTGCTTCACCTGTAAGACCTTGGGTAAGTCACTTAACCTGAGCCTTAGATGCATTACCTATAAAATGAAGCCACAAAGCTAGATGGCTCTAAAACTGAGTGACCCTAAGACCTGAGAGTAGCAAGGGGCAGAACTGAGAGCCCAGCTCATGTCTTTCTCCTCCAGGCCCAGTGGTCTGTCTCTCCCATGCACCAAGGACTTTTTGCACTGAATGTACCAGAAATTACGAGTATACTCTTTGGCACCATGTATAAGGCTCAACGACCGATACTTCTGGGTCAGCAAGGAGAACAGGGAAAATATTTCTCAGAAAGTTAAGATGCCATTTCTTTCTATTTGTAGAGAAAGCAATTACCTGTGGTCATCCTTACAGGAGAATGCAATGTTCCTGCCTTCTATAATGGATTTCAGCTCCTTGATGGAAGAACTTGAGCATGAGTCACTGGAAAGGAAAAAAAATGGTGATGAACACACACCCTGAAGATCCAAATCTTCCCTGGCTCCTGAATATTTTCCATGCAAGCTCGGTTTCCCTAGGAGTGGCTGCTTTGGAATGCATTCTGACAACCACAACATCTCATTAATGAATTATGAAATGATATTGTGTAAACTGTTGACATTTAATATTCAGTTTACCTTGGCTGTCCCCTGATGTTGTGCATCACCCAAATCTTCATCAAATGGACTTTCTTTGGATTCAAATGGTGAACCTCCACACTTCCGAAAATGCTGAGGCAGAAGGGACACAGAACAGAATGCAGCTTTCAATAGCAAATTCAAGACACTGGCAGCCTTTAACTGGCTGTTAGAAATTATTACCCACTTAGCACAAGGGACAATAAACTACCATTTGGGATAAAAGGCACAATTTCTATTCCAAAATGCAACATTTAGTCATTCATCCATATGACCTTTCTTTCCATCACAATGTCCTCTGTCTTAAGTCAGTAACGGGCGTGTAATCAGGGACTGATCTCTAGCAACATCAGCAAATGTCTTCCCAAAAGCATGAGTGGAAGTCATGAAGTGAAGCCTTCTCATTTTAAATTGTCACAATTCAGAGTTAGTCACACTTTTGAGAGCATTTCCCTAGGTCTTTTTGTTGATCCAGATATATTTGTGTATGGAAGAATATATAAACCACTCTTTCTCTCTCTCCCTCATTCTTCTGTGGGTGTGTGTGGGTGTGTGTGTCTGTCTCTGTCTCTCTCTCTCTCTCTTTCTCTCTCTCTCTCTCTCTCTCTCTCTCTCTCTCTCTCTCTCTCTCTATATATATATATATATATATATATATATGCACACACACACATACATGTGTATATGTATATATACACATATGTGTATACATACATATTCATTCATTTATTTCTAGCCCTGCAGCCCATTCCCATGATTCTTTTCCAAGCATTTCTAAAAGTAATGTCGCATTAATCTCTGACAGTCACTAGTTCTCATCCCAATAAGACAGTCTTACAAGAACTTGTGTCATATGTTAGCAAGTTGACTATCATGCTCTGGAATGCTAACTTTTTTTTACCTAAGGCCCTCAAGGGGAATGAAATAATTCCCCTCAGAAGTGACTCCATATTGAGAAAGTCATTTGATCAATCGATCAAAAACTTATTGGCCTTAAACTTTTGGCTACATGTTAGTGAGGGAAAAAAGGGTGTTCACCTCAACCAAAATCTCTCTCTTCCTTCAAGACTCAGATCATCTCAGACATCATTTTTTGTAAGAAGGCTTTCCTTATTCCCCCCACCCCTTTTGCATCCTTCTTCCCAAACTCTACTTTTTATTTATTTGAACTCACTTATCTTTTCAGGCTGCATATATTTTCACACGTGTTTGTTGCCTACCCCTTAGAATGTCAGCTCCTTCCCAATAGGGGTTAGTCTACCTTTATAGTTACATCTGCAGCCCCTAGGATAGTGCCTTGTAGCTAAAAGGGACTTGATTAAGTTGAACATAATGAACTAACACTTCAAGAAACTTAGTCTGGTAATAGGATCTAGAATTTTAACTTTTTTTTTGATCCAGAGCTTTCAAGACAAAAAATAGTGAATCATAAATCTTCCAAGACTGAAATTTAACTATCTAGACGATAATGCTCATCTATACATATACCTAATCTCACACGTACACACAAGACATAACAAGAGGTACCTGCTGTTTACAAAGGCATGGCTGATTGATCCATTGAGTATCACGTGGACAACACCACAGGCTGATTCTGCAAACTGAAAACATGCCCACCATTCTTCAATGTGACAATGTTTAGCTTGACTAGATGATTATATAGCAAGTTTAAACATTAAGAAGACCTCTTACTGGTAGGAAGGCAAGCTGCCACAAGATGAGGAGACAGTCAGGAAAGCACAATAGCTGAAGGAAAGAACAGTTAATTGTCCCAGCACTTATCTTAGGGGATTTAAGGATGTCAGAGAGTAGAAAAGGGGCTGCTGTGTGGACTAGGGAAAAGGATATGTGGATACTAGCTGATAATTGATGTGAGAGAACAGAGCAGTGAGAGAGTGTATGGTGAGTCAGTGGGATGCTTGCAGGAAACAATGGGAGATATGACATGACTGTGGTTCCTATAGTGTTTAATCCTGAGTCCCCTGCCTTTGTGTATCATTGTAGTGAATGGGGATGTTCACAGGTGTCTGTGTTCAGTCCTCTAAGCTCACACACAAGCATGTGCCAGACCTGGGGAAATAATGATATAGTTAGATAGAACCTAGCTCTTCCAGTCTGAATAATAGCTGAGTTTGCTTCTATTTTCCCGTCCCTAGAGAAGTCATTGGGAAGATGTAACACTTGTTATGGCCTAAACTCTGAAAAGAAAATGGTGATTATTTTAGCAAATGAATGTGTGAACTCATTAGCAAATGCATTTCTCCATTCTAATTTGGTTGGAGAGCAATATGCCCAATATTTCTAGATTCTGGTGAAGTGTTGAAAAGCAGGATTTAAAAGCAACATAGTATAGTGTAAAAAGAGAGGGAGGGAAAGAGAGAGAAGGAAGGATAAGGGAGAAAGAGAAATAAAGAGAAAGGAGGGAAGAAAAGGAAAGAGAGAGAGAGAGAGAGAGAGAGAGAGAGAGAGAGAGAGAGAGAGAGAGAAATAAATTCTTCTGTTTATCAGTGTGTGACCTAGTACTTAATATCAGTTAACACTCTGGGCCTTAGTTTCCTCATCTGTAAAATGGGAATAATGCTCTTGCTCTCTCCATTTCTCTCTCTCTTTTTCTCTCTCTTCTCTCCCTTTCTTCCCTCCCTCCCTCTCAGGATTTCTATGAGGTCAAAGGAGAAAACATAGCTATTTAATGATTTGATAAGTACCTGCTAAGATTGATTGACTTTCCTAAAAGTAAGTGAGAATATTAATTTGAATGGATAAAATGAAGAGTCTGACTTTAGTCTACAGTTTTTTGCTTCCTTGTAATTCTCTTTGGGCTATGCCCATGTTCTATGCTATGGTTATTTTTTCAGTTATTTTTCAGTCATGTGGGACTCTTCATGACCCTATTTGGGATTTTCTCAACAGGGATACTAGAGTGATTTGCCATTTCCTTCTCCAGCTCATTTTACAGGTGAGGAAACTGAGGCAAACGGGGTTAAGTGACTTTCCCAGGGTCACACAGCTAGTAAGTGTCTGGGGTCAGATTCTAACTCAAATCTTCCTGATTCCTGGGCTGCCACTCTGTCCACTGTGGCACCTGCGGTTAGAAGGTAGTAAAACAGATGGCATACAGATGAGAAGAAACAAGGCAAACCAAAATTAGAAAGAGATAAAACTGATATATATGAAAGACTGAAAACTGAGACACAGATGGGATGGGAACCAGTAAAAAGAGGATTGAATTTGGAATCAGGTGACCAGAGCTAGTCAGCTCTTGTGCTTACCAGTTGTATGAGCTTGAGCAAGTGACATTCCTTCTCTTAACCTCAGTATACACACATCTAAAATGAAGAGGTTGGACCAGAAGATATCTGTCTCTTTCAAACCTAAATCCTAGCAAACTTTTTCCCTTCACTTTGTTACCTTTTCTCATTTAGGTTCTATCCCAGATACAGTTAGTAATTGCAAAATGATAAAGGAAATCCCCAGAACTACAGAAATTCTGGAGAGCTCAGGACATTTTAAATTGATACTAACACTGCCCACCACTACAGGGTTACTCCTGCCTATAATGAATTGGTTTATATTGTCTGAATTTAATATCATTTAAGCTCTACAATGGGGCAGCAAGGTGGCACAATGAATAGACAGCTGAGCCTGGAGTCGGGAAAACTCATTTTCCAGAGTTCAAATCTGACCTCAGACACTTACTAGCTGTGTGACCCTGGGCAAATCACTTAAATCCTGTCTGCCTCAGTTTCCCCATCTATATAAAATGATCTGGAGAAGGAAATGGCAAACTACTCCAGTATCTTTGCCAAGAAAATCCCAAATAGGTTCCCAGAGTGGGCCATGACTGAAACAATTCAATAAAGGTAAAACTGGCCTTTCCCTCTCTTCATCACTGTCATTTCTCCCTATCCCTATAGTCAACATTTTATTTGACCTTAAATCAGTCTTTGACTTTCCCAGTGGAGAATAGACAGAATCTCAGAATTTTTGATACAGCAGAACAGCTTTAGACTGAGAATCAAGAGAAATAACTCGGACACAAACATCTGTGTGACTTGAAAGAAGTTGTTAACCTCTCTGGATTTCAGTTTCCTTTTCTATAAAATGAAGGGTTAGATTATATAACCTCTGAGTTTCCCTCCAGCTGTTATATTTTATGGATACAGTCAGGCTCAATAATTACAAATTTTAAAAAGAAACACTGGTTTGGGAAATACTCACATTTTCATAACTCATGCTATCCCTTAAAGGTAGTATAAGAATTATTTCCATTTTATAGATAAGAAAACTGAGGCACATCAGTAGTCATATGGACAAAAAGTAGCATAACCTTAAACCTTTGTCTTCGTTCTCCAAGGTCTAATTTCCTTTATTCTTTGATGATTTGCCAGGATATGAGTTAATATTTGTGAAAAGGAAGGGGTTTAGCCTTAGGTCAGCCTTAAGATGACTTAAATGCCACCCTTTCCAAAAAGCCATCATACCCTTCAGTTTTTAATCATCTTTTCCCTAACAGACCTCACTTTCCTCAAACACCTCCTAATTCTCATGCATTTATCATGTACTATGTTATACTACAGTTATTCTTGAATGTGAAATCCATCCATTAAACTAAAGGCTCACTGAAAGCAAATCTTTCCCTACCCTCACCCCATCGTCCAGTAGAATGCTTTGTAAACTTCAGCAAGGATGTCTGAGTGTGCTCATTTCCTCAGCCACATCAGATCACAAAATTGATGAATGATGTCTTATTAAAATAGTTGTTGAAGATTCCTGTGACCAAAAATTTCATTCCTCTGAGGCCAACTCTGTGACGAGCCTGCCTAGGCAGAAGTAAGTTGATTCTTGGATGACAAATAAACAGTCCACCCCAGGTGTGTCCTCCAATCCTCTCCAGCTTGCCAGGACTTGCCAAGGTTCATGTTCTACTGGCAAAGCCATTAAGAACCCATGGTCACAAGAAGGAGCAAAGGTGGCAGAGTAAATCCAGGGACTAGCCTGAGCTCTCCTCCAAATACCTTTAAGAATGACTCTAAAATTCTAGAGCAGTAGAACCCACAAAAAGAGGGAGTGAAATAAATTTCCAGCCCAAAACAACTTCCAAGGTCAGCAGGAAAGGTCTGTTGCACCAGGATGATAGAGGAGCACAGTCAAGCACAGACCACACCAGTACAGAAAAGGACCCAGCAAACCAGGAGCAGGCCTCAGCGACTGAATCACTCACAGAAGTGACAGTTTCCACACGACTCAGCTCCTAAATGCTAAAGACAACTTAGAAGGTTAGCAGAAAGGATCCATTGCACCTGCATTAGAGTAGAGGGCAGTCCACTGCAGGCCATGACAGCATAGCCCTGGTCCCACCAAACCAGGCATAGGACTTGGGAGAGACCGAATCAGCAGCACAATGACCCCTTATAGAACTCTTAACCTACAGACATTAAGTTCATCAAACAGCTGGTCAGAAGGATATTACAGGGGTCTTTGCGCTAGTACTAAGGCAGGACTCTGTTGTTTTACCCATGCTCAGATACATGTCCTGGGTGGCAGTCCCAGGACAAGGAAGAGCACTAGTGTAGCAAAGCTTGCAGCCACACCCTCCTCACATTTCCAGGGCAGAAAAGGGTGCTTGTGGTCTCTCACAGACCAGAGCAGAGGCCAGGAGAGTAATAAATGCCTCTCCTTAGATCATACCACCTTGGAATAACTGAAAATTTACAGGTCCCTAGAAGTATCTCTGAAAACAACTGCACAAACCCCCTGAAACTTGGGAGAGTGTACCCTCCACCCTGGAAACAGAGCCCTACTTTAACAAAGACTTAAAAGTCAACCAGTAAGCTGGGAAAAGAAGCAAACAAGAAAAAAAGAAAACCTCTGTCTCTGAAAGTTACTATGGTGACAAGGAAGATCAAAATACACATTCAAAAGAAGATAACACAGTCAAAGCTCCTACATCCAAAGCTTCCAAGAAAAATATGACTTGGTCTCAGACCATGGAAGAGCTCAGAAAGAATTTTGAAAATCAAATAAGAGAGATAGAGGAAAAATTGGGAAGGGAAATGAGAGTGATGCAAGAAAATAATGAAAAATGAGTCAATGGCTTGGTAAAAAGTCCTAAAGAAAATAACACATTAAAAAGCAGACTAGGCCAAATGGTAAAAGAGGTCCAAAAAGCCAGTGAGGAGAAGGATGCCTTAAAAAGCAGAACTGATCAAATGGAAAAGGAGGTACAAAATCTCAATGAAGAAAATAATTCCTTGAAAATTAGAATGGAAAAAATGGAAGCTAATGACTTTATGAGAAATTAAGAAATAATAAAACAAAAACAAAAGTAAGAAAAAATAGAAGACAATGTGAAATATTCCATTGGAAAACAACTGACCTGGAAAATAGATCCAGGAGAGAAAATTTGAAAACTATGAGACTGCCTAAAAGCCATGCTCAAAAATAGAGCCTAGACATCATCTTTTGAGAAATTATCAAGGCCTGATATTCTCAAATGAGAGGAAAACTGCTATGATATTCTAGAACCAGAGGGTAAAATAGAAATTGAAAAAATCCGTCAATCCCTAAAAGAGATCCCCAAATGAAAATTCCCAGGAAAATGATAGCCAAATTCACAAGTTCCCAGGTCAAGGAGAAAATATTGTAAGCAACCAGAAAGAAACAATTAAAATATCCTGGACCCACAATCAGGATGACAAAAGATTTAGCAGCTTCTACATTACAGGATCAGAAAGTCTGAAATATAATATTCTAGAGGGCAAAAGAGATAGAATTACAACCAAGAATCACCTACCCAGCAAAACTTGAGTATAATTCTTCAGAGGAAAAAAATGGATATTCAATGAGATAGAGGACTTTCAAGAATTCTTGATGAAAAAACAGAGCTGAATAGAAAATTTGACTTTTAAATACAAAACTCGAGGGAAGTATAAAAAGGTAAATAGGAAAGGGGAATTATAAGGGACTTAATAAGGTTAAACTATTTTCATTCCTACATAGGAAGATGATATTTGTAACTCATAAGACCTTTCATATTATTAGGGTAGTTAGGAGAGAGAGAGAGAGAGAGAGAGAGAGAGAGAGAGAGAGAGAGAGGTGTCAGTTGAATAGGAAGGGATGATATCTGAAAATAAAATTAAGGGGTGAGAGAGGAACGTTTGGGAGAAAGAGAAAAGGAGAGGTAGAATAGGGTAAATTATCTCAATAAAAGAGGCAAGAAAAAGCTTTTGCAGTGGAAAGGAAGAGGAGGGAGGTGAGGGGGAGTGAGTGAACCTTACTCTCGTTAGAATTTGCTCACAGAGAGAACAACATACATACTCAATTCTGTATAGAAATCTCCCCTGAAGGAAAGTAGGAGGGGAAGAGGATAAGAGAAGGGAGAGGATCATAGAAGGGAGGGCAGATTGGGGGATGGGGCACTCAGAAGCAAAACACTTTTGAGGAGGGACAGGGTGAAAAAAAGAGAGAGATTAGAATAAATGGGGGGACTGATAGGATGGAGGGAAATACAGTTAGAAATAATAATTGTGAACATAATTTTGAAGCAGATTTCTTGGAAGCATAATTTTGAAGCAGATTTCAAACATATAGAGAACAAATTTATAAGATAAGAGCCATTCCCCAACTGATAAATGATCAAAAGATAACGATCAGTTTCCAGATGAAGTAATCAAAGCTATCTATAGTCATATGACAAAATATTCTAACTCACTATTGATTGTAAAAATACAGATTAAAACAATTCTGACATACTACCTCATACTTATTAGATTGGTTAATTGGAAAGAAAATATAAATGTCAAATGTTGGGGGGAAAGTGGGAAAAATGAAACTTAAGTGAATTATTGATGGAGTTGTGACCTGATTCAACCAACCTGTAGAGCACTTTGGAACTATGCCCAATGTGCTATAAAACCCTTTGACTTAGCAATACCACTACTAGGTCTATATCCCCAAAAAAATAAAAAACAAAAAGGAAAATATGCAAATATATTTATATGTACATTTAGTATACATATATGTACATTTATATGTACAAAAATATTTATAGCAACAGTTTTCTGGGGGCAAAGAATTAGAAGTTGAGGGGATGCCCATCAATTGGGGAATGGCTGAACAAGTTGTGGTATGTGATTATGATGGAATACTATTGTGCTATATTGTGCTATAAGAAATGACTATGATGGAATACTATTTTGCTGTAAGAAATGATAAGAAAAGATACTTCCAGAAAAACCTGGAAAGACTTGTATGAGATGATGCAAAGTGAAATGTACTGTGTACAAAGTAACAGCAGTTTTGTAAAATGATCAGCCATGAATGACTTAGCTATCCTCAGCACCACTGTGATCTAAGACAATTCTGAAGGACTTATGATGAAACATTCTCAGAGAAAGAACTGTTGGTATTTGAATACAGATTGAAGCATACTTTTAAAAAATTTCTATATCTTGGTTTTTTTTATTGTCTGTGGTTTCTTTTACAACATAACTACTAATGACTGTGTTTTGCCTAACTACCTATGTATAACCTATATGGAATTTCTTGGCTACTCCATAGGGGTGGATGGAGAGAGAGGAAGGAAGAGAATTTGCAGCTCAAAGTTTTAAAAATGAATGTTAAAATTGTTTTTACATGTAACTGGGGAAAAATTAAATACTAAATAAAAGACAAAAAAAGAAATGATACCATGACCAAGCTTGACTATTGCCTTCCAATTCAACTCATGTTTAGAAAAAAGGGTATCAATTCATAGTATTTGTGATAGAAGAGGTTTTTGTTTGTTTGTTTGCTTGTTTGTTTGTGTTTAATGTTGGAGAGTATAATGGCCAGGAAAAAACAGGGAGATATCTGGAGATTGGGGGAGATGTGAGATAAGGTTGGAGAGATCTAAAGAGATAATTGGATTGCAGATTATTCTTGTCTGTTTCAGAGAACTGCAAGAATATGAAAACTGCCAATGAAAAGTAAATTGCTTTGTCTCACCTCCAGAAAAGGCAAGGAGTCCACTCTAGATAAATTAAGCCTTGCTCAGGAACCCCTAATACCTGAAAACCCAGCCCAATGAACAGGCATGAAAGTTTACCCTAACAATCAGTCATAAAAGTTAGTCAGGAGAGCTAACAAAATGAAGTAATGGGACTGAATCTTGCTTTGAACAAATTCAGAGGACATGTGGTACCTATTGAGTGTTGTTATCCAGCCAACACTGTGTATAAACATTATGTAGATTGGGAGAAAGGGACAAGTTCAAAGGCACAAATCTCAACTCTTTAGGGACAATGAGTAGAAAAAAATTGCTTCATTGAGGAAATGAAATAAAAGGGAATATAGAACAAGGGGAAATTCTCTCATGTATCAGAAAGCTGAAGGGTAGAAGAACGTGCTGCAGAGAGGGAAGGGAAGAAGAAAGACCCTTGCATAATTGGAGCTAAGTAATAATTACGATGCTTCTTCCTATAGAGGTGGAACTATACTGTCTTAGGAGGAAGTAATTTCTTGTGCTACAAGAAATATGATTTGCATGTACGAAGTAAGAGGTCCTCCAAAAAATTGATTACAGGACATAGAAGTAAATAGGAGTGCTTAGTGACTGGTTCGTTGCTGAGGATTCCTGCGGCAACTACTGTCAACTCAATACAAACAAGAAAGAGTTTTGTTGTCATCTCAGGGTGAGTGAGAAAAGTTCCCCAAGACTTGTTAATGCTGGTGTCGGCTACCCATTTCTGGTGATACGTAGTCAGAAAAGTTGTATCACCAAAAGGAACCTGTAAAGCTTTGCAGAGAACTATGTAGTCATAGGCAAAAAAAAAAAAAAAAAGAGCTGAAGACTTCAGGGGCACAGGTGGTGTTTTCACCAGTGCTTTTAATAGAAGGAAGGGAATGGAAAAGGGAAAGGCAGATGTGGGAGATGAAAAATTCTCTAAGATTATAGTGTCTGAGACTTTTGGTGAATGGAATAAAATGTGGAAATGATGCTCCTTATCCAAAAGAAAAATAGACCTAAGTGTAAGCAAAAGTATATTTACATGTATTCTTTTTAATATGATCAAGAAACATCTAAACTTAAAAAAGGATAAGGAAATGAATGCCCACAAAAATATTATCTGCTTGTTACTATAGGCACTGTAATAAGTTTGATATTAATTCTTGGGAAAACCCTAGAATGGATCATTAAAAAGATGCTTAGTAAGTGAACACGTAGAACAGCATATGATGATTACACGAACCAACAATAGTTCCATTCCATTTATTGGAAAACTGTAGAGTTTAACTATATTTTAGAAAAGCATGTTACAAATTCTCACATTATTCTCATGAAAAAGATGAAGAAAGGACAGAAAATAAGTGTAAATTAAAAATAGTTTTAATTAATTTGATTATTTATTTAACTTGCTTTTTTTTAAGGAAAAACATGGAGAGATGTTGACTAGATAGTACACTAATTATAAAGATTTTGAATAGTGTGAGTAGTTCTGATCAGAGAAGAGTCATTAAGGTTCACTATCAAGTTGGCAGGTTTTCCACTGGAGTGCTCCTGACCTCTTTGCTTAACCGTGTGCTGTTAATAGTTTAGTCAATAATTTTAATAAAGGCATAAACCATATGTTCATCAAATTGGTAGATGACACAAAACTGGGAAGGAAAACTAGCACACTGGTTGAGATCAGAATCAAGAAGGACAAAGACAGGACTATACTGTTGGACTGAATCTAATAAGATGAAATTTAATAGGGATGACAAAGGCAGCTTCATAACTACAGGATAGATAGCATTTTGTTTGAAAAGAATCTGAAGATTTTAGTGAGATGGAAAGACGTCATGGTCCAGCCCCTAAAAGCTGGTGCAATCTTCAGCATATAGAGAGTCATTGCTTCCTGGAACAAGGAGCCGCACTGTAGTGTACCTTGATCAGACCAAATATAAAATACTTTGTTCAGCTCTGGACACTACAACCTAAGAGAGCTATTAATAAGCTGGAAAAAATCCAGAGAAAGGCAGCCAGGGTACTGAAGGACCTAGAGTTCACATCTTACAAGACTGGATTGAACAGATTAAGGAAGTTTTATGATGCCTATCATCAAACATTTGAAGGGTTGACATATACAAATAGACCTTTTCTGTTTGGCACCTGGGGACAAAACCAGAAGCACTTAATGGAAATTGTAAAGGGGTAAATTTAGGCTTGAGGAGAAAGGAAAAACTTCCCTCCAATTACAGCAATTCATAAATGCAACAGGCAGCCTTGAGAGATGATGAGTTCCCCTTCACTGGAGGTCTTTGAAGCAGAGACTGGATCACCATTTGTCAGGGATGTCATGGTGCTAAAATCTCCTCCAACTCAAAATGTTGATTTTCTTTCTTTTATGCCATAGAGAGCAGCAGATACAATATTCAATGAACAGCAGAAAAGAGTACCAAGAGTCAATATCAAAGAAAGTGATTTATTGCTCATTAGCATCAAAGCCCTTGGCATGAGGTTTCTACATGCAAAGTCTGGGGCAAGCCAAATCAGCAAGCATTTATTAAGTACCTACTTAATTAAGTACCTACAGTGCCAGGCACTGTGCTAAGTGTTGGGGACTTAATAAAAGGCAAAAACAATCCTCGCCTTCAAGGAACTCACAATCAAATAAGGGGGAAATGGGTGATAAGTAGAACAAACTAGATTTCCTAATACAAGGAGGCAATTTGAATTCATAGTTTGTATTAAGCTTCTGGAACGAGAAAACATTCAAAAAGAACAGATAAAGACAGGGTAGAACTCAAGGTATAGAGGTGACACCAGCCCCTGGGGGGTGCTGGAATGATCGGGGAGGTGATAGTAGCCTTGGGTGCAATTGGGGGATGTTGAATAAAAATAAGGGGATGTTGGAAGCATAAGAAAAATAGAGAAGGGGGGGCGGAGCCAAGATGGCAGAGTAGAAAGACTCACCTATGCTAGGTCCAAACCCACAGCCCATGGATTTCCTCTAAAAAGAACTCCCAGCAAATTCTGGAACAGTGGAAGCTGCGCAGCAACACAGCGAAGGAGATTTCTGATCCAGAGAGCCCTGAAAAACTGATCCCAAAGGTCCATCACACCCTGGATGGGAGTGGAGCCTGCCCCCGCTCTGGCCACGCGGCACCGAGAGGAGCAGATCCCAACAGGCTTCGGAGACACAATCTCCAGCGGCCAAGAAGGTCCCTCCACCCACAGACGCACAGGTCAGTGAGAGAGACAGGCTGAGAGGGGAGCAGGGTGTCTCCGGGACTCAGGCTCCCTCGGGAGGCGGCAGCGGAGCAGCAGCAGCAGCAGCAGAGACAGCAGGTGGCCAGAGATTCCCCGAGCAGGTGGCCAGGGGCTCCGGGAGCAGGCAGGAGCTCGGCAGCAGCTCCATTACAAAAGGTCTCTGCATAAACCCCCTGAGGGAACTGAGCCTGGGAAGCGGCCCTGCCCCCACCTGAGAACCTGATTGAATCTTACCCTGAATAGCAGCCAGGCCTGCCGCCAAAAGCCCTGAGGCTGGGGAGCAGCATTTGAATCTCAGACCCCAAGCACTAGCTGGGTGGTTCTAGGCAGAGGTGGAGAGGACTCTCAGAAGTCAAGTAACTGGCTGGGAAAATGCCCAGAAAAGGGAAAAAAACTAAGACTATAGAAGGTTATTTTATTGAAAAAAATTATTCCAACCTTCATCTCTGAAGATGAAGAAGAAGAAAACTGCTTACCATCAGGTAAAGACATAGGAGTCAAGGCCTCTGTATCCCATACATCTGAAATAAGTATCCCATGGGC
>CM053772.1:213608094-213650818 GCA_028658325.1 Potorous gilbertii
GGGTAATTAGAATGTTCAGTGTATTGGGGAGGGGGGAGGGGATAAATGGGGAGAAAATTTTGAAACCCAAAATCTTGTGAAAATGAATGTAAAAAGTTAAATAAATAAATTTATTAAAAAAGAAAAAAAAAGAAAAATAGAGAAGATAAGAAAATTTTGAAAAATTGTTTGTACATTTTTCATCTGTTGTGTAATAGAGTTAAAGTCCTAATGATTTCATTGTTTTCCAAATAAACACAGAAAGTACAAGTTTTCCAAATAAACACAGAAAGTACAAGTTTATAAATGATCAGTAGTCAAGTTTGTCAACAGATCTTATCAAGCAAATATTGGCAGAAGAGTATATCTCCTACCATTGGGAAATCTAACATGTATCAGCAAGAATATGTGTGTCTAATCACTTGTTTACAATATGATACTCCATGTGGTGATAGGGGAAATTAGAATGCTCCGTGTATTGGGATGGGCGGAGGGGACAAATGGGGAGAAAATTTGGAACCCAAAATTTTGTGAAAATGAATGTAAAAAGTTAAATAAATAAATTTATATTAGAAAAAGAAAAAATAAATGATACTCCATGCAATATTGAGGCATAAAAATTTCAATGCAGGAGAAAAATCATGTTTGAAATAAATTATTAAATTTAAGATTCATCATTTTTTCCAAAAATATTTTACAGTTTTGCAATGATGCCAATTTCAAAAGTTGAAGTAGGTTGAGGACATGCTGAGTAATTTTTTTTTTTGAAAAGGGGGTAGTAGGTCAAATAATATAGTGAAGAATATTTGAGAAAGAGAAGAGAGAAAGAAGCGGCATTATTTAGACTACTTGAAAAGAAGGATGGATCAGATGAGTAGTTCAGAAAATGTCCTATAAAGAAGAATATAATAGTGATAGAAGATTTAAATTAACTAGATATACATCTCACTATCAAAAGTTAAACCACCAATATAATTGTTGTTCTTTTTTTGGTTTTGTTTTAGTTTTTTGTTTCATTGGTTTGTTTTTTAAAGACCAGTTCTCCCTCTCTCTCCCAGGCTAGAGGTGAAGGTGCCCTCAGGGGCTGATCTCACTATTGATTTTCCTTCTGGTGGCTCACCACAGTAATGCCAAGCTTAGGTGAAGACACCTGATTGATTTAATCCACTGATGCTCAGAACTCCAGAGCTCCAGAAATCCACCAGCTTTATTCCCCTCAATAGCTGGAATTACAAAAGCACATCACCACTCTCAGCCACCAATATTTCTGTCATCCTTCAAAAGGTAGAGGATGCCACAAAGAAAGATGTTATTCTAAATCTTATTCTAACCAATAAGTTAGTTCTACTTAGAACTAAGTAGAAGAAATGAAGTGAAACTAGGAGTTATGTGCCCACTATATCACAGAGTTTGGGCTGGAGAGAAGAGGAAATCTGAATACAGTCTGACATGCATCCTAGATTTGGTGAGAACAGTGTCAAAAAGAAAGAATAGATAGGATGTAATGACCTAATAGTCTAGTAGGGACTTTGGCACAGGAGGGATGGAAAGCTCTTAAGACTGACATTCTGAAGACAAAGAGAAAGGGAAACTAACTCAAGAAATTGGTGTGGCTCTACAGGGAAGGTAGACCAGCCCATTTCTAAACATGATGCAACTAAAGCAGTCCTCAGGGGGAAAATCATATTCCCTGCAAATATATATTGACAAAATAGAAAAAGAAGATTATTGAACTGAATATGTCTTTTAAAAAATAGAAAGCCAAAAAATAAACCTAAAATAAATGCAAAATAGAAGATACTAAAAATTAGTGGAGAAATAGATAAATTGGAAACAAAAAAACCATAGAAATAATAAATACAACTAAAAATTAGAACTTTTAAAAGACTGATGAAATTAACAAATCTTTAGCTGATCTGATTAAAAATAAGAGGGCAGAAAATCAAATCAATAAAATAGCCAATGAGTAAGGTCATAACAAAAGGAAATTTAAAAATCAGAATCTATTATGCACAGTTGCATGCTAACAAAACTGAGACTACAAAAGAAATAGCCTTAAAAATATATAAAATATTCAAATTTTCAAAAGAATAGTTAGAGATCTTAAATAGTTCAACCTCAGAAAAGAAAATAGAACTATCTATAAAGGAACTATCAAAGGAAAGAAAACTCCTAGTTTTAATTAGTACCCATACTATATAAATTATTCTCAAAGGTTTGGAAATAAAGTACCTACCCAAATTCTTCATGAGACAAGTGTAGTCCTAATATCAAAACCAGAGAAGAATAAAACATGGAAGGAAGGCTGTAGACCAGTATCATTAATGAATGTCAATTCAAAAAATTGAAATAAAATCCTGTTAGATTAGAGCAATTTATCCAAGAAATCACTCATTATGACTATTAGATTTATACCAGGTGTGCAAGGATGGTTCAATGTTAGGAAAATAACACAATCACATTGAAAACTAAAACATAGATGCAGAAAAATCCTTTGACAGAGTACAACACTCATTTATGCTATAAAAAAACCCAAGAAATTATAGGCATAAAGAAATCTTTTATTAATATGATAAAAATTGATCTAATCAAAACATGATATTTGATTTCTCTCTTTTTTCTTCTTTCTTGTAATTTCTTCCATTGGTTCTGATTCTTCTTTACAACATGACTAATGAGAAGATATGTTTGATATAAATGTATACGTAGAGCCTGTATCAGATTGCATTCTGTCTTGGGGTGGGGTGAGGGGAGAGATGAGGAGAAAATTTGAAACTCAAAATCTTGTGGAAGTGAATGATGAAAATGATAGATAGATGGATGGATGGATGAATAAATAAATAAGTAGATGGATGAATGGATGAATGAATATTGATCTACAACCAAAATCAAGCATCATTGACAGGGATAATACCCTAGAACCTTTCCCAACAAATATAAGGGGGAAACAATGATACCCACTCTCTCTACTGTTATTTTATATAGTTCTGGAAATACTATCAACAATAATGAGATAAGAGAATGAAATTAAAGGCATAAAGATAGGTACAGAAGAGAAAAAGCTGTCTATTTGCTAATGATATGATGGTATAGTTGGAAAATCCTCGGAAATTAGTCAGCAAAGATACTAATTAGATAATTAATAGCTTTAGTAAAACTTCATATTTCAAAATAAGCCCTTAAAAATCAACTTCATTTTTATAATAACAAAATCCAAGAAGCAATAATAGAAAATAAAATCTCATTCTAAATAACTACAAAATGCATAAAGTATCTAGGAAACAACCTACCAAAGCACACAAAAAAACTACATAAATTTATGTACAGAGCACTTCTTAATGACAAAAAGAACAATTTAAATACCTGAAGAAACATTTAATGCTCGTGGTTGGGCATTGCTAATACACAAAAGATGAAAATATTGCCAAATAAAATTTGCACTCTTAATGATATACTAATCAAATCACCAAAGGGATGCTTTGTGGAACTTGATAAAATAATAGCAAAATCCATTTGGTAGAAAGATATGCTTAGAAGATCGAAGAAAAGGAAGGAAACTGAGAATGAATGTGAAAGCCAAGTATACTGTACTTTCCTTAAGAATCGCACCAGGAACTCAAAATCCCAGGATGAGCTGAGGCTGGAAATGAATGCTAAAGACAACAAAACATGGTTTGGTTTTATGCTTTTATGTTTTGGGGTTTTGTTTTTGTTTGCTTGTCTTATTAGCTTTAGCTGTGTTGTCAGAAAAGGATTAAAGAAAAAATATGACCAGAGCAAAAAGTAAATGAGATTAATTGTAATGGATAGCAGTGACAGGATTTAACCACTGAACTCTTCATTTTGCTTTCCTTTACTCTTCCAAGAACGATCTTTGGACTAGGAAAATAAACTGAACATGGTTATGGGTGATTGAGATCACATGATAACACTAATTCACTGACATAACTGACAACTGTCATTGGTGAGTGGTCATTTGAAGGAGAAAGCAATTTGTAGTGTATAGCATGCTGGATTTGAAGCCAGAAGACCAGGATTCCAATCTAAACTCTGCCACTGACTACCTATGTGACCTTGGGCAAATTACTTATCCTCCCTTAGCCCCAATCCATTCATCTTCAAAATGAGGGGATTGGACTCCATCTTTAAGGTCATTTTCAGCTCTAAATCTATGATTTTTCTCACAGCTCCGATTATATAGTACTTTACAGCTTGCAAAGATATTATCTCACAGTAGCTTAGATTAGGCAAATATGATTAGCTCCATTTTATGCATGGGGAGACTGAGGCTCTGAAGGGATTTGTCCAGGACAATTGGTTAGCATCTGAACCAGGACTCAGAAACCAAATCTTCTAACTTTTAGGTCCAATACTCTGTTGATGACCTTCTGAAGCTATGATTAAAACAAAGTACTTACAGTTTTGGAGGCCAATTTCCAAAATATTGAGCTAGGGTTGTTGGCACATTCACGCCAGTGTGGGCAAGATTCATAGTTCATTTCTGAAAAAGATATTTTGTGCAGAAAAAGGAAGATGAAAGGAGAGGTTGTAAAACATGTTTCATGATGCTGCCACAATGCAATAATGACAGAGAAACCTTCAGACCTCTTTCCTGACAAGTGGACTTGAAAGGAATATTGAAAGTGGACAAATGTTGGCCCAATCCATCTAAGTGCCTCCTGGAATCCTGGCCAAGAATTCAACTTATTATCCAAGATCTAGATAGAAACACGGTGACAATACTTGAGTCATCATTTGGGGAAATATTTTTTTCTGAACATTCCCTCTAAGTAAGCTTGAAATAGAAAGACCAGCTATGGGGTATCATTCACCCACACTAGCCCTTAATTGAGTCAAAAGAACAAAGCCTAGCTCATAGTGATCCCTTGCCAGGATTGTCCTGGGACATAACTTTGAGGTAGATGAACTTGTCTCCATCATTCACAGGCTGCCATTTCTGTACACTTTGCTCACCAGTCTATGATAGTTATGATTTATCCCAGCTGCCAGATTTTTTTTTTCTCTCCTCATTCTACCAGATTTTGTTCTCAGAAAAACTTTGATATTAGCTGTCTATATCTCAGCTGGAATTGAATTCAGTTTGTTACCTCTCCTAGGGTTTTATGTTTTAAGCCTAATCTCTGAATGTGGAATGAAATGTTTTGCTTCTTGTAGACCCTTGTAAAATTTCTTCAGGGCTACTCCAGCTAACCCAATATCGACATTATCCAGCTATTTTCATTAGCCATTGAATCTCTTTCCTAACATGTATCAACATGAGGTAGTGGATGGAGTGCTAGATTTGGTATCTGAAAATCTGTGCCAAGATCTCCATGCCAACACATTACCCATGTAACTGGGTCCAAGTGTTTAAGCATTTTGTATCTCAATTTCCTCATCTTTAAAGTGAAGATGGTTAGGTAGCTGGGTGGCACAGTGGATAGTGACCTGCCTGGAGTGAGGAAGACTTCAGTTCAAATTAGGTCTCAGATCCTTATGAGCTGTGTGATCTTGGGTAAGTCACTAAACCCTGTTTGCCTCAGTTCCTCATCTGTAAGAATAACTAGAGAAGGAAATGGCAAACTACTCCAGTATCTTTGCCAAGAAAACCCCGAAAAGGTTCCCAAATAGTTGGATGTGATTAAAAAACTAAACAAAAATAGCACGTTTCTTATTAAACAAGGTTGATGTGAGAAATGTGCTTTATAAACCTTGAAAATCTATGGAACTGTAGATTATATCTTCACATTAGGGAGAGACATTGAATGTCAAAGGAAAAGAGATTTAGAGTCAGAATCCCTCAGTCTGAAGCCCAGCTCTGCCTCTTGCTATCTGTGTGACCTAGGGCAGGTGATTCTTCTCTCTGGTCCTCAGTTTTCTCCACTGTCAAATTAGGAAAATGAACAAGATAATGTGTGATGTACCTGCTAGCTCTCACTCCTAGGAGCCTATTCAAAAGGATACCTCAAAACCTTCTTTGATAGAAGGTGGAGTATAAACCTAAAATGAAGAAATGTAGGGATGTGACCTGCCAACAGAGATAGAGTATTTTCCTCCCACAAATTCTAACAAATTTGTACTTAAGTCAGACTAGAAGATGGAAACAATTATCTTTGAAAAATAAAGTTGAATTATTTTAAAAATCAGCTGAAAAATGATCATCGATGATTGCATCCTTTAAAATAAAAAGCAGTCTACTTCTCAGGTAGTGAAATAAACAATTTCACCATTCAGTCAAAATATTTCATTTTTATTTCCCTAATAACAGGAAAAAAACTGAAAGTGTTACTGGATAATTGCAGTTCAGTGAACTTTTAATGAACCATCAAATATTTATCACTAAAAAGTTTAGAAATGCTTTCCAATCCTCAATTTTGTAAACTGGACTTATTGTTGCCATAAATCATCTCCACCAACTTTAGAGATTTTCTAATTTGCAAGGTTTTATTAAGAATGGCATTAGCTGTGACACCTTGCAAAATGAAGGAGGCAACATGATAATTAAAATGCAGAAATAAATGGGAATATCTCAGATCGGCTGTATACAGGGTCATGATGTCAGGCTTCAACTATGAAAAAATTCCTATAGCTCCTCTTTTAACAGAAAATCTTACCTTTTTGACTGTTGTATTTTCCCTTCCACATAGAAGTTATGTCCTCCCTCCCCACTTCCCACCTTTTGATGGGTGAGGAAGTTCTAATTCCAAACCTCCAGAATTAAGGACGGGTTTTCTTTTTTTAAAAAAGCTTTAACAAACTAAAAACTGGAGTTACAGCATAAAAACACATCAAAGCCCAATATTTGACTTTATATAAAAGGAGTAAAACTCATTAGAGCTAGAAGGGGTCTTGGAGCCCACCAAGGACCACTATCTCATTTTATAGATGGGAAAACTGAGTCACAGGGAGGTTAAATAACTTGCCCAGAGTCACACAGCTAAAAAGTGTCAAAATATGCAGGTATTCCTGACTCCAAATCCAAGACTCAATCAATAATATTGTTGCTTACTCAGTTTCCATCATTTCCCCCCTTAAGTTGCTCAAAAATAAAATCATAGGAAAAAATATGAAAGATAAGGGAGGCAGCACAAGAATTCAAGAGACTTGGGTGCTAATTCTACTTCTGTAATTACCTAGCTGTGTGACCTTGTATTAACAACTTAACATCTCTGGAATTCAGTACCTTCACTGAGGAGGCTGAACTAAATGATCTCTTCCATCTCTAAGAGATGATTCTGAATCATGTGAGTAGATCAAAGCAAAATAAACTATCCAAGAAACCTTCTAAAAATTTTAAATACTAAATTTTTAGAGGAAGCCTTCTAAAAATCAGAATATAGAAGCAAAATTCATAAAGTGTGGAAAAATCCATCACTTAGGGCAGCCTTGGGTGAGAAACAGAGAGTCAGGGTAGCAATGTGAGAAAATAGATTTTAAGAAGAGGAATTCTGGGAATGATGAAAACTGAATTTTTTTTTTTCAAGAGCATGGGGAGCTGAGCATATGTAACAGATGTCACTCAAAGACCTAAGATTAAAAACAATTCTGTTACAGGGGAGAAAACACTGAATTCTGTACCATTCAACCCCAACATTGACTTTGTAATCCAAGAGCAAGTTGTTTGACTTCTCTAAACCTCAGTTTCCTTTTTTGCAAACTGGGGTTAATACCATATTTCACTGCATAATCATTGTACTCTGCTTTTTCCCCAGCCCAAAAATCAGTTTATAACTTTTCATGGCATAATCATCACATGATATGGTATCATTCTGTTCGTCATGCCACCTAAAAGGTAAACAGTAGCAACATATTCACTAGTGGCAAATGGATGCATTTATCTCTTGCTCATTGCAAGCCTAGAATTCTCAGCACATATTCATTGTTAGTATATTTCTGAAAGAAGACCTGCCTAGTTTGTTTAGACTGCTGCAATACTAACAGTACTGTCACTCAACCCAAGGAAGAGCTGTAGGTGCAAAGGGGAGCTGGCAGGCAGGTGAAGCTGACATGAGTAAGTCACGTGATATGGTAAGACTTGCATCTTTCCATGCTATCTACTGGACCTCATTCATCCTGAATTAAGTTAATTAAAATGTGAAAATTCTCACCTGAATTTGAAGGGTTTCCACACCATGTGAGTCCATCAGCCATGTAGCCCAGCAATGTGTCCTCCAGAGTAAGTAAATTGCCCTGGACTTTGGTATACTTATGGGCCAACTCATTGGTTTTGCTCCAAAGGAGGGTCTAAGAAAGAAGAGGCAATTGGTCTATCGCTATCTGTCTTGTCTTCTCCACCAGTCAATCCCCTCTAAAATATGAAGTTCAGGTCTGATCCCATCTAGATTACTGGGTTCATATCTGGATCTCTTAAGAAAGACATTGGCAAACTGCAATGCCTCCACAGAAGAATGACTAGGACAGTGAAGGGACCAGATCACTACATCCTAAGAGGAAACACATGAACATTTGGAAATACTGAACTCAGAAAACTTAAGTGTATGTGATTTTGATCTTGAAATATATAAAGGGTTGCCTTGTGAAAGACTTGTTTCTCTAAAAGGCAGAAGTATAACCAATAAATAGAAATTATAGAGAAGCAGATTTGGGTTCAAAATTTAAGGAAAATATTCTTAGTACCAACAGTCTGGAAGATCTGAGTTCAAATCTGACCTCAGACACTTACCAAGTAACGTGATCCTAGGAAAGTTACTTAACCTCTCTGTGCTTCAGTTTTCTCATCTGTAAAATAAGACTAATGATAGCCCCTACTTTACAAGGTTGTTGTGAGGATCAAGTAAAATAATATTTGTAAAGCACTTTTCAAGTCTTAAAGTACTACATGAATATCATTGTTATTCTTTGACACAATTAAACCTATGAAGTCTTCATGTTGAGTGGTTAGATAACCACTAATCATAAATATTGTAAAGGATATTCCTGCCTTGGCTGGGAATTTATACTGTGAGATCTAAGATTCCTTTCAACTTTGATCCTACAGTGAACACTGCAAGGGACTTTAGAGGTCGTCTGGTTTGACATTTTACTGTTGAAGAAACTGAGGCACAGAAGGGTTGCACAGCTGTTAAGTGCCTGAGGGCAGGATTTGAACGAGGTCTTCCTGATGCCAAGTGCTCTGTGACACGCTGACACATTAAGATTGCAGTCATTATTTTTGAATATGAGAGATGATAGGTTTTCTGGAGATAGGCACATCTATGAGTATTAGGTATATGTGTGGTAGGGATAGGAATGGGGAGGGCAGGAATAATTGTATCTGCAAACCTTTTTTTCCTAAACTCTCTCACATCATTTATCTCATTTGATCCTTATGACTTCTTGAACATATTTAGGGTTTTTATAATTGTTATTTTTAAAATTGGGCAGCTGTTACTTAGCATCACCTCTACTAGTAACTGAGTGACTCAGTTTCCCCTCTGAATCTGAGTTTTTCATTTATAAAATGAAGAGTTGAACCAGTTGATCTCTACTCTCTATTTCACCTCTAAAACTCTGTGAGAACAGAGTTGGTTAAATAACTTCCCCAAGATTTCATGACTAGTTAAGAAATAGAGGGAGTGTTAGGACCCAGCTCTCCTACATCCTACTTAAGTTTTCTACCACAGTAGTGAGGCTGTGGCTGGAGAAATTTCCCTTTGCCACATAAGAAAGGTGGGATAGATTTCAACAGTCTTAAGGCAGAGAACCAAACCAGATGCACAGTTGTGAGCCCTAAGGAGGGTATAATACACCAAAGATAATGCATTTAGACCTCTCCTCTTGAAATGAGAATGGAAGTATGGCACAGTGGATAGGCCTGGGTTCAAATCTTGCCTCCAATATTTAATAGCTGTGTGACTTTGGATACATCATTTAACCTCTTAATGATTTAGGCAACTGCCTGAGACTTGGTTTTTACATCACAGATGGGTCATAATATGTTGATCAAGGGCGTTTCCATAGAGGGAACTCTCTAAACAAGAAAATCACAGATCTTTCACTTATTAGACATTTTTCTGTTCCCAGAGTAAAGGAGTTTGGCTGGGAGAACTATCCATTACACTGCTCTCAGTCAAGAGAATAGGAATCCTAAATCCTTTCTGTGAATCAACCTTGAAGAGCAGAAGCATCAGTTTCTCCTATTGATCCTTTCAGGCAGTAATAAAAATAGCTCGCATTTAAGCAGTGCTTTTAAATGTTCCAGAGCACTTTTCTCACAACCATCCTGTGAGTGAAGTAGTATAAATATTTTCTAAACCAGGAAACTGAGGCTGAGTCAGGCTAAGTCCCCTGTCCAAGGTCACACATTTGATAAATGATTAATCAAAAGATTGACACCAGGACAGAGCTAGGAAAAACCACGAAGTGGGTGGCATTTATCTTTCAGCTTTCTTTTCCCTTTCAGTGACCCTCTTCCAGGCACTCAAAAAGAGCATTCTTCATTTCAAACTTGCCCTTCCTGATCCCCAAACTGGCCTCAGTTCTCCATCGTGAACTAATCTTGTCTCTGCTATGTCTCTGTGGCTTCCAAAACCTACCTGAGTGAAGGGGATAAAGTTAATGCTGATGGGTGAGGGCTAGATGGCCCAACTATTCCCCAGACAATTCTCCTTCCCTTCCCAATAGAGCTGCATGCATCTGAATGCATTCTAGAGAAGGTCTCAAGTGGGGAGGTAATTAACAATAAGTCAAAAAAGAGTTGTAGACACTAAATGCTAAGGGACTTCAGAGGAGGGAGAGATTGTGGTGGTCTGGAGTAGACAAAGGGAACATCATAGAGGAAGGGAGAACCTACAGCTAGATCCAAAGCAGAAGAAAGATTACTATATAGAAATTTTACAGAATACTTTGGCCAGGAATTAAAGAGCTGATTTAGAGAGGTTGTCCTCCCTCCAACATTAATTAAGCCCCTACTGCATATAAGTATCAGGGAAGTCAAGAAGAAGGCTTGTGTATCCAACCCAGGCCTAATTAATGCTTTGTCCTGCTCTTTGAGAGGCAGCATGGTCTAACAAAATTGCCTTGGACTTGGGAGATGAGTTTAAATCTTGAGACTAACACTGGCTTAAAAAACCCTTAGTTGAGTGTCTTTATCTATAAAACAAACATGGTATTATTTCTCCTGCTTACCTCATGGATACTTTGAAAGCCTTAAGGCATTATTCAAATATGAGTTACTATTGTTATTGAATAAGACATTGTCTCTCTCCTGAAGATATTTAAGCTCTAGTGGAGTGATGATACCTATAGATTACTGTAATATCTGGGCTAGATCATGAAATTATTTTTCTATTTTTCTATTGCAATTCTTCACTGAAATGATTCTCTAAATCAGTGTGGTTTTCTCCATATTATAACTCATATTTATTTCCCTGATGGCAGAAAATATCTCCCATAGGTGGACATTGCTACATGCCTTATAAGATCATATCATGGAAGTCCCCGTTGTTATGGAGGCCCAGTACTCCTTTAGCACAAAGTAGCCTGCCCTACTAAAGGTAAGCATGCTCTTTGGGATGTCTCCTACCTACATCAATGCTGATGTCTTTTTTCTAGTTGCTGAGTATTAAGATTTCTTTTCAAAAATGACTTCATTAATAATGCAAAAAGTAGATCTGACCAGAGTGACTCAGGATATAAATATGTGTCTTTGAAATCCAAACAGTGACTTACCTTATTACAAAGTATAGGATGAGCAGCCAATTCCATTAGTGGCTGATAATCTTGTTCTGTAATGTCACATGGGTTCTTGGAAATAAATGCATTTTTAAAAGCTTCCCATATTTTTAGACAATCATTTCTGTAGAAAAAGAAAGAAAATGTCTTTGCATAGGGCTCAAATGTTTAAAAAGAATAATATTCATTTCTTTAACATCAACCATCAGCAATGGGTTTAAATGTCCATTACTCATTTGTTGGAAAAATACTTAGCTATTAGGTAAAATTGGAAACTTTATGAAAATCTCACTTTTCTCAATGAGGAAATCAGTCAGATTTATATTGACTTCTGTAGTATAATAACAATAACTCACTAATAAGGTATTTTGATATTTGCAGAATACTTTCCTCCCAAAAACAATGCAAAATCATTAGTATGAGAATGATTTATCTCTATTTTAGAGATGGAACAGTTAGGTGGTACAGTAGAGTGCTAAGCCTGGAGTCAGGAAGATCTCAGTTCAAATCTGACCTCAGATACTTACTAGCTGTATTATCCTGGGCAAGTCACTTAACCCTCTTTCCCTCAGTTCCTTCATCTGTAAAATAAACCGGAAAAGGATATGGCAAACTACTCCAATATCTTTGCCAAGAAAACCCCAAATTGGATCATAAAGCATTGGTCATGACTAAACAACAGCACAATTTTATAGATGAGGAAAATGATTCCCAAGGACCCAAGGTGGCTTGTTCAAGGTCATGCAGTTAGAGGATGTCAAAGCCAAGATGTAGTGGAAAGAGTATTGAACTTGGAGTCAGGAAACCTGGGTTCCAATCCAGATCAAGAACAAGTACTGTGGGAGACCCAGCTAAACTATGATTGCCCTAGTTCATTTTTATCCTTTCATCTCCATTTCTTAGGCCAGTGCCTTGAATGTAGTCCATGCTTAATAGATATTTATTGGATTTAAATGAAGATCTCCCCTGATAAGCCTGGGCTGGCTTTCCCCATGCAGTGCCTTATGCTTTAGACCTGTCTCTCAACATTTTATTCTCCTGTCAAAGTTTGCTGAGTTCATTTACTCCCCAGGTTCCTATGCTTCAGAGAGTGCAACTCCAATGGGCTGGCCACGTTTGTTGGAATACAAAATGTACGTTTGCCAAAAAGGCTATTTTATGGAAAACTTGCAGGGGACAAGTGATCACATGGTAGCCAGAAGAAGCAATTCAATGACACTCTCAAGAACTTTGGGTTTGACTGTGCAACACGGGAGACCCTGGCACAGGACTGCTCAGTATGGCATGCCCACATCAGAAAAAATGCTGTGCTCTTTGAGCAAAGCAGAATTGAGACAGCACAAAGTCAACACAGGATGTGCAAATTTGGGATAACCAACCCAAATATCAACACAGGCTATCTGTGCCCAACCTGAGGTAGAGCATTCCGAGCTCGTATTGGTCTGATCAGCCACAGTTGGACACACTGAAAGTTCACTTTACAATGGTGATGTCATTTTGGTCCTCTCTGAAGATGAAGGACTACAACCAACCATTTCCAAGTTATTTTTTTGGGGGGTGGGGCAGAAATCCTCATAAATTAATCCAAGCTTCAATCTGAGAAGTGGTTTAATGTGTGATGATGATAATCTCTGCAGTACAGTAAAAAGTGGCTATTTTTAGAGTCAGAGGAACTGAGCTACGATCCTATATCCTGTACCTTTGGGCAAGTCATTTAACCTCTGCGCCTCACTCATTTGTAAGACTAGGGGGTTACAAAAAGTCACTAAACTGTGCACCTCCTTTGATCATGATACTACTACTAGGCCTATACTCACTATGTGGTCAAAGAAAAAGGAAAAGGACCCATATGTACAAAAATATTTACAGTAGAACTTGTTATAGTAGGAAAACCCTGAAAACTAAAGGGGTTTCCATCTATTGGGAAGTAGTTAAACAAATTATGGCACATAAATGAAATGGAATATTATTGTGTCATAAGGAATAAGTTAAATGGGTAGTTTCAGAGAAAATTAGGAAGACCGGCATGAACTGATGCAGTGAAGTGCACAGAACCAGAACAATCTATATGACAACATCGTTTTAAAGAAAAATAATTTTTAATGATCTTTGGAGTGGAAAGGCAGAATAAAAGTGGCTAATAAGGGAACAGAAGAAAGAAAAATAACTTTGAAAGGCAAGTATCAGTGCAATGACAGCTACAATTCCAAAGAACCAATGATGCTACCCACCTCGTAACAGAGAAGTGATGCAATGAAAACCAGAAAGGAGAAACCTCTTTCTCCAGATAAAATAACTGGTTAGTAGCAGAGCCAGGACCAAAGCCTTTGTTTCCTCACTCCCAGTCCAACAGTCTTCCTATTATACTGCAATACGTAGAAGCATTTGTTTGTAACTAGAACATCCTATAGACAGGCTACCTTTCCCACAAGGAATGGATCATTCATGGAATCTACATGGTAGCAGATGATAGCAGAAGATATTTATTTGGGTCTTGGGATGGGGAAGATTTTTGCCACAAAGGTAACTGCTTGATTGGCCTAAGAATTGGGTTTACCGATGAGAGAATTATGCAGCAACAGAAATCTGATTCTCATTAGCTCCATGGGAATAAAGAAACTTTCCTATAGTCCAGTTCCTGTTGGACGTGGCCCTTTGTCTCCAAACCCCATTTGAATCTTGCAAGCATCCATGTAAGCTAAGGATAAGGCAGGGAGTTCAAATGCTGCCCAGGGAGATTAGATTAGTCACTAAATGGAGAATAAGACCTTAAATTCCTCAAGAAAAGCACCCACCTTCAGGAACAAATAACCTGTTGTTGTTTCAGTTATTAATATTATCTGGAGTTTGAGATCCACACTAAAGTATGTGAAAGACTGTCATATGAGATGGGATTGTAGAACCACAAGGCAAGTCACAGGAACCAGACCTGAGAGGAAGAACACCACTTCCCCAAGAAGCCATGAAGCAGGACAATGACTCATTAGCTCCATACTTGACTAAGGCTGTCTCCTCTTTAATAACCTATAACATACAATCATCAGGGGCCAGTTAACTCCTGGAGACTTCAAGTTTGTATCTGTTGGCATTTTTCCCATCCTTTTAACTTGTGGGGCAGTTAGGTGACTCAGTGGATAGAGCACTAGGCTTGGAATCAGAAAGACTCATTTTTGTGAGTTCAAATCTCGCTTCAGACACTTACAAACTGTGCAATTCAGGGCAAGTGACTGTTTTAGTTCCTCATCTGTAAAATAAGCTGGAGAAGGGAACAGCAAACCACTCCATTATCTCTGCCAAGAAAACTCCAAGTGGAGTCACAAAGAGTTGGATAAGAGTGAAAACAACTGAACAATGAAATCTAACTGGACTGATAAAAGGAAGGTGATATGACAATCCCTGTCCTTTTACAAGTCAGGGAGGCACCCCTCATTTTGCTCCTGTCCCCTCTGCTTTGTCAAGAATAGATCCACCTCAGTGACAAGGAAACTGAAGGTTAGTGGAAATTCCTTGGGACAATTTCATAAATTCTCCTAGGATCTCAGGAGATGTTAATAAACCAGTGCTTATGAAAGAAGAGACATTTTTTTTTGCCTAGATTACTTATGAGTGTTGATAGATGTTTCCATTGGCATGAAATTTTATAACTAAAATTGGCTACAAATGAAGGTAGATTTCTTTTTGCTTTGCAGTGTTTCATCTTGGAACATCCTGCTGAGCAAAACACTTAAACACTACAGTCAAAGGCAATGTTGCAGACATAAAAGGGGGTGGGTGGCTTACAGCCTTTGTGGAACAAGAGACTCGATTGTGTAGATATGAACTTACTAGTTTTTTCAGTACAAACATGTTTCATCCAGTATTGGGTAAAGGTAAGTAACATGGAGGGGTGAAAGCATATGCTTTGCCCATCTGTCGAGGCACAGATCAAATGCTATTCTCCCCCAGGCTTCCCTGATAATTCAACCTACCACAATCTCCCCATCCCCTAAATTCTAGCACATTTAGAGAAGGAATCCTTTGAAAGCTTACAAGATTACAAGTTCCTTAAGGGCTAACTCCTTGGCACCCTTCTTGTACCTCTGGCCCAATTCAATTATGATGATAAGTGCTCATTAAGTAGTACCTAAGTGGGTGGTTGATTGGTTGATTAGATAGCAAATCACAAAGTTAACTAGGCTTCTGTATATATAGAACAGAGCAAAGAGTGCCAGGTTTGGACATGAAGGATGAGGGTTTGCCAGCTGTGTTACTTACTACCAGTGTGACCTCAGGCATATCTCTTGACTTTGACAATTTCTTCATTTGAAAAAGAGGCTAAACTAGATGACCTTAGAGGTCCCTCCCTTTCCCCTTCTAAATCTCTGAGTCTATGAATTCAGACTTCCTAGCCATTGCTGGAGGTTATTTGTCCTGGAAGAGACCAAATGGCATGAAGTTAGGGTCAAGGTACAGTATGTTGGACTGTGACTGATGAGTCCAGGACCAGCTCTGCAGACCTGAAGCATAGTCTATGGTTTATCAGTGAATGGATTGAGCACCCAACATTTATTAAAACACTACTGATGCTGGGTACTAGGGGAAATGTTGTTGCTGTTGTGTTCGTCCTCTGATGTCACGGTCTTCTATGAAAACGAAGGATCAACACAACCAGTGAGTATGGGAAATGACAAGTTTAGAGAAGACATGGTTCCTGGCTTTATGAAGCTCATAACTGATAGGAAGTGACATAATAACCAGATAATTATAATGAGTAGTAAGGCATAATAGATGATAATCCCTAGAGTCATGATTCATTTATGTGACCTGGCCCTAGCCATCTATCCTCTCTGAACCTCAGTTTCTGTATATGTAAAATGAGACAGTTGGACTAGATGACGCCTGGGTATAAGAGCTTATGATTCTATGATCTTTCTGCTAAAAAGTTACAAAGGAAAGTGTTATGTGAATTCCAAGGATCAAGGTCGGCTACATGGAGGGTGTCCTATTGGAGATGACCTTAGAGAAGAAGGGTCAATTCAACAGGTAAAGAAATGTAAGAGGAACATGTCATATTCAAGGAACAGGATGAGCAAAGACCCACAAGCAAGAAAAGTCATCTCCTTTTTGGGCCAGTAATCTCCTTGATGGTGTCTTTGGTGTTTCTCCTATTCACTTCTGGAACCCATTCATGGTCCACCTACAGGGCTGGATATCCTTGGGAGGAAAAAGAGTCTTTAATTGTACAACAAATGGTTTGTTTTTAAGAGCAAATTACCTTGAGAGAAGTAATAATACCTTGGCTTAAATTTGTACAAAGATGTAAATGAATAACAGGCCTTTTCCTGAAAGCAGATTTGAGAAGAAAGCATAAAGCCTCTAGGTATATGGGAGGTGTATAGTGGGAACTATGAAAGGGAAAAAGATGAAGAGTGGGGAAGGGAGAAACTGGGAACACATTTCTCATTTTTCCTGGACCCATTCATACTTCACCAAAGAGTGAACAGGGCACAAGTAATATGGAAATATGTTAGACATGATTGTACGTGTCTGTATCAGATTGTTTGCTCTCTTGAGAAAAGGGAGGAAAAGAAGGAGAAAATTTTGGAGCTCAAAATCTAATAAAAAATGAATATTGAAAACTATCTTTACACGTTAATTAGGAAAAAGAAAATATTATTTACATTTTTTAAGAAGAATGAATGTGGCTATAAGAAAGAAGTGAAAGCCATATCAGGCAATTTTATCACTTGCTAGAATAAACAGACTGGTGGAAGAGACTGTTAAAGTTAATGAGGAAGTCTTAGAAACCCATAGGAGCACTCACAAGTCACTTCCCTCCCTTAGTTTTTCCATCTGTAAAATGGAGTTGAATTACATAATCTTTAAGGTCTCTTCTAGCTCTGATAATCAATTCAGTTCAGTTGAGTTCAACAAAGACTTAACAAGTTTCTGGTATATACTGAGTATTATCTTATGCATCTCAGAGATGGAAAATTTAGTAAGAATTGGGTTGCCGCTATCATAACATGATGCAGTAACCTCCCAGGGTTATTTAGGATGAGAAATACACGTAAAATGCTTTGCAAACTTTAAGTGCTATAGATGTATTATCATTTCCATACCTCTTCTGGATCTTGAAAATGGCCAAACTAATGCAACATAAGCAATATAATTGAAATAAAATCATCTCCCCAACTTGATGTCCCCTTCTTTAGACCCTCATGAAGACGCAGCCTTTCCTCCCCTTGGTCATTCTTGTTCTGGCTCTAACTTTATTACTTGACATCTCCAACACCAAACTGTTCACACTAGAAACAATGAGGGATTTAATCTGGCAGCAATAAAGGGAGATCTTTCAAGATCACTAAAGGACCATTCCTTCTGCTCTTCCTTCGGAAAGTCTCATTTTGAGATATAGCCCTTTGGCCATGTCACTATATTATAGTACCTAGCACTTGAACAAGAATTCATTGTAATTTGATCTTGAATAGCTCTGTACAAGTTTAAAATTCATCTAATGCTTTAAAGGTTTATTTCATCTCTTTTTCCCGGGGTTCATAATTCACTCATTCTTTCACTAATATTTTTTGAGAGATCTAATACATGTAATAACCTGTAGGGATCTAGAGCTGTGGAAGCTACAAAGAAGACTGAAATATGACTCCTGTCCATGTAGGGTTTTCAACTTGTCAGGAACACAAGAGGCAAGTACAAATGACTGTTATAGAAATCAGAATATGGAAATGCAATGAGAAGGACAGAGCGCTTTGTCATTTCAGGAGATAAACTAGGAGCAAAGGGAACTTAAAGGTTGGAAAAGAATAACAAGCAAAGATAAAAGGGCAAGTAAAGACAGTAAGGCAGAAAAGGATGATGCATATGTGGAGAAGAAGTTATTTAGGTTTCCTAGAGTATCTTAAAAAACAAAGAAAAGTAATAACATACTTATGAAACCTTAAGGTGCGCAAAGGACTGCCCTTGGAATACCACTGTGAAGTAGACATCAAAAGTGTGATTCTCTCCACTTGGCAGGAGACACCAAGGCTCACAGGAATTGAGTGGTTTGTCTATATAACTAGTAAGTATCAAAGCTGGCACATGGAAGCAGTTTTCTCTTGACTCCAAATCCAGTACTCTTCCCATGACACTATTTTACTGCTCATTAGTCAGGGTAGTAATCCAATGCAACAAGTATTTATTAAGCACCTACTATGTAGAAGACATTGTAACAAGAATACAAAGACAAAACAAAAAAAGTCATCGCTACCATCAATTAGCTAAAATTCTACTGGGATGACATGTTTAAACAAATATATTCATGACGTATATATGATCATGTAATTTGTATTGTTTATGTGTATACACATATATACGGACATAGTTATTTGAAGATGGATGGAAGACTACATACAATGAGGGATTTGAGGATAGTCTTTGAGTAAAAGGTGGAATATGAAATGAATCATGAAAGAAACCAGAAATTTTAAGAGATAGCAATGAGAAGGAAGTGCATTCTACTTATGAGGTATAGCCTGGAATAGAGGCTTGGAGGCAGGAGATTGAATGTGGGTTCAGAGAACAGCTTGGGAGAGGAAGGTATATTTATGTATCATTTTAAGATTTGCAAAGGACTTTACAAACATTATCTTATTTCATCTTCACAATAAATAAAAAAGTTATTATGTTCTTCAATTTATGGATAAGGAAATTAAGGGGGTCAAGTGTATACCCTGGGGTCACACTGCTGGGAAATGTCTGAAGTGGGATCAGAATCCAGGTTTTCTTGACTCCACATGTGTCATTCTATTCATGACACCTTATTGCTTTACAATCAAACCTAATCAAATCACAGATTTAGAGTGAGAGATTGTCTCGGTCTCAAGGATACCAAAAAAAAAAAAAAGATATTCTAACCCCTTCATTTTATAGATGAAGACACTAAGACCTTCAGAAGTTGAATGACTAGCCCAGGATCCCATGATGAACTTGAATCCAGATCCTCTGAATCTAAACCCAGTACTTTTTTCTACTATCACATTCTACATCTCAAATCAAATTAAATCAATCTGGAGTATTGGAAAAGAGATAAGCAGGAGAAAGTGAAGTCAGATTTAAGAAGGTTTTGAATACACAAAAAGTGATTTTTTTTTATCAAGTAAGCAGTGGGGATCTATAAAAAGTTTGAGCAGAAGTGAAGGAAGAGTGAAGAAGTGAAGGGGAGAAAGACTGAAGGCAGGGAAGCCTTGCCAACTATATGCAATCGATTTAAGTTATTTACATCATAGTGTTGAGGTCTGAGTTGGGAGAATTGGTTCAGATTTGAAAGAATTCACTCAGACCTTCTCTTTAACCAATAGGAGCTTAATTGATGCGAAAGCAGCAGGCCTGGGACTTAGCAAGGAGCTAAACAAAAGCACTGATATAGGAAAAGAACCAGATTTATATAGACAGAAAGCTATATAGTCTATAAGGATGATGAGGTGATTTTTAAGGTCTCTAATGGGGGTTGGAGATTTACAGACAGAATGGGGAAGTTGGATGACACAAGATAAGGGAGACAGGGGAAACTATGATCCAGGATGGGGGAAACAAGGAATTTTGTGGTCTAGGATAAGAGGGAAGTTTTGTGGTATTTCAAGATAAGGGGAAGAGACTCCAAGACACCCTCAAGCTCAGGAAGGGCCTCACAAGGCACTGAAAAAGCAACCTTTATACCCGTAGGGCACCTTTGTATCCACATCAGTAGCGTTAACTTCACTGATGACTGTGATAAGACTTTCCTTAACACATCTAATATAATGCTAACTTACATAAACATGAGCTAAGCAAAGCAAAGGGCCATTTCCTGCAGGATGGAGCAAGACAACAACATTTTTTAAGGAATCACCATAATGGAATACTGTTGTGGTTTAGTTGTATCTGACTCTCTGTGACCCCTTTGGGGATTTTCTTGGCAAAGATACTAAAGTGGTTCGCCATTTACCTCTCTGTTGGATCACCAACTCATAGGCATACAGAGGTTTAAGTGACTTACCTAAGGACATTCAGCTAGGAAGTTTCTGAGGTCAGATTTCAGCTCCAATCTTCTTGACCCTGAGCCCAATGCTCTATCCACTGCACCACCTAGCTGCCTCTCACTAGTCTTGTAGCAGAATTATTTTTCCTTCTATTCATCATTCAGTTTCCTTCTTTCTCTTTCTTTTTCTGCCCTGAAATCTCCTCCCACATAAATATATGAATATACTATCAAAGGTCCTTTCTCTGTACATTCTATTATTTCTTGATTACCATTGAGAAAAAAAATTTTAAAAGGTATTTTTAATCCACAACTTGAAGAAATAGGGGGAAATCTTATCCACAGTAGGCAGTGCTCAGATCAGAATGAAATCAACATAAGTACCACAAGAAGTCTGGAGTGAAATTCTTCTGAATTTAATTAGCATAATACATACATGACATTTGATTTGATAAATAATAGCCTTCTTCACCAGTACTTCTCTGACCCCACCACCACAACCATTGAAGTCCATACTGCCAGACACATTTCATGCCAAGCCTAACATTTATAATTTGTCCTAGGGACAGTAAGATGACAAAAGGTCTCCAGCAGAGAAATGATATGGTCACCTGTATTCTAGGAGAGTAGAGGAGAGCTTGTAATCCTCTGGCCTTTGCTCACATAGGGACACATCTGAAGAGAAAAGAAGAGAGGGCCCCCAATGGGGAACATGCCTATGTTATTTCACACACACACACACACACACACACACACACACACACCAACTCCTCTGCCTTATGGGAGGAAGATTGTGGTATAAGTGGAGACAAAGGTTAGTGTAAAGAGTTCAACTGGTTTAAATTCAGTGGGGGCAGGTTGGCCAAATAATAAAAATGTATATATACCTAAATTAACTTACTCATTTGGTATCATGCCAATCAAACTGCCGAAGGATTACTTTATAGAGCTAGAAAAAAATAATAACAAAAGTTACCTTGAGAATGAAAAGATAAAGAATACCAAGGGAATTAATGAAAACAAGTAGGAAAGAATCTGACCTAGCAGTACCAGCTCTTAAACGACACTACAATGAAGCAGTAATCATTGAAACAACTTGGTAATGTTCAAGAAACAGAGAAATTGATTGGTGGAAAAGAAACAAATGAGCATAGTAGCCTAGTGTTTGATAAACCCTAAGATCCCAGCGATCAGGACAAGAACTCACTATTCAACAAAAACGGTTGGGAAAACAAGGTGAGGCACTGGGCTTGCAATCACAAAGATTCATCTTTGTCAGTTTAAATCCTGCCTCAGATAACTTACCATCTGTGTGAACATGGACAAGTCACTGAACCTTGTTTACCTCAGTTTCTTCATCTGTAAAAATGAACTAGAGAAGAACATGGCAAACTATTCTAGTATGTCTGCCAGGAATCTCAAGTGGGATCATGGTTGGACACTGTTGAAAAATGACTGAACAACATGGGCCAACACCTTATACCTTCTATCAAGATAAACTCCAAATGAGTACATGACCTAAAGGGTGACAGCACAGACAAATTAGAGCAACAAGGAAAAAATGACCTTTTCAGATCTATGGATAAGGAGTTAATGATCAATCAAGAAATAGAGAGGATCAGAGCTTAGCACATAGTAGGTGCTTAATAAATGCTAGTTGGGGCTGATTTATCACCTTAGATAAAATGGATAATTTTATTACAAAATATTTTAAGGTTTTTCCACCAAAAACTGTAAAATAAGAGTATAGCAAGCAAAAGGGGAAGGGGATCTTAGAGCTAAGCTTTACTATAAAAATCTCATTTCTAAGCTCTATAACTGGGAACAGATTCAAATTTGTAAGAGCAATTCCCCAATTGATAAATGGTCAGAGGATTTGAACAGGCAACTTCCAGAGGAAGAAATCTAAGCTCCCTAAGTAAGCCATGTGAAAAAATGCTCTAAATTATTAATAAACAAAGAAATTCAGGTTAAAGGAGGGAGGGAGAAAAGAAGGAAGAAAGAAGAGAAGAGAAGGAGGGAAGAGAGAGACAAAAGAAGGGAAAGGAAAGAAAAACAAAAGGAAGGATTGAGGAGAGGAAAGAGGAGATGAAGGAAGAGAGAGGAAGGAAGATAAGGAAGGGGAAGAGGAAGGAAAGAAGAGAAAAGAAGGAAAAGGAGAGGAAGAAGAGTGAATTAGGAAGACAGGAAGAATAAAAAAAATTATATTACCTACAAGGACAATGGGAAGACAGAAAGAAGAAAAATGCATATGAGTTATTCTTACATAACTCAAAATTTATGAGATATCTTGAGAGGTGGATTAGAGAAGTTTTTTGGCAGTTATTGTCCTTGGGGTAGCAAGTTTTAATTCCTGTAATTAAATTCAATAGGCTCTTAAGGGACTTCTTGTTCTGACTCTTAACTCCCTTCCAATATTCTTGTACCTCTTTTTGGAAACATCAGCCAGAATTGGAGGCAGAGAAATAAAGAGAGTGACCAGGAAACTCAAGCCCAGTCCTTACTTCTTCCCTCAGCCTCATCACTTTTCTCATTCTTCACCTCCACCAGCAGCAGGGAAAGTGAAAGAAATGCGGCAGAGTGGAGCTGGAGTGGATTGGAGAGTATATAGTCTTAAAACAGAATGAAAAAAGTTAATCCACTGAACCTGAACTGGAATATTCCAGTGGCTCCAATGCATGCCTCTCAAATACTGGTGATAACGTCCCCTTAGTTATTATGCTGGTGTTGAGGGACTGAAGACTGATTTTTCTAAGATCAGACCTGAACATATCACATCCATTTAATAAACTCCAGAAGCTCCTATCGTCTCCAGGACCAAATATAAACTCCTCTGTTTTGCCTTTGTAACCAGGCTCCAAGAAGACATTGCATCTCCCAATTCCTTAATTTTTCACAGACTGTCCTCCATGCTTGGAATTCCCTCATTCCTCATCTCTATCTCCTAGTTTCCTAACTTCCTTCCCCAACAAAAATTCTACCTTCTGCAAGAAGCCTTTCCTAGTTCCTCTTATTGCCAATGCCTTCCTTCTGTTGATTATCTCCAGTTTATCCTGTATATATCTTGTTTATACATAGTTGTTTGCATATGGATTTTTTTTTGTCTCTCCTATTAGACTTGTGAGCTTCCTCAGAACAGGGACTGATTCTTTTATTTTTTCCTTTCTCTGTAACCCTAGCACTTAGCACAGAGCCCGGAATATAGTAGGCACTTAATAAATGTTTATTGACTGACCCACTGAACCAAATCCAGAGACTAAATCTGATATGAAAAGAGTACTCAGAGAATTTTACATGCAATAAGAAGACCTGGTACAGAGCCTCAGATCAAAGTCGACAAATCACTCTCTGACATAACAATCTCCAAGAATAAGAAATCTCTGAGAGCTCAAATTTTCTCATCTGTAAAATGGGAAATAGGTATCTTCTACATACCTCACTGGCTTGTTATGAGAATATAATGAGATAAAATATACAAAACACTTTACAAAGTGGTAAAAAAAAAATTTATCAGTGTTGGAAAGGATCTCAGAGGTCACCCCAAGCTACCCGGACTGGAGCAGGATTCCCTTCTATAACATCCCTGACATGTAGCTCCAGAGGGTCTGCTTGAAGATCACTTGTGATGGGGAAGCTCACTCCCTCTGGAAATAGCTCATTGACTTTTAGACAACTGTAAGATAGCGTGGTATAGTGGACAGAGGCCTGCATTCAAGTCTGACTTCTGATATTAAGAATCATTAAGTGATTCTGGACAAATCACTTAATCTCTTAATACCCTAGGCAACATCAAGATTATAAATAATAATTTTTTAAAGATCCAGAAATTCTGAAAATTAAGAATAAATCAACAAAATTGAAAATGGCCCCCTCACAGCCAATTAAATTGATAAATAAAACCAGATGATGTTTTTTTAAGAAGAAAATAAAAGAAAATAGATAAGGTTTTAGCTAAACAGAAAAATAATTTGTATTATTAGTAATATAAATGTTATAAAAATGAAAAATTTGGGGACTTTTATAAATTAATGAAGAAAATGAACAGAAGCAGAGGAAAAATTTATAGAATAACACAGTAAAGACAAACAACTTTGGAAACTGTCAGAACTATGATCACTCTAATGAACAGTCCTAATTGCAGTGGACCAATTATGAATATGCTTTCTTTATGGAGAGGTGATAGATTCAAGGTATGCATTGAAATTATATATATTTTTGTGTACAAACATTGGGGTAATTTGTTTTCCATGGTTATGTATATTTGTTATAAAAAATTTATTTTATTTCTTTTTTTATTTCTATGAAGTCAAGAGTGGTAGAAAGAAAATAGATTTATGTTGATTTTTTTTAAAATAAAGAGGTGGTGGGGGATACAGATATTTGTTGCATACACTTTTAGATGAAATTTTATTATTGATTTTACCTACCTTTTATTTTGTTCTGAGAGACTCCTTATGAAGCAGGAGTCACCAGTAAATTTTGTAATGTAAAAAACAAGGTGGATCACTAAAATGGAGGGAGAAAAAAGCGGTTTCTCATTAAACTCTCTAAGATATAAATTGAATGGGGTAGAAATCTGCATTGATAGAGGGAATTCTTTTCTGTGGGCTCTCTAGACCAAGGCACAGCTCCTGTGTGTGGGGAGGGGGAAAGCTAACTCTTTTGCAAAACAGTGAAGTGCCTTATAATGGAGTTTTATGGTACACGTGCTTTTTCAATCAATCAGTAAACATTTATTAAGTTCCTACTATGTACCAGGCACTGTGAATACAAAAAAGATAGTCCCTGAACTCAAGGAGCTCACAATCTAATTGGGAGGCTAAAAAGCAAGCAAAAATATACAAATATATACAGCATAAATAGAAAATAATAAACAGAAGGCACTGGAATTAAGAGTGGTTGGGGAAGGTTTCCCATATTTCAATAATAGCTAGCACTTATGCTTTAAGATTGGTGAAATACTTTGCATATGTTATATTATTTGGTCCTCATAACAACCCTATGAGCTAGGTGTCTTTATTAGCCCTGTTTTTACAAATGAGGAAACCAAGGTGACAGGTTAAATCTCACACACACACACACACACACACACACACACACACACACACACCCTGCCCCTCACTGCATGACTGGACAGTATCAAATAATCACGAAGCAGAGAAGCAGTGGGGGCTGGTGGATGGTTCAAGTCCTGTCTCTGACACATAATCACTATATTGGACAAGTCACTTAGTCTCTCAAATCACTAATCAATCTCTTAATACCCTAGGCAACATCAAGATTATAAATAATAATTTTTTAAAGATCCAGAAATTCTGAAAATTAAGAATCACTAAACCTCTGTCTGCCTTAATCTACTGGAAAAGGAAAGGGCAACCACTCCAGTATCTTTGCCAATAAAGGTCTATGTACAGTATGACCCATGAGGTAATGAAGAGTTGGACACAATTGAACAAGAAGTATAAATTGGATGCCAAGAAAAGTATCTGTTAAGAACCACAACTAAAGATGAATCTGCTTTAACTGAATCAGGGGTTCTTAGCCTGGGGTCCACAGACTCACAAGGGATTCATGCATCTATTTCAGAGCCTATGAACTTAGATGGGGGAAAAAACCCACCTTTATTTTTATTAACCTCTAACTGAAATTTAGCATTTCCTTCAATTATTTAAAAAACATTATCCTCAGAAGGGAATTATAGCTTTTACAAGATTGTCAAAGAAATACATGACACAAAAAAGATTAAGAATCCCTAAGCAAAACAATCAAAACTGAGAGTACTCTTTTTACATGTATTTCAAAAAATACGTACCTATGTATTTTTGCATGTATGTGATAGTATAATGGAACTGGATTACTTGAAAATTAGTGACAAGGACAGAGAACATGGGCACTATGTTCTCTCATCCCAAACATGACTCATGTTGCATATGTGACCCTTTAAATATGCCTCAGCATCTCTCTGTACCAGAACATCAGACAATAGCCTTGGGTTCTAGACTTAACTCTCATCCTTTGTATCTACAATTTAGATCCTAAATTAACCTTAGAACATCATTTGTTTGCCCCTGGACTCAATTTCCCCAGCTGCAGAATGATGATACTATGTAGCAAGAGGCAGCATGGTGTCATGGATAGAAGACTTGCCTCACAATCAGGAAGACATAAATTTCTACTATTAGTACATATTGTGTGTGTGTCTGTGAGCATGTCACTTAACCTCTTAGTAGACTAGACCGTTCTGTTGTTTCTGCATCAAAGCATGGACTTTCCATTCTGGGAATTACCCAGACTGATAAGACCACAGGTTCGGACCAAAAACAAACCTCCCAGTCCCTACCTGCCATACAAATTTGTTAGGAAAGTGACATAAATCTTAAGGTCTTATAGAAACATGTCTATCAACATTATTCCTCTGATTGTTTTCTGGTAACCTCAAAGTTAATATTACACGTGTAACCTGTGAGATAGGACTTTGGTTTAAGACCTGATCCTCTGGGCCCAGGAACTGCCTCTTGGCCCCCAGCTCCATTTAGGAAATAGACCTAGAAGTTCTGAGGCTTTAAGCACATGTTTGAGTGTTGAGTCCTCCCTCCCTTTCATCTCTTCCCTTAAGGCAATCTTGCAAGACAAGTCTGACTGTGAACCTACAGCACACCAAGCCGCCCATGAAGATGACAGGAGTGAGTAATGGTGAAGAGCTTATGAATAAACCACAAATAATTTGAAAACATACATGCCTGGAGCATTGTTGGCTCTTCAGGGAAGTTTCTGGATGAAGGATAGAATGACTTTTGATCTTTCATACCTTCAAAATTAGAAGAATTTCCCCTATAGATTAGAAGATCAGAAAGAATCCTACTTCCTTACTGTGTCGTCAGGTGCTGGTTGGGCATTTTTTGTGATGGAGCTGTGGGAGGCATTCTCTCCCTCCCATCAGAGGTTTTTCCCACTTCTTTCCTCTTCCATTACACACACACACACACACACACACACACACACACCCCAGCGTTCTCTTTTATCTCCAAATGCCACAAAGATATGACGGCCTAACTGGGAGGGGATGGCTCATTGGCCCAAATGACAAGCATTCCCAGGGGACCATAAGCCATCTACAAAGGCAGACCAGACCTAAGAAGGAAAGCAAGAGTAGGAGAAATTTTCTGACTACATTAGGGGGTTTAGAACAGGCAAAAGTACCTGCCTGGGGGAGGTAGGGGAAGAGTACAATGGCATGTGGGGATGGGTGCCCTACAGTAGCTATTAGGTCAGTCTGAGCAATAGTTAGTACCTCCTAATAAGACCCTAAGCACCACCAAGCAGTAGTCTGAAGCTTCCGTAGAGTCTATCTCCAATGTCCATTGTCTGTAGTCCAGAGCTCCTGGTACATCACTGCACACTCTGAAGTCTCAGCCCATAGGTATGGACATTCTTTCCAATGTTCCACAACTGGCTTTCAAAAACAAATGTCTGCTCTGCACACTTTAAAGTTAAATCTGCATGATTTAATATTTCTTCCGTCGCTTTCTTAAGTCTAGATAATCAACAAAACAGTAAATCTCACCCTGATTTGTAGCATTGCTGATTTCCAAAACATAAATGCTCATTAGGGAAATTGAATGATCAGATCTTGGAAGATGGTTAAACCTTGCTCCAGCACTTCAGCACTCTCCATTCTTAACTATTCCCAACTCCCTAATACCAGATAGAAAATTTCTCCTATACTTCCCTTCTTCCTTAAGTCTGATCCTTCTGCACAGACGTATGTTTGATGAGGAAGATCCCAGTCTTCCTGAAAGCCCTGTCACAGTTGGCCTAACCATTAATCAGCATCAGGGCTTTAATTTGAAATAATAACCAAAGACAGTAGGCAGTATGACAGCAGCAACTGATAGATAGCTCAGCCAGTCAGTGATGACAGTGGTATAAAAGGCTGGGGAAGGTCTTCCTCTTAGGGTCCGAGAATCCTTCCCTCTTGGGATCACAGAATTTATGAAAAACTCTAAAAATTATCTCCTTATTTTGTGATGAGAAAACAGGAACTTAGAAGGGATATATGACTTTTCCAGGATCACAGTGAAAGAAATACAATCAAGTAAGCCTCACTCCTCTGCTTCTTCATTTTAATCACCCAGTAACTAACTCTGGGGCCTCCAAGCATTTCTGCACATAGTAATGAACTGAGATGAAGCAAACTCTACAGATCCTAAAATTTCTGTCATTCAGAGGATCATAGGATCTTAAAACTGGGAGGGATCTTAGAAGGCATGTAGTCCAAGATATACTCCAATGAGGATAGATATCCACAACAGCGAATCCTGTCATTTTCTCATAACACCCTATTCAATTGCAGTAGTCAAATCCTCATGGGTCAGTGTACATTAGAAATAAAATAAAAGGATTAATTAATTCCCCTTGCCCCTTTGACAAGTTCCTCACCTACCAGTTGGGAATTTATGTCTACAAAATTCATGGTAAGTGGACGCTCAGTCTGTCTTTGGGGAAGAGAGAACCTGAACTTCCTTCACATCACAGGACTTAAAAGAATCTATGTTAATACAAAATGGCAGCTAAGTAGTACAGTGGATAGAACTCTGGTAGAGACAAGAAGACTCAAATTCAAATTCAGCCTCAGACATTTAGGTTTGTGAGCCCGGGCAAGTCACTTAACCTCTGTTTGCCTCAGCTTCCTCAACTTTAAAAAAGTGAATAATAACAGCCCCTACCTCCCAGGGTTGTTGCGAGGATCTGTGGATGACGCTAAGTAGGCACTATATAAAACACTTATTCTAAGTGATCCATAGACCAAGTCAATAAGCCAAAATATCTTCGTGAGTTTCCTTTCTGCCATTTCCCCATAGGAAACAATTATGTTTTCCAAGCTTCCATCAATAAAGCAATTTGACCTTCATATCTTGTCAGTTCCCAAATCCCCCTCCGCTTCATCCCCCACCCAAAGCACTCTGTGTAGTTATTGCACTCTTTTGTGGAATTTGGGGTTATCAGTTCCTTCAGGGTGTCTTTGCCAGGAAAATAAAAGTTTCGTTTCCTTAAGTTTGTACCTACCACCAGACACTTTACTTCTGGTGCGCACTGCCACCTTGTGGGACTAATGAGAAGCTGATGGGAAACTTCAGAGCTGTCTATTCAATGTTTCATCGAGTGACTGTAAGACAGCTGCTTCACCTTCGAAGACATCCATCCCATAAAAGCTGATGAATATGGGGCATGAGATTTGGATTTATAAAGAACTTTAAGGATCCTATAGCCCAACTTCACTTTTTCTTTCTTTTTAAATTAATCCTTTTATTTTTTACAGCAATTATTCCCTAATGTATTGTCCCACTGAACCTGTCTTTGCTGCAAAGGAAAACAGCTAAGAGAAAATAACCAAGAAACCTCTTCTGCCAGCATATACAATATTCTACTCTCTGAATGACCTACTTCTCAACTGAAAAGAGGGAAATATATTTTATCATCTGTTTTTCATGACCACAAATTGATTGTTGATATTAATCTGAGTTCGTTAAGTATGGATTTCCTATACAATTTATAATCATTGCGCCTATCCTTATCTTAATTCTGCTTACCTGATTGCATCAGTTCATGTGGCTTCCGATTTTCCTCCAAATTACTTATTTGTTATCTCTTACAGTATGACAATTTTCACATTCATATACCACAATTTGTCCAGTCAAAACCTAGTCAATGGGCATTTTCCTTCCTGTTTTTGCTATCACAAAAAGTGCTGCTATGAATATTTTGCCAGCCCCATGACTCAGTGGGTAGAGTGCCAGCCTGAAGTCAGGAAGATCTGAGTTCAAACCCAGCCCCAAACCCAAACCTAGATACTTACTAGCTGTGTGACCCTTGGCATATACCCCCTGTCAAGACTTTGCATTTATTCCTATTAAATTTCATGGAATATTCTAGTTTGTAGTAGAAGACTACTAGGTATGACTTCAAGGAGATCAATGATAAAAAGAAAGGCCCCACAGGCAAAAAAAAATTTTGGCAACACTTTTAGACATAGAAAAAACTGGAAACAAAGCATGTATCTATTGAATTGAGAAGATCTAAACAAACTTGGCATATGAATATAATGGAGTGTTACCATGTTATAAAAAATGATTAACATGATAAATACAGAGAAGAATGAGAAGATTTATATGAATTGATGCAAAGAAAGTAAAGCTAAGAAAACAGTATCTACGACTACAACAAAATGGGCAGAGCAGCAACTAAACAATAGGAAATTAATATTGCAAAATTATAAAGTAAAAGCTTGACCCCAAAGAAGAGCCATGATATCTTTCCTTACTTCTTTGCAGTGGTGGAGGTCTGCTGATTTGGAACACTGTATATAATGTCAGATTTTTTTTGAGGTAATAATTGTTTTGATGGGTTTTTTTTTACTATTAGACAGTAATTTATTTCCTCTGAATTTCCAAACTATAAGTTTACCAAATGTCTATACTTTAAACTCTCTCACATTTTTTTACAGTTTTCAGTTTTGTAGTTTTAGTTTTTAACATTCACTTCCACAAGTTTTAAATTTCTTTCCCTCACTCCCCAAGATGGCATGCAATCTGATAGGGACTCTACATGTACATTTCTATTAAACACATTTTCACTTTAGTTATATTGCATAGAAGAATTATAATGAATGGGTTGTTGTTTTGGTTGTGTTCATCCTTTGTTGCCAAAGAAGACCATGCCATCAGAGAAATGATGACGTGACTTGCACTTGACTTTGTTGTACACCAGCTTCACTTCTCCTCCAAAGACATCTGGATCCAGTGATTAGATATTCCTTAGGATGCCTGGAGATAACCCAGGAGAAACCATGAGAAAGAAAAAAATAAAACAAAAAAGAAAATAATCTGCTTCGCTTGCATTCTGACTGCATAGTTCTTTCTCAGGGTGTGGATGGCATTTTCCATCATGAGTCCTTTGGAATTGCTTTAGGTCCTTACATTGCTGAGAAATCTATCAAAATCAGTCACTGCACACTGTGGCTATTTTTGTGAATATTGTTCTCCTGGTTCTGCTCACTTCATTCAGGATCAGTCCATATAAGTCTTTCCAGGATTTTCTGAAGTTCACCTGTTCATCATTTCTTATAGCACAATAGTATTCCATTATATTCATATATCACAAATTTTTCAGTCATTCCCCAACCAATAGATATCCCCACAATTTCCAGTTCTTGGTCACCACAAAAATAACAGCTATAAATATTTTTGTACACATGGGTCCTTTTTCCATTTTTTTTCTTTTTTTCTCTCCAAATTTATTTGTTTTCAATTTTCATCAATCACTTCCATAAGTTTTAAATTTTCTCCCTCTCCTTCCCACCTCTCTCCCCAAGATGGCATGCAATCTCATGTGGGTTCTACCCATATATTCTTACTAAACACATTTTCACATTAATCACATTGCATAGAAAAGTTAAAATGAATGAGAGAAAGCATGAATAAAACTAAACAAAACCAAACATAATAAAAGAGAAAATAGTCTACTTCATTCTACATTCTGACTCTATAGTTCTTTCTCTGGATATGGATGACATTTTGCATCAAAAGTCCTTTGGAAATGTTTTAGGTCTTTGCATTGTTGTGAGGGACTAAGTCTATCAAAAACAGTCTCACACACTGTGGCTGTTACTGTATATGAGGTTTTTCTGGTTCTGCTCACTTCACTCAGTATCAGTTCATATAAGTCAATCCAGGTATTTGTGAAGTCCTCCTGTTCATCATTTCTTATAGCACAATATTCTATTATGTTCATATGCCGCAACATACTCAGATATTCCCTAATTGATGGGTATCTCTTTGATTTCCAGTTCTTGGCCACCACAAAAAGAGCTGCTATAAATATTTTTTATACATGTGAGTCCTTTTCCCATTTTTGTGATCTCTTTGGGATTCTGTCCTGGAAGTGATGTTGCTGGGTCAAAGGGTATGCACATTTTTTGTAACCCTTTTAGTTCCAAATTGCTCTCCAGAATAGTTGGATCAGTTCACAGCTCCATCAACAATGAAATAGTGTTCCAGCTTTCCCACATTTTCTCCAACATTTATCATTTTCCTGTTTTGTTATGTTAGTCAATCTGATAAGTGTGATGTGGTACCTCAGAGCTGTTTTGGTTTGCATCTCTCTAATCAATAGTGATTTGGAGCATCTTTTCATATGACTATAGATGGCTTTAATTTCTTCCTCTGAAAACTGCCTATTCACATCCTTTGACCATTTGTCAATTGAGGAATGACTCATATTCTTGTAAATTTGACTCAGTTCTCTATATATTTTAGAAATGAGGCCTTTATCAGAAACACTAGTAAAAATTTTTTCCCAGTCTTCTGCTTCCATCTAATCTTGGTTGCATTGTCTTTGTTTGTGCAAAAACTTTTCAATTTAATGTAATCAGAATTATCCATTATGCATTTGTTTTGTCATAAAATTCTTCCATTCTCCATAAATCTGATAGATAAATTATTCCTTGCTCCCCTAATTTTTCATAGTGTCAGCCTTTATACCTAAATTGTGTGCCCATTTGGACTTTATTTTGGTATATGGTGTCACAGTTTCTGCCATACTATTTTCCAGTTTTCCCAGTAGTTTTTGTCAAATAGCAAGTTCTGATCCCAGAAGCTGGGATCTTTGGGTTTATCAACAGTAGATTTCTATAATCATTGATTACTGTGTCTTGTGTACGTAACCTATTCCACTGATCTACCCTTCTATTTCTTAGCCAGTACCCAATGGTTTTGATGATTGCTGCTTTGTAATACAATTTGAGTTCTGGTAGGGCTAGGGCACCTTACCAAGCATTTCTTTTCATTAATTTCCTTGATATTCTTGACCTTTTGTTCTTCCAGATGAATTTTGTTCTAATTTTTTCTAGCTCTATAAAATCATTTTTGGTAGTTTGAATGGTGTGGCACTGAATAAGTAATTTAATTCAGGTAGAATTACCTTTTTATGATATTAGCTTGCCTACTTACAAGCAACTGATGTTTTCCAATTATTTAGATCTGACTTTATTTGAGTGAAAAGTGTTCTGTGATTATGTTCATATAGTTCCTGGGTTTGTTTTGGCAAAGAGACTCCCACGTATTTTATAATGTCTACAATAACTTTAAATGGAATTTCTCTTTCTATCTCTTGCTGTTGGGTTTTGTTAGTAATATATAGAAATGCCAGTGATTTATGTGGATTCTGATTTTTTTTTTCTATTCCACTTGAAAAGAAATCTTTAAAAGAAAAAACAAAACCTCTAAATGAACATAGATAGGCAAGCAAGACCAGTTCTCTCATTGGTTAGCTCTATAACCTCTACCTCATTCTACATCTTGATTCTATATTTTTATTGTCAGATACATCTTTCCATCATTGGAATCATGATTGGTGACTATACAGATCAGAGTTCTTAAATCTTACGAAGCATTTTTTCTTTGTGGTATTGTTACCATATAAGTCATTTTCAAGGTCTAATTACTTGACTCTGTGTCAGATGATGTGGATCTTTCTAGACTTTTCTAATAGTGTCCCTCTGGTCATTTCTTATAGCACAGTCATTTTCCATTATATTTGTGTGCCATAATTTGTTCAGCCATTCTCTGATTGGTTGGTGTCCCCCTAAGCTTCCAGTGCTTTGCTGTTAAAAAAAAAAAAAAGAGCTACCATAAATTTAAAAAAAAAAACATTCTTTGTTGTAAGGAATGGCTTTCTGGGAAGGAGAGGAAAGAGACACAAGGCAAAATGGAGGCAATATAAACAAAATAGGGATCAATTAAAAAGGTATTTTAAAACCATATATATAATCTCTACAACATTATAAATTAAAGAATCATATCAACAAAGTAATTGAAGTCAAATGCTAAAAAATTATGACTTAACTTGTTCCCCCCAAAAAAAGAGATATAAAAAGATACTTCTCTTCTTTATAAAGGTGAAGGACCATGGATGTAGAACACCAAATGTACATCAGACTTTTTAATATATGTTGGTTAATTGTGTGGAGCTTCCTACCCCCTTCTCATCCCCCACTATTCTTCCTCTTTCGAAATTCCAAGAGGTGACTCTCTTAGGGGATGGGAAGCAAGACTCAATGAAAAGTGCAAGTGGTATAAACCAGAATCTCAATAAAAATTCATATTTTTTTAATTAATGAAATATTTGGATCTTGTGAAGCCTCTTCAAATTCAAGAGCTTTTGGAAAGAACACTGGATCTTAAGTAAGAAGTGAATTCAAGCCCTAGTTTCATCAAACACTTTGGGGAAAATCATTTGGTCTCTCTGGACTTCTATTTTCGATTTGCAAAATGGACAAGAAGGAGGGACATGACCAGTATTTTGTATTAGAAAGATCAGACCGGCAGCAATACGAAGGATGAATTGAAACAGTGAGAAACTAGAAACAGAAACACCAGTTAAGAGTATACAATAGTAATCTAGGCAAGAAAGTATAAGAGCATGAAATAGAATGATGTGCAATAGAAATATGCCAAGTACTTAATAATGTGTGCTGACTGACCAGTTGGAAAGGAGAAAATAGATACCAAAGCAAAACGCATAGAATTTGGCATCCAATTATAACTGGAATAACAGAGAAGAGCCATAGATGACTCAACAGAAATAGGGAAGGTGACAGAAAAGGCAGATTTGAGATGGAAAATAAGTGTGGTTTTGAACGTGTTGAGTTTGAGGTGCAAAACATCCAGGTGCTGATACATAGTAGACAATTGAAATATGATGGGAGCCCTAGGCAGAAGTAGATGATAAGAGATTTTTTTCATCACAGAAGTGATTATGGAGACCATGATGAAATTGACAAGGAAGAGAGTGGTGAGACTGTGGAGAAAAGAAGTATATAGAATGCCCACAATTGAGAGGCTAGGAGAGGAGATGAGAGATAGCAGCACTGTACACTGAGTACAGTATCACAGTAGCCAAGAGAGGAGAGAGTATCAGAGAGGAGGGTAGGTAGCCAGGTCAAATGCTACAGAATGGTCAAGGAAGAAAACGATCAAAAGAAAGAGGAGTTGGTGATAGGGAGCTCAAAGTAACCTTGGAAAGAACAGTTTCAGTGGAGCATGTGTAGAAAAGTCACAACAGAAGGGTATATAAAAGAGTACAAAAAACTAATGACCTCTAACCTAAGGTGGAAAGTCACATTGGTGCCCAGGCTTACTAGTGCTGCTCTGTAATGAACTTTTCCTGCTTTGAACACTGCTTGGCTCTACCTAAGGTACCTGTTTGATCCTTATTGCCTCAACTCACTTCCTTGAACTCACTTCCTTGTACGGACCTGTGAGACCCCTCCTGACTTCACAGATTTCAAGTCCTGGCCTGTTCTTGGCAACCCTACCCTACTGCCACCCACACCCCAGGGTGATTTTTTCCACAGGGAAGGAAGAGGAAGAGATAATTCCAGGTTTCCCTACTTGACTATTATGCAAAACATACTTTAAATTTAAGAATACTTTCACTTAATTCAATTCAGAAAACAAATTAAATGTCTGCTATGCACAGTATATTGTGTGCAGTGATGTAAAGAGAAAAAGAAATTTTTAGGAAAACACCAACAACACAGTTCCTGCTCTCAAGGAGTTTACAACTTAATAGGAGTGAGGTAGGAGTGATTACACATGTACATATATATATATATATATATATATATATATATAGTGTGTGTATGTGTGCATATATGCATGTGTGTACATATATGTGTGTATATATGTATGTATATGTGTATATATGGGTGTGTATGTATATAAGTATGTATGTATGTGTGTGTGTATATATATATATATATATATATATATATATATATATATATATATATGAAGACTGTAGATGGAAAAGACTGAGTGCTGAATGTGGAATTAGGAGAACTTAAATGTGAATCCTGTGTCAGACAGTTACAGGTTATGTGACCCTGAGCAAGCCCCTCAACCTGTCTCTTAGGAACAATAATATTGCCTACCCCACAAGGTGGTTCTAAGGCTCAGGTGAGATAATAACATACATAAAATACTTTACAAACTCTAAGATGCCACCAAAAAGCTAGCTTTTAATTATTATTACAAGATAGAATAGGTTAAGAGAGTAGGAGAGATCCAACCCATAAGACCACATGCTCCAGTAACATTTAAGGAGGAAGGGACCGCTTTCAGCAGGAGGGGAGAAATCAGCTGGCTTTATGGAGAAAGTAGCACTTGACCTGGACCTTGGAGGAGAAAAGGATTTTAGCAGAAAAAGGAGGCGTGTTTGCTGGGCATGGCCCCTGTTGAATACACATAGAAGACAAGACTGGAAAATAGCAACCCTGTGGCAGCCCAGTGATTTGACGGGAGTGAACCAAGGAAGAATGAAGAAAGAGATGAAAAGAATGAGCTTTGCTTTTTATCTAAGATTCATTGGTGAGCCCCTGGAGATTTCTAATTCAGAAAGTAGAGTTTAGTGAATCCATGCCACCTCATCCCACACTGGTTGTCATATAAATCTCCTCTGCTGCCCTTCTGAGTGAGTAATATACTAACAACAGTCTACAGTGACATTTGTACAGACTGCATCAGCCTTCACCTTCTGCTCAGGATGATTTAAAGACCTTAAGACTGTCCTGGAAGTTTGTTGTTGTTAAGTCATTTCAGTCATGTCAGACTCTTTGCAACCTCATTTAGTGTTTTCTTAGTGGTTTACCATTTCCTTCTCCAGCTCATTTTACAGAGGAGGAAAATGAGGCAAACAGGGTTAAGTGACTTGCCCGGGGTCATACAGCTAATTGATTTGAACTCAGGAAGATGAGTTTTTTGATTTTAAGCCCAGAGTTCCATCTACTTTGCCAACTAGCTGCTGTTCTGGAAGCTTATCAGGGACTAAAATCTACCTTGAAGGACCAAAATTTTCTATCCTGTCCCCAATTATCCTGGGAAGAGGGATTCATTCAGAATGTCAGGAACAGCTGAGGGTCCATGAGGGTGGCACATTGCATATAATGCATGTAACTCATTAGACTAAGTTCCTTGAGACCAGGATGTGTTTATGTGAGGAGTGGGGTTTGTCTTTCTTTGTATCCCTAGTATTTAGCGCAATGTCTAGCACACAGAAGGTGCCATAAATGACTAATGGCAATCAGTCAATTGAATGTCAGATTTTTTTCAATGGATTGATAGGCTTTGCTGAAATTTTTAATTTTCCTCTTTTTCTTAAGAAGTTCTTTGTTATAACAGATGATTCTTTGAGAGAGGGAGTTTAAGTGATGTTAAAAGATATCAACAAATTCTAAAGCAAACAAACAAAATTAAAACAAAGAAACAAGAAAAATGTCAGGAGACCTATACCAGGCATTCTGGGACAGTCATGAGCAATTCTGGATGAATTTCACACTCCACTTTAGATTTTATTCTGTTAGTAAATTGGACTACTAACTACTACAAAATAATTAAGGAGGTGGAAAACAAGAAGAGGAAATATAGGATAGACTGGAATATTACATAAGGAAAAAATAGATGGAAAGAGAAAAGAACTAAGATAGGAAACCAAGAATATACAAAAAAAAATGTGAATAGAAAACCCCTAAAAAATGTGAACCTGGGGACGTGAAATGGAAAGGGAGGAAAGAGAGAAAGGTCCTTGTAGGAGGGAAAAAGAACTAAGGTGAAGATAAAAATCCGAGTATATTTGTGGTGGGAATTTGGTAATGCTGTACTCCTCCAGTTCAACCACATCTTTGAGAAAATTGTACCTTGAAGTCTCAAAACAAAGAAAGAAGTTGCACTGAAAATGTAATCAATTGCTTTGATACAGGCCTCGAAGATTCCTTTGTAATTTTAACTCTGTCTCATAGGCTTATTTTCAACTCTGCTCTGCCCTTGATTTTCCCCTACAGAGCTATAATTATCACTAACTTCCTAGTTAGATTTTTTTTTTTCTGGAGAATTTCATCTGAGAAATCTACATTTCCTCCAAGGATTTAGGTTAGTCAGTGAAACAATGTCTGATGAATTCCACCTACTTTTTCAAAGCCAAAGACAGAAATCACTTTTTAATATTTAAATGATCTAAATAAGAAGAGAATATGTTTGGATGAGATCAAAACAAATGCTCCCCCCACCTTTTAAAGTCTCATAGTTAATATATGGCAGTGCCAGGTTTTCTGACTCCAAGTCCAAATTCTCTATATATATTTAATGTGGTTTAAGAAAAATTCAACTCTTCCTCATAATTACAAGTAGCTGTGACTTCCTTATAACGAGAACATCTCATTTTCTTTCTGTGTTTTAATGAATCAGTCATTGTCTTCAGCAAAAGAATCTCAGATTCTAGTCCTTGACCCAGCATTTACAGTAATAATAAGTTATTGCCTTCTGTGAACCTCCCTGTTCCTATCTGCATTATGAAACAACTGGACTTGGTCATTCCTAAAGCCCCTTTTTAATATGTGGAGGCAGGTCCTGAGAACAGATTGTTACATTCTTACATTCTTGGAAATTGTCATGGTTACAATTCAGGTTTTGACTTATTACTTTGTTGACTGTTTTGATTTTGAGAAAGTAATAGAGGAAATATTAATAAAGCAGTTTAAACTTTGTTTTCATTATCTGGAATAGTTGACACAAAGTCCTAATTTTGTCTATGACTCAGTTTTCACTCATTCAGAGCTTCTTTTTCTTTTTTTCTTTTTTTGAGGTCATCTTACTTGTATCAACTTGTCTTTTGTAGTCTTTTAGAAAGAATCTATCCCTCAGGACGCCCATGGCAAGAAGAATTCCTGACCACTGGAAGTGTTCCTGTGGATTTATTATTTCTGGAGGAATTTCTTTCCGGAGAAGGAGAATGTGCACTCTGTTATGCTGTGACATTCAAGGCATTCCTGAGATGAGCCTGTTTGGGGAAATTATTCCGGAGAGGAACTAAGTGACTTGCCTTGTAATAATACTACAAATGAATTGCACTTCAATTTCTCCTTCAAATTCATTAGCTCATTTGCTAATGAGATGGGTAGTGAAAGTATTAGTAATACCCTTTGTGAGGCTGTGAGAGTTCAGGACCTTTGTTCAAGGTCAACCCATGTGGCAGGTGAAAGAAGAACGATCTAATCGAGGTTTTCTAATTCTAAATACAGGATGCTTAAGGATGATAGGAACATTGAATCACAGATTTCAAGCTGGAAGGGATCTCAAAGGCCATCTAGTTCTACTCTACCATTTTACAGATGAGAAAACTGAGGCCCGGAAAGGTTAAACTGCTTGCCTGAAGTCACAGACGTGGTGTCAGAGGTCATATACGAATCTAGGTCCTTTGACTCCAATATCAGTGTTCTTTCCAACTGATCTAAGCAGCAGGACAAGTTGCTGAAGATATACATTCTAGCACACACACACACAAACACACACACACACGGGCATACCATACTTCCCTTGGAGCCAGCAAAATAACACGATGAAAAGCAACATGTAAAGTGGAAGCAGAGCTGGGCTTGGTGCTGTAAAGACCCCTGTTCAACATCCACATCTGACACTGATGAGCTGTGACCATGGCCTGATCTCCTTGAAGTCTTCATAGGTCAAATGGATATAACAATGCCTACTGTACCTCCCACACATAAAATATGTAAAGCACTTTGCAGACTTTAGAATTTATGTTGTTACTATTCTGGTCCACCATCCTTCTGAGAGGTAATGTTTCCAATAGCAGGAATGATCAGAGACCTTCCCATTCTCCTGGGAAAGTCTCCCATTCCTATCTTAGGAAAAACTGCAGCATTTGTGAAATTGCCAGTCAAGAGGCCATGGAAGAAATCAAACAAAGATAACTGACCTATCCAGGAATTGAATCTGTAGCCATGACCTCACTGACTCATGCTCCAATTCAGGAGTGGCCAACCCTGGGTCCCAAGCCTGCATATGACTCTTCAGACTTTCATGTGTGACCCTTGAGACAAGCATGAAGAAATGGATGGCCATTGGAGATGAACTAAGTGCTGTTATTAAAAGTAATATTATAGTAAGACAGAAGAGGGTGCTCTAACCAATCAGTATTCAAGGAAAATGTTTTGATAGTCAAATGAATTTGGTACAAAAATGAAAGGGGAAAAGTACCATACTTTTTTTTGTGACACTAATGAGTTCTACATTTCCACCTTTGATCAATTTGGTCCAACCTTTCTCTAACAATTTAGTTAACAAAGACAGTTTCCCAGTACTCCCTTGTTTCCTTCTTCCTTTCCCCTCCATCTGCCATCCCTAAACCCTTCTAGCCATTACTATAAATCCACAGAATCATAAGATCTTAGAGTGGAAAGAGGTTGAAGAAATAAATTAGCTTAACTGCTCCACTCACCCTCTGACTTTTTAGAACAAAACATCCTTCCCTGGACACTACTACCCTGCTGGTGTTGACTCTTCCATTAGAACATATACTCCTTGAGGTCAGGGGCTTTCTTGCTTTGTATTGTATTAGCATAGCTCTTGGTAAAGAGTTTTTTAAACTTTTTTTCATTCATTCATTCCTAAGCCAGGAATCTTTAAGATCCAGCTTCTGTTTACATACTTCCTGCAATGGGGTACTCACTACTTACCAAGGAAACTTCTTCTATTGGGGAATAGCTGCAATTATTAGGAAGTCATTATGCTGGCTTGGAATCTTTTTTGTTGTAACATCCATTACTTACCCTTTGGGGCCAAACAAAACAAGTCTAATCCATCTTCCCTATGACAACCCTTCGGAAAAATCTCTATCATACAAACCATCTCTTTTCTTCAGCCCTAAATATTTTCATTTATTTCCTCATGTGACATAATTTCCATAGCCCTTGTCATCCTTGTCTCTTTCTTCTGGCTTCCTTCCAGTTTCTCAGTTACTCGTTTTACATCTTTATGTATGTAATAGGCATGGTGCTCATTATAGGCAGGAGCCCATGTGGAACTGAGCTGAGCATCGGTGGTCTCTCCAGGTCCATGTGCTCAGCACTGGAACTCTATGGAATGATAAAACAATCCCTTAATCCTCATGATGGCAGTAGAAGGAAGTTGCTGTGTCAAAGACAATTAGGCACTAAACCAAGAAGATCAGTTCAGGAGGATCTTTCTGGGGGGAGGAGCCAGGATGGCAGAGTAGAAAGGTTCACATATGCTAGCTCCAAACCCACAGCCCATAAAATACCTATAAAGAGGAACTCCCAACAAGTTCTGGAGCAGTGGAAGCCGCAAAGCAACAGAGTGGAGGAGATTTCTGTTCCAGAGAGCCCTGAAAAACCGACACCAAAGGTCCATCACGCATCAGACCCAGAGCAGAGCCCAGCCCTGCCCTGGCCACGCAGCACCGAGAGGAGAAGATCTGAGCAGGTTTCAGGGACAAAATCTCTGGCGACCAAGCAGGTCCACAGATACCACAGGTGGGTGAGAGACTTTTTGGCTGGCCAAGTGGGGAGCAGGGTGTCTCCATAACTCAGGCCCCCTCGTGAGGCGGCAGTGGCAGACAGGGGCACCCAGGGTGAGCAGGGGCTCAGATCCATTATTGAAGGTCTCTGAATAAACCCCCTGAGGGAACTGAGCCTAGTGTGGCAGCCCAGCCCCCACCTGAGCAGCAGTACTTAATCTCTCAATGAATAGCAGCCCCACCCTCCACTGAAAGCCCTGAGGCTGGAGGTGAGCAGCATTTGAATCTCAAACCCCAAGCACTAGCTGGGAAGATCTGGAGGCAAGGTGGGTGTGGAAAGGAATCTCAGAAGTCAAGTAACTGGCTGGGAAAATGCCCAGAAAAGGGAAAAAAAAATAAGACCATAGAGGGGTACTGTCTTGGTGAACAGATGTTTCCTCCCTTCCTTTCTGATGAGGAAGAACAATGCTTCCCATCAGGGAAAGACATAGAAGTCAAGGCCTCTGTATCTCAAACATCTGAAATAAATATTCAATGGGCTCAGGCCATGGAAGAGCTCAAAAAAGATTTTGAAAATCAAGTTAGACAGGTGGAGGGAAGAGAAATGAGAGAGATGCAAGAAAAGCATGAAAAATGGGTCAATACCTTGATAAAGGAGACCCAAAAAATGCTGAAGAAAATAACACCTTG